>JBCAMK010000007.1:1200000-1800000 GCA_038503065.1 Paragyromitra xinjiangensis
AACGATAAAGCAGTACACGAAAAAGAAAACTACACGGGGGTCGCGGCCCACAAAGCTTTTTGAATAGACAGTTACCCCGCAGCGACGATCCACACTCTCAGCTGTTTGGACTCCATCGCTCCATCTCGTGTGTCATTTCAGTTTTAATCCTACCCACCGTAGTCCCCAAACACGATTTGAAGCCACACGATAATTGGTGCTGTTACTTCCGAACCTCCGGTCACGATGCTTTTGTGTTTATCAACCTTGTTGAACCCCACCCCTCTTTTCGCTGAGGAGTATGAGAGATTTGAACAAAATACCGTGGAACGTTGAAAAATGCGCAGAGGGGGAAGAGAAGGTAATAGAAAAAGAAAGATCTCTCTATATTAAATACGACACCCAATATCCTCAAAAAAACCACTAGATATCCCCCCCGCGAGTACCCTCCAGCTGGAGCAGGCACTTTGATGCTCGGCAGTTCTTTTAAAATACCATTGAACCGACATCGGATATCTAGATGGGTCTAAATAGCTTGGTTCATTTCGAGATCCTATAGTCAACCAGCCTAGAGGTGTTCTGACCGTGGGAGCCGGCCGTGTCATCACATAGTGTCTCTACTATTTCGATGGATCCCATCAATTGGTCTCTTTTTTTATCCGAGCGTGCTCGAGGGTGGCCATGCGCTCAAAAGAAGCTAACTCAATGATTGGCAGTTGCCCAAGTTAACTATAGCTCCTTAGACTGCAGCATCGTTCTTGACCGCTGGCCTAACGTTGGATCAACAAAAATATTCTATTATCCTCCACTACTACCCTTTATGCAACCCTTTAATCAATCGTCGATGCGAAGATGTTGACATTTCTATTAAACAGTCAAGCATTCTTCATAGGATTTAGTGTTAAAAATCACTCATCATTGGCCTCGAAATAGTTCAACTCACAGATACAGCGGGCCATCTCGAGGACTAAGGTACTCAAACTACTGGGTATAAGCTGGCTGAACAGAGTCGTTACCCCGGTGTCAGATGTGAGTGGGGGGGGATTCAGATAGCGTCAATCAAAGAATAAACAACTTTTTGGGGGTTGTGCGCGGTTTAGCGGAGGTTCTATCAATTCTTAGTTTGGTGACTACTGCACGCCGAAATATGAAGTGACGATGACGAGCAATCCGGTAATAAGTTGTCTCCGAACCTTCCCCGGTTGTTCTTGTGAGCTTTGCTCTTGAATTCGCCCGAACTGGCCTGGAGGGTCAACTGCCTTACTATGGATCGAAAACTTAGCCCAGGGCTTGGATTTGATCATCAGTCGGGCGAACCATTTTCCGATGTCAATGACGCACGGAGGTTGCCGAAGCCTGCAAGGTTCCCGGCAGCCCGTTACCGTACCTGCCGCGACCCGCTACACCTGAAGATCCAACAGTCTCCCATGTGCATCCGGGCCTCCACCAGGCATCCGAGGATTTGCGTCTACAAGCAGAGGACCGACCCCAACCACCGAGACACCTACCCATACTTTTGTAGACCAGTTTTGTGGGATAATTTGTAACCGCAGCAGTAATGTGGAAGGAATGCAGTTCGAATACCTAGCCCTTTTTCGGTTTCATTTTGGTCTTTATTCTGTGTGCACAGAGTTCGTTGTAGATCTTCACCTTTGAATCATGTTCTCCCTATAGAGATTCGGACCACGCTTTCCGGCTCTGTAGACAACAGGTTAGGAAAACCAGACGAAACGAACGGCCGAGCCGTCTCACTTACAACTATTCTGGCAGCTAGATCACAACCTCACATAACTTTAGCCTGGAATAGCTATTGTACGACGGTACATAAAATTCAACCCCAATAGTGGTAGGAGGAGACATAAAAAATTGATTCGCTTAGAGTCACAAGGCTCCGTATTAACCAATTTTAAGTAGCCTAGGCTAAGGTAGAACGAGTGACTGCTCATGAACTAGAGTTACCATCTTAGATGTTCCAAGATTACTAGGACTTCTCCCTTCTTCCCTCCACCATTAATATAGCTTCAATAACAAGCATATCACAATGAGTGTGTTTTCTTTCGTCTCTGTAAGACCTGTTAAAATTTTTCACGACGACACTACATATAATCGGCCCTTCGGGGCGGGCGTACCTGTTCGGCTTTCTCTTCATTCTTCAAGAGCTTTGCGATATCCTCGTAAACATCAGCCCGAGAGAGAAGTGGAACCTCTGGATTTAAGTATGGTAAAACATCTCGAAATTCCTTGTTTTCAACAATTTCTACAGGAAGATTGGCAGAGAGTATCGCCTTGGCTAAAAGCATTCGAAAGACTTCCGGGACAAATGGTTCATCATTCTTTCGGATCCTCTATAGATCTATTTGATCTATACTGTTTGTAACATCGCCATTTTTTCTCTTTTGAAGGTCAAACCGTAAACATATCTTTTCTTCGTCTGTGTCGTTTGTGGGAACATCAGGGTGCTTATTTCGGAAATGAATGAGAAGATGGGAAGATGTGGTTCGAGAAGTAGGTGTCTTCCAGTAACCGTGAAGTGACGAGGATAGGCAATGTGTGCAGAAAATTTCGTGCACTTCGGGATCGGAAGTTTTCCTTCGAAGCAAGAGTTTTCGGTTGTAAAGATAACTTCTGAACTTCCGTTGGTTTCTGTCTGTGACTGGCGTTATGGTGTTCTCATCCTTGAGTTTCTCTGCACGTAATTGAGCGGCTCGGAACGGCGGGAGACTTTTATAAACAGGATATAGTTACCATAACGGCCAGCTAGAAATTCGAGAAAAGTTTCCTTGCTCGTAAGTTCGTCCATCATGCAGTTCACCGTGGTGCAGTGAATTAAAGAGTAAAGTACTAGGCGCTGGCGAGATTGTAGTTGCGGGGATCGAAGATAACATGACGCGGAAGGTTACTCGAGTACTCAAATAGGTAGAGCTGGCTCTGCAATTTTGCCATCATGACGTCAACTGCTTCGCTAGGAAGTTACAATCTTGGAAGGGACATACCGTTATGTGGTGTTTGGACAGCGTCGACGCTAATCAAGAATTTTCGACAAGGATCGTCGGTGCCAAGAAGATCCACGTCAGGGAAAGGAAGGGCACGTTTTAGAACCCTTGTATGTCAGGTATATTTGATACTAACACATTGTAACAGGAGAGCCTGCGGTAGTCGATTTAGAAATACCTGCTGCAAACCCATCATGCATAACGGGTGTTATCAAGATAATAGGATCGGGTCGCTATGATCGGGTTACAAAACTCACTAGAATTTGAGTTTTGGGGGTAAAGAGATTTTAAGATGGAAGAATGCTGGGTCGTTCAATCCCAGTCTCACGGCCTAATGGTTTATTTACCAGAATCTAACAGGCCAGTGGAGACAGTACATTAATTTTATTGTAGCTTTTCTAATTAACTCTAGGAAGGAGCCAGCCCAATATTTTCTTCAGGCGCAGGCTTTTCTTCCTCCTTGATATATCCCCTTTGGAGTACTGGTAATGGCCCGTTACCCCTTCACACATCAAAGTAGCCTAGAATCCAATGATATTCCTGGGCTTAGTGAGACATGCATATTTCACTTTCCTGAGTGATTAAGGCGCTCAACCACGACGAAGGCCTGAGGCAATGGCCCACGGCTTAATCGAGTTTACGTGTCTCACTAAGCCAGGGCAGCTTTTACTCTGCCGGGGCGGCGGCGCGTCCATGGTGGTCCCTGTCGGGGATCAATATGCTGAAAGTCTACTCGAGTATATTTAGGAGTGGCAGAATGCGCACTTCCCGATCTCATCAATTGCCGACCTGCTTTGACAGCACGGAGATAAGCCCAGCCTCGTTAAATAGAACTGTTCTCATATCTGTTTCGTGGCGGGGTTTCGCGAAGGTCAAAAATTTACTCCAGAACTTAAGTGATCAGCACCTTAGCATCTTAAGCACCTGGCCATAGTGTTACCTTTCTATGGTATCTTTGCATTCCAGTAGCAACGAGATATGAACATGTATGGTAAGATAGAATTCATCTATTCCGTGAGTTATTTCTCTGTGTGCGTGTTCTGGGTGAGCACGGGGTTCGGGCTGTCTGTCCTGTCGAGGCTTTGAACACGCAAAGGGCTTCACACCAAAGAGTAAGACATCGTGGGTGGCGGAAGAGTGTTGGTGGGTACACAGCATATGAGCTATAGAGGGTGAGCATCCACAACTTCGTCATTGTGCTTAAAATTGAACACTCAAGAAGTCACATTAACTACAATCTGTTAGGTATGAAATCGCCTGCTAGAGGAACCAATTGCGGCAAGGGAAAAGGTAGGATGCGATAGACTAGATCTATATACACGTACTTACTATACCTCTTTTATCCACTTTAATTTCTTAGCGAGAATAGAGCATGCCTTATCCAACTGACCTTGCCTGACCTGCCTGACCTCACCTGTCTCTAAAAATACAATCCCTAGCCGCGGCTTCCATTACCATGGTTCACCCTTTATCGCTAAACGGATACCCACCTGTTGGAGATGTTTCCTAATACGGGGCGTGGCTTCGGGGTCGGAAATGATTGAGAGACAGGTACCTGAGCACACGGGCACTTGGGCACCCGAGAGAGCTATTTAGATAGGGGTCGTATGCCCACCTCTAGCAAGCAAGCAATCGAGCCTTCTATTCCTCCCTACGTACTCCCAATATTACAACACCACCGAAGATCAGCCCGACGAGTGATTCCACATGACTCCACGCTGAAATCCTTTTCCTTTACTTTACACATTAGCCACATCTAGTGCTAAGCTATAGCGGGACATGCATACACACACAGGGTACTGCGGCCTCTCTTGATTCCCCGTCAGAAACGAGGTACTTGGATATGCATTGCACTTGCTTCCAGTGTACTACTGTCTACATGTGGTTTCAGGCGATACCCGGGGAAGGTCTCGTGCAGCCAAGAGGGTAGTGGCGCCTTTCAATGAGGCTTAAGGCATTTCTACCAATTGAAAGTCTCTATTCCCCCTGGTTCCGCTTGATTCCCGGGGGTATCGTCTGGAACCCTAGGTGGTGGGGGAAACCTATCACACTTTCTCATCAGTATTTGGTGTGTTCGGTCGTAGGACAATGAGAATGATCTATCCCGTCCGCTCTGGCATATCTAGGCATCTTATCGCCTGGTTGGTACTGCACTGGGTGACTATGTAGGAATCCCAGGTACTGAACTCATTCTTTTGCCGAGTGGTTACAAGAAAGGATCGAGAATAACTGAAGTGCTGTTACTAGAGAATTTTAGCTCTTATAGTTCCTACTTTAAAGCCACTTGAGAATTGGTTACCGTTTGATGAGCGTGTACTGTTCTAGTTTCATGAAAAAAGATACTCACCAATCATCACTCGTACTTTGGCATCCTCATCACTCAGCTTATCTTATCTTCTAATTTAATTTAGTTTATGGATGCTAGCGCGTTGGTTGGGGAAAATTTTTCTATAAATGGAAAGGCTATACCTGGAATCTAACGGTATCGAGGCACGTAATGTCGTGGACTTTTGATCCTAAACGCGGTAGGCATGAGAAACGTGTTATAAACTCCATAAGGTATCTTGATGTACCCTACTGCCAGATAGGTACGTGTAATTACATGTATATTATTAGTAAGGCCTAAGGTTACTAAGGCCTGGATTAATGGGTATAGTCACCATGCCAGCGATGCATCATATGGTATCACTCGGTTAGACTTTTTGCGGCTAATTTCATGAGAAGACATAACGAGCAAAACTGGAGTTTCTGTACCTCTAGTGGCAGAAATCAGGCAGCGAGGCTACTGGAGATATAAAGGCGAGGTAGGAGAAGCCCTCTACGACGTTTATCGAGACAATCAGATCCCCTGATCCAAAAAGACGCTGGTGGCTTGGCGTTCCACTTCACGATTCGTAGCCGCATACTGATAGCCAGGAACACGTCTTCCCCACACCAAACATCCCATCACGCATACCCCGCTGCTTCCAATGTCAGCTGAAGAAAGAAACCAGCGTATAGATCACGCGTTATCTTCACTTGTCGAGACTTTCTTACCTGGTGACCTAAGCGAGGATGATGAGAGTGTTGGCGAGAGACATGATGTCTTGTTGGATAGAGCACGGCATATTATCAAAAGGTCAGGATCCTTCATGAATGAGATGCAATTATGTTTAATTACCCGTAAAAAATGAAAGTGCTGATTCGCTTTGTGGTGCTTCTAGTCAGAAGCAACCGGGGGTTGTAATGGATGTACAGCATGTTGGCGATTTGATCAAGAAGAAACGTGATTATAATCAGTGCTCTTGCTTTTGTCAAATTGATTATTCTGGGGACTGATGCCAAAAGAATCGAGAATTTAGTCGTCCGAGACCATAAATCGCCTGACCCCGCGTTACGATTCTCGAACCTCTGCACAAAACTTCTAAACCAACGGGTTCTGTCGCAGAAATGGGCAATTCTCTACTTACTTCATGAGCTTGCCGATTCGCCATCTTCGGGAGGCCCTTCAGCTTCCGTGGCGGATCAAACCTTTTCTATGGCGCCTAGCGCAGGTGATGCGGTGTTTTCGGAAGCATTTAGTTACATGGGCCTGCATCGATTACCAGGACGAGATAATACTCGGGGACCTGGAGGAGGTCTGGTTGGTGGTGATCTTGGAGGACAATGGGGAGGTCTAGGGCCTGGGGTTGACCAAGCCGGAATGAGGACTAAGGCGGAACTGTTGACAGAAAGAGACGAAGGAATCGGTAATTCTCATAAGACTTAAAACTTGGGTGAAACACTGAACTAACGCGCAAAAGAGCCGAGTGAGCAAGCGCTACTATCAAGTCTACCTTTTACACTTCTTGGCCTCTCCTCAAACTCCCTTCCATTCAACGCAGTTGCTATTCCGCCTAACACGAAAGATCCATCACCTATACAGAAATATGCAATTTCTATCCCGCCAACTCTTCCACTACCACTCGTCTCGCTTCTACATACCCTAGCAGAGCCATCGCTCCTATACAAGTCTCTAAATGAATTTGTTGAATCATCGTTTGAGGGAGAAATTCATGGTGGATTAGTCGGTCAATCGCTCAAATCTGCAATGGGGCTAGAGTTGCGAGGCTATATCAATCTTGTTGGTGGGTTGGAAAGTGAGATTCGGAGGGCGGTTGCGACAGCCGATACTACCAAAGGAGTGAGAGCAGCGGGGGTTACCCTAAAACGATGTGTGGTATGGACTAGAGAGGCAACTATGGGGTTGAGATTAATGAGCTTGATCGTCGAGCAAACTAGAGGTGTGTTGCTAATATACATCCTGGCGGTGGTGCCCCTAGGGACGTGAAATTGATACTTTCGTCTGGACTAGATAAGAAGGGTGGGCAACTTATTTCCACTATCCACAACTTCGCCTCGTCGCACGGGGACCCATTTGTGCATGCATTCGCTGAGCGTCTGCTAAGCAACGTCACTCGTCCTTTCTACGACATGCTCAGGCATTGGATATATGATGGCGAACTTACCGATCCTTACCTAGAATTCTTTGTCATTGAGCAGAATCCCAGCATCCCAGATGGTAGCGGTGCTAAAGTTGGAGCCTCCTCGGTGTGGGAAGACAAATATACGATCCATTCACCACAAGTACCAACAATAATAACAGAATCATTCGCGAAAAAGGTGTTTCTCATTGGAAAATCGCTCAACTTCATCCGCCATGGTTGTAGTGACGCGGAGTGGGTAGAGAGTTACTCCAAATCCACTTCCAAGGAGTTAACATATGGGGATACTGCTCGGTTGGAAATGAGCATCGACGAGGCCTACAAAACAACAATGGCCAGGCTCATTGAACTTATGGGAACCAAGTTCAAACTATTTGATCACTTGCGTGCCTTGAAGAAATTCTTGCTATTAGGGCAGGGCGACTTTATCGCGTTGCTTATGGAAGGATTGTCTGGTAGTTTAGAACGACCAGCAAACACTTTATACCGCCACAATTTAACTGCGCAATTGGAGCATGCAATCCGTGGATCAAACGCGCAATTCGAGTCGCAAGATGTTCTGAGGAGATTGGATGCAAGGATGCTA
Organism: Paragyromitra xinjiangensis; assembly: GCA_038503065.1. Taxonomy (NCBI): domain Eukaryota; kingdom Fungi; phylum Ascomycota; class Pezizomycetes; order Pezizales; family Discinaceae; genus Paragyromitra; species Paragyromitra xinjiangensis. The sequence continues at coordinate 1,208,022 of JBCAMK010000007.1, forward strand.
GAATTGAGCCATGGTGAGATTGGTTGGGATGTCTTCACGCTGGAGTATAAGATCGATGCGCCGGTGGATGTTGTTGTCACCCCGTACGGTAGCCGACAATACTTGAAGGTTTTTAACTTTTTGTGGAGAGTCAAGAGGGTTGAATTTGCTCTGGGAAGCTCTTGGAGACGGTTCATGACAGGAGCACGAGGTGTGCTGAGGGCAGTAGAAGACTTGGTTGGCGCCGATTGGAAAAGAGCTCGATGCGTAGTCGCGGAGATGGTTCATTTTGTGAACCAATTACAGTACTACATTCTTTTTGAGGTAATATATTTATTGGAATTGCTACTTGAGTGGAAAATTCTGACTTTCTTGATTTCACCCCCCCTCCAGGTCATTGAGTCTTCGTGGGATACGTTAGAAAGGGCTACATCTAAGCCAGAAGCTACATTAGATGATCTGATCGAAGCACACGCAAAGTATTTACAACACATCACTCATAAAGGGCTTTTAGGCAGTACCAGTGCCAGGAGCAGCGGTAAGAAAAGGGTTGGGGATGTAGCTGATGATACGTTTATGAATCAGCTACACGAGATCTTAAAAATTATGTTGGCATATAAAGATGCTGTTGATGGGCTTTACGGGTATAGCGTAGCGGAGTTTACGCGTAGGCAAGAGAGAGGCGCACGGATTGAGGCAAGAACTAAGAAAGGGCAGTGGGGAATAAGGGAGGCCGATGAAGAAGGCGATAGTCGCATAGGTGGTACGCCTGGGAGGTGGAGCGGTGGAGATGATGCAGGGGATATAATGCTACCAAGCTTGAGATCAAGACTGAAGTCCCTTTCTGGAGACTTTCAAGCAAGGGTAGTTGTGTTATTGGGAGATTTGGCGTATCAAAGTGATATGGATATGAGGTTACTTGGCGTCCTTTTAAGTTTCAACGAGTACGTTCTTCCTACCCAACAAACACCTTTAGCTTTAAGATTGAAGTTTGTGGCTGATGAATAAAGGTATTATCCGGTTGTTAATAAGAGAACAAGGGGAAGGGAAAAGAGGGGAACACCTAGAACCCAAGCTGGATCAAAAGGGAAGGATGATTCTGGAGCTGGAGATGAAACCCAAGCATAATGTTGTTTCCTATTTCTATACTTATTTCGTAGGGTTAGGGTGTTGCGCGTTTTAAAATGGGTATAGGTGATACGATAGAGGAACAATTGAGGGTCATTATTTGCGAGTAAGTGCTCATACCGGAACAATTTCCCTCTGTGAGTCATCGCTGAGATCGAGAGATTCAGAATGAGTGTGTTCCGGGTTCTTCCTGTGGCCCGATGTTACCCACGCCGAGAAGGTCCGGGTTTGCCGAGGTTCAGCACCGGATTATCTTTAACGAGCGGGTAACTAATGACGTTGCGCGCATTCCGTCAGCCCTTCCGATAGCCCATACAGTAACCGAAAAACAGACAATTGCGTTCCTACAGTTTTTGGGGGGTTTTCACATGCCCATATTTAAACGAACCAATTCATACCTTGTACTCCACATTATTTGTCCGCATATGGATCCTAGATTATGCCATTGATAATTGCCTTCCGTCCGAAGCAGCCAAAGCCTAGTGGAATAACTTTGGCTTTTCAAGCACACCTAACCCCAGATGTCTCTTATCAACAAGAACTCTTTCTGTTTGACGTAGGTCTAGGTCTCGGCTTTCACGAGCTCTAACCCGCTGGGCCGAGAGCTCCCGAGGGATGGTCGGTTTTCATGACTTTAAATTTCTTTTATGGGCCTCTTAGTTTATTCTTCTCTTTCTGTTTCAGCTTCCCCCTCTCTCCATTATCTTTCGGCGGTTTCTCCATCATCGTCCCCCATAGATTATAATCTTCTTCTGCTTCTGTCTTTTATCATGTCTACCCAAGCCGCCCTAGAAGCCGAGCAGAAGGCCTTCGAGACCGAAGTTGCAGCCGTAAAACAATGGTGGTCCCAATCACGTTGGCGTTACACAAAAAGGCCTTTCACGGCCGAGCAGATCGTAGCTAAGAGGGGAAACTTACCAATCAGTTACCCGAGCAATGATCAGAGTAAGAAGGTCTGGGAAATTCTCGAACGGAGATTTGCAGGCAAGGAGGCGAGCTTCACATACGGATGTCTTGACCCCGTCATGGTTACCCAAATGGCGAAGTATCTAGAAACGGTGTATGTGAGTGGTTGGCAGTGTTCCTCGACAGCAAGTTCTTCAAATGAGCCGAGTCCAGACCTGGCGGATTATCCTATGGTAAGTTTAAATTTCTAATTTTTAATATTTACGATTTTGGCGTTGCGATTTCACATGCTAAAACTTCCCCGAGTGTTCCTGATTGTGGGGTTGACATGGCTATTTTCCTTCCACGCTTTCACATGTAATTGATATGCCCCACTTGTCTAGGACACGGTCCCGAACAAAGTCGAGCACCTCTTCAAGGCTCAGTGCTTCCACGATAGGAAACAGCGCGAAGCCCGCTTATCTGCCCCGTTATCAGAACGTTCTAAACAGGCCAACATCGACTACCTTCGACCCATCATAGCCGATGCTGATACTGGCCATGGAGGTCTCACAGCTATCATGAAGCTCACCAGGCTCTTTGTTGAGAAAGGTGCTGCTGGAATTCATATCGAGGACCAAGCACCAGGCACCAAGAAATGTGGACATATGGCTGGGAAGGTATTGGTGCCTGTTAGCGAACACATTAATAGGCTCGTTGCAATTAGGGCGCAGGCCGATATTATGGGTACAACCCCTCGCCACAAAGATCTTAGACGATTCTCAGCTAATTTCTGTTTTTTTCCCCTAGGCGTTGATCTCCTTTCAGTTGCTCGTACGGACTCCGAAGCCGCAACGCTAATAACCTCAACAATTGACCATCGCGATCATCCATTCATCCTCGGTTCAACAAATAGTTCACTCCAACCACTTCATGATCTCATGGTGGCGGCTGAGTCTTCCGGAAAGTTTGGAGGCGAGCTACAAGCCGTCGATGATGCTTGGACAGCTTCTGCTGGCATTAAACTATTTGAAGAGACAGTGATCGATGCCATCAATGCTGGTGTTTATGCTGACAAACCTAAACTCATCAATCAATATCTCTCTGCAGCAAAAGGTAAGAGCAATGCTGAAGCAAGGGCGATTGCAAAGGGCATTACTGGTGTCGATGTCTACTGGAATTGGGACAGTCCAAGAACCAGGGAGGGATTCTACAGATACCAGGGTGGCACCAAGTGCGCTGTCATGAGAGCGGTATCTTATGCTCCGTACACGGACTGCTTGTGGATGGAAAGCAAGAAACCAGACTACGCTCAGGCTGTTGAGTTCGCTGAAGGCGTGCATGCTGTATGGCCTGAACAGAAGTTGGCTTACAACCTGTCGCCAAGTTTCAATTGGAAAGGTATGCCACACTCTTAGATCTCGATTTATGAGCCCCGTTGCTGATTCGCGTGTGTGTATGTGCAGCCGCTATGTCTTCTGATGAGCAAGAAACCTATATCGAGAGGCTTGGGAAGCTTGGGTATTGTTGGCAATTCATAACACTTGCAGGACTCCATACCACTGCTCTAGCTAGCGGTAAAGTTTCCCTTTTTTTTCCCTACCCTTTCTATTTGCGATAACTGACACGCTCCCCTTTGTAGATACTTTTGCGAGGAACTACGCCAAGCAAGGGATGAAGGCCTACGGCAACTTAGTCCAAGAACCGGAGATGGAGAATGGTGTCGACGTAGTGCTACATCAGAAGTGGAGTGGTGCCAACTACATCGACAATATGTTGAAGATGGTCACGGGAGGCGTATCGTCAACGGCGGCAATGGGCAAGGAGGTAACAGAGACACAGTTTACTGGGTACACTAAAAATTAGGCGTTTTTCAGTGGCTAGACCGATGCGGGAAGTTTTGTTTTTTGTTTTTTGTTTTTGGGGCGATCGTAAACTTCGTAGAAGATAGGTCTCGGCGATTTCTCGGGTGCTGTTGTTTTCTTTGGATGGAGTGTCCTTGTATAACTTGTTCAGTTGTTTTTTCTCCTGATGAATTCCACTTTTCTTACTAGCGCCCTTCACACATTTTTTGAGTCCCGACGTTATTATGACTCGAGCCATGTGGCATAAATTTATCGCTCCATAAAGCCTACGCCAAGATAATCCCCCAGATTCTCGATAGAAGCTATCCATCTAGCTATACTCCTGCAACCCAATCCTAGCCAGGAAAAGATACAAGAGTCTAAATTCTCAACAAATAGGAGAAATCTTTCGGCATATTCCTCAAGCATCAGATACGACCTAGATCTGCCGTACCCTTTCATGCTCTAGCCCATCTAACGTGAAGCATCATGGCAACTCACTCGGCAGCTCTCAGAGCATCTCCATCACGATCAAAAATGATTATCATCTTAAAAAGATTGATATGACGTAGTTATCCGCTATGGGTACCATACATGCAGGTGGGGTTGAATTATCGCATTTGATCTGGTGCCTGTGACTGCAAGAGGTCGGGTTCGAAATCAGCCCAACGAATGCTGGGCGGAATTGATTGGTAAAAGCACAGATGTTTGTGGAACGGATTGGGCCAGCATATTATTCGAGACTGTACCGAATCAATGGCTTTGCCTAGTATGCAAAGGCGGCCTGTTCTGCAAACGTTAATGATCTACGGGCAAGTAGAGCGCCGCACTAGAAAGCTTGGAGGCGGCAAGTGTGATAATTGGTTCACATAAAATATTGCATGATAGCATTATATAGGACATCGTGGCCGAGTGGTTAAGGCGACAGATTAGAAATCTGTTTCTTTCGGGAGCGTAGGTTCAAATCCTGCCGATGTCGCTATCCTTTTGCCCTTTTCATATTGGGTTGGGGCTCTCTTTTTATAGCCGCTTGCTAAATCGGATCCCTGCAAAAACGTGACGTTTATAGCTATCGCGAAACCCTCAAACAGAGAAATCGTGACTATTTAACTCCCAGCCATTTATCCGGATATACTTGAAAACGGGAAGGCCAGACTATATTCAAGGGTAGAACCTGGTGAACATGCTGGAAAATCGGTTTTCTATGTAATCAATAGTTTCCTCTTCTCTTTTGACTATGTCCTCTAGCACCTTTTTGTACTTCTTTCAATCCTTGAATATAAATAGTTAATCATCCGCACTGCTATTTTTTGGGCCAGTACCTCGTTTTCCTGTAGGGGAATCACAATCAACACCTTTGGGAGAGCTTTTTACTGAGATTATTCCCTTCTACCAACCGCGTTCCGAGACGATATCAGCCCCTCTGCCTGCGGCGCTCGAGAGTCACGGGCTATTTAACTTCATGTTTCCGGTGCTGACCCCAACCCGAAATCAGGGCAGAAGAGAGTAAGCATGGAATGCTTCATCGATGATACTAAAAGATAGCAAAAATCTAGATTATCCGAAAGTCATGCAAACACGTTGCCCAAGCCCCGGCGGGAAGGACTTAAAGCACCACGGGAGGAGAGGTTCACAGAATTCTCTTAAAGAATCCCTCCAAGCTATGGAGATAGTATACTATCTTCACGAAAGAATTTACCAAGCTTTTACTATCTCTAACCAAAGTGGTGAGGCTGCTCACTTCGATCTATACGAAATGGGTGTGTTAATATAGAAGAGCGAAGGTATGTAGAGAAAATCGCCCACCTGACAATGAAAATGGCTCCCAAGTCACGAGGGAACACCTCAAGTCATCCATGGAAAGAGATTCAGGGGTCTTACCTCAACTTTTCCGGCCAAAACGAGTAATGAAGAGACCCTGTTTTCATCGAGTGATATTTTATGAATGCCCGAAAGCACGCAACATAACCCAAAATAAAACATATCACGAATAGGCTAGTCGCAAAATCGACGTCTGAAACATTTTAATTCTTGGTAAAACAAATCTAAACTAGCGCTGAGTTAACCTTGGCTGAGGTGATACGGATACACGAAGTAAGCAACAGACGAATAGAGAACCGAGGGTAGTTCTAACAATAGAGATACGTCGGAAAGGAGAAGGAAGGTACCGTGCCGCTGTGACAGGAAAGAATAATTTCTTATTCTTGTGTGAGTATGGGAAGAGCAAATCCAATCCAGCTGCAAGCAACATCGCGATTTAGGATCGCCATTCTTGGTAGTACAGACGTGACGTGACAATGATGAAGAAACAGAAAGTGGAAGTTTATAACGAAAAATGTTCAACCCCGCATAAGCCTACTACCTGGTACACACATATGGCATGCAGCAATCACCACAACCCCACAGTGCTCGGGCCAGAGACGTAAAAATGGAATAGCGGGGTTACCCATTATGACATCGGTATCCAGATTGCATTTCCCATGCTTGACCTGAGCACTCGGGGATGGGTATAAAAATCGGAAAGCTTTAGTCCCTGCTCTCATACGAATTTGTATGGCAAAGGCCGTGCACGTTTTCCGATTTTTAACACCCTGTGCGAGTACCTAGGCAGGTTTATACTCGGCAGAGGCACTTAATCGAGGATCAATTAAATACTTTCCTTGACCATTAAGCCTATACAGAACAAGATATAGACGAACACTCCAAGCGTAAGATGCATATACAGAATAGAATAGATACAGTTTGATGTTAAAGATACGTACATGCAATAAAATACTAGTTAGTTACAAAACCTGCAGAAAACCCCACACGCAGCCCTCAGGGCAGAAACTTAAATCCTCCCCAACTGCAGCTAAAGCCAATTTCAGCCCTACACATCGGGAAGCAAAAACAAACAAATGGGTGATTATAAAGATATGTACTGTAAAGTAACGACCGGCCGACTGTTTTCAAGCCCCCCTAACCTTTCGGCTCCCCTTATCCCTTTATGCCGTGCCTTGACCCCATCCTCTCTTTCTACTATATCCTCACCTACCTTATCCCTCCTTAAAAAAAAGAAATCCAACCCCCTATGCCGGTATGCAATATTGAAAGAAATAAACGAATGAATACGAACAAAAAGAAAAGTGTGCATTTATTTTTCACTAGCACCCTAAGCAGGAATACCAGAGAACCGCACAAAATACTACATAACAAGACATAACAGCGATGTAGAGTGTCCTGAGGCAGGAAGCAAATCCAAGCACAGCAAGTGTGTTAAAATCTCATACGGTATGTTCGAGTGAGAAGAAAAGAACCAGAAAGTTCAACCAAAACAAAATACGAACTGGATCTGAACACATCTTGTGAAAAGTGTAAGATGAATGCGTAGGTAAATAGAGTATTCTGAAACAAAAGTAAAATTTGAACACAGCGAATGCGTCACGATCCCAAGATATGTTCGAAGAGGTGCCGAAGGAAAAAGAACGAGCGCAATAAAACACAAGAACCAAACCAAAAATAAAGGATTCCGAACCCAAGTCGAAAACAAAAGAAAAGAAAAAAGTTACACACTATAAAGAACAAGGAAGAAAAATAAACCCCTATCTTAATGCCATATGACCTGACATTCACTTAGCTTAAGAATTACCGTTCCAGGTAACCCTAGCTGCTATGTACCTTACAACAATCACGGCCTCTCAAAGGATGCAAGAGATGCGTGTATACAACCCCTTTCCTTCTCCCTCCCTCCATACCCTCACCTACTAATCAAACACACTCCGAAACTCATGTCTGTAATTACCCGAATCGACACGTCTAGGGAAATCATAACTTTTTGGATTTCGTTTCGGTCGTTAATCGTTGTCGCTTTTCGGACTGAAGATATCAAGAATACCTTCGTCCACCGCCCGGAGGGCCCATCATGTTGCCCCCCATGCCATTGCCCGCCCCGTTATTCCCCATTTGCATTCGGTAATTCGTTGCCATCATAGGCACGTGAGAATATTCGCCGCCCGCGACGGACATGTTGGACGCAATGTCCGTCACGTTAATGTTTAAGCCGTTTTGTATAGCAACGGGGCAATCTTTGTGAGCGAGCAATAGGGTCTTAAGAGACATTATCTCTTCTCGTAAGGCAGTGACTTGGGCTGTTAGGGCGTCATTTTCGCTGGAGTAAAGCTCAACTTTCGCTTGAAGATTCGCAAGCCACTGTTTCTTCCTTTGACGACACTTCAGAGCAGCGACACTAGGAAGACGACATATATCAGCACAGGCCTTAAGGCAGACGGTTAACTTAAGGAAATTTGAAACCCTAGAATACTTACCGATTCCGTTCAAGGAAATTTTTCCTCTTTTCCTCATCTGTCATCTTCTTTCCGTCTTTGCCTGTCTGATTATCGTCCATATCCATTCCATCGTTTCCATCATCACTTCCTCCACTGACGGACTGGCCTTGATTGCCTTTGGTCTTTTTGTTCTGCTGAGATCTTCCTCCACCTGGACTTTGGTCTTCAGCCTTTCGCCTTGCTGTAGTAGGGCCGGGATTCTTTCCTTTTCTCGCTCTCGTATTCCGTGAGCCAGAGTTTGTATTCAAATTCTGCATCTCGCCTTCACCTCCAGAATCGCTGAAATCATCGCTGATTTCACTCATCCCTCTAACACTATTTGCCATTGAGCCACCGGAAACGGACCTGTTGACGGCGCTACTCATGGCCGCATTATTGGCACTATTAACCACAGCCCTCTTCGCCAGACTTGGGCTCGAATTCTCAATCGGGCCCCCATTCGAAACAGGCATGCCAGATGGAAGTTGATTACCACCCTGATAGCCCGTACCCACCGCGTTGGTATCTCCTTGCTGATGCTGGGCTTGCGCCAGCAAAAAGAGCCCACTTGCAGCATTATGAGCTGGGTCGGAGCCATGATAAGGATCTGAGTGCTGTCTAGGTTTTTGCTGATCGTGCTCGTTATTCAGACCTGAGGCATTCTCCTCAGGCTTAACTGAAATTTGATGAGACGTATTCAAAGGGGGCTGGCTTTTCCTAGCAGCCGCTATTGCTGTTTTATGAAATTCCATTGTTCCTGGTGTAGCTCCACCACTCCCAACAAATTGAAACATAGCACTCGATGGGGCGGCAAAAATAGATCCAGACCCCCCAGGTGTCAATCCGCTTCGGATCCCCGACTCGTTAGGAGTTAGACCGGTTCGGATATGAGACTCAAACCCGACTCCGTTGGAGTTGGATGCAGGGCCTTGGAGCATAGCAGGGGATAATGGTCCAGATCGAAGAGAGTTGAGACCCCAGTTAAGATGGCCTCCTGGTAGTAGAGATGCAGGAGAAGTTATGGCGGTGACTGGTGGAAGAATAGCTTTAGGTGTGGCAAGAGGGTCGTTAGGAGTTGTGCCTGAATTAGATGCAAAGGATTGTTCGAAAACGTTTGGCTCTTGATCGAGACGGCTGTGATGGTTGATGGCGAAATAGTCTGATGGGGTATCTCTTTGGGACTGGCCTGGTGGTGGTGGAGGAAGAGAACGAGGGGCCTGCTGAGCATGATTGGTAGGAGAACCTGAAGAAGAGTTGGAGGCGTTTGGGGGCGCAGAATTCGCTGCGTCTGGGGGTTGATTGACTGCTACCTGGGGGGGGTGTATCGAGCTTGATGCGTTCGATGTAGTGTGTAGATGAGAGGTTTTAGGAGAACTTATTTTTGACGAGTCCCTTGGATTGTATGACGATGATGCAGACGAAGGTCGTGAAGGTTTATCTGTTCATTATCAAAATTGAGTGTTTTCATCCATGGGTCAGCACATATGCATCATCTCGTTGTTGACATTCAAAACCCAGCTCGGTTGTGCCATGCAAAAGAAACGACAACTCAAGGTATATCACCACACTCAACAATCAATATTTATTACAATATAGAGAAACCAAAATAGAAAAAGGAAAGGAAATGAAGAAAAAAAATCAAACATAAAAACCAAAATAAATTTCATTAACAGGAAGCATCAATAACATACCTTCATTCTTGACGTTCGCCCTTTTACTATCCACGGGAGAGCTGGTCCCCATCCGAGAGTTCGAGTTCGAACTTCCACCGTGTGCAGCACTGCCCGACTGCTGTTGTTGTCTGGCTGCCACAGCCGCTGACATAGTAAAATGATGAGTGATGACGATTTTGGTGACGATTATGATGGTTGATGTTGGATTCTTGGTTGAGTGACAGCGATAAGGTTGAGGCTTGCTTGATGGGTTGGGAGGGGAGGATACAAGTGAATTGGAAGTGATGTGGGGGGTGTGATGTAGTGATGATGACGATAATCTCTAACTGGCAGGTAAGGCCGATTGCAGAACTACCTAGCGGTGGGGACAACGACCCTTTTTTTTTCTTCTCTTCTCTTATTTTCGGGACACACACTTGCGCTCTCACACGACACGTTATTATATTTTTTCTTTATCGAGAAGATACCGATCGGTGGCTGCTGTACGCAAAGCAGGATCCCAGATTGAAGATTAGAAGGTGGCGGTCGGCGTCGCAGAGAGGATGAGAAAAAAGATATCGGTATGGTCACTTGCGAGAAGAGGAGGAAGGAGAAGACTGGCTGTCCTGCCTAGCAGCGAATTATCACGCTAGATTAGCAATTAACCCATCGTCCTCTCGGGCCTCCCGTCGATGTTGATCACTACGGGCATTGGTTGACGGTTCGCGGAGAAACGAAATGCTCGGGGAGGGAAACTGGGGCAGCCAGGTGGCGAACAGGAAGTTGGGAGGGGGGAGCGATTATGGGGTCACTTACCAGCTGCTCGGTGAGACCGCCGCACGTCCTCTAGCGTGTGTATGAACCGAATGAGATGGGAATAGGGAATGGTGAACTCGAGATCAACCCTTTCCTTCCCGCGAGAAGAATGTCAAGAAAGAGTAGATGCAAGCCGAATCCGAGTATTTGGTACAAGCAGGGCTCAAGCTGTCAACAAGCCCGTTGCGCTTGTCGGTGCTTGTCCGCGGTTCTGGCGTTGTGGTGGTGGAAGCGGTGTGGTGTGTGATGTTGCTGGGATTTTGGTGGGTGATAGGGGGAAAACCGCTGACGTAGTTGGTCTTTTGTTCGTGTGCCTCCTTTTTTTTTTTCCTGGGTCGCAACTCGCACTTTCTTTCACGAACAATCTTCTACGGGAGAATCCTCTTCGGGTATTAATTTTTTTTCTTTCTAGGGGGGAGAGTGGGCCGGCGGTCAAAAGGGCGGGCAGGGAGGCGGGCAGTTCGCCTAACAGTCTAGTGAGTTGAAATGGTAAAAAGGTCCAAATTCAATCGCAGAAGAGTGTCGATGACGATGTATGCTTGCGATTGAGCGGCAAGCAGGAAGTGTGAAATGATGCAAGAGCATTCGAACTTATGCGACCAACACGCGCTCCCCCAAGCCATGCCACCCTATTAGTCAGGAGGCGCTCATGCGGCTCCTTATTGGCTGGCTGTCTGCTCTGACCCCCGGTCCTCTTGTAAATGAGGTGTGGATGTGGTATGACGTATGACGGTATCTTGCTTGGCCGAGCTGCTGCCCGTTTCGGCTGCTAATTGCACGCATGCGGTCAAGAGACGTTGGATCTGTCGTCTCTGTTACGGGACTCGGAACGTGGGGCCACGCCTCCAATAGTAGTCTGATTACCTCTTTCTAACCATCAATCGCGATGTCCTATCGCGAGTCCACTTTTATTGCCAGGTCTTGTTTCGGCGTGTAATCATGAGCCTCAACTATTTTCTGCACAAGACAAGCTTTCCTAACCACCTCCCATCCAACAAAGCAGCCTGACGTGTCTATCGACTCGGCTATAGCATTGAGAACCCCCCCCAAAATTGGTGCACGGCCTTTCCCATACAGCTTCCATCAGAACAGGGATTAAACATTTCCGATTTTCACCAGGTGCATCGATTCGAGATAGCAAATCCCGAGCCGTGCTACTTTTTTCTTTTAAAAAAAAAAATACATGTAATTGAGACAGAATTATCTTTCAAAAGGTCAAAGTGATGAAATAAACCTCGCAGCAATCAAAACTACTCGATTCCCTCGAAGCTGATTCTCCACACCGCAAGCTTGGGTGACTGAACAAAAAATGACCAAATTCGATAGGCTGCTTGGAATCATCTTTCGATCGTCAATTACAGCACCCAATTCACCAAGACTCAATTTTATAGGCCCTCTAGAGCACAACACGTTCAACAGCCAATAACTATGTGAATAAAAATGCGGCTAAGAAGAGTAGTCTTATCTATATCATTACTGGCGGCCAGAAATCGTATTTTACGAGCTGCAAGGGCCGGCGTGACCAGTCGCACAGGTCTTTTTGCTCCCAAAAAGAACCCCGCAGAGGACGGGGCTGTATTGTCATATTCTCCACGAGACGAGACATGACCGATGGGCAGATATGAAGTTCTGCAAAGCAGGGCCTCCGTGCGTGTACATGACGGTTAAATTATCACTTAGTCAATCGAATCAAGATGGGGTATGCACATCTCTCTCTCACGTTGGTGGGACGCTGGCGTTTTCAGAATTGACTGGACCGCTTACCGTATATCTCACACAAATTTGTGTTGCATGCGAGCCGGCCCATTCTAAAAACGCCAACGTTTTATGGGCATTTAGGGTATTCACTTATTCTCCGATCCGGAGTGCCGAATCTCTAGAGGCGCGTGCGGGATCTCTGAAACCGGCAAGATTAAATACGGATCTATTCAGCCCTACCCGATCTTGCACCCTTATCTTGGTTCTCCCACGCTTCACCTATATTCCTACCCTCACCGTTCCCAATTCCACTGTTTCTATCGGCAGCACCTATCCACGAATCACTATTCCCATTGATGAAAGCTCGCTGCTATTTTTGCCCCTAGTATGTATCTGCGAATATTTAATTGGCCTTAGTATGATGCTAGGAACTGACTCTTCTGTCATTTTAGCAAAAATAGCAAAAACCAGCCCCCTACGTAAGCGGGGGGCTCGCGATCATGTCAGAAAACGGTACAAACACATGAAGCACATCGGATACAAACATGTCCCCAGGATCTCAAATCTCCAAGATCGAACCAGATGCAAACCTCGATCCAACGCATCGATGTTATATCTCATTTCCAGAACCAAGGTGCATAGAAACACTGACCTGGTTTTGGGAAGGAAAAAAATACCACAGAACCCAGACCCTATCACCTTGGGCGGTACAAGTTTCATGACAATAGGGCTGATCGAGAATGGGTTTGGGAATAGGCTCACAGCCCGTACTACTCTGCGAACGATGAGGCGTGCGCACGGCTGCATATGACAGGTCGCGTGGGGGGTCAGATAGTTATATCACTAATCTACTGTTGCCCTGCATGTCTTCCAACGATGTGCACAGGCAACATGTATCGGCAGCAACGTATAATGGTACATTATGATATCTTGAACTTGTAACTGAATAAGCACATAGCAAGTAATTTCCACGGGTCATGGAAGCCAGATCGTACGCCAGTCGTGATGCCTATTCAGCTAGTCAGGGGTCACAAGGCTAAAATATTGAAAATATGACGTGGTGGCTGAGGAATATCTATGAGTCTCTTGGGATTCTGTGTAAGACGGATGCCTGGCATATATCGAGTGAGAGCGTATGACGGCAACTAACTCGAAGTTTCTCACCGACAATGATCTAGCAGTATTACATATACTAAAATAGACTCTCACTGAATATGAAGTGGGGTCTATCTCTATGAAGAGGGTACCCCCAGCGGAAATTTTAGAAAGCCCTAAGGCCATCTTAACTTCTGTATAAAAACTATACGCAGAACTGACATGCGCAGAACTTGGATAGTGAGAAAACTCTTACTCATTTACTTGCAATCCGTCATGTACTCCCCCCCATCGCCCTAGTTTTTCACCCCGGAAATCGGAATCGGAATCGCTAAGTCTAAGTGTGAGAGGTTAGTTATGGGAGGGAGTATGGGAATAGTAGGGTCTAGAGTTGGCCTAAAAGGGAAAAAAAGTATCAAATATCGACAACGACAAGATTCGAACTTGCGCGCCCGAAGGCATCCGCTTACTTGGTAATAGCAGGCGAACGTGTTAACCACTCCACCACGTTGTCTTGGTAGCCTTGTTGTTTTCCGAATTGTTGGTTTCACTAGAGCTGCGGTCCTTCGTCTCCATGAATTTTGGGCGCAACTGTTTCGTACCACCACAAAGTTAGGTTGTACGGCAATAATTCTGGATGGGTTGCCGGTCTGACATACTGTACGAACTAGTACCACTTATGCGGTCATTTTCCGAAGGCGGTTACAGGCCGTTCGGGAGTTACAATTGCGGCTGATAAGACCCTCGTCTGATTTTTTTCCGCCTGAATTCACATTCCATCTCCAACTGGGGTATCCTACTGGTACTGGATATATCCACGGAAAAAAAAAACCGAGACTTTGTCTCGGTTTTCTACGAGAGTTTATAGTGCTTTGGGCAGAGGGGTAAGTCTTGCGACAGGTGGCGGTGAAGTTCTCTCATTGTAAGCGGTAATGGCACCGCCACCTGCCGCTAGGCCTACTCCTGCGCCGTAGCACAGCATGAGATCGACACATGTGCGCACGGTTTCAGCGATAGTGTCTCACTGATACGCATGTACTTATCCTGCCCTCTTTCGTCTAATGGTCTATGCATTTTCACTCTGACGAATAATCTGATTCTATGTGGGGAGCGTGACCAGATAATTAATGCGAGGGGAGTTCAGTTCACAAATGAGTCTGTGGCCATATTCTAGTGTTTGTAATTTCATTTTTCTGTATCGATGTATCTGCTATCTATTGGCGGGCTCTTGAGCCTACTCGTACCGCTAGATAAGTAAACTTTTGTTCGGTCTTTTCGAGGGTGATGACAAATTGCTATCAATAACATATAATATATTAGCTGAGGTTAACCTTTAACTGCTTCTTTATTTTGAAGCTTTCTTGTTCGTTGGTTTTAATCCGCGTGGCTGGGTTGCTAGGCAAAATCGTACTTTACAGTATGTGCGTAGAGTAAGGCATTGCAGCACACGGAGTAAGTTTGTGTTTTACGTTGTGTCAGGAGGGAACACACCATGCTCCAGAGATTTTATGTGCCACCCAGAAAAAAATTCTTCCCTCAGGATTTTGGCTTAGCCACTGAGGCAAAGTCGCTGAATAACTAGCTCAAGGTTGCATTAGGAATCTGCAAGTTGATTGATTGATAATTTATACACGCGTGGGAATCTGCAAGTGATAATGCCCAGAAACGAATGATTCCTAAGTACATTTATGTCCCTCGGATGTTTGGCCAAATTAATCTAATTATCGGGTGAGGGAGAATTCGAAACAAGTGGAGGTTGCGAAATCTCTGGTAATACTAGCTGGGGAACAAATGGCTCCAGAGAAAGACTGATAATACTACATGTAGTAATGTAAAAATTTTACCCGAAACAAATCACTCCGGGGCCCTTCCCTTTCATAAGAGAAGCAAAAAACAAAAGCAAAAAGATGAATAGCGATTGTCAGGGACAAAAATCATTCGTATCACCTCTTGAGAAGCTGGTCCCTACACCCTACAAGAAATGTCTGATGATTGTCGTTCGCCTATGTAACTTCTTATGATCGGCTGCATGCTTGAGAAATCTGTGGTCTCTCCTGTATACAGGGTTCATGATCATCTTCTCAGGCTCTCGGAAAAGTTATCGTTTTACTGTTCTACAACGTGCCAAATAACCCTTGCTACCTCAATAGGGCAATTTTCTTGTCTGCCTTGCATACTTGATTTAAATCACAAAGGACCCCCAGCAGCGGATTTGGTGATGGGCGTGAGATGTCTTGCGCTCGTCACTAAGCAGATTGCAGTGACTGAAGGATCTAATTGAATGTCATGAAAAGATTGTTGGCCCTTTGTATCTTTGCCGCACCTGATTTGAAACTGAAGGAAGTGGAGCATGATTAACAAGATGTGATTTGATTTTCCGCATGGCTTGTGCCTGCCGAAGAGGTGGCAGAGTTTCTCAAGATCGGTATGAGAGTGAAGTACCTCGTAATTGTCGCAGAACTGATAAATGACATAGGTGATGAATCGGGAGTGAGCAAAATATGTGGTTGTGAAGAGAATGTATCATAGCAGTGGAGAATAGAATCCGTGCGTAATTTGTACTAACGAATCATGATAACTATGGATAGTTATGAAGATTTTATTGTTGGGGGCCGCGATACGATTACCAGTGTGAAGCACACCTTCTTTAGCTGGCCATAATGGTAATGATATCAACCCCCCCTAACCTAGGTTCCCAACACGCACTTCCACTAGTGACTGATGAAATTAATGTAGCCTTCGAATTCCAGATGTTAGTTTCATCACGGGAGATCACTCGTGCTATACCCCACTATCGGATCCTATATGCACATAAGCCTCGCTCCGGGGGCATCTCATGGAGTGGCTGATAGTGTAAGGGGATGGCATTGTTTCTGTTTCAAGTATTACTATTGGGAAGAGGTAACTTCCGAGATAACCTTGAATAATTCCAGCTCTCTGCCACTGGGGTGGTTTGGATAAGAGGGTCCATAGTAGTGCTGCAATATGAGATGCAGCTCTCCACCTCAACATGAACGCAGCTGCTACGAATGGGTTCACGAGTCACGGCCTATAATATTACCTAATATTATATTCCAGATGCATGGCATCATCTGCTATGACGGGAATGACGTCGGTGTGTGCGTACACGTCAGACCATTTTTCTCTCGTTCCAGCTGTTCGCTGCTAACCAGTGCATAGCCTTTCCTTATGGCTGCTCAAAAAAGTCAGTTTCAGATGCCTCGCCCGGGGAAATACCCAATCATCCAGAACTGGTTTCTTTACTGGTTGATTTCATTGATTTATTGGCCCAGAATTTATATATCAGCAGCGGCTAGCTGAGCTGGGGAAGATCGAGGAATCTTCGTGAAGACGGACCGGAACGCCCCCGTATATTTGCTTTTTAAGACTTATCAGAGAAGCACTTTGATCTGCAGGCGGAAAGGGGAAGGTTTTCGTAGGTAGGGTCTTTCATTAAGGTACTTAGCGAGCTTTAGATTTCTAGGGTGAAAGATATTCGGTGAGGTGAAGTGGACCGTTTGGCCCCGGAACTACTATATAGGACTTCCGGGGAGTAACGTAGAGAGGCCCTAGCCAGCTCGCCAAGATCGAGTTTGACATCCCCAACTGCATGAACATGCGTCATGCACTGATGCACTGAGGAATTTCTGGAACGCGGTTATTAGACTAGATATGTGGTGAGCTTGGGTTGACACAAAATCTCTACTAGCGACTGGGCAGTTCTTGATCACTGAGTTTTGCTGTTCCGACTAATAAAAACCAACTATTTCGTTCCACTAATTCCTTTTCATTGGTTGATATTCTATCTAAGACATTGAGTAAGCACTCGTGATTCGCTGGGTAGGAAAGGGTGTATGGGTATGGCTAGATACTGTTTTACTTGCTTATCCGAGAAAGATTGGTGTTTTTGGCCTGATAAGTATTCACAAACCCTAGCCCTATCAATCTTAAAAATTTGGCAGCTCAACTATCTGCTCTTTTGATGGTACCACGTGGGATAAGCTTTATATTTTACTGTTGTGGCTAAGGTTAAGAGATACTCTACCTTCGCCATATCCCTCCTGGAAGTTGTCATCCTACACATGAATACTCTTTAACTAGATTAATTAAAGTGTGAATTTATTTTTCACTTCAAATTCTATCACGTCGCACGGACCTTATTTAAGACCACTTCCCTTCAAATCTCGTAAAAAGTACAAGAATGTACAAAGCAGATAGAAACACATAACCCAGAGGCTCAAAAAGGCCTGCAAACAGCCCCCACGAAACCCAAAACATAGCAAACCCCACGCATCCCCACTAAGCTCACGCTTTTGTCTTCTCCAGATACTCTACCAATCCCTCAATTGTACAAACCTTCAAACCCCATTTCCTACCAAACTCCAAGCACTCATCTCGTCTCATCATCAGCCCATCGTCTTCCTTAACCAACTCACAAATTGCTGAAGCTTCATTTTTCCCTGCCAAACGGCAAAACTCCACCGCAGCCTCCGTATGCCCTCTCCTCTCCAACACCCCTCCATCAACTGCCCTCAACGGGAACATATGTCCTGGGCTTCGGAAATTTGCCGCGGTGGCATTAAGATCTGCGAGCGTTCGCGCGGTAAGAGCACGATCGTAGGAAGAGATACCGGTGCTAATGGACGGGTCACGAGAGTCGAGGGAGATGGTGAAGGCTGTGCTGTGGGGTTCTTGGTTGTTGGGGACCATTTGAGGAAGCGCGAATCTCTCAATCAAGGTAGGAGAGAGGGGAGCGCATATTAATCCACTATCATATATTAGTATATACGAGCTTCGAGTATGCGCTGGTTGGTGACAGCGGGCTGGTGGGCCGAAATAGTGGGGTGGAATGGTACCTGGTCCACCTGACCATGAAGGCCATCTTCTCAGTAGTGAGATCCTCTGCAGCAATAATGAGGTCGCCTTCATTTTCACGATCGGTAGAATCGAGGACTATGATGAACTCTCCTCTTCCTATAGAGTTGCCAGGATTTGTTAGTGACATGTGTCATTCAGTAGCCCTCCGCTCGCCACAGAGGAACTGAGCGGAATTGAGAATCTGGAAGTAGCAAAAGAGAGTGGAATAGAACTTACGGAAAGCTTCAACTGTTTCTGGTATTGAGCTGAACTTTGGGGTTGCTTCTTCTAGGGAAACCATTTTTTTACTGGTGGGGGTTTGTTTGGAGGAGGGGTCTATATGCGGCTCTTTGTCTCGTCTATCTCATGCAGTTTAAGCAAAAACACCTTCGAAAGCGCAATTGATCTCGAGGATAGAGCTATAATAACAGATGGAAGGGAGGGAGAAGCACTTTAGAACGTGGGACTCTAGATAGGTTATGTACTTCCAAACAGCGTCCTCGGATGGGCCTGCGTGATCGGCAAGGCACCGAGTGGGAACGTCCAAATGTCAGCATGGGGTGAGGCTGACTTATCCCTGACATCTAACCATTACGTGACGGGAGAAGCCTCTGGACTCGTCAAGAGAAAACCTTTTCCCTTCACTGACTCGTATTTACGTACATTAAATCCCGAGATCTCTATAACCGACTGTTATTCGGGTCAGTGAAGGTTGGGTAGACATTTTTTCCTTCCCTGGTAACATCATCTGAAGAAGATTCGAAAAGTGTTCCCCGCGATTTACCGAGGTCGTATGCAGGTAGCACAAGCCCGCGTTTGCGGAGTGTGATACCGGCTGGTAGTGCACCCAGGTTGCCCGGCTGAAAATATTTTCACCCAAAACAGGCTGGGTTCGGTCACTGGTAAAACCGCCCGGAAATATATGTTAGCCGAGTACACGTATCTAGGAAAAGCTTGTCTGTTTCTGCGCGACAGCAATCATTTCCCACTCGGGCCCTGGTGCCAGTTTAATACCCGGATTATATGCATGTGTCACTCAAGTGGGAGGATTGAGAACCAAAGTACTGTAAATTAAATTCAATTGATTCCTTCCTACATAACAGAGCCCGTAATACAGTAGTTATTTCAAAGAAAATAGACCCTTGGAAGAAATCCCAGATCACACCTGGTGTAAATCAGTTGCTTACTGGTCAACTTGAGGCTCCTCAGCAACATAATGCAGGTAAGCTCCTAACAGCTTAATCCCCTCAATGTAATTCCTTTTATCGAGTTTCTCTGTGCCAAATATCAGTAAAAGGCCTCGTCGAAACTGCATGGACAGAACCTACCGTTGATACTATGCGCAGCATCTGTACTACTTCCCATCGGCAATAGCAGAACGTTCTTCCCAGTGGCCTGCTCAAATGTCAAAGTAACTGGAATACTTCCGCCCTCTCTAGTCATGTCCGGTTTGACCTTGAACACGCTCTCAACAGCCTTCGCAGCTGCAGCAAAGTTCCAGTGTTTGGGACTTGATACCCACCACTTTCCGGCATGTAAAAGCCCCGCTTTCATGGTATTATTCGTCTTAATCTTCTCCCACTCGAAGTTCAAATGATTAAGGACAACCTTATCCACATCGTCGGGTTCCATGTTAGGAACTGTACGGACGGAGAATTTACCAATGACCTTGGCAGGGATGACGGTCTTGGCTCCCGGAGCGGAGAAAGCACCTTCAATGCCGTGAATAGATAGTGATGGAAAACGCCATCTAAATAACCATGGCATTAAAAAGATGCTCAGAAAATTTCAGACAATAAGAGTTCTTACCTCGCCATCAGAGTGCTCTCCTTGTCCTTATAGATACTGGTCTCGCTGCCTAGTCCAGCGTAAAGGTCTTCCATCTCGAAGCTGATACCTTCATATAATTTCTTCTCCTCCTCGTCAACTGGGGCAACGAGTTCATTCAATCCAGGGATCAGAATCTTCCCCCTGTTGTCCACCAGTGTTCCCAATAGCTTAACAAGATCGGTCATCGGCTCGGTGACTGATCCCCCGTAGACACCGGAGTGAAGGTCTTGACCTGGGCCATGGATGGAAACTTCGTAATAGGATACTCCACGGAGGCCGTAGGTTAGGCAAGGCTTTTCAGAACCGAGCCAGTAGTTGTCGGAAATACAAACAGCCTCAGCATCCTTGAAGAATTTCTTGGCTTCTTCGTGAATGAGATCGTCAAGACCTTCGGATCCATATTCTTCCATACCCTCAAAGCACATGAGAAGATTCACGGGAAATTCGATACCAGCTCTACATTGAAGTCAGCAAACCCCTAGGAAAGATCTCGCCGAATGGTTTAATCACTTTTGATGGGCCTCGATGGCATTTAACCACCCTAAACTGGTCATTTGTCAGCTATTTTGCCCATATCACGCGAAAAGAATACTAACACAGGACCCTTGTCATCTGTGCTTCCTCTTCCAAACATCTTTCCTGTATCCTTCTCTACGTTCAACACAAATGGGTCCGTAGCCCATCCGTCCTCTTTCAATGCAGGCTGTACATCGTAATGTCCATACACTAAAATAGTTCGCTTGTTGGGATCGCTGCCGTATCTTGATAGAATAATGGGAGGAAGTTCAAGATGTGGCCTGCCGGGTTCCTTTCCAAGAGGACGCTTCTCAACGGTAGCCCCAAGGGCAAGAAGTTCCCTTTCGAGGAACTCGGCCATCTTGACGACTTGAGGGCGGAGATCCGGGTCCGCTGAAACCGAGGGGATAGCAACGGCGGCAGCAAGACCTACAGAAAGATGTCCTTAGAATTATCTTATGTGTTTAGGCTCAGGTTGGGTCACGAACGTGCGATGAAGGCATCACTCATCGAGTCTACCCTGCAACAAAGTTAGAATTTCTCATTCTCAAAAGCAACAAGCCCTAGCACAAACGGATCCTTCAATCTCCTCCCGCTGCCACCGATATTCCGAGTGATAAAAAGGAATAAAGACTAGGGGAACACACTGATCAAAATAGCCCTGAAGCTGTGGAGCCATGATCGTATTTTTGGATGAGTGATATCTTTGAATCGGATATCGGCAAGGCCTGGGAACAATAGTTCTTGTTGAAGAAAGTGAGGGAGAAAATTGAAAAGCTGGAGAACAGCTCAAATGAATACGTGGGAATGGCTTAAGAACGGGTCGTTGAAGATGAAGGAACCGAGATGTCGACTTCAGGAACATGTGGTGGGGTCGTGTGAGGAGGGGTAAGTATGGTGAGACGTGAGTTCGAGGCAGGGTTTGCCAAGACCTTGAATCAAACGGCTAGACGCGGAGCATTGACACCAACGTGATAAGTACGCGTGACGTAAAGACTAAAAGAGTACATATAACTAGGACTTTCTTATCCTTATGCTCATCCTCCCCCTGACAGGAATTATTTTCTACTGCTCTTTCCCCCTCTTTGCTTTGCCCAGCTGATATCTCAAAGTACCCCCGAACCGATACCGTGAATATACCGAGTGATTGTTCGTGACACGAACAAGTATAGAGGATGAATAGTAATGTGACTGCTAAAAGATCGGAGGATCCATTTAACAGAGGAGTTATAGCGCTAATTAGCCCATCAACACGAAGAGTGTTACATCGGGACCATTTTACGCTGCGGTCATTTAAAATGAGTGTCCAAATCCAAAAGTGACGAGTTCATTTGGCGATCCCCATCATTGCCCGCTCGAGTGCCTCTCAACTACTTGCCGACTGATTGGCAAATGGCCAATTACTTGTAGTTTTCCCCAGCCCATTGGGTATTTGTAGTAATCCGCTGGATTAGTATCGTTTGGTCTCGTGCATGTGATCACTGCAACGCATCAGAGTTTTTTCAACCAAGCCCAATTCTAGATTGTGGTACTTAGGGTCGTATCCCACACTCAGGATAACTAAACTCTTGCCTCTAGGCAGTTCGTTATCGACGGTGTTGGGAAGATTGTCCTTAAATCGTCTTTCAGCTGTATGGTGCAGGGCTGCTCAATCAAAGATCTGCTCCTTGCTTGCTTCTTGGGCGGTTGGCTGTTCTCCATCATTACCAGGATATGTTTGATTTTCAATTGTCATCCTCACCATCGACAAATTAGCGTATGATAGATATATCAAGGATAATCAACTCGTTAGAGCTCACTGAATAGAGCGTAAAGCAACTAATCTCCAGGTGAGAGGGGTATATGTCCTTAAAGGGATGTAACTCGGCGCGTATGGGCAGCTTTGCCAGAACCCCACCCGACTGGCCGCGTGTAGTTCTGTGGGATTGATTTATGGTAATATCGATTAGGTGTACTGACTTCTTGTGCTACACCAACGATCTAACAAGGCATAAATGCTTTAATTTTCTCTTTCGAACTCATTTCTGACCAATATAGAGGGCTGTAAGAGAAAGAATGTGCGGTTTTCTTGTGTCTCATCGCTTGAGGGTGCCCTTTCTACCGGATTTGTACCATCACCGCTTAACACTCGTCAAACACCAGGTGGCTGGATGCGTAGCAAAAAAAAAAGGTTGGATAGGCTAGATATTCAGCGTTAGTCTCAACACTTCCGGGGCATCAATTCTTTGCCCTAAACCATACCTACCTCAGCTTACAGCATAATTTTTATCGTAACATCGTCATGATGGTTACATGTAGTCCTCAAATTTCGCTCTCTTGACTCTAACAAGATCTTTCGTTGTGGAATACAGAATATGAGTATCTTTTTGTTAGGGTTAGGTTTGTATGAGACTGCCAAGACAAGCGTCGGAAAACAAGCTAAAACGATGACCAAACTTCACCTGTGTGCAAGCTCTAACTACACCTCATCTTTCTTTCTCAAACAACCAACGCAAAAAGATATGGCCGACCAAGAACCTTCCCCGCGCTGGCTTTCCATCACCGGTAAAGCTCTCCCTCGTTTAGATCTTCCTGACGGCATGCCTGGTTCGTTCTCACCCCTCCCTATACACCAGATCAATACGAGCTTTGCTGAATGTTATTATAGGAAGATGTCGCAATATTAACGACTTCGAATTCCTCAATCAGCTCGGTGAAGGGAGTTCGTACCTCCATGTTCCATTCCTCTTTTCGCACGCGTAAGCTAACTCATCTTCTACTAGCCTACGGCGTAGTCCACCGTGCGCACGACCACAAGACCTCGAAGATTGTCGCCCTCAAACAAGTTCGCATCTTCGATTCCGACCGCGGCAACGGTATCCCTATCACCGCTCTCCGCGAAATTTCGATTCTTAAATCGCTCCGCCACAATAACGTCGTCAATGTTCTTGATGTGGCCGTAGGGACTGAGCTGGATGACGTCTATATGGTCATGGAGTATGCAGAGCAGGTTGGTGGATTTTCCCTTTGGGCGGAGCAGTGATGTTTGGGTACGGTGGTAGAGAATCGTGGGCGCACATCGGCTGGCTTATGGTTCCCTCGCCCGGTGTTGAGGCAACGGGCGGGTGAAGCGCGCGCCGCTGCTACGACGCTTTATAGGATTTGGCAAACCTTCTTGATCATGCGAGGGTAAAGTATTCAGACAGTGAAGGTATGCATTATTGACCCTATGAAAGAGGAGAAAGGTTCACTGAGTTTATTTACGGAATGGATAGTAAAATGTCTCATGAAACAATTGCTTGAGGGACTTGAATATCTGCATAAACACGACATTATTCACCGGTTTGTTTGCCCCTTATTATTCACAGCTCACCCAAATGCTAATATTGACAGCGACATCAAAATGTCCAATCTCCTTCTCACAGCCAAAGGCATCCTTAAAATTGGTTTGCAATCCATGACCCGAGACTAGGTTTCGAGAAACCACGATTTGAGACTAATCCTCCACAGCTGATTTTGGTATGGCTCGTGAATATTCCTCTCGCCCACTCACCCCTGGCGTCGTAACCGTTTGGTACCGCGCCCCCGAACTCCTCCTCTCCGCAACTCGTTACACCACCGCCGTCGACCTCTGGTCTGCCGGGTGCATCATGGGCGAACTCATCTTACAACTCCCGCTCCTTCCTGGTGAGTCTGAGATTGAACAGTTCAGTCTCATAGTCAAGCTGCTAGGCTCGCCTAACGACAAAATCTGGCCTAAAATGAGGCTCCTCCCCGGCATATATGATCGTGGTCGTGCTGAGGAAGCATCGGTGGGCAGGGCTCGCTATGTACCCCCGCCTGTAGGAGCGCAGAGGGAGAATATGTTGGAGAGGAGGTTGGTCGGGCAGTCAAAGGGGACGATCAGGTTGATCAATGAGATGCTCACGTTTGATCCTGAGAAGCGGATCAGCGCGGGGGATGCACTCAAGGGGCGGTATTTTACGAGGGAGATGCCGCCGCCGCAGAGGCCGGAGTTGATTCAAACTTTCCCAGAGATCAGGAACGAGGATGTTCCTGGGAAAAAGGGTGGAGGTGGAGGGGAGAGTGTGGTTGGGGGGAAGAGAAAGGGGAAGGATGCAGGCGGGTATGTTTTCGATTTCGGAGACGATTTCGGGGTGAGGAAGAGGCATAAGCAGTTGGAGAGGAGGGACTGATGGAGGTAGAGAGGGTGGAAAAAGGGTAATGGTGGATGTAAAATGTTACTTTTATCTTGGTTGTGGCTTCATTTGGAGATTATAGAGAGCTTGACGGTTTCTTTAGGGATACGAGAAATTTATTAGGAAAGCAACGAGTGCGGTACTAAAAGTTTCTAAGATGCAAAGAAATCACATGTATGTGATTTGGTATAGTCGAGGATCCAAATCCGGTGTAACACAAACTAAACACCAAAAGTATCGTAAACTAATAACAAACAAAAAAATCATCAGTCATGAAAAGCACAGCAGCCACATCCATCAATACCCCCTAATCGCATAGCTCCTTCTAACTTTCCACTTTCCCAAATTAGTCTGTTTTGGGACAGGGCCCACTACTTCAACAACTCATACCCTCCTTCAGGGGGCAAGAACCATCCAGCCATAGAAATAAAAACCGCCAAAAGTGCCGTAACACCCCAACTCACCGTCGCTAGGACCCAGCTCAGATCTAGTTTCCAGCCTACGAAGAACCTGTCGTCATAGTCGTATAGGTAGTTAACCAAGGACGCTGCGATGCACTGTATAATCACTATATCCCGCGCCCAAACTCAATACTATATCTCTACCAAATGGTAAATGTCAAAGGGTAGTACCGTTAAACCCCAACAAAACGGACAACATTTTCCACCCGTTCTCTCGTTTCGTTCTTCCGCCTGCTATGATAGCAACAAAGGCAACCAAATTCATCCCCTCGAGCACAAGTGCGAATGTCATTAAGAACCCAGTCGAGCGCCACATAGAACAGAAATAACGATCGCTCCCATGGCAGTCGGCGTATGTAGGAAAGTGGGAGCACCCTCTAGGGCTGAGTGGAGATGAAGAGCAGCGTTTGTGGAGGCCAAGTTGAGTACTAATTGTTCCGGAAGACTTTTTTTTCGGTTTAGCCCCGAACGTAACTGAAGCGGGCTTTGTGCGAAAAAAACAAAACTTACAGTATGTTCTTCATACGATATCCATCTTGGCAAGAGTATTGAGCTCAGGGTTAGAGCAGTGGCTAAGTAGCTTCCGTGTCAGCCTTTGCTTCTGTTCGTAATATTTCTCCTAGAGTTGCGCCTTCCTGTATCTTTCCCCGCTTTTACTAGAGAGGGTAGAGTCATGGGAAGCTCCCCTCCTTGTAGATTCCCGCTTGTTGCAAAAAATAAAAGCCAGCTAGCGATGACGTAACGTACCTCCAATAAACACTCCTAGCGACGCGCCATAAACCGCAGTCCTAGGCATTGCGAATTCCGCTCTAATTATCTAATGAAATTGAAGATCGAGGATGTTGGTATTAAGTATAGTCGAAATGCGGGGAGAGGCCGAGGAGCAGCAGTAAGAGGTGGAGAAGGAAAACAAAAGAAAAGGCCCTTTCAGAATCGAGAATCATCGGAATCGCCGCTTGATTCCTTGCGAGGTGAACAAGGCGAGTGAGAACGTGGTACACAGCCAGGAAACGGCTGTGCAGATTAGCGCGGCCAGATGAAACCAGGGGTTGTTATTGGTTGCACGGCTTGTTTTATGAGATAACCGCAGGGAGACAAGATGCCTACGTAGCCTCAACGAAATAACAGGTGTGCCTTTTGGTGTAATTTTATTACCGTGGTTGAGCCAAGGGTGGGAACGTTTACTGGTAAGTGGTAAGAGAATGTTGGCCAGTGGTTTTGTTTTACCGGTTGAATTAGAGTTGCTGATGCGAAGTACCAATGTAAGCATAACCCTAACCCTAAATGCCCTTCTTAGCACTGGTGCCTTGCTGTTAATGATAGATGGGGTTTTAGTAGTAAGCTCGGCTAGTTTTAAGATTCCACGTGGGACAATATCTACCCAGGAAATCCTCGAGTCAGGCCTGAGCAAGTTCGGGTTGAGATCTAGGAACAATTGAATAATGAAGAATTTCAAGTACATCATACTATCGATCAAGATACTACATGCACCTCTTTAGGAAGATAAAGAGCTTTGATCTAGCTTCATCGGTTCATATGCCAGCGTTTTACCGACTGTTCTATTAGCCTTCCCCCGAGGTTCATTCCGAGGGTCACAAGGCCTCCATCCCACCAATAACCTCACCCCACTTTTGAGTTATGGCCCTTCATTTGCTCTTTCTACCTCTCTCCTCATCCGAAGCAAAGCCAAATCTCCCTCAGCGATTATCGGAGAGCGTAAGGTAGAGAAGAAGCAACGCCTTCCCTCCCGTAAGAATCTCCTGGATCATACTTCCAACAGTCCCGTAGGGTCCACGGTCCCTACTATTTTGACTCGTAGGCTAATATGACTTCAGCCCTGACCTAAAGGATGTTTCTCGGATGTGAGTCCGCCATGCTGGACTCATGCCCAATTTCTGGGGTGGCGGCCAAAGGGCTAGGCTTCAGTTTCTCCGAAGTTAGTTTCGACATTGTTGCCCTGCTGCTCGGGCTCAGCCCCGGAGAATAGGTCGAGATGCTTCTCCTTCCTCAGCAGGGTACCTTCGAGGTCAGTACAACGCCAATAACGGCAACCTATTATGCTTCCCCTACTCTGTCAAGTTTGGAGATATCTCGCTTTGGTGGGTGTAATAGGCGATATGCTCGGACATTTAACTTCAACTATTGAAGTTCCTTGGCTTTGCTCAAATATAGACGTCATTTTGCATAGCCTTTTATCACTGGAAGTCACTCGCCGAGGCTTGGCCGTCGGGCAGCGTACCGCGTGTGGCGGTATAGATTATGGTGAGTAACCCCGAAGAAAAAACAAAAACTAGGTCAGAGTTCCTGTAACGTTAAGGCTATATAGGTGGTTGAGTTTTGGATTTGGGCTGAAGTCTTCTCAAGTGCCGGTGTCAGTACGGGCTGTGAATTATGGAAGAGCCATCCAAGCACCGCCACCTCTACCTACACATCCCACCTCCACCAAATTCGCTCAATCCGTATCCCTGTCACGATAAGTTCTGTGGGTGTTGGTTGGCAAGATTTCTGATTAATTTCGCCAGGGCTATGGAACCGTGTCCGTATACAAAAGGGAAAAGACCCGTTAGATATCTACTACATCTTGTTGCGAAAACCTTGACGTCCAGTTGAGTACTCTCTGATACTATCTATTCAAGGGAGAACTTGCAGTATCGGGACTACATGGATATCGGCCCACGAATTCTGGATGGGCAACCGACTTGGCGCGCTTTTAAACTGCTGTTTTCAAATGTGGAGTTTAAGGCAACAGAGCTGGGGGTATATAGTAGGTAGAAGGGCGCTAAAAAACCGTGCCGTTGGAAAAGGATGGGGTTTGGAAGCCTTCTCATGTCTTACCTTGAACTCTTGGCGCGCCACACGCGCCATGCTACGGGAGAGGCTGAGTGGATATTTCACAAAATCAGAAGTATTTCTCTCGCGAACTTTTTGTACTGTATATGCCTCGCCCAGTATTTCTTTACCTACTCCGAAATCTTTACGATCTACGAAACTACTACTCCTTAGACTACTTCCTCTACGATGTCTGCGCTTAGTCCTGACTACAGGTTGATGCCTGCGTTTCGGAAGATGGAGTCTAACGCAGATTGCAACTTGATCGAGCGCGAGAATCGAATACTGCCTAAGGAAATATTCGTTTTACTCACCGATCGTGGGCGTTCATGTGAAGTGCCTGGTGAAGACAAGAACGTGAAACGGCTCTGTAGGAGGAGGAGTCGAACAACGAGTTGTCAAGGTAAGTAGCTGGTGCTAAAGAGGCCGTTGAGCCTCGATTACTGACTGAGTTCCCAAGGCCCTATATCGAATATAAAATCACGGCTGTCTTGTATTATGCGCCTCGAAAGCTCCAAGCCGACTTCCCCCCCAACTGCTAAACGACCGATCCATCTCCCGAGCGAAATAATCTACCAAATCCTCTCTCACTTCACCGCTGCAGATGCTGCCCGATCTGAAGGCGGTAGTTATCGCACATATTGCTCTCTCTGCCATCTCCAGCACCTGTACACTTGCTGCCTGATATCTAAAATCTGGAACAAAGCTGCTACGGGAATCCTCTACTCAAACCTCAAACTCGATCTCGACGGAACGTGCGAGTATCATTGGCGTGGGATTCCGTGGCGTGATGGCAAAGTTTGGTGGAGGAGACGCCATTCATATCTGAACGACAGATATCTCAAGCCACTCCTGCGAACGTTGACCCTGAGGCAAGATCTTGCGAACTGTTTCCGTACGATTGAGATCGATATCCATGATCATATGAAGCCGGACTATAAGGCGCTTCCATTGTACGCGGAACTCATTGCTTTATGCCCCAATCTTAAATCAATAATCGGAGATCCATGTATCTTTTTCTGCCCAAACCACAACTTTCCATCGTGCCAAGAGTCCTTTAGCAATTGCCTCATCAACCGCCTCAGCAGTGGGTACATTAACAGCCGTGCCCATGCTAGGATACTGAAGCAACAACAAAAGCTTCAGAAAGTCCTCTCAAACTGCGAATTCTGGGAGTCCTGGGAAATTGATAGATGCCAGGGAATGCAGTCCCCGTTTATCTCTGCGGATTGGAAAAACCTAAAGCACCTCTCGTTCAAAGATTTTAGTTTAAAACCAGAAATCTACGATACCACCGCACTATTACTAGGCTCCCTTGTCTCACTCGAATCTTTGTCATTAACCAATACAAGCCTGGATATCCTTAGACTGGTACCAGGCAATAAGCTCATCGTCCTCACCATCAAGAACCCTGATTTCTATGTATCAAATTGGAGCTCCCTTGGTGACATGAAAGAGCTCTGGGCATATCTTTCACAGGGAAAAGGCCCTTCCTCAAGATTGCAACGGCTTAGTATTTCGATACCTGCTCGTCATGCCACCCTCACGAAGAAACGGCTCTCAAAAACGCTATCTCTTGCACCGAATCTCCGAGAACTGAGGCTTTCGACCCACCATGAGGTTGAACGGAACTGCATAGTGTTGAAAGGGGACTTAGAGCTAGACGAGTTTCAGCAGCAACCGTTCCCGATATGTGCGAAGCTCCAGAAACTGTGGTACTTATTTCCAGGGTGGACCCACAACGAGCTGCTAGTGGAGCTTCTTTCGAAGGAAGGTGCATTTCCGGCGTTGAGGGATGTAGTGTGTTTTCGCTCTAGTGTCGTCGTGGAGTTGAAAGAACCGGCGGATTGGTATCCACCTATGGGGCTGGAGGCTCGTAGGGTTAGTAAAACAGAGGGTGCGAGAGTGGATCGGGACCTTGAATCGGAGTTGATTGGGAAAAGAGGGATGGATTGGGTTTATGATTTGTCGATGGAGTGGCGAAGGACTCGTTTTAGGCGCGATGTAAAAACTGGTTATACCTGAGGGCTAAGTGGGTGAAGGTAATGGAAAGAGGGCCGGAAAAAGTTTAGGAGATCCTTTCGTTTTGCTATACGTATGCGGGGAGTTATTTGGACTAGAATTGGGACGGAAATGGGTTAAAAGGAGTTCGGGATTTTTAGATTAATTTTTATTTGTTATGTACCCGTGATCTTTATTATATAGTGAAGGGGTTTATGTATGAATAAGCCAGTCGACTGCAGAATGCTATTTGCCTGAAAGGGCAGAAGGAAAGAGAGCCCCACAAGCATATCCACCCCACTCCTCCACACTCCAAGCATAAGGTATCTATAAAGACAATTTTACCTATGCACAATTGCTTCCTTAGCTAGAGCTCTAGTTAGCCTCGAATGAGAATAGTATCAAACTCGGCACACATCGTATACATGGTCCTAATCGCAGCTTTAACCTTGCCTATTCCTCCTCATCGCTACTGCTACTGCTATCGCTCTCGTCTTCTTCATCCCCGTGTCCCAAAGCCTCCAGAATCAACTTCGCCCTTGTTACATTTGTCTTTTGATCCTGCAAGTCTAGCTTCTCACCATCTTTAGAGATAGTATCATTCCCACGCTTAACAATCTCGTTCGCCTCAGCCAACAACCGATCCCTAGCAGCGGGCGACTGGAGCCCGGCGATGTAAGACTTCAAGGCAGCAGCATACCCTTCATCAGGGATCCTTGAAGAGTCAAACGCGTGGCGGAGGATCCAGTTCTGTTTACCCTTTTCGAACTTCCAGGTATCACGTGAGTTGTGGTATGTGAGGAGATAAGACAACCTTGCACCACCTCCAACCCCACTAGCCTCATCCTCTGCATCTTCCTGCAACTCCCTCCTCTTTTTTCGCTTCTCCCTCTTTTGTTTCTTCTTGTCTGGTTCTGGAGCTGGACTTGGCTCGTCGTCACCGAACCTTTTATGTTTCCCATTGGGCTCCGGCTTGTCGTCGAATCCTTCAGGTAGCTCGTTGGTGGGATAGTTATTGATGTGTTGCTGATAGGAGTCATAGTGAGCAAATGGATCATAGTTCTGGTATAGCGTTTTTATCGAGTCCCCGTCTGTTGCTTTCGTATCCGGCGTGAATGAAACAGATTTCCTCAAGAGTTTTTTCTCCTCTGTAGTCATTTTCTTTCTAAAGGAAGATTTTGACGGGCTTCCAGTGTTGGACGACATCGTGGCTGTTGTTGAGTTTGATTCCGGGGGAGATGGCGGAGCAGCAGCAGCAAGAGGAGGGGATGTTTTGTCGGAGGATACGCTCGCCTTCCCTTCGGGCAAAGAAGGAATCTTCTTCTTTTCACTTCTTTTCATTTTCTTCCCTTCCTTCCCTTCCTTCCTTTCCTTCCTTGCCCTCTTTTTCTCTTTCCTCTTCTCTTTCCTCGATCCCTCTTCATCCTCCTTCCCTTCATTGCCTACCTCTCGTTCCTTCCGTTTCTTACCCCGTTTCCTCTTCTTCTTGCTCACCCCCTCCACCCCCTCTCCTCCTGATGCTGTGTCTCCATCGTTGTCCTCGGCCGCTGACTCCTCTGCTTCGCGTTTGCGTTTAGATTTTGAGGGCGAAGAACTGCCGACGGGTAGGTCATTGGTGAATTTCGGCTCCGGGCCGGCATTTCCCCAACCGGGTAAGTAGGGAGATGCGACTACGACTCCGCCATCGCCGGTTGTTGTCATTGTTGGCGAAAGAAAAAGCGGAATGTGTGTGGACGTTTCGGAGGAGAGGAATATTTTTTGGGGGGCCGCAAATACGGTGGACGAGTAGGGTAACTATTAGACAGGGGTTGTGAACCTCGGATGTGCTGGTTTGTGGAGTTTGCAGTGGCTAGTACATTGGGGCATGGTTTCTGTTCTGAGGATGCCAACACGGATTTAATGGTTCGGGTTTTGGGTGATGATTCTAGTGTTCGAGTGATAGGATGTGAAGATTCTGGAAGTGGATGGACCAATAACTAGGCCCGCTAACCCCTACTGAATTCGCAGATGCATAGTTGAAAAATTAGTATGTAAATAGTAACTAACGGCGTCGTGGCCCATCTAATACTAAGATTATAGGGCTCTAGAGCGTCGGTTGATTTGATGTATACCAGTTTGTGCCCTCACTAGCGGATGATCCGTTCCTCATTTGATTGGCATTTCTTCTTTATATGTAGTTTTCTATTTTGCTATTTCTCTCTAGCTATTCCAACAGAATACAAAGTTACAAAGAAAATGGAAATTCTCAAAGCAGATAAAACAAAAGCAACAGACAAAAAATGATGGAATAATCGCAGAATCACAACGCAAAACCCAAGTCGTTTCCAATCTTTTCATAACCCGTAACCAGCTTAGTAATAAGCAGCCTATACATATTTCATCGTCGAAACCTTCTTCATACCATTCTTCTTCCTTAAATCCCAAAAGTTGTAATCTTCAAATGCATAAACTCGTCGAAAGCTGCCCTACCGACCAAATTTCCAGTTCCGCTAGCCTTCCATCCTGGTGGGAATAGGTTGACGTCACCGAGGAAGGTTGGTCCGTTGATATTGCAAACACTATTCAGAGTCAGCGAAAGATCCAGTCAAAATTCTTAGTTATTTTTTCAAAAAAAACTCACCCAGCATCGATCCTTTTGGATATCCTCAACGCTCTGGCCAAATCTTTCGTCCAAACCGCAGAAACAAGCCCAAAGATGGTATCATTTGCCAAGGCCACAGCCTCCTCTTCTGAACCAACCTCAGTGATAGAAGCTAGCGGACCAAATGACTCGACATGATACAAATCCATTTTTTTGGTAATTCCTCGAAGCACTACGTTGGGGAACCGGTTCCCATCCTCGAAATCGAATTTGGTGTAGGAATCCTTATTCACAATCTTGGCGCCTTTCGCCAAAGCATCGTCTACGAGAGCCTTGACTTTCAGATTTGCCCCGGGGAGCGCCAAGACCTGGAATTCCCCGAGTTTCTCTGCAGCTGCGACGAGAGCAGTAGTGAAGCGGTCGATAACAGCGGAATGGACGAGGATCTTCTCGGTAGCCATACAAACTTGGCCGGACTATAGAAAATTATTAGTAAGAACTCATTAGTGATAGGTAGGGAGGGCGTACATGAACAAAGCTTCCTGCTGCGGCTGCCTCTGCGGCTGCCTCGATATCCGCATCCTCCAATACAATAAATGGCGCCTTCCCTCCTAATTCTAGCGCAATCGGCTTCAAGTGTTCTCCTGCCTTCGCTGCGAGTTTTCGTGCCACCATGGAGCTTCCTGTGAAGTCTATCTTCTTAATAACGTCGTGTGCAATCAACGCATTTGTGATTTCGGCGGCGTCTTCCCGGGAATGAGTAATAAGATTGACAACACCTGGAGGAAAGCCAGCTTCGACGGCAATCGAAGTTACGAGGAAATGTGTGCGGGGAGAGGTCTCCGATGCTTTGATGATAACTGTGTTACCAGTAGCGACGGGGAAGAAGATAGCGCGGAGAAGGAGAATTATAGGTGCATTCCACGGGACGATCCCGAGTATTACACCATAGGGCTCCCTGGTAACATATGCAGTCCTCCCTGCATTAAAAAATTAGCCGAGCTATCATTGTCTCAAGGAGGATTCTTTTAACTTACCCTCCCCTTGCTCTTCCTCAATACTTCCAGCAATGGTCACCACCGTTCCAGCAATATGCTGCAAAAGCTCAATTCCACCCCTGACGTTGAAGTCTCTCCATTTCTCGTTTGCACCAGTCTCGAGACGCATACATTCCTTCAGCTCGTCCTGTCGTTTCTCAAGAATGCGTTGGAAGTTTTGGATGAGCTCACGTCTCTTTGTGTATTTTGTACGAGACCAAGCTGGGAAAGCTGCTTGTGCTGCAGCAGTGATTGCTTCAACATCAGAGAGAGATGATGCGGATGCGGACCAGAGGGTTTTGCCTGTAGCGGGGTTTACGACGGGAAAGGTTTTGGAGGAGGTGACTTCTCCATTGTTGATGAGGAGGGGAGTAATGTAGTTTTGGTTGAGCTGCATGATGATAGTGTTTTTTTCGAGATTGTTTAGATGTGAAATTGGTGTTTGGGATGTGTTGAATGGATTGAGTGAGTTGATTGCGGATTTGAATGTGGATTTGAAGCTGTAGTTAAGTACTCTTTTATATCTCAAGGGCTCCTGATGATTGTTAGGAGGGGGAGATGAAGAAAGAGCTGATAAATCCTAGATACTGAGCAATTATTCGTATTTCGCCATCACCTCCATGCGTTAGCTCCCCCCGCCGCCATCAACATGCAGAGAGCTATTCAGCATGGTGCTCTAGAACTGGAGGTTTCCTCCAAGAACTTGGCTTCGCTTGTCTATCGACGCTGTAAATTCCGTTATCTCGATGAGAGCTGGAATTATCGGAGCTATGAAAGCCAGACGAGATGGAATTACAATCTTCCGATATTTCCATCCTTCCAAGACTTGCTAGCTCCGTTAATTCCAGGGTAGTATCGATGTTTTCACAATATGGGAATCAACTTTCCAGGACAAATGACCACTCCAGAGATTGGTCTTCAACCCTATTCCAGCAGTTACAGGGATACTGATTTGATACCATCCCGGACATTTTGCTGTAAATGGTCGCAAGGATCTAGATTTAGCCCCAGCAGTACCTTACTGTATCGGAAATCCCCTTGTTGCTTTCGGCTATTGATTGCCGGTTGTGCGAATAACCGTTGATCCGCATGTGGGGTTAAGGTTTCATTCCAAGCGAGTAACTCCATCTGCGAAGCCTTACCCCTCGAGCGGGTGCGGCGCAATTGCAGGATATGGTAATTGCTCGGGAAAAGCACAGATGCGAGAGAGGTACGTAATTATCCGCCACATGACGCTTCGGCCGAATTCGGCCGAAGGATAGGCGTTAAGAAATTTTTCAATCACAAACTATCACTCAGCCATACATCATAGTACCTTTCTGGTACCTACCTGCTGGAATTTGTTCCTGAAGTGACGATCTTGAGAAAACATGCTTGGAGAAAATTTTTATATTGAGGGACTTCAAGTATTGGGTACAAGTAGTTGAGGTCATGGAGTTCGGCGTTTACGCATCACCTTTATTGTAATCATCTTGTGTTACCCCCACCCTGCCCTGGTATTCTACTATTGAACCGTTCACCGATTACCGAGCTGACGGTTGTACCCATGAGTTTAAAGATCTGCAATCATACAGATACATGTATGTAACTATGAGCTAAGACATAAGTTTGCCTAGTTGGTAAATTCAATTGTTTGAAATCAAGTTGGTCCCATGCTCACCGCCCCATGCCCAGTACCTAGTTAGCGTTATCGATATCAGACTTGAGATTGGACGAGCACAAAATTACACGTGAGATGTCAGAACACACCATCGCATGCTGCACAACACCCCAATTGCTATAAACCTGGTACGTTACCAACGGGGCGTACGTGGCGTGGGAAGCGATGCAGGGGAATATGCAACCTTTCAAATACTGTCCTGTTCCGCTATCTGGCCATTGAGCTCAAACTAGCAGTACACGATCAAAAAGGGGAGTATAGCCCTCCCGTTGGCCTTTTGGAGATGTTGGTCGAATACTGAAGGTGTGCTCGACGGAACTGACGTAGTGGCTTCCGCGCAGATATATCATGCAGGATCCCGGCCCAACAGATTGAGGAGGGCCTAGATCTATGAGGTTACACATGTCCCTATAGTCTCGCGTTATATCCTCAGCTGCGGCTCCTGCAAAAAAGAATATAAGACACATGTAGCGACCAGGTTCTTCACAACGTTGCGTGGGAATAGGACTGTTTGCGAAAAATGTTGGATATGGGAATTTCTATACAAAATGTTCCAATTTCAGTACTCAAAAGCCCTTGAGATGTATGATTGAAAAAAGTAACACTGGCAAAATACAGAGAAGAGAAAAAGCGCTATCACAGCCCATCACTCACGTGCCAAGCCAGACGCAAACGTTGGGAAGCTCTCTAATGCGAGCGTGGCTTCAAGGGAAGAAAACTATTGAGAGGCAAGCACCGAGCACACGGGCGCCTGAGGGCTATTGTTTGGTATATAGACAGGAGTGCGCTGCAAGCCTCCAGAGAATAAGCAATCGATCTATTCTGACCTCCGTACGTGCCTAATACCTCAACACTAAGCTTCCACGCATTCGGGTCGGTCGGGAGACAGCCTTGCAACCTCGTATTTAAATCAATCATGAATACCGGAGGAAGCCAGTATACCTTTCTCCCGGAGTCCTCAGAGCCTCCAGATGTCTTGATAAGCAGTCCATACGGCGAGCTCTGTTATCATTCACGGGTGTTGAAGAAGTACTCAGCATGGTTCGCCGCTAGTATGTCCGATGTTTGGTGGGGCGGGGAGCCGGGTGACATGCCGCGATACCGATATATAATGGATGTTGACGAAGATCAATGTTCGACCTTAATTCCTGTTCACCAACGGGCAGACGTAAGCAATAACATATAAACCCTCAAAACCTAGTCCATATTTTTGTAGCTAAATCTTACATGCTTAGAAGGCCAAAATCACGCCAAATACCCCAAGGAACATGGGGGTAGACGCGCATATTATCTACGAGGTTTATGCAGAGATGTTCAGATGCTTCTACCACCAACCAATCGCGAGCGGCTCCCTTGTAGTTGCAATACGCCTAGTTTCGCTCGCAGATCAGTACGGCGCTCTGGGCCCCGTTACCGATAGAATACGAATCAGCTTCTTCGAGCGGGAGGATCTTGACGCTGCAATCGAGAATTCCCCTCATATCTTCCTAAATTTAGGTTATAAGATGGAGTCAGCACGCATCTTCAGAGAGGCATTTATCCATATCGTTGGCACATGGGATGTTAAGGAACAGAAATACCCTCAAGATAATTCGGGACTCCCGTACCAGGAAATTTCGGAACCCCTCCTTACTCTCGTCATGTCGGAAGTCGGTAGGCTGAAGCAGCTGGTTGCGGACGCTATGCTTAGTTTTCTCGCACTGAATAACCATGGCGCGTACATTCATCGCGTGCAAACGTTGGTTAGGAACGAGCTCGGCAGATGCTTCGATAGATACGCAGAACTTGGGGTAGGTCATGAGGGCGTACTATTCCGTTCGATAGTGAATAGTCCGTTTCAACCTTTAGTTAGTGAGTTCCCAGATCTAGATAAGGAAATGCTAGCAGCTCTCCAGCATCAAGCAAGTGGATTAATTTCTAAGGTCAAAGGGGTAGCAAAAGCCTTGGCCAAAAATAATTCGGGGCTTAAAAGAGAGGTGGATTACTTAACCTGCGCAGAGATCGCGCATGAAGACCTCCCGTGGGATTTAGTAGGTAATTAAAAATCCGGTGGGCTTGGCTTGAAGAATGTAACTACATGTAGTTTGGCCCAAGACTTCAATTTCTTTAACCTAAACAGTCTTTAAGGCACCCATCGAGTGATCCTGTGTGACCTGAACCTTTGTTTCCTATCCCACAACACCCAACCACCCCGTATCGAGCACGGAAGAAAATCAAATATAGAATAAAAACATGGTTCATCTCTAGACACCACCAGAATGAAACAAGTCAAGAAACATTAGCTAACAAGCCTCCCGAATAAACGGCGAGTGACGATCCATGGAGAAGGATCGTGAGCGATGTGCCGTGTTAGCGCTTCGGAATAATGGATAGCAAATCAACATCCAAGAATCAGCTGGTGGAGAGGGGCCGCACCAAAGTCGCTCATTTTTATCCCCTCGCAACGGCCCAGATCGTTAGCTCTGAAGTGGTCATCAATTTTGTTTTTTTTGGAATATCCAATCTTGTCTCTTCCGTAATACCCCTTTCATAACCCAAATCTCATCCTAGAAAACGGCGCTTCTTTAAAAACATGCTTTCCATGATGTGAATCCCACCCCTCGGCCCATAAAAGCCACAAAGGCGCACAAGGAATACAAGGAAGCTCGAGTAAATAGCAGTTAAAAAAAATAAAGAAAAGGAAAGAAAAGAAAAGAAAAGAAAAGAAGCCATAAAACCGTAGTAGAACCCAAGAAAATTCCCTAATTTCCCAAACGCAAAATAAAAAAATCACCACCATCATCATGCGTAAAAGATGTTCAGAATTAAAGAAAAAAACTGGAAATTTAAATCGCAAAATAAACACAGCAACTCCATGTTTTCCTTTCCTGTTAACTTAACCACAACAAAGTTCGTCCTTCCCAAGTTTACCCTAACCATCCCAGACATAAAAAACAAAAATAAATCATAATGATATGAAGGGAATAATAAGAAGAGACGGCTCCGACAGAAAAATGCCACAAGCGACGTCGCTAGTAACCAATCATAAAAACCCTATCAAAGCCAAACTCAAGGGCAATACAACAAAAAAACGCTAAAATCCAAAATTCAACCATCCCTTACCACCAATCCCTAAGGTGTCAAACTCCACCCATGAAAAGCCGGCCAACAAAGGAAACATGAAAATCCGGAACCGCAATAAATATAAGAATAGTGAGCAGATTCATTGAGGGAGAAAAAATAATTCGCTCCAGTCTAGATCTGAGCAACCCCGACTCATTCAGGTCCGTCCTGCTTTGCAAACTTTGCAAACATAGTATCGTTGCTATTATCAGGAGGACTAGGCTTTGCGGAGGCGATTTCCCCAAAAACGGGTCGTTCCGAGCGACGCAAGGTAAATTCGCTTAAAGACTGGCCAGCCATTGCGGCAAGCACGTTTGGAGAAAAATCAATATCTGACTTCGGAGCTGGTGGGGAGTTGCAGCGAGAATATCCGTTTGGAGTAGCGATACCAGCACGCGTAGGAATGTGAGGAGGGCGATGAGAAGAAAGGTACGAACTATCAGCGATAGGGTTGGTCGGGCTGTTCAATTGCATAGGTTCTGAATCAAATTCTGGTGTAGACCTTTCGGTAGACGCAGACGTGCTAGGAGGTGGGGTGGCAGTCTGGCGTTCGAGCCCAGTTCCAGTAAAAATAGTCACATTTTCGATACGCTCAAGTTCGCGCTGGTGAGGGGCTTCTGGGCTAAAGGCTCCCTGGTAAGTAACCTGAAATCCATGAGCCCCTTTAGATTGGCGCAGAACCTTATCACTTGGAACAACCTCAACGTGGGAAGGAGCTTTCCCTTTCCCCTTCCTATCACTCCCCTTTTTAACCGCAGCTGTCTTTGCCTTCTTAGCACCCCTCGAATTTCCTTCATCGCCACCAGAACTCCTACTTCCACTATCGGAACGCCTCCTCTTTGCTGTCTTATTACCATTAACACTGTCGTCATCAGCCCCTTCTTGATTCTCGTCACCACCTGGATTACCACTGCCGCCTTCGTTCCCATCACCGTCTAGTCCTTTAATAGGTACAGCCATGGCCAAGTCGACATTTGGCAACAGCTCCACATCGGGAAACTTTCCACCATTTTCCTGTACCTCAACTTCAATCCGTTCGAGAAGTCTGTAAATATCGCTAATAGTTTTCTCCATTCCGGTATGACGCATTATCCAATTGTTTCCTCCAGTAGAGTTCCTACGCCTAACTGTAGTGACAGTGCTGTTGCGTCTACTACTTTCCCCACTCGTGGGCCCTCCGTCGTTAGGTTCGGGCTCTTCTCCTCCAGTATTTTCTTCAAGATCCTCATCGGCTTCATCGAGATCATCGCCATTATCGCCCTCGCGGTTCATCCGAAGTTCCTCCCTCCTACGAACCTTAATAACCCAATCTTTGACACCTCCCCAGAGCTCCAGACGCTCACATTGGCGCTTGACCAACAATACCTGCTGGCGAGCAAATCCCCTAGGGTTGCGATACCTAGAGCGTTGATAATGCTTGCGACAGTAATATACCCAAACATTTTTAGGAATCTGTCTAGTCGAGAGTTTATTGCGACCAAAAATGTGAGAAACGACCTTGCGAAGTGGTGAGCCAGTCGTGCAAATGCTGCAGTATGAACACTTTGGAGATTGATTCAGAAAGTCATGAGGAGAAGGTGGAACAATTGACTGGCTAGGGTCTGTGTTGGAAGGCCCAGCATCAACAGAAATGGGTACTGGTTCCTGCCTAGGCGTAGACACCTCAGGTGTTGGGCGAAACAATGGAGTATCATGATTATACGGAAGTTCATTGGTTTGGGTGGCCATAGAAACTTTACGAGTTGGGGCAGAACGGTCGTTATCGATGTTGATCATTGATGTCTCATCCTCGATGGTTCTCCCAGTCGAAGCAACAGATCCAGCGGAAGCTGGTCTCAATTCCGGGCTGTATATTTTAGCACAAACAAATTCAAAACCAGCCGAAAGTAAAAGATGGGTAGGCGACATACTCAATATCCGCATGGGGCGACGCATTTCCAGATGACCTGTCAGGCTGAGCTGATACATTTCCATGTGTCTCGCTGTTTCCAACTATTTTTTTTTGTTCTACTTTAGCAACACGAGGAACGCTATCGCTGTGTTTTGAGGATCCGCTGCTTCCTCTGCGGCTAGCTAGCGCCTCTGCTGCTGCTTCTACCTCAAGACTCCTTCGGCCACCAGGCGTAGCTGTTCCCATTGCAACTTCTGCAAAGTTCAATAAGGTATCATAGCCATGGCTACGAGTTTGTTGTGAGGGTGCAAACACAGAGGGTTGGTACTGTTGCTGATGCTGTCCATAAGGGTAAGCGTGGGAGGAAGCTGGGGGGAAATAGCCAACATCTGTGCCAGTTTGGCGGTGGAAGGGGTGAGGAGCCGAGTGTGGTGATAGGGGACCTTCACCGGAAGCAGGAAGAATGTGCATGGATGAACGGACGTTAGCCAAAGGTGGCAGGCGTCCACCAGAAAATGATGAATTTCTAGTAGATGCCTCTTCCGTTTCGTTGTTCATGGCGGAAAATGCTAGGATCTCTGCGTTCACGGCCGCAGATTTGTGGGAGGCTTTCGAGGTTTGTAACGGGCTAGTTGCAGCGGTTGAAGATTGCAACGAAGGCCCGCTATAAGAGCTGCGAGAGGAGACTGTAGGATAGTGATTCTGTTTGTGTTGATAGGGATGAAACTTCTGGACTATCTGAGACAATGGGAACTCAGAGGGAGGGCTATGGTGAGGGAAACTAGCGGGGGCTTCAGCATGCTGAACAGGTCTAGTTTTGTAAGCGTTGGTTCCAATATTGATAGTGGTGTCGGTAGGCCTGGAAGGAGTGTTGGAAATAGCAGGGCTGTCGTTAAGGACAAAGTTGAGATCCATGGCAATGTCGACAAAAGAAGGTGTGAATTATTAAGAATTAAGGATGAGCAGCCGTTGACGTGGTGTTAAGGCTGTTCCTACGGTTGCCAGTTGGGATTGACGGGAATTTGAGTGGGCGAAAGTTGCGTTTGCTCAGTGATCGTGATCCACGGGAGCTGTGGGAAGGTGCCACGACGGAGAGTGGGAACCGTTGTGATGTGTTGAAGCGTGGATGGGGTGAAAATAAATCGTTGGTGGAGGAGGGGAAGGGAGGTTCGGAAGTCAACAAGGTTGTTATAAAGGCTCCCCCAATGAATTTTCCCAATTCTATGATCGTGAAAAGCCAAGGGTAGAGCGGGTCTGCTTCTATGGATTGCTAGCACACCCGACGTGACCAGCCAGAGCCCCCCAAGAAGCGAATTGAGTAGCGCTGAACGAACTCTGTAGCCCCACACTCAGTTGTCTGAGCCTACCTATCTCTTGCTGGCCCTATCTCTGGTGCTGGTACCCTAAGACCAAGCAAAGAGAGAAGGGAATAGGTATGTATGTAAAGGCAGTCGACGATAGAGAGGTGAGCGATGACGGAGGGCTTGGTACCGCTGCACACAACCAACCAACCACGATCCAAATGCGGCAATATTAACAATAGCAGTAGCAGCAGCAGGAGAGATTGAAAGTCGCAGTCGGTCAGGCCAGGTCACCTCCCCTCCCCGCAAAAAGACAGAAAGGGAGATCGGGATCTTTTTTTCGTGGGGGGGGGGGGATGCTTGTTCAGCTGATGTAGTGTTCCGTTTAAACTTCCGCACGAAGGCACAACTGCTACCCACAATGCCTCTGAATTGCCCGGATAGCGGGAACAAGTGACGGGAGGGTAAAAGATGAGATAGAAAGATAGGGAGAGGGAGAGGGAGAGGGAGAGCAGCAAGGGTAGCAGCGAAGGAGCGGAAGATGGGGGAAAGGAACGACGTTGGTAGTGGTAGACAAACCAAACGATAGTGCGCAGGGACAGGAACGAACGTGAAAGAAAATTAGATTAAGTAAAAATGATTTCCGGTTTGCTGTATGTAGACATTTTCTGTTTTCTTTTCTTCCCGCGGCACTTTTTTTTTTCTTTTTTCGTTTCTTTCCCTTAGTTTCCTTAAGTCTTCTTTGGCCTGCCTGATATTCATTCAATGTCTCTTGACTTCGCTCGCTCTGTTACTGCGA
Source organism: Paragyromitra xinjiangensis (assembly GCA_038503065.1). NCBI lineage: Eukaryota > Fungi > Ascomycota > Pezizomycetes > Pezizales > Discinaceae > Paragyromitra > Paragyromitra xinjiangensis. The sequence continues at coordinate 1,250,466 of JBCAMK010000007.1, forward strand.
CTTGACCCTCTCAGTCTCTGCGTCTAGACTTGCATGCGACTCAACGCACAACACCGCAAAACTGCAGGCCAATAAACTTTTCGAGATCCGTGCCAGTGCACCGGCCAGTAACGGCCGCGCTGGCGATCTGGCCGAGGAAGGGCCCTGCTGCTGGTGCCGCACTAAAGCGGCTGCTGATGGGCTCGCGAAAAGGGATCTGGGGCTTCATTAAGGAAGGAGCACCAAAAGGGACTGACTGCAAGACAACACAAGACAACAGTAGCAACACTTGGTGCTTGTTGTTTGTGCTGTGCTGCTGCTGCTGCTGCTGCTGCCAGGAGGATGGGATGGATGACTGGCTCGTGCAGCAGAGCTGCAGTGCCCGCCTGGGAGTCAAGGGTCTTGTGTGTTTGTGCCGAAAGCAACTGTAGAGCTATCCCGGCCTAGGCGAATTGGGATAAGCGCCGTCAGAGCTTGGATGTTGTGGAAGCGGGGATGACGATTGGAGTCTTATGCGAGAAACAATGTTATGCGGGGAAGGAAGGGGCTACCATAGACTTGGCCGGTAAACAATCTCATCTAGACAGCAGCTTCACCAAAGTAGACAGACGTAGACGAGATGACAGCGAAAAAGAAAACCTTAGGAACCGCGAAATCGGTAAATTTACGTTTGGAAACTGGTTAAGGCAGGGGAGAAGCCACACGAGGAGTCCCCCCTACAACAGAAAAAGTGCTTAGTGCTCGGATGATATCGCGGGGTTGCTGGGAGGGTGTGCGATAACTACTACATGTACAATACATGTATGTATAACACAGATGCCGCTGTAGCAAATTGTAATCATAGGAGCGAGGATATGATTGTCCTCGCAGGACGAGAAAATGTACTCCTGACAGCCTGCGTCCGACCAGGCTTTACTTCTTGCCGCAAACACAAACCCGGGTTGAGCTGGCCGGGGAGGATCTACCCTTTGCCCCCTCCACACCCCCCTCCCCTCCACCTGTCAATCAGTGACAGTTCTCTCCGCGTTCTGGGCTCTGCTCGAATCTCATCCGACAAGTGGGCAATCCTAAGAATTCTTCCGGAATTTTGGCGTAGTTTGTACATTACCATCCATCACATTTCCAGCTGCGGATCGAACGGCGCCTCCGTCGGATAATCTAATGCGAAAGCCGTTGCTGCCAGAATATATAAGGACCGTCTAGACTTCGGGCCAGAAATATAGGATGAACTACTGAGCATGTTATTTCGATCCTCCGGCGCGGCACACGCCCTGTAACATTTCATCTACCGCTTTTGGTTGTACATACTCGGCGTAAGTCGCCAGCTCCACTTATTATCTTGACTCAAAACTGACTTATTTTCGTGCTCATGCTTATGCAGGCGTTCCCCTCCCCCCCTTTAACGTCTATTGAGGCTCTTTTGTTGAAGCTTTTGGCTGACGCCTCCACCAATACTGTCATGGGAAGTTCCTGCCACGGAGAGCGGAATCCCCCCCAGTCGTGCAAATATTGACTGTCGCACACACGGCAATTAAAAACTAGAACATGCCTTGTCGTCTGTCCTTGTTGTCGTCTGATTTCTTCTGTGATCCGTTAAATTTGAATGGTACCCAGAAAACCCAAGTGCCGCTTTCTCTCCAAAAAAAAACTCCATGCTGGTGGAAGTGGAGTAATCCTCTAGGACATGAAAATAATAAATATTTTGCCAAGCATGAAGAAAAAAACCACTCCGCGCGGATGACTTGTGGAAAATAGTCACGATCGATCGAGAACGCGTTGCGAAAAAGGACGAATTGGTGCACTGACTGTGCGGCCGCTACTTTCCTGGAGTAGCCGACAACTACCTCCCTATGTGGAATTCCATAAAACCCCACGATACCTAGTCACACGCCCAAAAAAAAAAGCCAGCAGAAAAGCATCGTGGAAACTATTACGCATGTACATTCCTCTCACCGTCCGCCATTGATTGCTCATATAAGCTTGTCCAACTTATTAATGCATCGAGACATATTCCGACCAATCGGTACCAGTCCGTATGCGTATAGTAACAGCGTACAGCAGTTTCTTGGGCGGGAATTTCGGCCTCCCCTCGATCCATCTGGCGTTCACGAGTCCACGAGCCCTCAAAGAAATAAAAAAAAAAAGAGATCGTGATAGGTGTGGGGGGTGTTGGTTACCTGGAACCGACACGGTGTTGACATGGAATGTTCTGAAAATTGAACACTGATACAAATAATATTGCTTTGTTCGAGAAATAACCCCGGAACTCCCCTGCTCTTGGTGTTTCGAAGCCATAAGATCACCCCAGGAGAAACAACGCTTACGAATTCGTCGGAGGTTGCAATGAAAGACAACCTTGATCCTAAGTTTTGGGGGGGGCATTGGCTTCAATCAGGGAACGCTGTGTACAACCGGGCTTTGGAGCCCGGAAATGGTCTGAAGCTCGATCCGTGAACATCTGTCTTGCGAAGACACTGAGGAGACGCAATTGGTCGTCGCGAGAGGCCGAAAAGATACCCTAATGACGCAACATAATGTGGTTCAAATCAACTGAGCAGGTTATTCTCGTGAGGGGCCTTCGGAAAACCTTGATGGATTGACGGTCTTAGGATTGGTAGTAAGGCCTATAACGTCGTCGCCGGGGATAGATGATATATAGAGTAGGTACAAGTAGATGAAATCTGGGCAGACAACCTGCAGCTCCGCTTTTGTTTTTTCTCGTGTCCCACAACCGTTACTGGGCTTCGCCCCGTTTAAACTGCTGATGCCCATTCAGCGTGGGTGATTTTAATATTTGACGTTCTCTCGAGTAAAACTAAAGGGAACGGGCGACGGGCTCTGCAAGTGACGTAGAATACACATATTTTATGTAACTTATCACCGCCCTATCCGATAATAATTTCAGGCATGGAAACTGATTTGTTTTTATGCAGGATCCGAACTGCAGGGCTGAAAAAGTGGTTTCCCTGAAACGAGAGTTTCAGTGAGACACTGTTGGGATCAGATCTCTTACCGCCCCGACCCCGCCCTGCCCGCGCCCTACTTACTTCATCCCCGCTCCATGAGCTGGGATAACCCATTTCTTAGAATGCACCTCGACGATCCAACTGCAGCGCTCAACCTGAGAACCAAGGTTGCTGTAAGAATGTCCGTATTTGATCAAAACCCAATTGGAGACAAAACCCCCTGAATAGCACTTAAGCATATTCAAGAATATATACTGATAGCATTGACCATAAAGCTAAGGTCTCGTGGTCAGATCGGTCGCTTCGCCCATGGCCACGATTATTGGGCACATAGTTTAGACGCCGACCATAAGCGCCACTCATGCCCAATCACTCGTGCGCAGCGCTGCCAATGCACTATCAACATCCTTGACCCTGGTTCAGAGACTACATGTACATATGTACTGTAAAACTTTTTTCCCTCGCCTGTCCCACTCTGGGACTGAGACAAATAAGACGCGAAGAAATCTAATCATGAGTTCAGATGCCACAATAACAATTGGAAGATCTAAACCTGCCAACATGTAGGTACATATGTACGTTTAGATGTGGTTGAGAGGATGCGGATATTTCTATAAGACCAGGTGGACCGTGTCCTGTGTTTTGGGATCTTGATGTCAGTGAGGCTGAGTGGCGAATTCTTAAGTTAGGATGAATCAATCTACAGGACGGGTCGAGATCTCGACTAATCATAATTATCGCCCACTCATGAACTATCACTCAGGGATCTACGTCGCCCTGAATCCCGCACTCCTGATAGTCTTCACTCAACCCTAGTTTTTTTGCTAAGGCCCCTGAAGAATTTGTGAACATGGTATCGTAGCAACCCGAGTTTCTGCGATATTATTATCTGAAAGTGGCGCATCAAAAGACATAAGCGGCTCGGAAATATGTCGACCAAGCAAGCGGACACAACGCCGTCCCCTTCAAAATAGATCTCAGACATTAAAGACCCTACAACTCTCACTGAAAACCCTTGCTACGCAACCAAAGTAATATGCAGGCTCAAGATCCTTGGTCCCTGATTGAGAATATGAAGTGCAGAAAAAACCGTGTCTTGGCGTATTTTTGAGTCGTGCAAAAGTCTTGAAACCTTTTCCGGTACCGGTGCTACTAGGTACGAGGCTGTCGATGAGATTTTTTTCGATTTAAACGACTGCTGATCGTGAGCGGAATTCGGACAACACATCGGGGATTATAAAATACCCACGTCCTACCAATTGAAACTGGGATCCACAGACGAAAACAAATAGGAGGTGCGAATGGGGCATTTTACTGCTACATTTTCTGACTGGATGTAATGTACCGTGCCCAGGGAATTATTTCTTCCAGATACGTATTCCGCTGCCACCCGGGCCGCGATATACAGGCGCTCTTGGCTTGTGAGCAATCGGGCAACATCCGCTCACCCCGCTATTGCCTGGCTGCTAGAAAAGTTGCTTTATCAGGTATTGGAGCTGGTTGATTTCTCCAGGAGTGGTCTGAGAAAGTTTGGTCCGTGGTATATGCTAGCGTCGCACACAAGGAAAAGCGGGGTAAATTTCCCTTGATCAGTTACCTAAGGTTACAAGAAGACACCGTAGAATCACAAGACTGAAAACTGAATATGTTCTTATGTTTATGGAGGTTTCTGTGGCAAAGAACCACGGTTTCCTAGCCGAATGTTTCACAAAACCGCAAGCATAAGCCATCACTCGTTCTGCTTCCGGTCAGTTGCAGCCGTGCCCTGTGCTCAATCGCAGCCACACCCGTCTGCCGTTAATTTCTCCTTTTTAAAATTTTTTTTGGGCGCTATGGGCGGCAGCCCGCTCAAAATGGAAGAAAAACGCCTCTGAGCGCGTGATATTTGTCCAGCGGTCAAAGGTGTCGAGTGATCTTCTATGAGGCCGTTTAACGCCTCGATTGCTTTCTGTAGTAGGTTTTGAATCGATGAGACTAATTCCTACCATAGCTTATTTAAAATCTCTGCCCAAGTAATAGTCTGTAGGTAGGTAGGCTTAGTCCCTATTCACTACACTAAATGAGTTCTATCCTGAGACATTTGGCGTAGATGTGTATTGGAGCGAAAAGCTGGATGGACGTGACACTTGTCCCCCACCCCCTTAGCTGGATATTAGACTCACGGGTAGTACGTATAGTTGGCAGCCTAAACATAAAGTCAAGGAATAAAGTTTTCTATACTGTTTCTAATAAATGCATCCATAATAAGATGACGATCGCCCCGCCACTTATCCCGAACTTTTCACGTGGCCTTTATACAAGAACCTCAGGCTTACAAGATCTTAAGACAAAAGTGAGATGATAAAATTTCTGTTTATTGAAGAGAGAAAAGAGTAGACTACTGCACATAGTTGATAAAAGACCGAATGCGCAGTTTCCTGGGACTGAGTGAGCATTATTTTCTCGAATGGCTGATGAGTAAGTCCCGCAAAAATTTATCATCTAATTGGTGATCGGATACTTTCGGACATTTGGTGAAGGGCTGTACATGTGACACCTCACGTTTGTGAATTCTCTGGGTAGTGGGTGGATCGATCGATCGATGCTTCGAAAGAATAATTGCGCACTTCGAAATTTGTTGGTTTGCGCAGCCAGCGAGCCTAGTGAAAACCGCGCGGTGAGGATTGGTTGGATTACAAATGACGTTTTAAGGCTTGAAAAAAGCAATTTTCTATAGAGGATTTTTTAATTGAAGTTCCAGGGCAGGGTTGGTGTCTGAAGGTTATAAGTTGGCCATAGGAGATAATTTCTACATGCCATTAATATAGAATTACATATAGTGATGGGTTGGGTGGCCCATCACGTTCAAGCTTGCGCAGATGGCTCATCGAAAGGGATTTCCCGTGGCGAGACAGGAGTTGGAGGGATAATCCTGCCTCTGGATGTTTCATTTCTATGTTTCTTATGAGCTGTGATAGAATGGGTGTCCTGTTTCTCCATCTTTAAACATACAACGGTTATCATGGCTGGCAAAAAGAGGATACATAGATGGTTTGGCTTGTTTCCGGAGCTTCTCATAGAATACAGTACCTCAGCTTCGTACCTAAAAATATAGAAAGGTATCCGCAAACGTTGGATCTATATATAGCTCATCAGCTCCTCAGGCCTCCATCTAGGCGGAACTAAGGTCTTCCGGTCTGACAACACTATACTTTTGGCGAACATTATGTGTCAGCACAAGTGAGGGAACATGTTTTCCCAAAATATGTGAGATACCTTCGCCGGTTTAGGGGTATCGTTGAGAGGTCCGGCATACTCACATGTCAAGTCATTATACTTGATGTAGCATCGGAATCGAGAATCCTGGCGAAAAGTTTGCTTGATTTTCAGTGTCCGAGTCACCGATCTTGAGATCCTAGTTCGTAAAGCTTATCGTCGGTAGAAATTTCGAGTTTGAACGGAGCTCTTTCATGTTCATCCCTTCACATGTTTATCTGTTCTTCAGGGTTTAGAACGGGCCCACTTTGCAAAATTTCCAAAAAGACGAACAGTTTTTCGTTTACCACCTACGAGAGCTCAAGGGAGGGTGATGAAGTGGTTGTAGGTGCTTCCGTCGAGCGGCTGTTTAATTTGAATAACCAAAAAATGGTGGGATGGTGACTGACGTCAATCTTATTTCGCCTAGCGCATGATCCATGTATTTCCTAGGGCGACGGTTAGTCGGAGGTCATAAAGGGTGTCTGACTGTTTCCGGGGTGTGAGGAGGTCTAGTTCAGCAGGGGTGATCAAAAATACGGTGTCGGATGTAAGGGAGCTCTTAACGTTGAAATACGAGATCATTAACGGTCACTCGGATGTTACTAGATCGTCTTGGTTTTTATTTATTTTTTATTTTTTATGTCTCGCTAGGTCAGATCATCTTAGTCTACTGCGTCTCTGTGGTCTTTCTATACTTATTTTAGAGAGCTGAGCTCGTAAGGCTTCGGATTTACTGGTCGAGGAGTTATCGTCTATCAATGATGTCTCGGAGGTTGGATTGGTACTGTCACGTGTGCCATCACACCTTGGGGCGATCAGAAACACGTGTGTGCAGGATCTACAATATCATTATGTATTAGGCTTAGTATTTCAATACCAAGATACATATGCTCTTTTGATGCTCATTTTAAGAGACTACTGTGATATAAGAAGTCGCGTCTTAGTAATAACCGTTTTTATGTATTCTGGGCTCTACAGATTGTTTGCTTCTAACAGATAGCTAGAATTACGAAGGTATCTGATTTGGTGCTTGGTTTTTTGGATTTAGTTTCTCTGGTGTAATTTCATCAACTATGGCCAATTTCGAGGAACCTAATCCATTGATATTTCCTACCGTGTATTTGGATGTGTATAACTATTTATGTAACTGTTTGCAATTAGAAGCCCGAGATGTGGTGTGCTAGGTGTCAAAACTTATTTGCTACTAGCGGTAATATAAATGGGAACAAGCTGAATTCTAGTGCGAATTCGAATCGCTCGTAGTGGATCCACAAAGTGACTCTGGTAGTCTAATAGTAATTAATGCGTCCCTCATAATGGGTTTAAAATAAAAAACGCTAAGTTCTGGCGCCTGGAGGCTACCGTATTTGCTGGTTTATAAGAAATCCGGATTTTAGGTTTTTGCCTCAGCCAGCTTTCCTCGAGGGTCCGGAAGCATGTTCAAATGGATATCGGGGCCGAAACCAGAGATTCACAGACCCTTCATCTAGCTCGAAGGGTTTATTTTGTGGTAAGCGTTTTTCTTCGGCTTCATTGGAAGTCTCTTTGGGCAAGAATTAGCGGGAAAGCCTATGCTTTTATATTCATCGAGCACAGACTTTGTTTCAAACTCTATTTTGACCTTAAAGAGGGAGTTTCTCACAACCCACTAAACACGGCACACGACACTCTCGACCCCGGTATCGGGTTCTCGGATTTCTTTGTATAGCCCTCGATCGAGAGTTAAGCCCAGGAGTTCAAAGCTGGGGGTTAGGATGCTAGACCACAGGTAATTTGATGTTCTAGTGTTGGGGGAGGCTATCCGAGTTAGTGGCTGGTTGATTTATTGGGTGCTGGATTTATTTTTGAAATTTACGCATTTGAATGCAGTCGGCAGTGGGGTGAACTACTTTTGGAGGCCTGTTCTTTCGTGATTGATTATAAGTAGCTAGATATCTCAATGTTATAACTAGTACCAGCTACTAGTTATGCTTCGATAGGAAGGTTCAGGATTAAATAAGTAGATCCAAGAAGATCACACGACGTCGACAGGCCAAGTTGCTACAGCAAACTCACGCAAGCTCCTAATCCGCCTAGAATTTAGTTGAGATGGGAATATATAATAGGCAGCTTTTTGGGCGCGGAAAACGCAGATTAGGAGAAGTTTCCTTTCCCTTGCCCTCTAGCACTATATTAACTTTGGCAATGGTTTTCTTAGGATTTTATAATAGGGATCTGAGGACTGGACATGGACAATCTGGACTGGTTCCTCCCCTTGGCTAAGTGTCTTCAGTGCTTGGCTTCTAGAGATGAGATAATACTGTATCAATTCACTAGTGAGTCCTATTGTAAACTCGTATTCATACATACCAAATCATTGGCCATCAAGCTTAATCTATCGCCTCATGTATAAATTTCGGAGTTTATCAGTGGCGATTAGTGGCTAGAGAAAAACATCTAGTAGGCTGTTATTCCATTGAGGGTATCTTATCGAGTAGCGAACCCATGTGGGAGATGTTTCGTGACCGATTATGATAGACTAACGGGCTGCTAGGACCCTTGAAGAATTAATAATTTTTGTTCCTTTCATGGCATAGATGTCATTTCTCTCTTTTTACGATTCTCCTGATATAAATGTACACGTGGTAGATATAGGGCAGAAAAAGGACTGGGTAAGTGGTGAAGAGCGAAGCCACTTAACAACGGTGGTAGTAGATTGCGATGGGAGAGATGGGGCTAGGAGAAAAGAAGAGTAGGGAAATGGCCCATGAGATCGGTAAATACCGGTGTTGTGTTTCCGACTAGTGCGTATCTTCGAGTGAAGCTCTCGTACAAGACTGTGGAGTGCCCATGCCATATACCTACTGCTACCTGTAGCTGGGACTGAATACATCCCACCAGACGCATTTCATAACCGTTGCGATATGTGCTGCCACGCATTGAAAGTGGTTCACCTATCTATCGTTTCCTGTAGTGATAAGTACGGTTTGTGAGGTCGGAGCGGTGTTCTTTGACACCTCTTTGCTTCGATTCTCCTTTCTCTATATTATTCCAATCATTCCCGTGAATGGCGTTTCGGAATGAATTATCTCACACGATGTTTCTATCTGAATATAACCTATTATATGATATATCGACGCTGGACGAACCAGAAAACCCAGAAAACCCACATCCTATCGAACGTCTACCTCTAGTACCGAGTGACTGAACGCAACGTCGATATTACTCACCCCATAGACGTGTCTGGGTGCGCAACGTACATCTCCACGCAATACAAGCCTCACCTGCGTGAAACAGATATTGCCCTTTAAGCGTTTTCCCACCTTAAGATTGCACCCTCCTGGGAATCCGTGAACTTAGTAGACCCACATTATACCTCCTGCAGACCGTTCCTCAGGACTATGAGTGCATAATCTCTCGCTACCAAATACCTGACCCATGTCACAGAGCTTTCAGCTGGAAACTTATCAAATACGCTTCCAGCAAACCTTAGGTCTCATGATCAGTGAGGCCCAAGCACTTCAACGGGATGGTTTTTAGCGAATTATTCACGATATCCAGAAGAAACCCCCACGTTGGGCCACTGTAGGCCCAAATATACAAAATCTCTCCACAAAGCAGCCTATTCCAATACCATTCGCGCTACTACCACTAAACACGAATAGAAAAAAAAAATCCCTCTCGAAAGAGTCGCTAACAAGCTAGCTAGCTAGCAACACAACTAAATTTAGTGATCTGATTCCGCGACCCAAGAGAATTGAATATGATGGAGTTCAGGTGTTGGCTTCTTGGCTCAGTGTGGTGGGGTTGGGATGAGACAAATGACAGTTAGACGTTGGACGTTGGACGTGGCGATCATTGACCATAGGGAGAGCATCACCACGTGTTTACCACCACTCCCAACCACCGGGCTTGCCGGTGGTAAGCTTACGAGTTTAGTTCTCTGCACGTTGGGTTCGTAACCGAGGGTTGCGACCAATCGATAGAGTGCATCCAAGATTAGTATGATCTTTTTTTTTCTTCTTGCAATCTGCTTATCGTCTCGTCCAATGGATCATATGTTCATCACGATTCAAATTACGCACCAATCACATCCTACGGACTACATCGTGGAAGAAAGAAAAGACTATCTTGGAATTCGACGGAATTAATATACAGTAACACACCGATTACGGGTTTTCCAACCCTTCCCTTAGGCCCCCATGCTTAAACCATTCCTACAAAACATAAACCAAAACACCGCCCTTACCCATGGCTAGATGACTTATTTCTTGCTGCCGAACCAGCCACCGACGCTGCTCTTCGCCTTTGAGGCTTCTTCCTCTAGTTTGATATCGGCACGGTCGATTTTATCCATGATGACGTTACCAGCACGGTCTTTCGTGTGCTCGAGGGCTTTCTGACCATCGGCGATGCGGTTCTTGCCTTGTTGTTATTAGTTAGTGTGGGGTCGGGGGATGGATGGATGGGGGCTAACCTTCGCGGACAGTTGAGTCTACCTCGCTTCCAACCCTAGCGAGGGTTTCCTCGGCTGAGGTTTTAGCCTCCTTTCCACGGCCGGGTAGTTCGTCTCGGATTGTGGCAGATGCACGGGCAGCGTCGTCTATTTAGGGTTTTAGTCATCTTCGAGTGATATATAGTGAATAAGTGTGGATGGATGGAGGGTGAACTCACGTTTAATCTCCTTCTTGGCAACTTTTGGATCTCCGCCTGCATTGTAGAAGTAGTATCCGAGGACGGCAGCTGCACCGACACCAAGATATGCTGGTAGACGGTTCTTGGGGGGACCGGAGCGGGGGATGTTGGTGGTAGACATTGTTGAGTGTAGTGTTATGAAACGGGTAAGAAGAGGATTGAATTGAATTGAAGGGTGAGAGTGGGATGTGTAAATGGATGATATGATGAGATTGTCTGGTGGTGGGGAAAGAGGGCTATTTGAAGGGAGGAAGAGGAAGAGGGTGAGAAGTGAGCGTTTCACTACGTCATAGCTCGTCAATGTCACAAGCTGGAGATTGGGAGGAGAGTTGCCGTAATTGGATAGCGGCGAGTGAGAGAATGTCTGGATTGGAGAATAACGGAATTGGCTTGGCTGGGCGGGAAGTTGGCGGGCAGCTAGCTGTGGATTGTTTCCAGGAGGAGAGCTTGTATTTGGGTTTATTCCACCTGCGTAACTCTACCTGCCGCAAATGGACGTTTGGCCAACCATTTGACTTGGATATCGATGTCCTGAATTCCTGGATGCAACTCTCGCATCTTAATATGGGAAAGTGAATACAATTCTAAATCCCCATTCCCAAACCCTTCTATCTCGCAAAGCAAACACATTCACTCATATGACGTGATACCTGTGGCTTGTCCATGTTGTTGACGCTGGAAAGAAAGAAATAATCTTGTTGGCCTATTCTGTACCTTGCGCCGATCCTCCGTTGTAGTGACGAAACCGAAACACTTCTCGCATCCTCGCGCTATCCAGGTTCCCACTTCCCACTTCACCCCCACCCACCCCCCCTTGAACACCTCTTGACAACCCTCCTCCCTCTCCTTCCCTCATTGTTCTCTGCAGTTCATATATCTTGCATCACGAGAAAGAGAGAGAAAGAAAATCATCCATGTAATCTACTCTCCATCCCTGCCCGCCCCTTTTCGTACCCCCTAGTCATATCAGGAACAGCCGCTCAGAGCCTCCTACCAACCAACCACCACACTTGTTCCTGAGCACCACGCGACAGGGAAGGAAGGGGACTAAAGAAGAGCCTCTCACGACTACCAATGGCATCATCTCTTACTTCAACCCTTCGTCTCTCCTCTAACCCCTCTCCTACTGGCTTCATTAACCAACGTATAACACTCCTCGACAACACTATTTCCACACCCCCGTCAGAGGTTGGCGCCAGCGACGAGAACCTCCCTGTGCAACCCTCTAGCGCTTCTACTGCTTCTGAGCAGAAATACTCGGGGCGACGGGAAACTCTACGGAAGGCAATCGCCCAGAGGAAGTATCGGCGATGGGGCACGGATCCGTTTCCGAGTGTTGATAATTCGGAGGAGAATCTGCCGGAGCCGGCGGAAGAGAGTCCAAATCAGAAGGCGGCGGGAACTGTTGAGAGGGTTGGTGAGGATGAGGAAGTTATGGGTGGAGGGGTAGATGGGGGAGGAGAGAGCAGTGGAAAGATGAGAGGACGGGAGAGGAGCGATACGGGTGGGAATGCAAAGAGCGGTGGTAAGACAGAAAGACGGACGGGGAGGAAGAAGAAAGGGAAGGACGAGAAAGAGATTGCAGAGATCGATATTTTGTATGAGAACCAGCGAGGGTAAGTGCCAACCCCATCTACAGAAATACTCTACAGAAATATTAACCTCCCCAGAATGTTCATTTGTGGTATCCCCTTCTTTTCCTCGAAAGGCCTCCTCAACTTCGACCCCCCAGCATGGCAAAATCGCCACCATGCACCCTCCCTCGTCTCTATCCTTAACGCCCAAGTTCCTGATCCCTCCTGGGTCTGGTCTTGGAAAACCTGGTACGTTGACATGACCACCGATGTTGATGAAGAGGGTTGGACCTACTCTTTCTCATTTAACCCATCCTTCTCTTGGCACGGCACACACATCTGGTTCCACTCCTTCGTGCGGCGCCGCCGCTGGCTCCGAAAACGCGTAAAACTCCACACCCACGAATCCGGAAGTGCGTGTGGCAGCCGCGAAGGTAGCCGGGAGAGACCCCACGGGCTAAATCCGGACTACTTCACTATCCATAGCAGAGTACGGAGTGTAGCCGGGGGTACGACCGCCGGTGGCACAGCAGGCGTGGCGAAAAAACCGCGTCGCAGTGTAATGGAAGGTGCAGGCTGGAGCTGGAAAGATGAAGATGGAGATGGGAAAGAGGACTCAGAGCAGCTAGAGGAAGAGGGCATCACCGATGTACCACGACTCATGAGCGTACTCCACAATAGCAGACTAGACCGAGAGAAAATCGAAGCCGTAGAAGGATTTTTGAGGGATGCTGGGGAGGAAGTGTCGTACCTACCAGAACGCATACCGGCGATTATGTCACTCATGATATTCCAAGCGTCGCGGCGACAGCTACTATCGCTCCTCATCGCCGAGAGCGAAAAGGCAGAGATAGAAGCAAATTCATCCACTCCTCCGACACCGGAACCATCAACGCCTCCAGCACCATTACCGCCAACTCCATCAGAACCTACAACCCCACTATCGGAAATATCCGCAACCTCGCAGAATGCGCTGCTTCCGCCATCACCCTCGCCTTTTGCTTCTGCACCTGCGATCCTCATCACACAGGACTCGGAACCTACGCTGCCGACCGCGGAGTCCCATCTCAAAGCTCGAGAACTTGCTCGGCGTAAATTAGAGACGCTGAAGAAGGCCATCGCGGTAGCAGAAGAGGAAGTGAGACGGATGGAGTACTGGAGTGATATTGCGGAAATGGCAGTTACGGGGCAGACTACGATGGCCCCGCAGAATGGAATGGGGGTTGGAGGCGCGGCATTTACAGCTGTTGAAGAAGGACCAGGGATCAAGTGGGTAGAAGGAAAGGTTGATATTAAAGGAAAAGGGAAAGAGAAGGTGGGGAAAGGGAAGGGGAAAGGGAAAGAGACGGATTGATGTTATAGGTTGTTGGAACGGAGGGTGTCTTAATAATTTTAGCTGTGGTCTTTAAGGAATTCTTTTTTGTCTGTCTTGTTTTTGGGGGCGTTTATGTGGGATTGCAGGTTTGCGGACTTTTTTCTCTTGTCGTTCTTTTTCTTTTTGTCGGTTTTAGCGTTTTTCGTGCGGGAGTAATAGCCCGTGGGTTACTAGGATTTGTAGTATATTGAGTAGCTTGGTTTGAAGCGTATTCTGATGCTCATCAATGCGATGAGCTGTTTTTTTTCCTTCCTATTGAGGTCGTGGTCACGCTATTTCCTGTGGGAGGTGTGGGTCATGAGGGATCACTCGGTCAAAAGATGAAACTCACGTTGGAGATAGGAGGTGGTAGGTAGGGAGTGGATCGATTACTAGTTCCTTAAAAATTTATGGCGTGTACTATCTATGTGATAACCCCCGAAAGCCCGTGCCCTAGGTATTTATGTCTTGTTTCTGACCCTGAAGTCACGCCCAAAAGACACCCATGCTAGGAAGTTTTTCCAACTTGGATGTATCGTTAGGCCAGTCTCGCACTCAGCCCCTCTGGCGCAGCTTGCTGCATACCATGGGGTCTGGTGTACTAAAAACTAGAAGACCCAAAATACGTCGGAGGCTCTCCGGGGGAGTTTTTTCTACTTGGGGAGGTTTCTCCCCTCCGAAGGTACAAGTACTTCTATGGAATTTCCGCACAAACTTAAGTATAAAATTACCCCGAACCCCCCCGAAACCCGGAGGGTTATGGCGGCGTTTGGGAGTGTGGGGGTAACGCCCCGCGGTAACCGTAGCTGCAGGGTGCAAGTTGGCTGGAGTGATTTTGGAGGCGCGCTGAGCGGTCATTCCATGGCTAGTTCTAGACGATAGAATACCAGCTGGCTGCGGTTTTATCTTTTTTTCTTTTAATATCTTCTTTGTATCCTTATCTTCCTAGGTTTTAGGGTGGGTTTGCCTGATACAATCCTACCTCATGGAATGGGTTCAATCGTCTTGCGCATCCATATGTTCCTCAATTCGCCAGGTGACCATCAAGTCGTCCTTGCTAAGCGGATATCCTCGTCACGAGGGCTCTAGGTAGTGTGATTTACTAGTATAATAACTCACTTACTTTCTCTTTCCCCCTCCCTCTCTCTCTTCCTTTCAGCTCATCTCCTTCCTACACATGCCCACCCTCATCCACATTTACTATAAGTTGCTGCGCGCCGGAGGCCTATTGCTCATACCGCTAGTGTCTTGAGGCTTCAGACTTGGCTATTCTACAAATTTGGTAGGCCCTGTTGCTTTGAAGGCTTTGAGGGCTCTGCCTTTTATGGTAGTGAGTTGGTTCAAACTGCTGGCTGATACCCCGCAGATTTACTATTAAGAGTGAGATGGGTTGTGCGCTTTTGTGGGTGGTGCGTACTCTCTTCTTGGTGTTAGGGGTGTTAAAATTGCGAAGGTGGATGTTGGTTGGGTTGCTGCTTGGCTTAGAGTAGGGAGAGTATTGGTATGCCCTAGTATCCTAGTGGTTATCCCCCTTTGTGGTTTGAGAGGCTAAAGTAATGGGTATTCAACTTTTTGGTTCCTATGCTTAAGCGCCATATATTTACAAGAATCGGGCTGGTGTATAGAGTCTCGGGACAAGCTCTTAGAATGTGAAGCCAAGCTTCGTGTTCAGGGAAGTCAAGATCCTGTCGCGTAGGCCTACTGCTGAGCATGATTGCATTATTACTCCGGATCCCTAAAAACACTCCAACTGGTGCCCATCACTAAAACGATCGGTGGATTATGGCATGGTGGATGGCTCTAGGTTAGCAGAGAGTGGTAAATTGTCCCAAGTTTAGCCCCACAGGAATGTATTGTCCCACTCTTTTACCGTATCCGTGTTCATTAATCAAGCTTATCGGTGGACTTATCTCTTTATATACGTACTAATAAGTGCCGCGCTAGAGTCATAGTTATATCCTTGGATCCTCTTAGCTATACACCTGTCGAGGTTATTAATGCTTGACTTGGTTGCGGGCACCCCAGGGCTTAACATTCTTAACGACCCCTCTGACCCTAAGCTCAAAATGCAAGGGGAGGTTCATTAGGGTGATGACCATCTCCCTAGATGACAGAGTGCCACATTCACCAATCCACAACTGTAAGAACACCGCAGCCCAGGTGACCGCGCGCGCTTGATGAATAATCTACCCCTTAATTCATAGGTACGCGAGCTGCTGCCATAAACTACACAGCTTGGAAGCGAGCACGACGCATTGTTATTATCAGGTGCACGAGCTAGGGAATCACTCAAAATCACTCGATTCGGGTTTAAGCTGTATGTTGAAGATACTACTACGTAGTACCTGCTTCCTGATACAGGTTTCCCTTCGTGCTTCCACTGTTTCAGTTGTTTCATAGGCTCTTGTTTATTCGGCGGGTATTTGGGCTATGCAGAATTTCTTTGGGAGACTGACTAGCTATTTGGTGGAGCTCTTCCTATTGGCTAGACACTTATATATACAGATGCTTTTGCCTCGAGCAGACGAGCAAGCAACCTCTGCTGCTCACACGAGATTATTTCTTCACTGGATTCCAAAAGTAGAGGTCATGACTTGATTAATTGAGGAGCCACACTCCATACAGGCCCAAATTTATAGACAGCACGCATACTAGTACATGAAAATCCCTCAACTTTGGAAGCTTCTGATGTCCTCCCTACTAGGGTCTGCCGTTGATGTCCGATTAGGAAGCCGATTTCCAGCGCTGGGTTTTGGAAATACCGCATCCTGAAAAGCTCTCGCTTCTTACAAGGCTCTTTGGGAAGCTATAGAAAACCTTCAATTATTGGTAGTCGATTAGGGAAGATGTAAGAATGAATAAGTTACATAGATAAATTCTCTGCTAATACCTACTTTCGAGAGTATGGGTGTCGAGCTTGCGTACGCAATTCAGTATAAGCCTATCGGCTTTCCATATGCATAGTATATATGAACTTACTACGTATACTCTCCGTAAACAACCACAGGTTCCGGACTTCCATCAGCCCAGTCTGACCTTTCGAAAACAAGCTTTTGTGCTAGTCTTAGGCCAAGGACATGATCATGAGACACTTCCTATTTTAAGGGGTTTCGGGTCCAAGGGGTTAAGCCTAGCTATCTACGATTCATAGATAGATAGATAATTCACAGGTATCGGCGGTAAGTCTAATAAAGCACTTTTCGTTTTCTTTTCCCCCCCCCTTTCTTTTTCCAGCGTCCGGTGAGCAATATCATGCAAAGTGCCGCACCTCCAAGCCCCCGAATAGATGATAGCTTTGTTATCACTAGGTTTGCTGGAGTCGAACCATTTGAGGATGGTACTATCGCCTTCCGGAAGACTCGGCGCTCCTTTTTACTAGCTACTCACTACTATCCAAGACCCCTTCGCATTTAACTCCTTTCCCCTCACGCCTCGCCCCCACGGTCTAGAAAAGAAACTAAGTTCGCCCGAAACCGAAGAATTAGATATCTGTTCTAACAATAGTGTTATGTGTGTTAACAAATTTCCTAGAGCAAGTAAAATTTACAGGCCTCTCATGTAATTGCATCTATCATGCCATATCTATCCCCTTTAAGGCAGGGGGCTCGAAAATCGGACCAAACAGCCTCCATTCTCACACATCGATTCTTATCCTCAACACGTGAGAATTTCTAGAACGTTTTGACTGGCCACTCATCCAGGAACCGATATACGCGCGATCACATTTGATAATTTACAGCTCATATTAGTCCCGTAGGTAGAAGTGAGATGCTATTAAGCCCTGAGTGGTTAATCGACCTATAAGTGCTTAAGTATACATATCTTTAAACGGAAAACACCACTTGAAAGCTAAAATCACTTACTAAATGGCCTGTCTTCTCTTATTTCTACGCTTGTTGAGCTTGCACGCTGGTTGGTTGGTTTGTTTGTTGGCCACTTAGGTTTGAGCTTACATGTTCTGCAAGTGAAGCGGAATGAATTTCTCCGACATCTCTCAGATTATGAGTAAGAGACAGAGAGAATGAAGTACCGGTTGGCCCATAGATAATGCCGCTGGATGCACTCGACTGGTTCTGACGTTGGAATAACTAGATGGTGGTACGAGGTTGCAAGTGATAAGATGTGTATTTTATAGGAAAGCTGAACGATAAGGAGCGCTACTCCTTTTGTTGGACGGGGTTTAGGCGAGAACGCTCCACGAGTGACTTCTCATGGTAGCAAGGGTTGAGGTGACGCGCCCTACATGACCTATGTTGGTGTACCCAGGCACCCATAGGTACCCGAGAATGCATACTGCATGCAAGCAGTTCTGACAAGCTGGACATTCCAACTCTACTTAACTTTTCAATCGACCAAGGACCTTTTGCATCTTGAATTTTCGGGTATTTGTCGCCTACCTCGATTAGTACATGTAGTGCAGGTTCTCGTTGGATTGTAGTGGATATGACCCCTGCTTATAACTCCCTAAACGTAGCGACGGAAAGTGTCTCATAGTGAAAATCTCATAAGGGGAGTCTCGTAATGGGAGTGCCGAGGGTAATTCCGAGACTGGTCTGCTTACTTTTTGTGTTTGGTGAATATCGGGAATACTTTGCTAGTCTTGCGAGACCCATAATATTAAAAGTCTCTCAAGATACCTCTGGTAACAAACCACTTGAATATTGGCACAAAATTCCACACATCGTCCATGTCACGACCTATCACTCGATCCCTTCATCTCGCGAAAAGCGGCACAATCCACTGGATTTTAAACGAGACTTTCCGCGGAGAAAATACTGTTATTGAATTTTGGCCGCCATGCATACGCATAAGTAAGAATCACATTTCCCAGTCTCCTTTAGTATATTTGGTGCTGAACTAGTGTTCGCTTACGTAGGTTCTTCGCCAAAGCCTAACGTCTCCAATCAGAGCCGCAACTTTTTTCTGCCGTGTCTCGATCAAGGCCGCTAATGTCCGCCGTGACCTGCCAACTTGTCCTCATAGGGCCCCTCGTCCTATCGGGCTCAGATTCAGACGATCAAAGTGGGGTTTCAGTAGATCGACGAAGCTCGTCAGCTGGATCCAGATCTGAGCACTGGTCTCACTATCGTCAGGAGAGGAAGGAAAAAAGCAATCAGATTCGCACAGAATACCTGTTTTCCAGGGGAAAAAAACTTCCTGGACACGGGATCTCAATGAGGCTTGCGGCAAAGGGCTTTTTTTTTCGGGAAGGTCGCGGGAGTATGATCTAGAGGCAGGATTTTCCGGAATTGCCGCGAAGCGGCTATCGTTGGCCTATGCGCCTAGAGCAGCGGCTCCCAAAGTCAGTTGCGCCTTGCTATGCTGGATGCGAGAGCGTGGGATGGCAATAGCTAACAGGAAATCCGAGTTAGCAAACCGTTTTCGTTTCTGAAGAGAAACGGTTTGACTGAAACATTTCGTACGGCACAGCAAGATACTGTGACGTACATTGTTCTTACGTTGGAGAATTTATAGTCACCGTTATGGGTGTTTGGCTGGGGCTCGACTGGCCTGTCGCACGGCAAATCTCTCTG
Source organism: Paragyromitra xinjiangensis (assembly GCA_038503065.1). Classification (NCBI taxonomy): domain Eukaryota; kingdom Fungi; phylum Ascomycota; class Pezizomycetes; order Pezizales; family Discinaceae; genus Paragyromitra; species Paragyromitra xinjiangensis. Next base: position 1,269,784 of record JBCAMK010000007.1, read on the forward strand.
CCTTCGTGGCCTGGGCCGCAGACTTACTGTTGTGATGAGTCTAGCTAGAGATCAAATAGGACTCCCCACGCCGGCTTTTGGTATGGATACATAATCATTGTATGATTTTTACTGGAAGGTCAGTATCTTATCCAGGGAAACAACCAATCAAAGATGGCTGATCATATTAACCGGTCAATTTTTCTTGGCCAGATCACCAATCTTTCAGTGTCTATGTTCTTTTAAAAAGAGGGGATGTTGGAGGATCATATATATATCTCCGGCGCCTGATTTGGGCCGGGTGGGACATTATCTACCAACACTAATCCTACTCATCCAACGATCCAAAATCCAGAGACCCACTAAAAATAGTAGAAAATGGCAACGTCGACGTCAACCTCGCATATCCCCGTTGATCCGGCCTTCGTGGGCGTACGTCGTATACTTATTATGTTAACCCTAGATATGTGAAGCTGACAAGACGAAAACCCTCCCTTAGGGCCGTGAAAGTCCAAGCACTGATTATGACACGAATTCGTAGGTTGCCAAAATACTCACCTCTAAGGAATATTAATGCCTAACGACATCGAACAGGAGCGAATATTCGACGGAGTCACTCACCTCATCGATTTACGAGTATGATTAATATCTTGTAATTTATATCCGCGGTTAACTAATACCTCTCAGGTATCGGTACGAACATGGACGTCGGTACCATGCATACAAGGAGGGGTGAGAATTACTGGCTCTGAAAACTAGGAACAGTAGACTGATTCAACAATGCATATGGTAGCAAATATATGTTTCCCAATGATGAAGTATTTCCCTCAGCGAGGCCCCTACTATAGGACCTCTAGACACTCTTATTGACGAAATATTTCTCATTTTCAAAAAAAACCAGGCCGAACAAGAAAGGTTGGGTTTTCTTTCATTTAGCGAAATTAGTGGCAGTAGTCATCACTAACTCAAGGAATTATAGATTAGATATTTTACATCACACCTATCTTTTACTACTAGATGGTGAATTACATCGAGCACCAATTGGCTCTAATCCACAAAAGATCCTTGATGTTGGTACTGGCACCGGCATTTGGGCTATTGATTGCGGGGAGTAAGTGTAGTTGTAATAATACCTGTGTTTCTGAGACATTCTAATTTTCTTAAAACCGTGGAATAGGAAATATCCATCTGCTCAAGTCATCGGCACGGATCTGAGTCCAATCCAACCGTCTTGGTAGGTGATTTTATCATTACTCCTGAGTTGGGTTTAATGAGTATTGAGTTTTACTAGGGTTCCGCCAAATGTGCAGTTTCAAATCGACGATGCGGAAAGCGAATGGACGTTTTCAAAGGACTCGTTCGATCTAGTCCATATCCGGCATTTGACTGGTGCAATTCATAATTGGGAAAAACTCCTAGCAGAAGCGTACAAGTGAGTTTTTTTTTCTTTCTCCCCGTTGAGGGAATCAGATTAGCAATCGAAATCACACACCATACAAAACTAACGATATGGTATAGACACTGCAAGCCTGGAGGCTATGTTGATGTCTCTGAATATGAAATGTCCATTTTCAGCGATGACGGTACACTGAACGAAAAGATGGCATTATGGAAGTACTACGACCTAGTTGACAGAGCGGCTCTTAAGACTGGTGCACTACCTTCCCACCAGAGCACATATGAATCAATCTAACCACACCCGGGTTATTGTGTAGGCCGAGGATTTAGAATCGCAAAGGAGTTAAAACCCTTAATTAAAGATGCCGGATTCATCAACATCAACTACGAAGTGTTCAAGCTCCCTATGGGGCCCTGGGCTGCTAACCAAAAGCAGAAGCAACTGGGCGCGTATGTCTTGCTCTCTGCAGAGACTGGGTTTGAGGCTTTCGGAATAAAATTGTTTACGAATGTTTGGGGAATGAGTGTTGATGAGGCTAGTGCTTTTATTGCTGAAACTATGCGGGATGCGAAGAATAGGAAGGTTCACTGCTACGCTAAACAGTAAGTGTTCCATAGGTGATAACTCTGATTAGGGCTCCTTGGCGCGACATACTATTGGCACTAACAGAGCGAAATCAAAGGCATCTTTATTATGCGCAGAAACCCTTTGATGACTAGTTTCTAGCTATTGGTCGCGTTGGTTGTACTGTTTTCTTTTAATTTTGTTTATAGTAAGGTGGATATGAGGTTATGGGGAACCAGGGCTCAATTATAACATTCATTAAAAACGTAATCATGAGATATCACTTGGTTTTATCTTCTTGTGGCGACTTCTACTTGATTTTTCGTTGTGCCGAGCAAGATCGGCTACTAGTTTCACCAAGTTACTGCTACTAAATACAAGCGGTGCACGGTTGTTTCGGCAGGGAATGGAAATGATTAAAATACGTAGGACAAGAACGTAACGAACTATAACCCTACAAACCGACTTAGATATATTGCGTCCAGATACCACCAACCACTCAGCATACTATTCCAGCTTAGATGCTTATATCGTATCCTAGGGCTATAATAGTATTGACGGGTAGAGAACGGTTGTGCGGCCATCTTACATTCTATCCGAAGCGTGCTGCAGCTGGCCATGGCCGAAGAAGGTGAGAGATTAAGCGAGCGTCCCACAAGCTCCATGCGCACAGATGGGTGAGATTAAAACGTGCAGCAGTGGTCAGGTGTTGCTCTATCAGTAACAACTTCAGCTCTCTTTGCGCTTTTATCCCTGCAAATGAGATGTTTGGCGGTCGTTGCTAGCCTTGTAGGTTGCCGCGTAGGGTTTAGTGTGCAGCCATCACCCGCTACATATCTACCCGCAACGCCACTACCTTAATAGTAAGTCATATTGTTACACTATTACATGGGCTAATGCTTCTTTTGCACGTATTCCGAGCTGAGGCTAGTACCGTCGGATCAGATCAGAGGAGGGTTACTCAGGATAGGCAAAATTTTTAGCCGTAAGCTGCACCTGGACCCTGAACTGGCGATACAGGTCTTTATTGGAGGTGTGGACTAAGATTGGGGAGAGAAATTAAGGGAAGCCCTTATTTCACGTTAAAAGGGCATCAGGAAATAGGAGAGGGAAATAAAAAAATGGTAAAAGCTCGTTGGGTATGCCAAAGAAAATCCTCCTTATGTTCTTCTTAAAGATCGAAGGTGAACTCCATTCACTAGGAGCCATTATCACTAACAAAGATTACGATTTAATGCCTAGTGTATCCGAGATAAGCTTGCGGCTTGCATTTTCAGCTTAAGGTTTACACTTGATCACACAACTTTGTTTTATCCACCGGAAAATTGGGAACTAATTGTGGAGTACGAGTCTTATGCCTCGTGAAACCTATACTGGGTGGCGCACCCATGATGGACTGATACTGGAGGATAATCGGCGATAGGATACATGAGCTTCCGTTGGGGATCGGAAAGCATTGGGCTGAGATTATTTATGGCTACTAGCTCGAATCGAGCCTGGTCCACAACTTGAGCTAATCTCGTACGTGAAAGATTCATTAATTATGACCCTAAGAATATTTACAAAGTCCAATGATTATAATCTGTCTTTGATAGAAGGCCAGAGATATTGGCTGTATCAAACTTTCTCACCGAGGATTAGCATAAAAGCGTTATAGCTGAATTTCAGCTAAGGACCTGAGGTTACAGAAAATTTACGCAGTTGGTTGCTTAGACTTTGAGCCTAAGCTCTAAAGAAAAAGACTTGCAGGAATACGACTCGTTCTTTTTCTGACCGAAACCCTGAATTAACTTAGCTCATGAGCAATACTATGAGATATTGGGTGGCTGTAGGGGATTCGTGTATATATAACGGAAGGCCAGTCCCCGGCACTATCACCAGGCGATAGAGAAACAGTCTATGATATCCCATACCGGGTTTACTTCCTAAGCCATACCTTTACCTTGATACATATCCCTTTTCGGAAAACTAGCAACCAACCTTATACTAAGAGATCTTAACAATCTACGTGGTATCTCAATCAGAAAAAGATTACACCTCACCGACTACTCGTAGTGAAACGGTATTTTTTTACTCGGCCCAAGTCACTCAAAATTTGCTTAAGTGTAACTTATCTCTCCCCCCAAATTGTAATATATAGCTTCGCGATTTCGCTAACCCGTCAGAGAATTGCATAGTCTTGGGTTGTCAATATTTCAGCCAATCCTGAATATCTTAAGTATCCTAGCACAGCATGACAGAATGCGATCATATAACCCACACCATCGAGGCTCCATGGCTGGGCTTTCAGCATGATGAATGCCTTCAACCACCTAACCCATTTAAAGCGCCCAAAGATGCCGACCATGTTGAAGGCTTTTTTTCTTCCTACCTTAAGCGAAAGTTAGATAGACTGGGCCAAAAACAAGCGACTCTGCCTACGCGGGAACGGGCAGCACAGCATCAAAGTTGGCTGACGTTTGGGGTGTTGGAAATTTTCCTCGGAGAACTTGTGCTCGAAAACAAGTTAGTCGAAGAAAAGGAAGGGAAGTTCTTTATGAGCAGCAGGAACCTCCCCAGTATTATTCGGAGATGGGCAGACGGTCTCACGAAACTCGATAAAGTAGAACGTGGGAAACAGTTCAAGATCGCAGAGCTCGCCTTAATTTTTGCGAGGAGACAGCTAAAGGAGATCTTGATAAATGATACCACCAACGCATTCCTATACCCTGAAGCTGAGCCAGAGGAAAGCACAAAGGTAATAGCTATGATCGCCGTCATAGCTGAAGGCCTAGAAATCGCAAAGAATCAACATCAATTCGACGAACTGGACCATGGGGCGAAGCCGTTCAAATTGGTGTTTGTGCTCGATACGTGTGTAGCATACAAAGAAGAGATGCGTGCAAAAGGGTGGTGCCCTTTTGTACTTCGGAAGATTGAGAGTGTAACTGCAGCGACATACGCCAGCCTTCATGAGCCAGTACGTGTACTTTCTGCTGATGGCCACAAACGCTGCACAGAACTCCGCTGCGATGCCAACGAAATAAAAGGGAAGCCCCTTGCGAAGCACTACCTAGAGGACTCCTGCGAGAATTTAAAGCCACCGGCAGACGATATCATGCGCGGCGTTGACCTACAAAAAGGAACAGTTCCTGTGTTAACGCTCTCCACGGCTAGCGATTCTCAGGAAGCCAATCGTCTTAAAGTCAGCGCCGTTTCAAAAAGCACCGCTTCAAAGATCCCGTACGTGGCAATCTCCCATGTATGGTCTGATGGGCTCAGAGGTAGCACGGGAGTGGGGCTACCGAAGTGCCAGCTCGAAAGGATCGACAAGATGACTCGCGAAATTCTACCTGAAGGGTCTGGGGCGTTTTGGCTAGATGTACTTTGTATCCCCAAGAATGATGGAACTCTTAAGTTACCTATTGAAGATATCAAGGAAAAGGAGAATGAAGGGATCCGATTGATGGGGGAAACCTATAGAAATGCGAAGAAGGTCTTGGTTCTCGACTCTGGCATACGGGAATGTTCTAAGAACGCGCCACTTGAGGAGAAATTGCTACGAATTTCGACCTCTGTTTGGATGCAACGACTTTGGACTCTCCAAGAGGCAGTCTACGCTAAGGAAATGGTTTTCGAATTCCGGGACGGCCTGGTATCAATTAACGAGTTGTTGCCCAAAGGGATGAGTTCTCTTCAGGGTCATCTGGCCATCGACTTGTATCAGTTAACACAACGCATGAAAGAGGGCTCTCGGGATTCTTACAGCAATATCTGGGATATTGCACGAGCCCTCCGTACGCGGACTGCAGGTAGAGTGGCGGACGAGACACTTGGGGTCGTCGACTTGATCCACAATCACACAATTGACTCTTACGAATTGGCAAAAATCGAGCACCCTAATCCAGAAGCCGACAGAGTCACGAAGTCAGCATACGAAGCGAGAGAGAGAATGAAAAAATTTCTAAAAAGCATTCCTAAGTTGCCTATCGACATAATGTTCTTAAGAGGTCCAAAGTTGGAGGATGATGGTTTCCGCTGGGCACTAAAATCGTTCATGGAGTCAAAGGGCATATTGATAGAGGTGAAGGATGAATTTTGCAGTGTTTCGAAGGAAGGGGGGGAGCTTAACTGCAATCTCGTTTGCCTCGACTTCGACGAGGTTACCATAGGGCCGGGCGAGCAGTGGCATTTCCAGGCCGAGGTGCCCACCAGTGTTAAGGGGGAGAAGGTTACGGAGATTCGTTTCTACGAGATTTTGATGGCGGAATCAGAGGGTAAATATACCTTCAACACAATAATGATGCCTTGGATGTTAGCACGTAGAGAAAAAACCTATTGCACAATCGGAACGGTTGATAGAAATAGCGGTCAGGTGGACGATACCGATAAGGTCAGATTTAACTGCAAATACAAAGGGGTCCTGCCATTCGTGACCTCAATGAATCGTCCCTCAGGCCAAAATCTCATCCAAGCGAAATATGTAAAAAAACGCTCTTTGCGCGTAACCTAAGACCGTTATACGGTAAGTCAAATCTTCCTGCAATTATATCTTCACTCCATTCTTCTAAGTGATTTTCTAACTCCTAGCCTGAAAATTAGATTCAACTGCGGCATTCTCAAATACGACTTCTGGGGGCTTCACTTGGTATGGCAGGTTCGGGGACTGATGATTCTGCTGTTTTATCTTTAGTTTTATTGTATTTCTGGGATAGTGACTAGTACTTCCCCTCCATATAGCCAGCCACTTTAGGTGACAACGTGACCAAGATTCCTTCCCCTCACCCTTGAGTATTTTGTTTTTGTTAAATCATGCCCTCACATAATATCCAATTCATGATGTTTTCATTAGTTGAAAAAGTTTCACACGATCTTAGGGAGATGTTCTTAGATTAGGTGGTAGATGGTGAGTGATGTAATTAGCATGAAAGTATTGTCCATGAGCAAAAGTTCGCGTGTTTTTGAGTTAGCAACCAAATAGAACTCCAAATTGAAAGTCCACCAATTTTAGAGGGAAAAAATTGAAAAAATTACTAAAAAGTACCTCCAAACTTATTAACTTAAACTCACATCTCACAAATGCAATTAACTTTTCCTAGAGTCATGGAAGGCTGTGGGAAGGCCTTGGAAACCCCTGCGCACAGACAGCGAAAGCTCAAGCTTGGCTACAACCATGCACACCACAAGAATCTAAACTTTTAACCACACATTCCTCCCATATGTGCCATCTAAAAAGGGTTTCTAGTGGTTTCAAGAGTGGGACTAGAATCAACAAAGCATGGAGATCTTTTTGCTGATTTTTTCGATTTTTTCCCTCCAGAATTGGTGGACTTTCAATTTAGAGTTCCATTCGGTTGCTAACTCAAAAACACGCGAACTTTTACACATGGACAATAAATATGGGGCTCAGGTAGAAAACGCATAAAGAGAAGAAATACATCGCAACCAAAGGCCAGAGGGTAAGACTATAGGTAAACCTATGAAATCCCCAACTACAGCTGATGAATTAAAAATATTCATTTGGTTTCTCCTTTAGAATTTAAAGATTGTAGTAAAAATTTGCTCGTAGCTAACATGTACATACATGTAGACAGTACTTTCCTACCTAGTAACACTCCCTGAGTAATATCGCGGCATTTTGACCAGAAAGCCAATCATTATTTGATCCTACAGTGCTAGCAGTTATATAGGTAATACTATTCTCGAGGAGAGAACTAGAAGGAAGAATTAGGTATACTCATGATGCAATCGGTTATTTAATATTACAGGGTTTCTAATGAAGAGACGTCCTATTGGGTGAACAAGACTCAAGGCAGCGATGTATGGCACTGCCACTTTGTTGATCAAGTCATTTATGGGAGTTTTCGGGCTGTTGATGCTGTTTCTTACTTTATTCGCTTCATATCTTGATTGGTTCGAAACCCTGTAATATTGAATAACCGATTGTATCACGAGTACTCTACTCATGCCGCCGTTTTGAAGTCGTGCTGCCTAGATAGGAGGGAGCTTCCTATTCCCCAACTAAAAATTTGCGAAGCTGTCTGAATTTAAGGGTTTTACATATGAAATGCCAGAAAACAGTGGTATCTTGTTCAGAATCAATATCCCAAAGGCGCTATGGAGGAAAGAGGTGTCAAAAGAGCACCAAAAAGATGCCAAGAGAGGTGCAAGAGACTGCCGAGACTGCCTCCAACTAATAGAAATAGCTTTCTCACCAGATCTTGCCAGCTTAGGCAACGCGACTTCAAAACGGCCGCATGAGTAGTGCTTACCCTAGGTTCTGGGGACGATCAATACGTAAGAACTTGCGGGGTACAAGCACGGTGGCGCAGCCGATAGGCTAGAGAGCAACATTAACAGGCATTTATTTACAAAATGACCCCTTGCAAACCCAGGATCAAAAGGCCAAGTAGCTTGACATTATATTAGGTCAAGGCATAACGGGGCTCACTTCCCCGAAGAGTTATTGACTACCAGGCTTTTGCGTCACCGTAAGGCCCTCTTCGGTAGCCCTAGATCATCATGTGAAAGAATTCGAAGATCAAACATCAACTTTGCTGTTTGGGGTACTGAACAACATCCGAATTCACAGTTAGCTTCCGTAATACGGGATATAAAGACCATGATTCCCAGCAGCGACACATTATAGACCGGAAAACAGTTCACTCATTCAAATTCTTCTATCGCTACCAACATGCTCCGATACACGCAATTCGCATTCAGCTTCTTTTTGTTGCATTTTTGCATCCTTTCCTCTTTCATATTCACCGCCTATGCCATTTCACCCTCCTTCGATGGTTCTTCCCAAGTCATGGGCGCAGGAACCTATCCCCGTTCTACTCGCCTAAACGATGGCTCCTTACTTGGAAGCTATACGGCCTTCGAGGGCACCGAGAATATCATCAAAGTCATCCGCAGCACAGACAACGGAAACTCTTGGGATGCCTACGGAGAGGTTACTCGGGGCGTGGGAGACATAGATAACGGCTTCCTTCTGCAACTTTCCAATGGCAAAATTCTCTGCGCGTTCAGAAACCATTCCAAGGACGGGAGTGGCGCATATACAGTCTTCCGTATTACAATCTGTGTATCATCAGATGGTGGGAATACTTGGGCATATTTAAGCACAGCGGAAGTGGGTGCGCCTCCAAATGGGCTATGGGAACCGTTCATGAGGATCGGCACCGACGGTAGAGTACAGTTATACTACTCTAGAGAACTAGCGAGTAATGACCAGGACAACCTTGTGCGCTTTTCTTCGGACGGAGGTGCAACTTGGACCGACTCTACTGTCGTTTCAGGATCTGGGATCGTCGCTCGAGACGGAATGGTTGGGATAACTCAATTCAACGACGGCCAGACGAAACTCATTGCTATCTTCGAAACCAATGAGGGCGGGACCTTTGGTCTCAAATCAACCACTTCATCCAATGATGGCCTTTCTTGGGGTAATCGCCAAACCGTCTACCGCGCCACCGGCAATAACAATAATGCTGGCGCACCCCAGATCACGAATGCCGGTGGAACCTTGGTAGCAAGCTTCATGACGGACGAGGACACTAGTCTGCACCAATGGGTATCCGGTGCTTCTACCAAAATCATTGTTTCCACAACTATAAGCTCAGGCTCGATTAGTTGGGGTAATAAATTGACCGTAGGAAACGTACAGTCAAACTGGCCAGGCATAATGACTCTTGATAACAATCATGTTTTGGTTATGTATGATAACGGTGGAGCAAAAAGTCAACGGATCGTACTTCAGTGAACTTTAGAAATGTGGGGTTAGAGGATTTCGAGAATGTTGATGTCATGTCATGTCATTAAACTTTTGTCTTGTTCTTACTTCAGTGTGTCTTTCTTCATCTTACCTCCTATTGCTCTCTGTTTTACACAAACATAGATATATGTATCTCTGATGATGCAAATTATTTCGGAAGCCCATTCCCAATGCTTCCCGTTGAACCGCATACGTCTCTCCAAGCACAAACAGGGTTTACTTTATCATAGAAGAAGTGATGGCAAATGATCAGCGGTGCAATTACAGTGCGTTCCCGAGCAAGACGGTCCCAAGTTTAGTTCTTAAGATTCAGGTATATAACTTTATAAATTCTTAGATTAGTAACAGTCATCAATGACTGCGTGGCGCAACGGTAGCGCGTTCGACTCCAGATCGAAAGGCTGCGTGTTCAAATCACGTCGTGGTCAAATTTCATTTTACAATTTTTTTCTTCACCCCCACCCTACCAAACGAATGTTTACACTATCGACGAACCGCCTATTCCTTTCTCATACAAAATCACAACAAAATCCTGAAAGAATGCCTGGCCCGAGCTGGTGAAATCCTCGGGAAGCACAAGCTTGTTCCATCCTCCTCTACAACCCTGTAGCTAAATAGTTTAAATAGGATCTTAGGCGATTCTAAGTCTCCATACACATACACATACACCCAGGTAGATTTATACAGTATAGCAATCCTAGCTTACAAATATTGCCTCCAGAGCTCCGATAAATACCGCATCCCCAGTCATTCTTTGTCTCCCTCAGTGATTGATTGTCTCTCAGAATGACTACGCGGTGATCATCCCGATACCGAGGGACTTTCCATTGCTCCTAAATTACATTACCTCTGAAGCCGCTTAAGCAGAAATACGTAGGAGAAACCCTTCAATAATTTAAAACCACATCACATGCTTGGAAATCGGTCGGTTAGCTCTAGGATATTCAGCCATGGAGAGCGTAAATCTTAGCCCTTTCCGTAACTCTAGTAACACGATAATGCATGTAAATCCGAGTGATAGTCCATGAGCCCAAATGACTAATAAGGGAATACTCAAAGATTCCACTCCCCTGACTCCAGCCTACCAGAAATTTAGCTATTAATTAAAGTTAGTTACACTCGCTTATAGATTTTTTAAGGCAATCCGTTGGCTTAGCTATCAGGCATAAATTTATCTAACCCCGATTAGCGAGTGATATGTGATGGATTTCCCCGAGGAAGTTTTCTACTGGTTTAATGTCGCCTAAATTTCAACCCTAGGCTCTGCAGGTACCGTCCCCAAGTCTATTTATAGCACTAAAGATGAATGACTAGATCCCACTATTGAGGCTTGCGCAATCTTGCTGCTAGAGGCTTGGCCTTCATTCTTTTCATTCTCTATGATGTATTTAAGTATTAAACGCTCTCAAAGTACCGATAGACATAGACGAATAGTTAATACAGGTTCAAGAGCGAATAGAAAGAGTCATAGTTGTTATAGGCTTGCCAAAGGAGAAAAGTGATTAAAAGCATTTATAGAACCTGCGATCTCAAAAAATTTGTTTCCAGCTCCTAAATATTTCTATCCAAAGAACTTCTTATAGGCTGCCTTCTCCTTATCCTTCTTCGCCTGGACTTTGTCCTTAGCCGTATTAAGATCCCTTAGTACCGCCTCATCCCCTGGCACGTACTTGTTCGCTTCCTTCAGATCTTCCAGCGCACCATCATCATCCTTCAATGCAGTCTTCGCCGTTGCTCTTCTAAACAACGCTTTTGCTTTATCCGTCCCGGTAATGTCCGGAATCGCAAGCGCTTTCGTTGCGGCTTCCTCTGCTTCACGGTAAAGCTTTTGCTTGTTCTGCAGCAGCGCGCTATTGGATAAGAGCACGAATTTGAGCGCCTGGATGTTCTTGAAGAGTTCCGGTGGGTCGCCTTCAACGGAGACCGGGTACTCTGCGAGGTAGCGGAGGCCTTTGGTGTATTTCTCGAGCCCGAGTTCGAGGTCACCCTTCTTGAAGGCTTTGTTGCCGAATTCCTTAAGTTCAGTACTGATGCGGAGAATGGTAGATCCGTCCATCTGTGGGTCTTCGTCATCAGGGAAGTCTTCGTATTTATCGCCGGTGCCGTCATCGCTACGGGTTGCAGCAACTTCAGCGTCGGGACCTTGAAGCTCGCCGCAGTCTATTGATGGAGAAAAAAAAAATTAATATGAGTTTTTACCGTGATTCAAAAGGAATTGAAAAAACTAACTTTCAATTATAACGGGCCTGCCAGGTTTGTCGGTGTTGTCTGTCTTCATTTCCTCGATTTTCCTGATGACGCTCTTGCCAGACAGAACCTCACCAAAGACAACGTGCTTTTGGTCTAGATGAGGTGTAGGAACAGTGGTGATAAAAAATTGACTTCCATTGGTACCTAAGTGATCGTTAGCACCACTACACTAAAAGCCACAAAGTATAGCCAGAGCATACCAGGACCAGCGTTAGCCATCGACAACAAGAATGGCTTATCGTGCTTCTTGATGAAGTTTTCATCCTCGAACTTCGTGCCGTAGATAGACTCACCGCCGGATCTGTAAATATTTTGTCAGATCCTGCCTCAACCGCTTTTTTTTACGGGGTGGTGAGGTACCCATTGCCCGCAGTAAAGTCGCCACCCTGGATCATGAACCGTTTGATAACACGGTGGAAACCCGAGCCTGAAATCGGGGTATTCGTTAGTTTCGGTAGAGCCAATACGACATACTCTAAGACATACCCTTGTAATACAATGGCTTCCCAGACTTCCCAATGCCCTTCTCTCCGGTACATAGAGCACGGAAGTTTTCTGCTGTTTTTGGGACAACTTTTCAGAGCTGTTAGCACCGCTGTATAAATTCAAGATCCAGAGTCACTGAGCTTACTGTCGTTATACTATTTCTCCCACCAGTTAGTGTCTAGTGTCCAACCACAAGGGAAGCAAGGATATTTTGCTCATACCAACTCAAGGACGACACGTTCAGCGCGTTTCCCGCCAACGGAGATATCGAGAAAGCAGCGAACACGCTCTATCTCACCAAACGAGTCCGTCAGTTGTTATCCGTTTTTCAGCCGCAACTCACCATACCCCGCCAAAAAGGGACCCCGCTAAACCCTAGCGGTATCAAAAGCGCAAATCCAAAAAGAAAAACTTACGGACTGGAGCAGATTCCTCGGCCATGGCGAGTTATTTCCTTTTGTCGTATATTTCAGAACAATTGGTCAAGCAAAGAGATGAAGGGAGGGATGAGGGATGAAGGTTGAGTGAGGAATGCACACTGGGACCCTTTTGAAAGCGGGCTTGAAACGCGCGGAAGGTTCCAGAGCCTCCCTCAGCGATCTTGCGCAATGGATGGCATTGGTATCCTGACTTTCCCCACCTTTTCCCGCGCCCCTCCCCCACGTTCAGTCTCGATTGAATATGATTGACAGGCACAATTTTTGCAACTCCAACACGTGCTCCAGCCCAGAATATTCCACACACTTGTCGAGTACCCCGCCTCGAGAAACAAGGCGTCTACTTTACGGGCCTTAATGTTAAATGAAGTCACAATAAGCAATCGGGATGCACGAATAGGGTACTACGTAGCACATGTGCACAGTGCTAAAGCCTTAATCTCTGCATGGCCGGCTGAAGCCGAAGGCTTCGAGTGACTAGGCATGAGCAGCCCGATATGAGAACTGCGCCCTCAGGTAATGTTTTTCCTACTGGCGCCGAAAGCGCGGCACAACTGCACATACACAAGAGTTATATCACCCGCTTACTCCCTGATTTTGCAACGCACAACTTGCTTATTTCCGGCCCTAAATAATGTGCGCAGCTAACCAGAGGGCAGTGATAAAAAAAGTTGAGCTGTGATATTAGGCGTGCCACATGAGAGCTCCACGGCTTGTTGGTTGTTAGTATATATAAATTTCCGGGGTATACCACTGAGCACCATGCTTGCCGCTTTCTCCACGGTAATCATGTAAGTTCATATTTCTAGGTATCTCCTCTAAACGCCGATCTTTCGATTGCCGTCTACGCCATCTATTCGGGTTTTACTTCCTTACTCTCTATGCTCTCTATTTCTTTACCGTTTTCCCTCTTTGGCTTACCTTGCACTTTGCCCCTAGTCTTAATACCACCTGCGACTGCCTCCTTATCTTTTGGGGTAGTCGAGACCTCAAAAGTAACTGGGCCATCGTTAATCAATGCAACCTGCATCATGGCCCCGAAAACTCCGTCCTGCACCCTTGCGTTCCCGTCTTCCTGTGCTAATTTCTTCTCCTTAACATACACTTCTCGTGTTTTCCGAAGCAGAGAAGTATAAATGTCCTTCGCCAGCGAAGGTGGGCAGGCTCCGTGGAAATCAGGCTTACTCCCCTTTTTGATCGTTGCCAGAAGCGTAAATTGAGATACGAGCAGAACCTGGTAATCCATGTCTATGACAGATGTCTTCCACCGGCTGCCATCTTCCGAGTCCCACAATTTAAGTTTGAGGATCTTGTTGGCAAGAGATTCAACATCCTTTGGAGTGTCGTCTGGGGCGACTAGAGAGAACAGAGATCGAAAGAGGTGGTTAGGACGAGAGGAGATACAGCTCGATAGATGGTAGGGAAGTGGCCCTACCAGCTGCAAACACAAGGACGCCTCTGCCAATCGAAGACACGACTTCGTTGTCAACAGTAACAGAGGCAGATAGAACACGTTGTATTATAGCTGAAAGAGAGTGTTAGACGGTAGTTGCAGGTAGGGTAAATACATTTCGGTGATTCAGAGAAAGACCTTTCATATTAATGGAATTTCTGCGTTGATGATGGTGGGGTAGTGAACGAGATGGACGGTAGGAGGCACTCTATCTCAGACTGGCTCGATGGAATGAGATGCGAGGGGTTGCGGCTCTGTAGGCTGGCTCTGAGGCAAAACACCCGCCAAGGCTGAGGCACTGCAACCAGCAGGTGACACTTGCCTGAAGCAGGAAAGAAGGGGGCGGTTGGGGAAGGCTAAGGGTTGGGTGTGGTTGGAATGGCGATCTATTTGGAGAAGTCACATAAGATGAGTTATGAATAAATGTAACTATCGACGAGATTCGTGATTGCTCCGCCGGCTGGAAATTTGAGAGAGCAGGCCATCAACACCAGACCATAGGCGAAAAAGAGGGAATCCGATAGAATCTATAGAAGGCAAGCCACGGATACATGAACACCTGCAGTCTCTATCCAGAAGTTGCACAAGTAACCCTGTCACCGCCCAGCGAGAGATCAGCCCTCGCATTCATCCCTCCATTCATTGCTACCGATACACTAAGACGAAGTATCGACACTTCACTCCTCAATCGAGAGCCACCATCTTCCTCTACCAACTTCAAACAGTGCACCCTCTTAAACTCGCACCGACAAGCCGTGCGAGAAATCTCCCCCCATCGACACCGCCTCTCACTACCATCTAACACTCTATTCCGGCGCACAACGTCCATCACCATCTCCCTGCATCGCCGACCCCTCCCCCGAAAATGTCGGCTCGCAAACTCCAACAAGAGGTTGACCGAACCTTCAAACGCGTAGCGGAGGGCATACAGCAATTCGAATCAATCTACGAAAAACTCAATCAATGCACGAACGCCTCGCAGAAGGAGAAGCTGGAGGACTCGCTAAAACGTGAAATCAAGAAGCTGCAGCGGCAGAGGGATCAGATAAAAACATGGGCGGCTAGCTCCGAAATCAAGGATAAGAAACCGTTGCTGGACGAGAGGAAGAAGATCGAAATGGTAAGGATCATCGAGCCGCCCCTTGCCTTATTTCTCTCTATCAAGCTGTGTGAACGATGCCGGAGGTGAGGTTGAGGCAGAAAACGGGGAAGAGGGATTGGAAAAGTGTCCTTTGTTCTCTCTGTCGGTCTTCAGATTTGTCAGTTTGCTGCTACGACATACTCCTGCTACTCCTCCAGTAACGGGAAAGCACATCGTGGCATGCTTCATGGTTTCTGTTGTATCAGTCAAGACGACCTTGTTTCCCTTTCTCTTTCACTCACTATGGAAATTCCGCTACGCATATACCCCCCTTTCACCACTCTTCTTGCACGTCATGTTTGTTGGTTGTTCCAAGCTGATGTCTTCTCCCCCTTTACCGGGGTCCTGTGCATATACCGCAGCAAATGGAAAAGTTCAAAGCTGTGGAGAAAGAAATGAAGACAAAAGCCTATTCTAAAGAAGGCCTGATGGCGTCTATTCGCCTAGATCCAATGGCCCAAAAGAAGGCGGATCTGCAAAACTTTCTCTCCGACTGCACCTCAGAACTTGACCGTCAGATCGAAGCCTGCGAAGCGGAAGCTGAATCGCTCGCCGTCCACCTACGGAAAGGGAAAAAAGATTCATCGAAAGCAGACAGGATAGCCGAAGTAGAGCGGCAGGTAGAACGTCACAAGTGGCACCAGGGCAGACTAGAGTTGATCATGAGACTGCTAGAAAATGGCAAACTAGATTCTGAACAGGTGGAAGGAGTCAAAGATAGCATCAAGTTCTACGTTGATTCAAATCAGGACGTCGACTACCAGGATTATGATAACGATACAATCTACGATGAATTAGATTTGGACGAGGAAAATCTAGAGGATCTATATGGTATTGGTGCAGATGCAGAGAGGATGTCCAGTCAAGACACACAGAGTATACAGGATGATCTATCCGAGAAGCCAGGCTCAACAAAGGACTCCGTGGTTGGAGGTCGAAGACCAAGTACTCAGCTCAAATCCCCTATGCCAGCTTTAGCAACACTGCATCAAGTTCCCGTTTCTACTACCCCCACTTTTGGCAGCAATGGCATCCCCCCCCCTAATGGCTCTTCTATGAAACCTGCTCCTCTACCAGCAAGGCCTGTTGGCGAAGTGCTGAAGTACGCATCAGTGGCGACAGCAGCAGCAGCGGCCGATAGGAACGTTGGAATAGCCCCACTACCACCTCCACCAGGGATGGCACCTTTACCAAGCCCTGGAATTGCTCCTGGAAGTATAAGCGGAATGTCACCTTTACCAGCACCAAATGCTCCCAAGCAAAATTCCCAACGACAGCCCAGTGGATCCGGACCGGCCCCCACACCATCAATTTCAAGTCCTGCCCCTCCGTCAGTTCCTCCTACGCCATTATTGGAAAGTGCTGTTATTTCTTCGTCTCCCCACCCTATAAACGCTGCTTTGGTATCCAGAACACCATCAAGTCAACCGCCAGAACCGTCACCTACAAAGTCTGAAGAGCCTGCACCCAGCAGTATCGCCACAAGTGAACACAGCGCACCCGTCAGCGAGCCAGAATCTAATAACGCACCGCAACCCTCTCCAGAACCTCCAACAGAATCTCATACCAACGGCACTAATGGCACTTCATCATCAAGCTCACCTGCACAATCCGAATCAACACCCCCGCCAGTAGAAGAATCTATCTACCACCTCCCGCCCGGACTTCAAGATCTGATGTCCTCGTTCGAAAACACGAAGAAACGGCTACCTCCGCAACCTGGACAGGTACACCACTTCCTTGAGCACTCTCTCCTCAATGCACCAGACACCATCGATGCTGAAAAGCCACGACACTACAAGCCGACTACAAAATACAATACTGCACCTCACTACCCGCAAGAACCTTTACAGATATTCGACGATCCAGGCCTGTACAAGCGTGTAGATGTTGACACACTATTCTACGTGTTCTACTATAGACAAGGTACATACCAGCAATACCTGGCCGCTAAAGAGCTCAAAAAACAGAGCTGGCGGTTTCACAAGCAGTATCAAACATGGTTTCAAAGACACGAGGAGCCGAAAACCATTACGGAAGAGTACGAGCAAGGGACTTATAGGTTCTTTGATTACGAGAGTACTTGGTGGGTTTCTCGCCTCATTTTTCATTTCCTTCATTCCCTTCATTCTGTCGCTTTTCCGGCGAATATGCCTCCTTCTGGTTGGCTGATTGTGTTTTTTGTCGTGGTGAAGGATGAATCGTCGCAAGACGGATTTCAAGTTTGCGTACAAATACCTCGAGGACGACGTACTATAAGCTCGCCCTTGCCCTGCCCACTTTCGTTCTTTGTGTTCTTGGTTGCCTGGTATGGTATTATTACGGTTTGGTTTGGATTCTGGAGCAGTGGAAATAAAGTAAATTTTCAACCAAAAACAAAACTTCTCCTAATAGTATGTGCACGGAAAAGGAAGAGAGAGGGGGGAGAAACAAAAAAACCCCGCCAGAGAGAGAAAGCGGCGTAGCCGAGTAAAATAGCAGCCTCGGGAACGATGAGGGGATATGAGGGGTAATCGAAGCAGGAGTTTCTTTTTTTCATTTCTTGCTTCATGTAGTATGTGCGCAGTCCGATGGATTAGGTGTTTTAAGTATCTTTTTTCCCCTTTCCTTTACTCTTCTGTATGGGCGGCCTTGTCTTGCGATTGGTTTTTTCCCTCTACATTTTCTGCGTCTCAGTGGGCATCTGGAAGATAGTTATATTTAGCTACATACCGGGGGCAAATACATATATGGATCTAACTCTTAAAACAGGGACAAAGTAATAGAGCCTCAGGTAGGTCTTTGTGAGCATATCCCCAACAATAGTACTATCACCTCGTTACAGATACCTGCTTGGAGCATTGGAGCATTGGAGCACGCCAAGATCCGAAGGAGGTGTGGAAACGCAGCTTCTCTCACCATAGCCTAAAAGCTTGGAGTTTGTCTCATCAACCTTCTTCAAATAATAACTGTCACGCATGCGTGACCACAACCACGCTAGAGGGTCAAGTGGGAAGTCAGATTCCGAACCTAAATTCAAACCCTGAGCGATCCAAAAAC
The DNA here is from genome assembly GCA_038503065.1 of Paragyromitra xinjiangensis. Lineage (NCBI taxonomy): Eukaryota > Fungi > Ascomycota > Pezizomycetes > Pezizales > Discinaceae > Paragyromitra > Paragyromitra xinjiangensis. The sequence continues at coordinate 1,288,288 of JBCAMK010000007.1, forward strand.
ACGCCTAATGTTTACAGCAACCAGATAGCTGTCCTACCGAGAACCCCGAAAACTAAAGACTCTAGACAAAGGTACTCTGTTGGAGATGCTTCCTAATACGGGGCTTGGCCTTCGGGATCGGAAATGATTGAGAGACAGGTACCCGAGAGAGCTATTTAGATAGGGGCCGTATGCCCACCTAGCAAGCAAGCAATTGAGTCTTCTATTCCTCCCTACGTGCTCCCAATATTACAACAAGTTGTACTTTTGATATTCGAGTGATGTCTTGTGATTAGCACGCTTTGAGTAAATCATTGTCAGATACGTTTTGAGTAGTCAAAATTGCACCTAATTTTTTTTGAGAATTGCGCTTTAGAAACTCCCTAGAAACTCTTGCGGATGTATTATTGATATCAAACGCTCTCCTATCGGAAGCTACCGAACACTCGGCAAACTCCATCCCCGGAATTTGAGCCGCGCCAAGCATTCAAACATGTGACATGCGATGCCCATGCAAGCATCCCACCCCACTTTTAAATAGACCCACCGTTCTACGTATTCTATAGGTGATACCTTCTTGTAATTCCTTATTCTTATTTTATTTTACCTACTTTCGTATATATCACTCCGATGTCACTACCAGGCCTCACAACGGAGCAGCTTGAGTTTTGGCACAAGAATGGATACCTTATCATCCCAAACGCGATATCACCCGAGGTAGTAAAAGAGCTCGTAGACGAGACGAGGAAGCTCCTAGATGGTTAGCTAAAGCATCCAGTTGGTGGGAGTAATGTTAACAAAAGGCCAGAGTTCTCGCTGGAGGGCCATCCAATGACAAAGTTCTCCACCGGCGGTGAGGACGGCACAGATAGCGACAAACATGTTGGTGATGACTACTTCCTAAATAGCAATGACAAGATCAGGTTCTTTTTTGAAGAAGGTATTGCATCTCTTCTTTAAGTTTGTAGAGAGCCAGCTGTTTACTCAAGAAAATAGACGCCTTCGACTCTACTGGCACCCTCATCAAACCTAAATCCAAAGCAATCAACAAGATAGGCCATGCCCTGCACTCTATCTCCTCACCTTTCACATCTATGACCCTTACCCCACGCAATCTTGCCATCGCCCACTCGCTCGGCTTCCGCGATCCGCACGTTTTACAGTCTATGATAATCTGCAAACAACCTGAGATTGGCGGTGCTGTCCCATCACACCAAGATTCGACATTCCTGTATACAGACCCTCCGAGCGCAGTGGGGTTCTGGTATGCGCTGGAAGATACAACGCCAGAGAATGGGTGCTTGAGCTTTGTGCCTGGGAGCCATAAAAGCGCTCCCATTAAGAAGCGATTTGTTAGACTAAAGGAGGGAGGCACAGGGTTTGAGGATGTGCAGGCCGAGAAAGGAAACGGGGTTAGGGAGAAGGGAGGGATTGAGGGTACAGAGGAGGGCGTGTTTGTTATGGGGCCAGTGGAGAAGGGGAGTTTAGTCCTGATTCACGGGAATGTACTGCACAAGAGTGAAAAGAATTTGAGCAAAAAATCGAGGTGGATCTATACTTTCCACGTAAGATTCCTATCCAATACTTCAGCTAGATCCTAGACCAGAATCCCTTCTAACCCGTATTACCTTTCACAGGTCATTGAGGGGGAACACGAATATGATGAGAAAAATTGGTTACAGCCGCCAACTGGTGGTTTCTCTAAATTAAATGACGTTGTTTAAATAACCGGATACATCGCTTTAGGCAAAACGGAGAAGCTCTAGTCGAGTGATGTCTCGTGACGAAATTTGAAGGTGGATATTTCCGAGTGGAAAGACAAGGTGCCCCGGACCACTTTGAAGATAGCTAATTTTTCTCTTTGATTATGTTAATACCTACCTCGAAGTTTTGCTTGCTGGCTAGCCGCTTATATTGCAGATGTTGTTTCGGAACGCCTTTGAAACGCCGTTCGATTCACAGGTGATTGAGTGATATCCCATGATACTGTAAAACCCCCAGCATAATTCCCAACTCATGCATAGCAGACACAAATATGGTCATGCGACGCATACGCGTAGTAACGAGCTCAATTATCACCCTGTTTGCTCTGCTCCGTGTTTGCCCTTTCGCCACCCATCAAACCCCACCTAACGACACAAACCTCCACCTCCCGAAGATATCCGTCACCACTTTCCCCACCTCTGTCTGTCATCCTCTCACCCTAAAATACCCTCCACTATTTAATTTCTTGCTTTAGCGAAACCTAACCAAAGACTTCACATGACTTCATTCCACATATCCGTTAGACACCCCAGCCAACTCACCCCAGAGGCCACCACAACTTCCTACCTTGAGAAGGTTCCAGACCAAATAACCAAGCTCGGATTAACTAAACATACATGGGATTCCCTCAGGAACGTAATTATTGCTGCTCTATGCACGTCCAACGTATACAACATCGGCTTGGAAGGCCATGGAATTGCATGGGAAGCATGGTTGGATGAATTTCTGGACGGCGGAGTGGGTGATCGATTCTGGCCAGAAAAGGGGATGCCTTTATGCTGGAAGGAAGATAGGCTTGTGTAAGTCTCACTCCTCGATGAGATGTTTATGAGGATGTGCTAGGATTGACAAAGAGCTAGCATCCGGGAGGCCGTCAAAACACAAGTTCTTCCTATAGCAGCAGAGGAAAGGAGGAACCTAAAGGTAATTCAGAAACCTTCCAATGCAGCGGGAAGGGTGCTGAGAACAAGGTCATATGAGAGTAAAACCAACTCTATTCAGGGTAAGAATTCGAATCAAGCTGGAAACTCTGCAGCAAGCTTTTCAGGCGATTTTGCATCCATTCGAGATAAGCTAGATGAAACGAAGATGCATACTCGGAAAACTAGGGCTGCGACAAAGAAACTCCAGGCGTTCGAAGGGCCAAGGAAGTGGGGTTATACTCCAACCTTTAGGGAAGATAGTCTAGAAGCCAGAGTTACTCACGAAGCAGGCCAAACAATTGCAAACACGAACGCGAGCTACCATGGGGATTTCAACGAATCGGATCTCCCACGCCTCCGCCGTGGCCCTGCGAGAACGAAGAAAATGACTGGGTGGGTAGCTGTGAACGAGGTTGGCCAAGATACTAATTACATCCACAACGAACCAACGGCCACGAAACGCCCTACGTCGGAAAGGCATGCAGCGACTCCTAGGAAGCGGAGATGCAAAACCCCAATCCAGGAGGCATCAGACAGTCTCACCGAGCCATCTAGTGAATCTGTCATCAGCCCGGAGAATCAGATTCCCACCCCTTGTCTAACCCCCGCTACTCCGTCAGTCTCCGCAATTATGCCCGCATCCTCCCCACTCGTTCTTGAAACACGCCTCACCACCTCTCCAAAAATGAAATTCATCTATGCGGCGGACACCCCATCGCTTTCTCATTTCCTGGAAAGAGTTAGACAGAAATGGATGCTATCCGAGGCGCAGCGTGTGTGTAGTGTCGAGGTTGAAATGGGTAGTAAGATATTTGACGTGGACTTGAGAGAAGAGCGGGATTGGGGAGTTGTTTTAGGGATTATGGAGAGCTGTGGTGAGAACATAGGAGTTGCGATTGGAGTAACTGAGTAATTTACAGTGGGCGATATGGAAATGATACTTGTGGCAGGATTGTGGACTTTTTTTGCGTTCTAATACCTTTTATTTTCCATGGCGATAAATAGATTCCAAAAAAATGGGATACGCTTATAAGTGTGCGCTGGAACTACCTCTTTTGATTAATGTTCACACATTATCACTCACTACAGCTTTGACGGTTTAAATTTACTACATCGTCCGCCATTTCGTAAAGACCAAGTTAGACCTATTTACATACAGATAGATGTCACAAACCTACTGTAAATTGCCGAGAACTGACGATATCAGCAGCACGCCTACTTGCTTCACAAAAAACATATATTCTACACAGCCCCACCACTAACAGAAGAACTCACAGGCTTCCAAGTTACTACATCATACCTTAACGAACTTCAGAGTCAAACGAACATAAGAAAGTTGCATTTTGGAGGGGTATATCCGAAAAATCCCTAATGCTAAGCTCTAGCACCTATATAATAATGTATTTTCTCCAGCGAGGTGCATTACAATCATAATTAATCACTCGTATAGAATAGCCTCATAGAAATCATAGCCAACACAAACGAGGGAAACAGTAACTAAGGTGGTCATCACACAAAGCAGGAAAAGGAAAATTTAGTAACATCCTAAGATAGCGGGGGAGGGACCTTTTAGCGTTGCAAGTAACGCCCGATACCCGATCCGCAACGAACGTTCTATGTACAATACTAATAACCATAAACGGCCCTTCCTATTGATGAGCTATAGAACAAAGTGCTTCCTAGCATCTGCATACTACAAACGAGAGATAATACTTTCTTTGCGGTAACGGGGGACTCCTGGTGCCGGCCCCCGCGGAATCGGCCGAGGCCGGGGTGCTCCTGTTAGCGATAGAACCAACACCAAGTTCTCTGACAGCAAGGCACTCCCGGAGACTACCGGGGTACTACTCCCCAGCCTGAACAGACAACTTAGCCGACTAGTCTGAACAAATCCAGCGCCATGTTCAGGCACCCAAGTACCAGATCTTCCCTAGAACAGAACCAGCGTTCTCCTACAGACCCTCCATCGCGGGATAATCCGGTCGGGTCGGGCTTGGAATGGGAGGAAACCACCGGGCCGATGGAATGGTATCATTGAAAGCTTCTTTCTTGAACATCCCTGCGTGTTGGGTACGGTTTCTTTTTCTGACCTTGTTAGTTTTTTGTGGCTGCTTCCATCACGTTTCAGTTTTTAGATAATCGCTTTTATCACCTGTACTTTGCAATCTGGTTTCAGAAGATTAATTGAAGGTATACAGATATGTATGATAGTTACCTGTAGGTATGATGTCTCAAGTTCCCTCCCATCTCATCTCTCTGCCCACGTGCCTCTAGATCCCGCCTTTCCAATGGTGGGATGAACTGCCCCCACTCCCCACCCTCAATCCACTCTTGTACCCCGCATACAGCTACCCCTACAACCTCATATTTCCTCTTGATTCCGCCATCGATGGCATTCGGCGTATCCGCCATGGTGTTGTCTTAACCGCCTACCACCAACTCTCCTAGTCGTCCATCCTTGCCCCGCGAATCGATCGGACCCGTCCCCTCTCCACCTCTAGACCACAAATTGACTACTTCCATCTCAATCAACCGGCGGACTCCTCCTCTGCAATACAACCCCCGCTACAATCCTATCCTGCCCTGACTTTACTTCATGGAGATCCCCGCATCGTGACATCCCAGAAGAATAGGAATGCTCCGGACGAAATCCCTAGTATCCCCAGCACATGAGCACCGCCGTTATCAATCGTGATCAGTATTGCAGTCATGGTTTGTGTATGGCTTGAATAACCCCTACACCGTGCCGTGAGAAGAGGCGGTTTGGGCGAGTGCTGTCTACGTTATGCTCGTTTACGAGAAATTTAATGTCTACTTACAATGCCGATAAACAACTGAGCCTAATATAGATCATTGGCGATATTCGTAATGACATTGCCCTCCACACTGATCTTAACGAACCTAGACTCAAGCTAGGTAAGTTCGCTATCGTTTCTAAGGTAGACCCTCGGAGTCCCCTCTTTACATTCATACTCTAACTCTCAGAAAGTCAATCAGTTATTCACGTCCTCAGCCATTATAACAAACTTGTTCCTGTCATGGCCGTGTACTCCATTCAATCCTCGATGTTCCCCGTAATTCCCTTTACACACGCTTTGCGGGGCCATCTCCTGACTAGTGACACCCTTCCTCTTTAGTTATCACATGACGGGAAAAAGAAGTACATAGAGCTCAGATGTGGGCGTAAGTGCGAGTGCGAGTGCGGGGGTGGAGATAAAGGGAGTGCGGGGGTGGCTAGTGTGATGGGGGAAGTCAAGTTCAGCAAAAGTTTTTCCGGAGGTATTAGAAGCTGCACGATATAGGGTATGTGGGGCAGGAAATGATGTTCTACCCGGGATATCTCGCAGTCGAGATAATGGTGAAACTGTTGAAGAGAGGAGGGGGGGGAAGAGAAAGAAGGAAAAAATGAAGAAGTGGAGAATACGATTCGCTGCTAGGGAAAGAGCTTGACGGTGAAGGAAGGTGTTTTAGAGCACTTGTTTGCTAGTGATACGAAAACGCTCGTCAATTTTAGAGTCTAGGATGTAGACGGGAAGTATTCCAAATACTTAAATAAAATCAAAAAAAGGTCCAAGAACGGCCTTAGAAACCGTTTCAAACATCGATTTATCCCCAGATTATGTTACTAAGGCAGAAGCCGCGTTTGTTTCCCGGTTTTTACGGCCCTGACCGGGTACTCTCTACTCTAGTCCCCAGTTTTCTAGTTAGTCAGTTCCAGGGATTTGGTTAGTCCACGTTCTCAGCAACCAGGATAAGCTTTGTCAAGCTTAAGTTATAAAAATTAGGGTGTTTGGGGTAAGATGACGCAAAAAGAAGGGAACCCACGTGAGTTCTAAGGCCCTAACATTAACTCCTCTCTGCAGTTATACACTTACAAAAGACACCTCGTACTAATCACAAAATATCACTCGACAGACCAACACCCTCGGCTATTATAAGTGGGCTTCCTAATTCGTATCCCCTAGCAGTAGCTTCGGGGAGAAGTTCCACGAAGCTTCACGGGGAGGCCCTTAGAATGGAATAGTGTACCTGGGAGGTATAGTACAACCCGGCAGTATACTCGGCAATGTAAAACTGAGGAGGTGTGGTCTGTCTGACAGTAAGCAATCCATACGAGACAACCCATGTCCCCTAAAACTTATTCACTTCCCGTATCGGTGGGTTTTGGCAGATATTCTCAGCAGTTACCGAGAACGCCAGAACCACGGTGCATGGAACCCCAAGTACCGAAGTCTTGGAATAAACACCCTTCTCTCGCACGAGACGGAAACCGTTGAGGGTGGGTGGGGCTGGGATTTATTGATGCTTCAAATTATTTTTTTTTCTGTTCCACACAGGTGCGGGAATCAATGCCATCGTCGACACAAACCAAACATAGCAAAGTAAAACCCAGTACACGTAATCTTGTCCCTTCCGATCCAATAAACGTAACCTACCGGACTAGCAGCCGTAATATAAATCCCATACCTACCGATCAAAAAAGAAACCAAGAATGATAATTAGCTATACATTAATTCAACGATCAAACAATTGCCACCTGACAGAGACCCGCGTTATAATAGAACCACCCAACCATCCACTGCTCCACTCACACACGTCCTACCCCACCCTGCCTTACCCCAAAAAGCATAACCATCACCGCCGTTGGCAACCCGGCATCAGAAGACCACCCTCCCAAGAACCAAAATGAAAAAAAAATGAAAAGGTAAAAGCAAAACGGAACCAAGACGCATGTACTCCGTTTCCAATAATATCCCCAGTGCCTTTTAAAGTAACAAAAAGGAAAACAAAAGAACAAAAGAACCACCAAAAAAATTCGATAATAATCATAACCTCGTACTCCAGCTCCAACATTCCCCACACCTAAAACATAACCGTTTACAAAACCAGAGCAAGACCATAAACAAAATAAACCGCTTTTTGGATAAAAGAATGAAGTGGAGAAAGAAAGAAAAAAAAATATGAACCCAAAACTTTTCCGCTCATCATTCATCATGGTCACCTCCCACATTCGTCTTAGACTTGACCTTCTTTCTAATCCCGCCCACAAACCCACTAAATTTACTCTTCGACCTGTGTTGTGCTGCATTCGCAGAGAAATTCTGGCTGAATATATAATTCGACTCCTCTTCAGGGGTCCTCCCAGCCGGGATCCCAACAATCCTATGTGCTTTTGATGTCATGGGAAACATCGTCAATACCTGTCCAGGACCCAATAATGGGCTCCCAGTAGCTTTCTCTGCGACCTCTTCCCAACGTGCAGATAAAGAGCTACTCGGGCGTTCCGCATTCTCTGCCTTTTCAACGCAGGTGCGGATGCGGTCGTGAATTTCCAGACATATGTTGTGAAACTTTTCAAGATTGCCCTCGATATGATGCTCAGGATTTTTGTCATGATGTACGGGGTACCACTTCAGCCACATCGCAACAAGCGCGGCGAAAGCGCGTGGCTGATCAATGAGAAATGGGAGAGATGGGAAACCTTCCTTCGATGGTTGTGAAAGACGGGAGAGAATTGTGATGGGAGTCGCGTAGGATGGAGGCACCATCTCCTGTGGATATTGACTTTGAGGTATTGTCGTGAGATGATCGACAAAATCTCTCAACTGAGAGCTATGTGTCTGTACGAACGTTAGAACCGAATACAATCGAAAATGAAGACATAACTTACACTAAGAAATTCATTCATTTGCTCCATCCAAGGTTCCTTCACTCCAAAAGTAGTCATGTTGGCAAGACCTTGAAGGCTCTTCGCCACAAGGGTCAAAGTTCGCTGCGCTCTCACCCCAGGATGATCTACCACGAACTCCATTAGTGCCTATCCAAAGTCTTCAAGTTAAGATAACATACCTTTAAGTAACCCGAACAATTTCGGATTCAAAATAGCCGGGCAAAAGAATCTCAAGAATAAAAACCCACAAACACTGCTATAACTAACAGTCCGCAACAAATCCCCATACCGATCTTCAACGCAAGCCCTGATATGCCTCAAGACCCTCCTCAGCTCGATCGGACATCTTTCTGGGCTTCTATAAATGCTATCCCAAATACTCTTCACGAGCCCCATCAACACCCTCCAATTCTTCTGTAAGCTCTCCCCCTGTTCCATCCGTACTGGATCAACCTCACAATACGTGTCTTCATCCGCAATCTTCCAAAGATGCTCGCCAAGCGTCTCCTCCAGATACTCCCGACCAAGCCTTTTCATATGTGCATCGAGAGCCTTTGTAAGGAGCGAATTACCCCGGAAAAGAATATTAGCATCAACCAGAGCAGATTTACTCATCTCCCGACGAGGGTGAGGGAGATCTTGGTCAGAGTTACAAGATTCGTCAGAATTCCGATGTTTACCCAATCCCGGTCTCATTGGGGTTGTCTCTTTGTGGAGGCCATCTATTTCGCCCTCTGCTAGGGACATCAACCACTCGCTTGCCTTCCCATTGACCTGATATATTCTTAAAAGCGTATCAGCTAGTCTCCGAAGATCAGGTGAGATCACTCGCGCCATCTCCATTGTGATGCCGCTGGAAAAGTCATGTAGCAGCTGAAAACCATCGTAAATTAGCCACGAAAACAATCGATAGGATATACAAAAAATACAAAGAGTTACACACCTCCGAGATTTCTTTATACTCGTGCGCCATTAAGACAATCAACTCTTCAACTCCAATCTTCAGGAACATTTCGCCAACCTTCTCCTCCACACCTTTGCTAGTCGAAATCAACGGCCACCACCCTTCCGCCCCATGATCAAACTCCAACCCATCTAGTTGAATATCCACCCTCCCAATAACCGCATCTTTACTTCCCGGAACACTAACCCCACCCAACCCACCTCCAAACCCTCCTGAACCCGTAACCGACCCTGCACCTTTCGTCTTCCACCTCGGATGTCGCTGCTTCAACACAACAGCCACATCCGACAAAATCGCCGGCAAATCCGGAAACTCGTAATCCTCGCGCCAGAACGGATTATGCGTCTTTGTCCTAACCATCGTCTTGGCGCGAACCTCTCCATCCAACATGACCTCCGCATAACAGTCCAGATTCTCCTTCAAGTTGTCTAGACCTCCTTGCATAGTGATTTTCGCTTCAACGACCCGTAAAAACAGGCTCCTCTGTATCCGGTATGAATCTACCAGTCCATCACTATCCGGCGACTCCGTAATCCCAGCCATCCCACGTCCATTCGTCGTCGAAGGAGGCGAATTATTCGCAGTCATGCACGCGGGTCCGTACAGCTCCGGCATAGTAAACGCCCTCAGTAACACAAACCACACCTCAAACAGGATGCGACTATCAATACTCAGATACACAGGTCTCGCCAACGAACCGCTCGCCGAGAACGGTGAGTACTGCGGGTAGATAGCAATACAAAAATCCTTATCTAGGATGCTAGGATCCAACTGCTGCACGGCACACCTGGAAAGTTGATGTAATTGAATTACCGCCAACAGCGTCGTGTCCAATTCCGCATACATCCTGAACTCTCCATTTTCCTGCAACGTACACGAAATCCTCTGCCACGTGACTCCCACCGGAAACTTAGTTCTGTTCCCGCGTTCCTTCCCAGAATGGTTCGACACCGGCGGTAATCCAGTGCTTGGTCCCCCTTTCCGCCACAGAAGCATCTTACCAACCTTGATGATCGCGGCGTCTTTCGACATTGTGGCGTCCGAATTCCGCCGCCTATCAGCCTTGCGTTCCTGTGTCAGCACTAGGGTTTGCGGTTTGACCATCTTGTTCTGGGCACCGGCGGGAGGTATCGGTTGCCAACATAGTAGTGCTGCTAGCCATGGTACGAATTGTTGAGAATCCAGGGGTCGAAGTTTGATGAGGATGTTGGATGTGTGTGTTGATACTTCTATAATGGCGTCGTTCATTTCATCCGAAATAACAGGGGTCTTAACTTGGCACCCTCGGAGGTCTGGGATAATCACAGTCGGGGGACTAGAGGATAGGTTTTCATCTCGGTGGTGTACCAAGTTCCCGGTGTCCTCGTTGATAAGGCAATAGCCTCTAGTCCAGATCATGTTGTCGCCGATCCGAAATTCCACGTAGCCCTCCATTCTACCCCGTAGCTCTTTCATTAGTTTAAACACAGTGCCTGTGTCAGCGGGGGTGATGGGAGATGTGAGTGGCGGTTCTGAAGACTTTGCATTGAGCGTGTTGATAGACGGTTGAGTCCGGAGGAAGCGCTGCCGGTTAGATCTAGTATGCGGTTTGAAATTCGTCGGGGTTGTCGATTGTGTCGAAGGGAATCCGACAGAGGTAGGTGTAGACTCAGTAGAAGACTCTCCAGGAGAGCCGAGACGATATCTAGAGCTGTTAAAATATATGGGTGATTGTATGACCTCCATAGTCGGCCTTTCGCTCGCTGGTGATGTTTTTCTCCTCCCCTCTACCGGTGATCCGCTTTTCGATCGGTTGATGTTTATGCTCAAATCGGTGAATTGCGATAGCCCACCCAGTGTTGATCGGCCGAGAAGTCTATTCTTTCCCGGCGACGACGGTGCAGTGTGTTCCGGTGACTCCTGGCCCTGGCCCAAAATGTCAAACCTCGAATTCGAGCGATTTGTTGATCGCGACGGTGTCCGCGGGGGAGTCGTGGGTGAATGCTGCGCAGTTAAAGAATCATCCGTATCCTCCTCATCCTCCAGGTCGCACTCTGGTGACACGGTGCGAATTGTCATCATTTCGCGGTAACTACCCGAGTGGGAATCCTGACTGATGGGAAGCCCTGTGGGCAAGGAGGTTGATAGCGGTGGACTGTTGCGGGCATATCCAGGAATGACTGCTGTGCTCAGCGGAAAGTATCGTTCGTTAGGGTTATGGATCCCATAGATAGCGGCCATTCGGCTGCTATGGCTGGGGTTTGTTCGTCCGGTCATTGACCACTCCTTCAGCTGCCTCTCAAACGTGTTAGGGGGGGAACTATCGCCTCAGAGACTATCTGCTAGCTTCAGCTAAAGCAGGGCTCAAGGCTGCTTTTATTGGAATGCGGCTCCCGGGGGTTGATGCAATTATGGGGTACACAAACAGAGGATGGTCGCTGTCAGGGCGCGCCGAGTCGATTATATCCGGACAGAATGTATCTCTTTTTCTTTTTTCTTTTTCCCTCTCGAGGCTGCACGCCTCACTTTCCCATCCAAGCCAAGAAAATTCCAGTAATCTCCTCGATCGTTGACTTCGGTGCCTTTTCTGTTCCCATGTGTTGGTGGTGTACACGGGAATTTTCCTCCTCCGGGCGAACTAAAACCACCAATCTGGTGCGGTGATCCGAAAGCAGTACCACCCGGGTTCAGTTGGTGCCTGTCAAACTGCTGGAAGACAAGTAGCCTTGTTTGTTATTTGCTTGCTATTCGCTATTTGTTTGGATATTCGGTTTGTGCGACAGTGACAGCGAGTGACCGGGTGGGGGACACGGAGGAAGAGAGGCTTGGGGATAGAGGTCTCTGATGTTGTGCCTCCTCCTATGCTCCTCCGGCGATGGGGAAGTTGCTAGTTAGCTGACAAGGGACGCGGACGATATTTGGACCTGCGTCTATTCTGCAGGTTATGTCAGCAACCCCCAAAAGAAAAAGTATGGACAGCTGCGGCGCAAAAGAGAGCGGACAGTGAGTTGCTCACGCTTCGGTCCTCGGACTCAGAACGAGAAGGTAGCAATGATGCGCGGAGGATTCCGATATAAGTATGTACAGTTGATTTGATACAGTTTAGTTGGAGGATGAGAGAACTCGGAGGATGCTGAAAGGAATAGAGGCCAAGATAGTATTCGAGTAGTTGCCAAGGGGGGCCTAGTTTGCGTTTACCCGCGTTAACCAGGGGGGTCAATTCAAGCACTGGTGCTGCTGGTGCTGCTTCTGCTGCCACTGCATCAGGAGGCTCAGATTGTTCACAGGCTCACGGACACTTTGTGCTGGGATACGAACTATGTACTATGGAGGAACGCAGATTGTCGGAGATTGAAAGGACAGCGATCCCGTCGAAGAAGCGAAGGGATCCCCAGTGCAAAGAGAGTAAAGTACTCAAGAGTGGAGCCAAGGAGGAGGAGCGTGAGGGGACCGTGTTGAGAGAGAAACGAGAGCGAGGGAAAGGAAGAGAAGCTCGAGTCCCGAGAATACCGTACCTATGTGAGCAATATAACGAAGCCGCAGCACAAGCCTGGGGTAGAGTGATTATGTGCGTCTGCTATAATGGCAGATCTAGACGGAGCGGTCGTGTGTATTCTGCTTTGGCTTGTCTTGGAGTGGTGGAGATCGGATCAAGTGCGTGAAGTCGTGAAACTCGTGCTGACTGGTGGGCAGAGCAGTATGTATGTACGAATGTATGTATTCCCCTCCCACACTATGTACACCGAATAGAAGATAGCCCATGCCCAATTCTCTCCTCTTTACTATATCGACATGTAGATATGTGCTCTAGGCCGTGCTGGTGGTTCGTTCTGCCCCCGATCAATCGAACTTTCTTTCTCGCCCACCCCTCCAGCCGCTGAAAATACGCCAGACAGATAGATGTCTCTCTTCCGCTGCACCCATCTCATCTGGATCCCCAGCTCTGTCAGCTTTACAATAAATAGCCTATGAACTGACTGATACGATAGAACGCTTCGCTGACGAAGCGTGGGGGATCGATATCAGTATGCAGGTACAGGCGTGTATTTAGATACCAAGACAGCCAGAGAAAGAGGGGATCGTCAGGCCACACATATCCACGCAAATGAGGTATTCCACAGACTCTATCGTAGCATTGATCAGGCACAGGAACAGGAACAGGAACAGGAACAGGAAGCTGTCTTCCCTGGAAACATCACCATCAATAATACAGTAATAACTCCTAAACGCCGAAAACTTCCATAATAACTCACGGCTTATCACCCAAAACTATACCGACCTATATTCCCACCTTACCCCGGGCCCAATTCTTATCTCGGGAACATCAATCTTACCGCCTTACCTTTCCCTCCGCCTGCTTCTTCCTCTTCCTCTCTTCCTTTGTTCTGTCCACCCCCCTTCAGCCCCCTCCCCGCCCTTCTAGAAGCCCCAACGGCCGGCCATTATTTCTCCGGTAAGTGATTTTCAATGCAACGCCATGCAACGTCACGCGTCCGTTGTTGCCTTTCAAATTTACCAACTCCGCGGCTGCCCTGTCTAGGCCTTGGCCTTACCGGGGGCTGCAATGACTCGCATCGGGTCCGCCCTGAAGAGAGCAAACATATCCTTTCCTTCCCCTCTCTGCTCATCTCCACGATAGCGATGACGAGAGATCATCGGAGCCCCAAAGTAATTGAGTTTATGCATCTCACATGTTCGTGATTACTTTTTTCACACAGAAAAAAACCAAGAAAAAACAAAAAAAAACCAAGCCAAGCGGCAAAGACCAAAATAAAGAAAAGAAAAAAACTTTATGTGCCACGACGAAACTCTAAAAAGCACCCAATCCAACCGGCAGTTGCCGATCCTGCAACTGTAACCTGTCCACTACCCCTGGGGAAGGGCCCTAGCACCGACTTCTAACAACTCCATACGAGCAAGCAATCTACCCGGTACCTGTCATACACAGATCCGTAAATGAAAGCATTGACGTGCCTGCTTAACCGAAATCCGCATCCTGTCCGAAACCGCATTAAAAAAAAGAGAGAGATGATGATGATATATGCAAGCATGGATGCAGGTTCCTTCATGTAGTTATCCGTTTTTCTTTCTTTTCTTTTTTTCACACTCTCCTTCCAGATACCTGGATGGCTGAATCCGATGTTCCATTAGCTTCTCTCAACGATTCCTTTTGGTAGGATATCGCACAGGTCGGCAGGGACGTACCGAAGATCCATACAGGCTTGTTCGAGCCAAATTAGACGACTTGAATAATCAACGATGCCGAGGAAAGAAACTCTCTCGTACCATACCTTTACCGGAGTGTGAGCCCATTTTTCTTCCCACCAAAGACAGGGCTATTTGCAGGTGGGCGGAGCGGGTCTCTATCGCGTTGTGCCAGATGCCATTGAGCAAAAAAAACAAAAATTGACAGCTCCCGGATGCGACACAAGCTGTCATCCATTGACCAGAATTAGATGGCTTATGGTCATAACTGCGTAGAGAATGTCATCTAAGGTTTGGGATTGATGCACACAGATAACCGGCTGCTGTGTGATTGTGATTCCGGATGTGAAATAGCATGCTGTGGGGGGGGCGTTGGTGATTTCCCAGGAGAGTAGGGTTAAAGAATCACCCGGTAAAATATCTGGAATGTGGAGAGAATACATCCGATAACGGCAGCAGATGTACCTTTTTTAGCTCATTCCTCGATCTAGATCCCCTTTCATCTTGCGCTCGGTATCTCCAAGTCGCCGATTTCGCACACGCGAAATCTGGTGGAACTAACAATCTATGTGCTTGGTTTCGGATGGGTTATCAGAGAGAAAAAAGAAAACATTCCCTACAACCACTTGACCTACGCCTTGAATACTATCAAACACCAAACGTCTAGACCTGGGAAATGTGAAACCCTAGCACAAACAGCAGTTACCCGGCCAATCCCAACATCATAATTGCACGAAAAGTGGTTGGGTCTTGAGGAGGGTTATTTCCATTCAGGAGCTGTATGATTCTCGGTACGGAGATATGCTTAAAAGCAAACTTTGTCATTATTGTGTTGGTAATATTCTCCGTAGCTGGGCAATAGGTCGGGATCTTGATGTTAGTTTCCCGGTCATTACAGAAGACTATCATGCAAAGTATTTTCCGGCAAAGGTACGCTATCAGTGCACGGGGCTGTCATTCAATGAACGGCGACGTTGTCGAATACTCTAACCCAATTAAAAATCACACTTGCCTCGGTAAAACGAATACGATGGATTATTGCTTTGTTTTCACGTCACTTGGCCCGTTCAGCTCCACTACCGAAAACTTCGTTCCCTGTTCAGATCCTACTATAATATCCAGAAAGTTTGTTTGGTTAAGTAATAAAGCATTGCGTAGGTGCCGAGTTCTTTCTCAAGCCGGGATACGATTAGGGGCGGAGTTCTGGTGCCGGTCGTAGAAACTAAAGGCGGATCCGTTGTTTGTTCTTGGGTCTCTTGGGTGTGAGATTGTTCACTTTTCTCCGATCCAATTGACGGAAAAAGATGTCTCACTTGTAGGTTCCGGTGAGGTTCCAGGATTTCCAATAATCGTGCTCGTATTTGCGAAGATCTAGAAGCTGTGGCTGCGCTAATAACTAAGCTGTTGTTGAAGTAGTAGCGTCAGACCGCATGTTGTTAATATAAACGGTAAGTGATGGGTTTGAATCCATTAGGAAATGATTTACCACGCATGATGGTATAGCTTTTGTTTGAGGGCTATTGAAGTGGTTGCAAGTTGTTATATGCAGACTTCACCTAGGAAGCACACCGTGTTTTTGTTGCCATAGCCTTCGTGTCAGAATAAGTCACTTCATTCACAACATCACTACATGTAGGGTTACATGCTCGCTTACAAGCTTTTTTGGCCTGCATTGCTCCCTGCTTGGTGATGGGTGCAGGGCGCAACCAACTGCTTGGGAGCGGCAACAACAGTTGTCACTTAATACCGTACCTGGCTAGGGGTACGAGGAAAATAACTTATCCCCCAATAGGCGAATTTTCAGTCTTGGTCTTCAGGGGCGCTGGATAATGCATAATATGTTCTAGTTTTGATAGGGTCGATCAATAGTAGTGTGTAGACGTTACTTGTTTCGTTTGTCTATTTGCTATTACAACCCCTTCTTTATTTCGACTATTTATTTCCCTCAACCACAATGTACATGTAGTTCACCAATCTGTCTCAATGCCCCAAGTCTCAACAGTAGCGTGGACAGTGTCTCAGCGACTGCGCGAAAAGACACGATAAAGTCATCCTCGCACCGAGACATTCTCCGCTACCCCGGTATAACAATGAGTAACGACACCAAGAGGGCATCTCCGAGACCATGGGATCAAATATGAGCTCGTATATCTCCGGCACCTAAGGACTAAGCTTCGGAGGCTCTACCATGGGATAAGAAGCCGAAATACCGGCCAACACTGGTAACCATGTAACGTAATTCACGACGATCCGAAATGCACGGAGATGCGAAATAGCAGGAAAAAAAATAAATATGTTTCAGACAAAAAAGAAACACCAAAAGCGGAGATTCTTCGCGACTTCTGGGGGGGTTTCTTTCTTTACGGTCAGAATGTTAGACTTTTCGGAGGTCTATCAATGCTTTCGGGAATCATTCAGCTGATGTTGAAGGTTTGAGCAAACCATACATGTGGCTTCGCATGGACGAGATTCTAGCCTGTTTAGGCTGGTGGTTGTGACCGTTTCGCACCCCGGTGTTGTCTTGGTCGCCGTAGAGTACGTACTCTGCTAGAAGAATGATTATTTAGCGAGTAAGCCCAGAGGTTCCAAGACTGGCAATCACTCAAATGTGTCTTAGAATTAGTTTTAGGAGGTTTGTGGTTGTCTGCCTCCACTTAGGCCCATGGGGCCTACTTGCCAAATGGAGTACGGTAGATGAATTACAGTTCTTCGTGAGAATACCTCTTACCGAGAAATTAGGGGCTTGGTTAGCGTTTGCCATACGTTATCTGTTCTCCTGCCTAAGACATCTGTTTCTCGGTACATGGAGCGAAAGACCGTGAGCGAATTACTTGAAGTGGCTACTTACCGGAGTAAATGAAGTAAATGATCGTGAATGCAACGTCAAAGTCTACGAGTCAATAAAACTCGAGAATAAAGAATTACTCAACAGTCAAATATCGAAAATCGGAGCATCCTTCTCGTAAATCGTAAATTACTACCTAGCTAGAAGTACACGGCTTCAATGAATTTAAGTCCACCCAAAACAAGGAAAAGAAACCCATAATCCCTCTTTTCCCAATTATCCTAACGCTGCCTATAACCATCAACCCGGTTTCAGGATCCGTCCTCTTCCCCTTGCTCCACAACTATGTTCGGCACCGTTATGCCGGTGTCCAAAGTGCAGAAATAAAGTGCTCCCCACTTGCACAAAACCCACCCAACGATCCATTCCCGCCTGATCGTTAAGCTTCAATCCTAGAAGTTTCAGCCCTTTGGCCCACACCCTACCAAAACGGGTTCAAAGAAAAAAAAACACCAAATCCATCTTTACTACAAGAAAAAAACAGGCACGAGACAGGGTAAGAACGACGCTTCTCATGCAAAAAAATACCCTCGAAGCAATTACTCATGACTCCCACCCATCCTTCTTCACCACAGGCCCACTGTACTTGGGCGGACTTCTAGCATATCCTGACAAGTCCCCACTCCCTGTTTTCCTCAACGCCTGCCTCATCGTTTCGATCGTCAACTCGCCTCTTTCCATTCCTAGCGAATCGCCAATACTCGATCTCGGCGGTGATCCTGCTCCGGTGGATCTCCCGCTTAGAGTCCTTGCGGCGTTCGCGTTCCCTCCAATATGGCGCGGAGGGCTAGACCCGAGCCGAATTGGACTCGGCGAACGGCGAAGCGTCTCGTTAATTGTTGATAGCGCGGAATCCCGGTCTGCAGGAATCACATTCGGGGATCCTCCGGGCGGGGAGAGGTTTATTGAGGAAGAAGACGCCATCACACCTTCATGCTCTGCCTGTTCTGCTTGCACAACATCTGCGAAAGAAATGAATGATAGTCGGCGTTTATCAGCTGCTGCGGCGGCGCCGATACCCGCGCCATGGGATGATAGATCATCACCGGAATTGCCCGCCGAGTCATCGATTGCATGATCGCTGCCGTGAGAGTAGAAGTGGCTGTCAAAGAGGGGGCTAGAAGCAGAGGTTCCATGAGGGGAGACGACGGATACTGCCGGTTGGTGCATACTGTGCATGACGATCTCCACCTCATCTACGCCACATTTTTCGTCCGTGATAGCGATCGAGCTAGCTTCTAGGACCGCAGGGATGCGGTTCTCAGTTTGAATGTGTGCAGGGATGGCAGAGGATGTTGGATGTGGTAGGCTTGAGCTGCTGAGCTGCTCTTGGACATTGCGTTCAAATATTTGAGAACTACTGGTGGAAAGACGTGGGGTAGCGAAGCCGGACGTGTTCGGGCGGGGTGCCAAAGGTGGTGAGGAGCTCGGACCCGATGGCCGGATTGGTGATGTTGGTTGGAGGGGGGAGGGTTTGGCAACGGTGTTTGGAGGAGAGGTGGTCATTGGAGGAATAGAAGTGAGCTGAGGGAGCTGGGGAGCTTTGGCGCTTATCGGAATGGTAGCTATTGGCTCTGGTTCCTCCTCGGTCTCGACCTCTGGCCCGAGCTTGGGAGACGTCGTTTCTGTTGGTGGAGAGTCTAGACTCGACTTTGATTTATCCGCCTTCTTCTTCTTCTTCCCCAACCCGAAGAACGAGCGTTTGTTGTCGTGACTTGATGATTCGGTTTCCATCCCCTCGCTTGTGACAGGAAAGCCCGGTACGGCTACTACGGCAGATATCGTGTGTAAGTGAAGATACGGATAGGTATTAAATAGGAGAGTTTGCAGCCGGGATTTCCCTCTTTCTCGGATCAGGGAAGATTACGTTTTATACGCGTACGGTTTGCTGAGAACGGATATGTGTAAATATTTAAATTCCAGGAGGCTTGTTGCTACCACAAGCAGCTGGATCGACCGTTCAGGGGGCTTGTGTGTAATGTAATGCAATGTATGTAGAAGAAATTCCTTTGAGTATTTCCTGCCCGGGTGTTTGTTGCACGAAGAAGCTCGGAGGAGGAAGCTCTAGAAAAGGAGTTGGAGGTTGGTCTGCTCGCTCTGCACGTGGTCAGTCAGGTGGTGGTGATGGAATGGTGGGCAGTGACGGTGGTGGTGGTGGTCTCACTATGATCGCGACGGCAAGAACTGTCACGCAAGACTTTGAAACAAATATGGACAGACGGACGGATGGATGGATAAGTGTGAGGGAGAAACGGAAGTTCACGAGATAGAAAACAGCGAGAACACGGGACACTCGGGGAAGGAACCTACATTTAAGAATTCTCGGGAGTTAGAATTATTTCGAATCTGGTGGAGATGCTACCGGCGTGACAGAATGCTGGGCGCAAGTTCTTGTTTGTTGAGTTCTTGCTCCCAAGATGCAGCAGAAGCTGATAGAATTCGTAGGACGGAAAAAGTGCAACTTGGCTTCTGCTATGTACTCATACTCGAAAAGCAATTCATTTGCTCACACACCTCTTGTGCCATCCCCGCCGAAGCGATTGCAGATTACAGATTTATACTCTACGCAGCAAGCGCGTGGTGATTATCGAACCAAGGCATAGTAAAACCTGAAGATCAACAGAAAGAGGGTGTGACAATCCCCAAATGACGCAGGGTCGGAATCCCAGCCACGGAGGGGGAAAACAAAAAACCTGTGGAAAGCTTACATAGGCTTCCTGCCTCCCATAAATGTCGAATAAGAGTTTGCAAATCCTACAGGACTTGTAGAATAAGTCCATGGCTGTTGATAGATAGCCAGGGACAACCGAAAACTCTCCCACGACCGAAGTGCAATTAGAGCCTCTTACATCATTGCAAAGAACCCTGAGGGCTGAAAGATCAAGCTTCACGGCTGCATGACAACCTTAACGCCCCTCAACCTGCTTACATACTCTACATCCAATAGAGTAGAGTATGTGCGCATTTATGCACGCAAAAAAAACCCCCCCATCGTATGTTTCTATCATCCCGCCATCCGTCTCACGAAGCACAAAAGCTTACTGCGCCCAGGTACGGTGATAATGATATGCTAGAGCCTTCGGGTGCCTAGCTTAACTTAACCCCTTCCGAGTCATCAAAGTCCGCTGCGCCAGACATGGGCGTATTCAGTCCTAAAAAAATACACAGCTGTGTCGGATTGTCACGCTTTAGGCTGAAGGTTTTATGTCCTGTCAGTCAGTGGCTGCTCGTCTCACGCGGCACAGATCGCTAATCTCAGTCAACAGGTACTAGTCCTGTTGCGCATAAATAGTTGCAGAGCTTTCGCTACCGCAAGCGCGCCTCCGCATTTTCACCCTGCTAAGAAATTGCACTGTCTCTCTTCGCGAGTGCTGGATCCCTGCTGGGAGAGACGGTCAATGATAGATACTTTAGCCCAAACTCTGACGCCCAAGCCCTCTTTCCTTGGCTTTATTGGTATTAACTTAATAGGGTATTCGGTGAGTTGCGTAGGGAAATTGTGTATAGATTCAGCGTCTATGCGTAAGGCTATACAGACGCGATATCTCATACGATTATGATCCTTGTCTTGACATGTGTAGTAAGCAGTAGAGTGCGATATATAAGTAAATATAACCGACGACTACCCTTTTCATTCAGATCAAAGCACAAGCGAGAAAATGCATACTCCTGGGAGTAACAAAATCCTGTGACACAGACGTGACCCTATCGCTCCAGATTTCCCGCTCACTACTGCAGGACCAGTACCTCCGGGGAACCCGATAAAAAAATCTACGAACTTGAAGTTTGTATTACCCACCTTCTTAAAAGGACCTACAATCCAATCAATCTTCTTCACCGCCCTAAGACACCAGGCCATCTCCCCAGGCTATGATAGGTGGCCTACTAGCAGCAAAATTCTCCAGAGATCCTGAATGGGAAAGTAGAAACTCAGCCAAGCATACCTCTGGATTTATTGTTAAAGTGTTGTAACACGGGGTATTCCTGCCATTGTGCTTCAAGGAGTTTTGCTAGACGAGTGTCAATGTCGTGGGGCTAGTGAGGACTGAGAGCTGAAAGACTATGGCAGGGATATCGCGAGTTCATTTATTAAGTCTGGTACCTAAGCGAATCCCCCAGAGTTTCTGCCGCCTAGGGCCCATAGTCGATTAGTAGACGGTAAAATTACCGGATTATCGATGTCTTTTTGAGCTAATAATCGTGACTGATTATATATCATCAAAGGGTTCACTGCCGTGGCCCAAAAAGGCAGGAGAAACTCGCTCTGTGAATTGGTATGACTTCCTTGGGTGCTAAATAGGTTTAGTTTCCTGGTATCTTAAGATCTTCAACAAAACCTTAGCCATGATCACCATATCAAAATGTGCCGGTAAGCTTGGCGTGTATATGAACAATATTATAGTATTACCTGCTAAAAGTCGAGTTCTTTGGGGTTTTTAGTCAACGAAAGAGCTAAGCGGGGCACGGTAAGTAGAGAGGTTCAGTTGAGACTGTCCCATAATTTCCCAAAACCACGGGTATTTTGAGCCTGATAACGGCTCGTGGTAATCTAGCTTTGTCGTTTCAGTTACCCAAACAGAAGGGAATGGCGCTCGCTTTCCCCCGACTTTTGAAGAGCTTGTAAATCTGTTGTTTAATACAGCAGATTAATTTTAGGCGCAGACATAGTACGAGTGACAACATATGATCACAATTTTTGGCTGACGGATCCTTAGACGTGTGGATTTCATTAGCCAAAGCACTGCCTTTTGGGCCTGCGCCTGATTAACCAATATCCTATGATAGGTAGACTACCTACCGTGTGAACCGCAGAACACGAGGTGAAAGACTCACCTAGGAACACCCGCATCGGATCGGGAGAAAACGGCGTGGGGTGCGAATGAAGATAGCATTTAACATTGAAGGACTACTTTTTGTTTAAAGCCCCAGCACCGCGACAAGGTAGTAACCCATGCTGGGGCCCTAAGGACCGAGGGCTGGTACAACAATCCTCCAAAGGGAAAAGAGAGGTAGATAGACACAGTTATCCACTCCAACGAACCGTATAATCTCCCACACTTACCGATAGCCAGGAGGGTGGATGGCCAAGCTTAGCTAAAACACGGAATTCCATGTCCTAAGGGGCAGGTAAGTCAAGCCCATACTCCAGTGCCCCGCCCCCACCGCAAGAGAGAGTCTGTTCCGGGGTTTCTAGGAAGCCACCCAAATAATATGTTGTTGGATTGACGTGGGAGGATGGGTGGGATGGGATCGAAGCTGGCTAAAAGCCTGTGGGATGGATAGTTGGGAGGGAAGCTTAAAGAAGAAGCAGAATGTAAGCAGCAAGTTGATGAAAATCGAAGGTAATAGCTCCTAATTAGTGTTAGATATTAGGTAGTTGGCAGTTTTTTCCGCTGATGTAGTTGTGAGTGGCGTTGTGAAGGACGAAAAGAAAGAGGAACGGCGAAAGGTGGTTTATGTATGTAGTTTGGCCGTGTACCTTCTTGCGGTCGCGTTCTATGAGCAACGGTTTCGACTAGAGAGTGATTGCACCAACTGTTCTCGGACAAGATTCGCCCACTCTATGGATTTCTTTCCTTTTATTCATCCCATACCTAGGATCTGAATCGGTCCTGGAGGGACGACCTTCAATATAGCTTAAGTCTTTAATAGTCATCATGTTCTTGATCCACCCATATATGTAATTGCCATTATCTCAGTACCAATTTGAATTGCCTCTAGTTTCATCTTACTCAATCTTATAATCTTGTAATATTAATCCTCTGGGGGTTTAGGAACTGCTCCATAATATGAATTTGTAGTCTCGCACCTGCCCCTGCTTATGTGAACTGATTAGTCAGCAACTTGGCAACACATCAGCATCACATCCCAGGCAGCTTGGCGAAGTTACAACAATATTCTGAGGCGCTGACTAAGAGTCTTGGCATGCGAGACTAATGAATTTGTACATTTATCAGGTTCGGAAACCCGTCAGGCTACACGCGATACACAAAATAATCTACAACAAAACCCTTGGGGTGCTGGTCCCTAATGGGCAAATACTTTTACAATTTCCTTGATCAAGGCCACCATCTTCAGATCTTCGGTATTGTAGTATTGTCATAAAGATAATGCGTCTAATGAGACAAACGAAGGAATTAGGGACAAGGAGATTCCAGAGCTGCCCCCAAGCTCACGATTTCCTCAAAAGAGTTTACGCAAAATCGAGCGCTCTAATCTACCGAGTGATAGGCCGTGATTTCAAATTCATCTCAAAAGTTAACCTGAGCCGCCCCAATGTAGTGCATAACTTCCATACAAACTTCATTTAAATAAAAAAAACCAAATATAACTTTTATTCCAAATGTCCTACCGTTGATAACCTCATGAATCATCCCGCCCTGTCCCTCCAAGCCAAACGTTCCGTTTTATTTTACAATTCTGCTCTTAATCCTATAGCTTGCAATTCATCCGTTAAGCAGTTGCAGCTGTGGCTATCGCTCCTTCCGGAATAAGCGCATACTCAAATCCCCCACTCCTCTCAAACTCCGCCATATCCAAGGCCACAATCGCGCTCTCCCTCACCACCTGCTCCGCATCCTTCGCATACTCATTCAAAAACGTTTCCACATCATCACTCGCAATACTTCCCAACGCTTCCACCGCTTCATGTCTTACCATCGGCGCCTCATCTTTATTACCCGCCACCTTGATCAACGCCGGAACCGAATGCGGATCTGAGAGCTGCCCAAACACAAAAGCTATCTCATGACGAAACAACGCAGACGGGTCAACAAAACCAGACGCCAACGCATCAATCGCCTCCGGGGTTGCAATATCGCGCAACCTAAACATTGCGCGGTACCGCTCAAACAACGGAACGCCCTGGTCGTTTAGCGTCCTCTGTAGTTTCTCGATATTTCCTTCCTTTCCGGCTGTTGGTGGAGCTGGGTCGATTGATGCGAATGCACTCTTCTGTAGTAGTTCTTCTTTACTCACTTCTGAGGACTCCCATTCGATACGTGCGATTGCGAGTTCGCAGGTTTGGGCGACGACTTCTTCGGGGTCGGTGAGGAACTGGCGGAGGAGTGGGAGAGATGGGGTGTGGGAGAGTGCGCCGAGGGCTTCGCCGGCTTCGTGGCGCACCATAGGGTCTTCGGAGAGATTGGCGAGGACGGCTTGGAGTGGAGGCGCAGCGTGGTGGTTTTTGGATTGGCCGAGACAGTAGGCGAGTTCGTGCTATGTATGAAAGCCGAGTTAGTAGCTGATGCGAGGAAGTGCCTTTTCTAGCGAGGTATGAACCTTGAGGAGTGCTTTTCAATGAGTTAGCCTCGCGAACCCCTCAGTGAAGTAAGTGGAATGGTAGGAAAAACCTGAGTTACTACTGAATGCAGCTGCAATCGCATCAATAGCTGAGAGGTTTCCTTGGGTGGCCATATGTTTCAGTGAGAAAAGAGCACGGAAACGGAGTGCTAGGTTGTCTCCAGAATCATCGCAGAGAACTCTACGAAGCTCAGGAACAGGAACTGATTTGGTGGTGGCGATGGTCATGGCGATTTGCTAGTAATTATAACTATAGTAATCGTATTAAGTGGAAAGGAAGAAGTGAACGAGCTGTAAAGGGAAAGATTTGGAGCTTCAGTTGGAGATTGTAATTTTTGGAGGGGTTGAGAACCCCACCATCTGATAAAAGAGGTAAAAATCTGATACGCCACATCGGGTTTAGCGCTGGGAGGTGCTATGCAAACAGAACTTGGCCAAATATCAACACAAATAAACTCGGAAAATGACGATACGAGATCATTGGTATACGTAGATAGATTCAATATTCACTACTGCAAAAAAAGAAGCAAGGTTATAAAGAATAGAAACAGAATCGAAAGGCATAAAACGAACACCCGCACTTTTGTTTTTTCGGAGCCATCTGAACTCCAATCCATTATTCATTCCAGAAAAACGCGCGCTCTCCCTAAATCTAGATATTACGTGAAAAAAACCCAAGTACTTAGACGACCCTCTTAACCTAGAGCACATATTAGGGTTAGTAAGGATACGTTCTCTAATATGAAACCTCGAATTAACATACCTCGAAAAACCTCTTCAGATACCATACTTGGAAAACACCATTTCCACCCACAACACCCAACTGGAAGATACTCCACCACTTCACCCTCGAGTTTGTGCTCTCTGCCGTGTTTCTGTGCACACGTTCACGGACAACAATATATTCCTGCTCATCCTTGACCTGATTCAACAACTCCCCCAAATTCCTAACCTCCCTTTCCAGCGGATCGCTTGACTCTGGCTCCTCAGGGACATATACGATGCCGTGTACGTTAAACGAAACTTCCTTAGTAGTGACACTCGAGTTCTCATTCGAGAAACAGTAGGTGTAACGACCATCAAGATGCGCGTCGAATGAGTGATCACCGGAGGAGACAGCACGTTCAGTGACTTTCAGGGCACCAACGGGATCTTGTATCTGCAATGCAAACCATATTAGATCTCTCACCCCAACAATCAGAACAGAGAGCAGAAAGCGAAGACGGCCACGATGGGATTGGTATAAAGAGCTGATAATGCTGCCAACAGATCATCCCTTTTTTCCCTCAAGAAGCCAATTCTTTTCCCATCTCCCACCACATCCAAAATGATAAAAAAACTCACCCAAAAGTCGATATCTAGATTTCCTGCCCCTCCGAATTCCCGATCCCCGACTTGGAATGTCACTGTCATACGATCATCTTTATGCAGAGTCTCATGGAAACATTCGCGGCCATGGGCATTCAGTTGGATGTTGTGTGCCGAGACGAGCGCAGAGGTCAGCAGAGCTGCTGCTGCAAGTACTGATGTGAATGAGCGCATTTTCAAGAGTATTTTAGACGAAGATTGATAAGGTGAGGTTGATGGGGCTCTGCTGGTATGCTTGGACTTGGAGGTGAAAATGACAGCTTGCTCGTGAATACTGCTGGCTTGGCGTGGAAAGGGGCAAGTTATGTGGTCTTAGGGGTTAGGGTTACGAGTCACGTGTATCGCTGTTGTTGGTTTTAATGAAAACACATCCTAACCATGACTTCGAAATTAGTGTATTATAAGAGCTACATGTAGGTATTTTCTAATATACCCAGCAACTCGTTTGAACCACGACGAAAAATTAGAGGCCCTCCGGTTGGGCGGGAAACGGTATTAGTTGTTCACCGCCAAATAATATCTGCCTACATGTACCTATCCCAAAAAGTCTAACCGAAATGACTACCTCGCTATGTGTGCCCCAAGTAGTATCCGGATTCTGACTAAAGGTTTTGAGGTAATAGAGACTGTACACGAGGAAAAAGGAAAGCCCAATCACACAGCAGCACTCGCTCTTGGCACTCTAAAGAAGTATTCTCTACACTACCACGTAGATATCCTTGGATTTACAAGCCTTGTCATTGCTCTCTATGGGATATCGAAAGGAATGATTCCCCTGCTAGACTAGTTTATTCAGACTTGATATAAAACAACTCCTACCTGCTGGCATTAGTCCTTGATAACTTAGATTCTAGGAGGTGTCAAACTTAAACCTACTGTAGTATCATTTCTCGAAGTGAAAGTGCCGGGGTTATACTGCTCATACATCCACTTATAATCACAACCTCCCGAGAAACACGTAATACTTTACTGCGTACCCGCTCTAATTAGGCATAACAACTATGAAATTCTTACTACAGTAAATGCAGAACTTAAATCAAAAATTATCCAGCTATAGACCCTCAAGCACAGCCACGCAGTTAACTTCCCTACTCCTCCTCTTCCTCCTCCCCACCCACGATCTCCACCCCCCTTGACGTCCCTGCCAACCGCCTCTCTTCTCTTTCCTGTTTCTCAAAGTGATCTTCTTCCTCAACCATCAACCCCTCCAGCCTCTGTCCCAACGCCGCCATATCCAACAACTCCTCTAACCTCTTCCTCAAAGTCTCCTTTTCACCTTCTAACTCTTGTGTCTCTTCCTCCTTCTCTTCAATCGCGTGAACCAACTGCTCAGTCTCCATCTCCACAGCGCTAACCTGCATTTCTAACTCCACGGTGATCTTCTCCCGCTTCTTAATCAACTTCTCAATTCTAACACGTTCCACCATTTCTTTTGCCTCCATAATTTGTGAACCTGCAGTAGTTTCGCGTGTAGATTCAAACACTTCGGCAGCTTCGGCAAGGAGCTCATCTCTCTCAACAATGACGACCCATACAGCCTCGATTTGGGCGCGGAGGGTACAGATTTCAGCTGGTTCGGTTCCAGGTGTAGGAATACGATCATCGGGATCTTCGTAGATGGTGAAAAGCTTGGAATCCCTGCGTGGCATAGCTAATCCTTGAGACTTGAATTGGTGATATGGTAATGGAGGTGTATCTGTGGGATAGTTGGTTTAGAGAAAATAGAGTGCAGAGGGAAACTCTACTTATATAACAAAGTAAAGACATCTCGGCCATGTTGAACGGACATAGTGGATGAAACTTCAAGAGGGGACAAAAGACTTTCAAGAGCAGAGCTGCAGGATCCGAGGGACTCTAGTAGTATTTCCTCCAGAAATCTTCACTGCGGACCCGAAACTAATCCTAAGCTCAATTCGAAAGGAAAGAGTGGTTGTGTATCACAACTTGAAACCCTGTTGTGCATGTGCCTCGGAGCAGATCTAGCGACTCTGGTAGCGAGATCGTCTAAAAATCACGAGACATCACTCGATAAAATCTTAATTTGCCGGTCTGTGCTTAGCTAGCCGCGGTAAATACTAAACATCGACCCTAAACACACCCCGCACTTGTATTACACTAACTTCAAAATGCAGTTTGCTACAATCGCAACTTCAATGTAAACAAAAGAAATTTCATTGTCATAATGACGTGGTACCATCAAGATAATTACAGGAAAAACGAAATCCCCCCCAAAAAACCACAATACCATGAATGCGTGTATACGCAAGTATACACGTCGCAGGAAAAAGACCCCACCCCGTGTTACCCTTTTCCGAATTCCAACGCCGCATTACAAAACAATGACAAGAGGTAATTGTAAAGACAAGAAGTGAAGAAAGTACAATTCCCAATTAATTATTACTTAGCCTTTCGACCAACCCCATTATCTTTCCCTAAAACCTCTTCAGTCCGACTTTCTTAACTGCCGGTTTCGACGTCTTGGCTTTAGGCTTTGTGCTGTTTGTAGAAACGACGATCTTTCGCTGCTGAGTGTTTGCACTTTGCCCCTCCTTGAGTTTTGGTGACTTTCTACCACTTTCTCCTATTGCCTCTGCATCTCCTGTAGGAGTTTGCGTTGCTAGTGGTTTGGTAGTGGCCTCGGAGATGGTACGTTTACCAAGTGGCGATCTAGGACGTGTGGCAGGTGGAATGCTTTCCGCATTCTCCTTGCCAGAGTCGCCACCTTCAGAATCAGAGTCGCTCTTTACGGCAGGTGCTTTTTCGTCTTCGTGGCGCCGGGTGGCGGTAGCGCGCGAAGTTGGCTTGATGGCCTGCTTAATCTTGCGTTTTTCCGCGGGGGCTTTTGGATCTTCGGCCTGTGTCTTTGAAGAAGCTCCTGTTTTTCGGCTGTCAGGCTTTGGAGCAGAATCTTCGTCTTCGCCCCTGTTCTTCGCCTCCTCTGCGAGTTCCTGGAGGTCTTCTGGTATGCCGGCGTGGACACCTGTCATGAGCCTTGCATGTCTAGCGTATTCTTCATACTCCTCTAGGAGGAGTCTTCCTGCTTCTTCATTGAGCGAGCTTGTTGGGTTCGGATACACGAGTAGACAGCGGATTGTGAGTAGAACGTCCTTCAGCGTGAGTGTTGGTTTCCAATCACGTTTTAGTGTGCCAACACAGACGTCACCGGAGCGGTCATCGATATTTGGGTGGAAGATCTTGGTCTTGAAGGTGGCTTTGGGGGGCTCGGCGGGGTAGTTGGCTGGCATACGGAGGTGAACCAGGAAGACGCCATTTTCGAATGGAGTGGATGTAGGCCCAACCAGATAGACGCTTAGGGACGAGAGGTCATCTACCTCTGAGTTGGGCGGAAAGAAGTAATCTGGAGGAGGGGAGGCGCGGAGTGACCCTTGGTCTTGCGCGAGACGGCGACGCTGAGAGGAGCTCTGGAGATAGGTTAGCGGGTGAATTACGGTGGTAAGGGTAGCAAGAATAGCTCTTACCATTGTGAGAATTGTCTAAGGAGCTATGAAAGATTTATTGATGGATAGTACAGATGAATTGCCTTTGGATAATGAGATGGGAACAAACGTGTAGTGGTGATGGGGAGATGCGGAAAGAAGTGGCGCGCGATGGATTCTTGAGAGCGCGAATGTTTGTTTTGCCAAGGTTCGGAGGTTCCCGAACCGGAAATTTCCTGAAACGCGCGTGTCCCATAGCAACCAGAAGAACGCGTGCGTTGCCATGGTCTCGAGGGAACGGCGCGTGCAGTACTAGTACTGGGAATACCCGGCCTGGCAACCCTGGGCTTTCTCTATCTCTATTATTCTGCACAGTGACGTTGTTTATCTCCATGTTTCACAAGGACGGTAAAAACATTGATAGCAGTGAGAAACGACTTTGTTTCTGACCCAAGACTCGCCTTTGTCTTCTCATTCCACGACTGTGTTCTCCACTCACTCCCTAGAGGGGAGGCCGACCTGACATGACAGATATTCAAGATGTCTTTAACTCTTCCTAAATACTTTTTTGTAAGTCCCTGAGCGTGATACCTATTTGGAACAATAAACGAAGAACACCATGACGGGCTCAACTCACAATGTGGGTCAGCCACGGAACCCCAATCACGATGCTGCTTAGAGAAGCTAGCCATCCACCCCCTTGGAAAAAGAGGATCGGATATTTGTCTTCCGGTGGTTTTCCAATAGACGCCGGACGGGCCGCCAATTCAATAAAGTCTGAAAGAGTACCATCGGAATAATTTACGATCCGCATCAGTTTCGAGCCCTGTATATTTGCCATTCCTATGAAGAAGAAAAAAACCCTCCATCACTTTGCCCATGAGGCTGCATCGGCTAAAACGGATAATCGTAAATACAACGAGGACTGTCCCAATCTATAGCTATTGGCGAGTTCGAAGCGAAGATCATGCCGGGAAATGCCCAGGGTATATAAAAGCTCCCTGGCGAAGCGAGAAAGCAAGAAGCCGGATCTCCAGTGCAGAATCGGCAGATCTTTGATTGTAGGAAATTTTTTCATTAATTTCAAGGCATTAACAAGTAGCGCTTCATTTCCGAGAGAAACTCCCGTGGCTTATCAAGGCGACTTGTTGGCATCAGTTCGTAGTTCCGGGGCCTCGGATTTATCTTTGTTTCCATGTGATTTTCTGTTCTTATGATCATCACAATTGAGCTGCAGTTGACCATGCAGTAATCTGAGAGTAGGTGAATTCATATCCAGGAATATTGGCCCACCGAAGCGGCTTCTCCGATAGAGGAAGCAGTTTCTGGGTCTTTCGTCACGTGCTCTCGCGTTGCCCTATGGATTTACCCGGCTTTCATTAGCTCTCGGGTATTTTTACCAAGGTCTAATTTTCCACAGCGGCTGTTTTAAAATCATCAGGAGAAGAGAACTAACCGTACTGTAAACTCCATGGTTACCCATACTATCAAGGTCAAGGCAATAAGAAGGTATCCGAAAGCATGGGTGCGTTAATGGGATCGTTTGTCTGAGATTACCACATGTGCGAAAATAGTTTGGTTAACCCTGACCAACAGGCCCCTACTTCTTGTGTCAATGATTTGAGTAAGTTAAGTGTTATATGTACATTTACTCCCCTCGAAAACGCAGGTGTTTTAGGCGCCTTATTGAAGAAGATGCTCAGTGGGGATGGCGGGTGTGATGGTTGAATAAAGAGACAACATGGTTGTGGGGATATTATACATCTCTATCGTGCTCTGGCTAGCGACAATAGAGTACTGGACCGCTTAGATCAGCGATAGCCCAATACTTTAGCCCTGGCTACCTGTCGAGCTAGGGGGAAACAGTGTTAGTTATTTTAGGCCTAATATAGGTAACAAAGCTAACCACCTGTTGCAACATTCACATACCCATAAATCATGCTTTTGGAAACGGCTCTGATATCTATCTTGAACAGACCCTAAAACAATGTCCAGGGTATTTTATAAAGCCATGAAATATGCGATGCTTTCGTTCAACATGTTTAGCCATGAAAATCACTCACCGATATGGTATTTCGCTCGGACCACTCGTACTTCTCCGCACTACATATTGTTTGCTCCTTTCCACCCTCTTAGCTGCCCGACTAAATGAGATATCTCCTAGCCAAGAGAGATAGAATAATTAGAAGCAGCACCAAGAAAGTATGGAGAAGGGAGGACCTAGAGAGACGATAGGCTTCCGGAGACGGCTTCCACACCGGGCGTCGCGTTGGCATGGCCGGAAGGGCTGAGAGTGGCATGCTGCACAGACCTTGAGCTGCGCCCACCGTGACAACAGATATAACCCTCGAATTTTGTAATGGATGAGTTCGGTGCATGGGCGAGGAGATCTTGTAGAGTTAAATCGAAGACCATCCTGCAGGTAACTTCCGGCTCCGCCGTAAAGACTTTGTGGTGGAGTTGGAATCTGGAATCTGGGCCGAGGCGAGATCAGAATCAAGGCACATAGTGACAGGTTATCAAGGGGAAGGCTATGTACCAAGCCACAACGTGTCACCAGCATCTAGGCTTCCTTCTAGAGCCCGCGAATGGTTAACACAAAGAGGTCATTCGTTATTATAATTTAAAGCTAGTCCAAGTACTTCGAGGACCTGCTCAAGAGATGCGTTCGTTGCAGTAAGAGCCTTTGTCCCCTATTGATTTAGTCTTAAAGTCTTCAATTAAAATTAAGAAAAAAAAACCGGGAAGTAGTACCTCTCCTAAACTTTTCTCTATAAGCTCATAAACCATCTCAAGAGTAAGGCTGCCTTTCAGGCCAGCTTCAGTTACTCCGCCACTCTTTTGTGCAGGTTTTCAAACGTAATGTCATTGGATCTCTTAGGTTTGGTAATTTTGTAGGTTGCCATTGCGCATAACGGCCGCGGAGAATCGCAGTCAGCCAGAAATAAGGAGAGTTTAATGATAGGATCGAGGGAGACGGCAATGATGGCAGAATTGTGTTTCCAGTAACACCCCACCCGTCCAATTCGGTATTTTGCTCTAAGGGCCAATATAACATTTCGATGTCGGTGTTGGTGTCTGTGTTGTGGCTACACGTGTGGCTCAGCCTTGCTCCGGTAAAACCTCACCCAAAATTCAAATCCATTCAACTACCTGCGCCTTTTATCGATAAGGAAAATGGGCCTTAGAAACTCGACGCGCAGGTTGATCTTGCCAGACGCGGTCCTATTGTATGTAGACTGCTGGTGGAACTCAATTGCATGCGTAGCTACTTTCTAAGCCGCAAATGCACGTGCGCATGGCAAGGCGATGTGCGCTCACGTGTGAGTGTAGGTACCCTAAGCTGTAGAAGTTAATCTCTGGAGGAAGCTTACATGTACTTTAGGTATGTTGAATATTTGGTATTAACAGTGCTCAAGTACCGGCACAGCTACTCATGTCCACGCCGTAGATAATGCGCGTAGGCACATCCTCATGGTACCGGTAAGAGGATTCAGAACTGCAGGGCTCGATCACCGGGGTTATTTCTTGAGCGTAGATTCTGTATTTATGAAAATTGAGAAATTAGTTAGATACCAATGGCAATTAATGTCTAGTTGAATATACCACTACACCCCGGTGAGGTTTTGACTTGAGAAGAAGCTGCGACAGTAAATCCACCAAACCCTAAGAACCGACTCCTGTGGTCTTGGATGCCCATTCTATTTATGAATGTACTTGCACCATGGCCTTGTGGTGCATACACCATTCCACCCGGGAAACATTTGCTGGCCACCGGTAAAAAAAAGCAAAAGCAAAAGATTATATTTAATTCTCGTCTATCATTTTTTTTGTTTTTTTGCGTTTGGCGCCGGCAGGTATAAACGCCGAACAGTTCATTATACATTTGCGTGAGAGAAGTATTGCAGCGGGCGCCTCGTCCATCGGCATGGACTAATGCAGGTACGCCACCCTTTTTTCAATTCTATTAACAACCAAGTGATGGTCTTTCACTAACATCGTTTGCGCTGTCGCGAATGCCATCGGGAAGCCGGCATTGACTTTTTGTGGAGAGATCTTGTGGGAGGGAGCACAAGGCGACCGTGAGAGTCAAGAAACGCAGAGTTTACATAGGACAGAAGGTAAAACATCAAACGTGTACAAGAAGTACAATAACCTTTTCGGATCCTGAAACAAGGGCGATCGAGGGAAAAGAAAAGAGAAAAAAAAACAGGGTCGGTAGATTAGTGAACTGGCGATGGATATTCGATAGAACCGCATGTGGCAGTGCGCTGTACAGTTTTCTATCGAAACGGGCTGTCGGTACCTCGACTAACAATCCTGGTATTCCCGAGTCAGTTGTCGTGAATTTGGGGATGTCGAATCAAAAATGGGAACGATGGCAAGTTTGTTTATCTTTTATCAACCCTTGGAAGAGCCGCCGTTACGATGTTTGGGGCTATGGTTTCGATACGAGCTTGGACCCAGTCCTAGGATCCTTAACATAGAAAGCATCAGATTTGTGCCGGAGCCAGTTCGAGCAGATTTTTCTTTTCACCGTCACAATTTTTAGATTTCATAAAAAAAAAAAAACAAGACGAGGACTGCATGTTGAAGCCGAGATGCATGTGTTCGTGCGCAGGATGTAAAAGGCAAAGCCATAGGCCAACAAGGCGGGCAATGATTCAAGTCAACAACAAGTATCAAAACAACACCAAGGCTGACCTAACGAAGGTGGGGTTGATTATCCAGTAAACGGCAGTCCACAAAAGTGAAAAAAAGCTGTCAGCCATTCGGGTAGCCGTACCGCAGCAGCGATACCTATGATGGACGTGTAGCTCTGCTTTCGCATCCGATGTTCGGGAAGGGTAGACGGACGCAGGACACGCCAACCGTTTCTGCTTCTGCGAGCTGCAGAGCGACACCGTTCCTACCAACGACTATATGCAGAAACACGTGTTCTCCTCCAAGCGTGTTGTAGTGGGTATGCGTTTTCCCTGCACCCACCGGCGGCGGTGGACCAAACAAGGTTTGGTGTGAAAATAAACCCACCTTCAGAGGGAAAAAAAAAAGATTGCTATGCCGAAATAATACCAGAATTGCAATTGAGGTTAAACATAATGGCACGGCCCATGTGTAGGGGCATAAGGGTCCAGGGGTGCTGAACTCTAGCCTGGGGGAGGGACAGAGAAGGACGAGAAACGGTTAGGAAGGGACCCGCAGGTGATTGACGTAAGGGCGCCATAGCTGTATCGGGAAGAGCTCTGGGGCAAGGATATAGCCAGTAATAAAAAAAGGGACATTAATGGGGAGCAACAGAAAAGTTACGAGAATTGTATCGTGAACTGTCATTCTTAAGGCCGACCAGGTTAATTGACGAGGTTCACTAGCAGATGATGGGCGGAAAGCCAGTAAGGAATTTGAAAATAATAGGAAAAGAAAAGAAAAAACCTGGGGACAAGTGAGACCTGTGAACCGACACAGGAGGCCGAGAGAGAAACCTCGGACTCGGCGAATGAGCTCACGACCGACCCTGCACACCACTGGTTCACACATCCCCCACACCACCCACTTTAACTTCTTTTTCTCTGCTCCGCTGGTCATCTTGAACGACCCGACCTACCCCTACTACACAGCGGAACAACACTGCTCTCACTCGTACTCTCCTCTACTCTCTTCCTCTACAGCCTCCCTCCCTCCCGTACTCTTCCACCCCCCCCGTCATTCTCTTCTCCTCCATCTTATTTCTATTACCTCCTCATTTCCTTCTCTCCGTTTACACATCTTCTACGGGTCGCCCTACAGCTCTTCTTCACACTAGTACTAATTCTCCCCCCCACAGGGTCACCTCTGATACGATACATAAGAAAGAAGCACCTCTAGCTATATTTCCATACCCCATGTTCACCGGTCATCTGCCGAACCAGGTAAGTGAATCCTAACCAATCTCAACTTGCCTCATACATGTCAATGCCACCTCGTTCCCACATCCCATGGTCTTATTTTAGCTGACAGCTGGCCCGTTGCCTTCCCGTAGTAACTCGGTTCGTTGTAGAAATCTAAAATCAGAAGAAAAGAGCAGGAATTGAGCTCAATAGGATAAAGTAATTGTCCTTCCCCGGATCCCATCGTATTCTTGTCCAGTCGGGTAGCTAAGCTCAGGAAGCAGATAGGTACAACGCGAGCTTTCGCTCCTACTACCTAGAAACACCAAGTTGTCTCCCTCATCAACAACGGACTCGTCAGTGTATTTCTCGCAGGGTCCGCCATCATCTTCACCGCCTGTGGTCCCATCAGAAGACCACCATCTAACATTTTCTCTACGGACACCATCTCCTCACCCAGAGATCTCTCCACCTCACGCCGCGCGCTCGAGGTCCTGGTCACAGTCATCTTCTTCCAATTTAACAGCTTCGTCACCCATTGTCCCATCTGGGGGCTTAGTTCCGCAGAGACGAGGGAGTTCTCAGTATTTCACTCCCGCGGGGAGTCCCAGGAGCTGGAGTAGCCTGCAGGCCCCGCTTTTGCCTAGCACCAGCAGCCAGATCTCGGCCAGTAGTCCTGCAGTAACACCGCGGGCTCCTCCTGCCAGGAGAGGCGCGGAAGCAGGGTATCTTGGGACCGCAGCAAGTGTGCTGTCTAACCTCTTCACTCCTGCAAAGGAAGCTCAGGCTCCAGGAAAGCCATCGAGCCAACGTCGATATACCGAGGACTGGGTCCTTCGAGGATATCAACAACACAAACGTAGCGATAGTAGCTGGTATACGGACGGTTCAGACGAATCCGAATCCGAAGAAGAAACATATTTTGGGAAGCACAGTCGCAACCCTTCTAACGCAAAGACCATCACCCCGGCGGATTTTCACCCCGAGAGGTTTTTGGCAGTACCAGAAGTAGAGGTTTCTTCGGACGCAGGGACGGGGATAAGCGGAGGAGCAGAAGCGTGGATAACGGCGCCACAGAGCTTAATTGAGGCTCGCACGGAATCACCTCCAAAGATGCCTTCACTACCAAGCAGATGGGCGACATCGCCAACAACACCAACATCAATGGATAGCATGTCGGGGAAGAGCAATATTTTCCGACTAGAATCGGAACATCCAAACTCAGATCTATCGGTGTATGGCACGATGGATAATAGACTAGATGCTAACATGATCCGAACACCTTCATCGTCAACTGAAGCAACAACCACACCACAAACAAACGGCTTCGCGGCCAGTCTACTACTACCCCTAGACCAGCCCATCTCAATAAGTCGATCGAATACGCCAAACCCTAGAAGCGTGAAAAAGTGCAAAGGAAAAAATGTCCCTATTCAGATTCCTTCGGAAACACCATGGGGGCTACCATTAGAGAAGGGAGGAAGGCCAATGCCATTAACTAAAAAACAGGTTGAGGAGCGAACAAAAATGTGGGAGGCCCAAGGCTATACTGTCGATTTTCTCGCTGGGCATGGTGGACAGAGTAGGGAAGTATTCCCGGATCTGACCGTGGAGAAGGTTGAATCGAGCGACATACATATTAGCATTCCTGATCGAAAAGGTATGTTATTTTTGAGTTCGTGTATCGCTCATACTTTAAATGTTCAGAATATCATGTCGTCCGAAGTTTTATTCCGATACTTTGCATTCGAAGAGAGCTATTTTTATGCATATCAAAGTAACCGCTGGCACACACGTGCCTTATCGGGAATTTTCTTTTCTTTTCTTCCCCTCATTTACCCCGGTGCAAAAACAATCCGCTGTACCATCATCAATGTTTAAGCCACGGCTTTTGGATTCGGAAAGGAAGTGTCGGTCGCTAACCGTAATCCCCTCCCAGATTGGGAAGCATATTGTACCGCACTTCGAGAAGAAAAGCTTCGGGCTCTAGGTGTGATCTTAAGCGAAGAAGCACCAGCTGCTACTACTCCTGCAGCTACAAGGGGACAAACTCCACAGGTACGTAAACCCTTCACGCCGTTGGAGTTTTGTAATTATACTAATATCAATCTACCTATAGTCACACCACCAGAGCCCTGCTCCATTCCACGTTAATACTTTCTCACCACCTCAACCTACCGCATCCGCAATGTCCAACCCTATGGGAAGCCAAAACGGTAACGGCAATGGTAACTACCACACACACCATTACTCCCCCTCACTGGCGCAAGCTCCTCTTCATGGCCCTGTACCTGTGCCACACATGCCTGCACCTATTGGCGCCCCTGCCAACCATCACCTCGCTTTCCACATGCCGCGGCAATCCATGTCCATGTCTACCACTCCAATCAATAACCATGAGTGGGATCCGTACAACAACATGTATCCCCCACCGCCACAAAGCCAGCCGACGCCTCCGATGATGAACGGATCAGGCGTTTGGAGCCCTGGACCATTCGCTTTAAGAAATGGTTCACCTATGGCAGGCATGGGACACCATCCCCAGCACAGCCATTCGCCAAGCATGTTCACGCAGCAATATCTCATGGACGGGGATGTGAGTTATATGCAACATGAGGAATATGTTGAGAACCAGAGGGCATACTATGGCCATAACCACCATCACTCACTGGTGAACATGGATCGATATCATCAACAACAGATTCGCCGGGGCTCGCCTTTGGCGCAGGTTGGACATCTTGAAGAGGTTGAGAATGAGAACATGATGGATAGTATGATGCTTGATGCACCTGTACCCAAGCACCGCCATCATCTCAGCATTTCTCTGCAGAAGGACATCGAAGGAATGGGGAACTATCAAGGAGGAGTCGAGGACCACGTCGTGAATGGACATCACCAAGTGAATGGAGATGGATTTAACACAAACCCCGTCTCGCCGGCTCCGGAGGTTATGTACCCGCAACAACCGGATATCCCCAACGTTGAGCACGATGTTCACAATGGACCAGAGCTGCGTTCAAACCCTGACGAGGATGTGTCTGATGTCGAGACCGAAAGGCGACAGAATCAACAAGTTGTCAGAGAGCGGACACAAAGTATCGCCGGAATGGGTGCTCAGTACCTAGATGATAATACTATGTTGCCAGAGACCCATTCATATATCTCGCAACAGCAATACCAACCCCATAGCCGGGACACATCTCTTTCTCACATGCAACTTCAATACGACTCTGCTGATCCTAGGGAGAACTCTGCAATGTCAATGCTTATGGCTGGTACTGGCTTGGGTGCTGGTTCGCGTCTTGGTGGGCGTGGTCTCGATGAGCTCCTTAGCGAGGACGGCCGGACAAACATGTCCGACATTGTGACAAATCCTAGCGAGCCTCCAAGCCCGCGTCCAAAATACACCTCGTCCCACATGCACAACATGTCGAACAATAGCAACGCATGGATGTCGGATACCTCTAAGCCTGCAGGCTCAGTGACTTCGTCGACCACGAAGTTCAATGCCCAGGCACCGGAGTTTAAATTCAATCCCGCCGCAAGCTTCACTTATTCTCCTACAAGCAAACCTTTTATTCCTTCTGGTTCTGTCGGATCATCTCCCGCCGGCAGCACTGGCACCCACTCGCGGAACACGAGCATCACCTTCGGCTTCGGTGGGCTTGGTGGCAGCAAGTTCAACATCGCTGCCCCACCTTTCCGCCCAACTTTGTCTTCTAGTGGATCCGCGTTTAATAATATGTTTGCGAAGGGAGCAGCTGCATTTTCTCCTGATGCACCGGAATTCAAACCTAAATCAGCTGTTGCACCACCAGCACCCCCTCCAGCGAGTACCAGTCCTACTGGATTACCACCCATATTTTCGCAGTCCGATGAAGCTGCCCTGCCGCCAACTGAGAAGAAGCTTTCGCCTATCGTCCGCCCGCCTAGCCGTCTTACAGTTCATTCTGAGATTTCCGCAGACGAGGTCGGTGATGCAAGGGAAGGTTCGGTATCGGAGGGTGGAAGGAAGAGGGTTAAGCATGGGCCAACCTTGAGTGACGTCAAGGATACGGAGGTACCGGCTTTGGAGAGTTTGCAGCCTGCAGAGGCCGATAGCGTCTCTGCTGCTGATTCAGACCATGATACTCCTGATGAAGAGACTGTTGTTGAGGGCAGCCAGACTAGCGATGAGGCAGATGAGGTTGTGAAGGAGCTATTGGAGAAGAGCGAGCCTCTGGTCGTCATCCAAGAGGGCAAGGCTAAGGTTGAGTCTGATTATGAACCATATGAATTTAAGAACTCAGAAGAAGCAACTGGATTTGCGATGGCAGACTCGGGTATGTCGGCTCTCCCTAGGCGCGATACACGTCTCACCATTCTTGGCGAGGAATTGTCGGTGGAAGAAGCTCAAATTGCTGCAGATGCACTTGCTACTCCTCTGGACAGCAGGTCCGAGCATGGTACCACACCTCCACCTTATGAAGAGCCAGTAGAATCTACTCTCCTCCAGCCATCAGAAGCGGATTTCAATTTCGAGTTCTTACAGCCGGCAAATCCGGTATCTCTCCTTCCTGCGAAGAAGTCTGGTGGTATGGGCGAATCACGTTACGCTCATACTCCATCACCGCCACCTTCTCATCCTGCTCCACCACCACCAATGATGGAGGATGTGTCTGCATTCGAGCTACCTGCAGATTCGTCACCATATAGTGGGAGCGCCGATCCATACAAGAGCAGTTCGTTTAGAGAATCGGTCACAGGGCCGATGCCGACCGATTCGGAGCTGGATGCTGTTATTCAGCATTTGAGCGTGGCTGATCCTATCTATGAGAATCGGGATGACGAGGAATATTCTGGGTCAGAATCTAGTGATCATGATGTACAGGAAGATGAAGAGGTTCAGAAGGAAGTAGAGACTACTCCCTGGAAGCAGCAAGAGGAAGAGGAAGAGGAGGAGGAGGAGGAGGAGGAGGATGGGGAAGAAGAACAAGATGTTGGTCCTTGGAAGCGCGATACTCCAAGGAGGCCTGCCATCCCACTCTTCCGCGAGCCGACACCAACTTTGGAGAATCCGTTCGAGCAGGCAGAACGCAGTGCTGGCCCGAGCCCAAGCCCACGCCGTGCTTTATACCACCATCGTGCTTCGTCGTTTTCACCAGATGAAGAGATTTATGGCCATGCACAAACTACTAGCCAGTTTGCTTACCAGCCTCCTACGCAAGAAGATGGTGCCGCGAACGTTGATAGCGACTGGGATGATATGGTTGAGGGAGAAGATGACACAAAGCTCCGGCCGCAGAGCCGATTATTTTTCGATGCTCACGTCGAGGAGCTTGTTGGTGGCCTTCTCCGTTCTCGCCTAGATCCGGTGCACAAGAGCCTTTCAGCTATTCACGATGTGCTGAAGAGTTACTCTATTTCTCTTGGTGGACGCAGAGGAAGTCTTTCAACTTCTGCCGTTCATAGTGACGCTGACGACGAAGACGACACCGATCCCCCAAGATCGCCGAGAAAAGACAAGAAATCTGATAAGATTAAGTCCGCTTTGGTCGAGGCTTTGGCTACGCAGAAATTGAGCGCTCCCATGGAGGACAAACTGGCGGAGATCTACAGCGCTATTGCGAAGGTATCTCGCGCTTTCCAGGATAGTAATCTGAACGACGATCTTACAAGGGCAAGGGATTCTATCCTTAATGCGCTTGTTAAGACTGTGGATACAAATGAACTCGATCTTGCCAAGGCAGATATTCTTGCTGCCATCAGAAATACCGCGAAGGCCAACGATATGGATGAGCTGCGTTCTGGTTTCATCAGTTCGGTTTCCAAACTTGCACAGGTCGAGGATGTTGCTTCTATTCGCGAGACTATGGAGGATATCTTCAAGGATGTTGCCCAGACCGGCGATATCGTCAACATGAAGCTAGAGCTCCGGGAAGCATTGACCAGATCCGCACAGAAGATCGACACCGACGAGCTCAAGAAGTCAATCGCAGACGTTTTCAACAAGGTCGCTCACAAGGAAGACCTCGAGCATTTCCAGAATATTGCGATCGATGTGTTCTCGAAAGTTGTCAAAACGAACGACCTTGTGGAAATTAAGGGCATTATCTTGGAGACTCTGAAGTCTGTCCACAGCGTTGACGTCAGGAGTGATGTCCAGAAACTTTCGCACGACAATGCAGCTTTCAGGCAAACACTTTCGGAGGTCTTGAAGGTTACTCGTGATAACGCAGAGAATGTCGACTTCCACCAAGAATCGCAAGAGGGTATCATCAAGGAGAACCATGCCGCCATTAGGGAGTCCCTAGGAACCATTCACACAAGTGTCATGGAGGCTACTAAAGTCATCCAGCAACGCGGGACAAAAGAAGATATGCTCCGATCTCTGCAGAAAGACGACCAGAAGAAGAGTTTTGCGGATATGATGACAGCTGTTGTGGACGTAAAGAAGACTGTTGATGATGTTGTTGAGCGGGTGCCGTGTGTGGAAGATGTCAGGCTCGTTGTTGAAGATGTTGCTAGCAAGCAGCCAACGATCGGAGAATTGAGGTCTGTTTTCGAAGAGATCGCTAGCAGCCAACCGAGGTTGTCCGATGTCAAGTCCGTCGTGACCGAAGCCGTCGAAACTCTACCCAGGATGGATGACCTCCGGTCTATGATTTCGGAGTTGCTCTCCCAGCATCAGACCGTTGAGGTCTCCAGGGTTAGTGAGCATATTAATCACGAGGAACTTCAACTTCGCGTCGCAGGACTTGAGAAGATGCTTGATGAGACAGAGAGGAGAGCGGGAAGCGAGGCGCAAGCTAGAAGGGAGTCGCATGACAGAGCTTTGGAGTTGGAGAGTAGGTTGAGGATTGCTGAAGAGGAGGCGGCGAGGTATCGAAATATGGCGGAAGAAAGCGACCGACGTCTTAAGGCTATCGACGACAAACGCCACCAGACATTGACACAAACACAGATGCGCAGCGCACTTCTCGAAGGTGCCCATTCGTCTCTTCAGAAATCGGTCGGTGATCTTTCGGCAAGGAACGCAAGCTTGGAAGGTAGTCTACGGGAGGCACAGCAGTCGGGCGAGCGACACAGGGAAGAAGCTATTAAGGTGGAGGATGAGAATAAGGAATTGAGGAGGATTA
The DNA here is from genome assembly GCA_038503065.1 of Paragyromitra xinjiangensis. Classification (NCBI taxonomy): domain Eukaryota; kingdom Fungi; phylum Ascomycota; class Pezizomycetes; order Pezizales; family Discinaceae; genus Paragyromitra; species Paragyromitra xinjiangensis. The sequence goes on from JBCAMK010000007.1 coordinate 1,330,707, forward strand.
TTGAGTCGATGAAAGGAGAAATGGAGGAAAGTATCAGAGTCCGAGAAGGTTTCCGCGGGAAGTTTGACAAGTTGCAGGAGGCCATGAACACCGCAGAATACAACATCGGCCACGAACAAGGAAAATGGAGGAAGGCCCACGAAGAGCAAAAGGCAAGGATCGAGGTTTTGGAAGCGAGGGTTGGGGCGGAAGCTACGGTAAAAGAAGGATTGGAGAGTGAGGTGAAGAGGTTGGAGATTGAGCAGAAGGAGGCGATCAAGTTGAAGGTAGAGTTTGAACAGGTGAAGAGGTCGAATGCGAAGTTGGAGGAACTTCTCAATAAGTTCAGGGAGGAGGCCATGGAGCACTCACAGCGCGCCGCTGTCCTCACTCATGAGATCGAATCTGTCCGCGGATCAACGCATGATGAAGTTGCACGAGTAAGGGAATCTCTGCAGAGGGACGTAGATGCCGCAAACGCAGAAGTCAACGCTGTCAAGGTTGCTTTGGAGAGGGATATCGAACAGGCCCGTCAAGAGAAAGAGAAGTTTACTACTCTACTCGAAGAAGCCGCTGACGCGAAACGAGCTGCTCTTAACGAACTCGAGGAGACAAAAGCCGCCCTTGCTAGGGAGTCCGTTGAAAATAAGTCTGTGTCACTCCAGGAGCAACACCTCAAGCATGAGAGGCAGCTTTCAGATCTCAGACAACAGTTTGAAGACACCCGATCTCAACATGACCGAGCTCTTAGAATTGCAACCGAGGATGGTGAACGCGAACAATACTTCCTGACCGAACGCCTTAACCTTGCCCAGACGGAGTCGAAGCAGCTTCGCGAGTACATCTCGCACCTCAAGGAGCAAGTCAAGGTTGCCACGACCGCCGCTCAGGCTGCTGCACAGGTTGCTCAGTCTGCCAAACTTATGATGGTACCAAATACCCACATTTCCGATGAGAGGGCCCTCCGAGAATCGGTTGATGTCCTTCAGACACAACTTCAGCAACGCGAGGCACGGATCGAGGAGCTTGAGCAGGAGCTTTCGAAATTCGACAAAGCCGATATCAAACGTAAGGATGAGCAGATCACCTGGCTCAGGGAATTGCTTGAGGTCAGACTCGACGAGTTGGAGGAGATTGTCCATTCTCTGAGCCTTCCACACTTCGACCGTGAATCGGTCCGGGATACGGCACTCCGACTTAGAGCAAATCTTCAGATGGAGCAACGAGAGAAAGAGATGTCCATGAGCGTTTCCCAGCTTATCCCTGCTGCTAGCCTTGCGTCAAGACTTCCCGGTGTTGCAAACTCTGCCGCGAGTTGGTGGAATTCAAAGAACAAAGGACCGTCATCAGCGACCGCCCAGAGCTCAACTCCATCACGGCCTACCTCTGCCGCAGGCTTCTTGGGTGGTATTCTGCCACCTAGCGCAAGTTTCACCAGTGCCCAGAGGATCGGATCCAGGCTCGCCAGGGGGATTTCCTCGGAGACAGCTTCGAACTCGTCACAGAATACAATCACCTCGCGACAAAGAGAGAAGCAGGTTGCACCCACGCGCTCTTCCAGGAGGGACAACGGTGGTTCGTCCAGGAGAGGAGCTGTTCCGCCGCAGTTGTTCAGAAGGGGCTCGTATGATGCGGATGCAGATGATAGTGTGTTGAGTGGAGAGTTTTATGAAGATGAGGATGATGCGACGGAAACAGGGGGTGACGATGGTGATGCGCTGCCGTTTAGGGCATCGACTTATAGGCATTCGGGGGTGTTGAATTAATGTTGTGGATTTTCTGTGTCTTGGACAGCATATTTTGGGAGGAAATCTTTTGTTTGAGCGATTTGTTGTGGCAAGCAAGGCATTTGTGTGAAGGAAAAAGGTGCACGAGCGGAGTTTCTGTTATTTACGTCATTCTTTTTTATTTTCCTTTGTTTAATTTCTTTGATTATTCTCTAGTTGGGAGGTGGGATGGGAGGGATAGCGGAGTCCTTGATGATTGACGTTTAAAATTTCTGGTTTCTATTGCTGTCATTTTTCTAGTTAGCGGTCATCGTCGTTACTTCTCATCGTCTTTTTATCATTTTGCTTATACGTGTTCATAATACTTTCTATAGTTTCGATTCTTTTTCTAAGGGTAGTCAGATCAGTTGTTTTACTTTCTAGCTGCGTCATGATTGTTTATCACTTTATGAATTATTTCTTCGAGCCTGGGTTTCAAAGTAATAGTTTATCGTTAGTTTCTCAAATTGAGCACTAAGTAATTAATGGTCTTAAGTACCCAATCTGATACCATTCGCTAAATAGTGTGGAGCGATTTCGTCACGGTTGAGTCATATATTAGCATAATCGCATCGCTGGTCTTGTTGCACTTTATAATTGGCTAGGGTTTAACTAGGCTGCTAAGGGGAAATCTAGAATGTAATTTGTTATTGCCGGGGATTACTTCTCACTAGTCTTGCCGCCTGGCAGCTTTCGTGTCATCATATGCCATTACGATCTATAAGGTTGCGGGTCTAACGTTGCTCTAATAATGGATTTCTTTTACGGAGAGGTAACCCCAAAGCCATCTCGCTGCTGCGTAGGGGGCGACGGCACAGTGCAAAACACCAGATTTTCTTTCAAAATTGTCACGTCTTTTGCAATTGCCTCGACGACACATCAACAGGGGCACTAGAACGGTCCTAATCACCTGATCGATTGCCCGAATTATCTCGTGTGCCACAATACATGAGAAAGGGATGGCGATCAGTTCGCATAAAATACTCCTGTGGCAGTGCTTCCATAATCATACTATATCACTCGGTTTAAATTCGAGTGATAATACGTGATTGCTGGTGTTGGTTATTCATACACGCATCCAGCCTTTAGGCTATGGCGGCTGTGATTGTCGGTGTACTCTTGCTATTTTAGTGATCAAATTCCCCTTTTGGGTACATATTCTATCCGCATTCCTCTGCGCGCGTCTCTATTTTCCAGTCTCCTTTTTCATAACTCTAAAGATAGTGAGGTTCTTATCCTTCTTCATTGCCTTTCTTCCATACCAGACAATAATATTCTCTCCTATCAGAGCTTTCTGCTTACTAGAGCTACTCCTCGATTTCAGTGAATGATAGCGTATGACTGAATATGCGTTATCGCCACAGGAGAGGGGAAACCTGCTATCAGGTGGCTAACCGCGACAGTTCGGCCGCCAAACTGATCCAGGGCTAAAGCGTCCTCAAGATTTCGGGAGCGCAAAAAGAAGGCTCCAGAAAAGTGCAAGTAATTGTTAAGAAATGAAGAGGGGGCTACATGGTGTTAAATATGAATCTTTGCGCCGCTGTGGCTAGTCATAGAGGGGCAGACTGTCTCCTACATACACTCATGGTTTACTTGAGTATACGCTGAGTGATTATATATAGTGAGATGGAACGAGGTTTGCTTCCACATCGCTCACTCTACCTTCCCAGAACCTCGCAACTTGAAAACCGTTATCATTATCACCCTATTCTCATCACGGAGCCTAATCTGTCAAATTTCTCTTTTCACCTACTTCTACTTCACACGCTATAAAGCCTGCTTCCAAGGAACAAAGGCGGTAGCAGAAAGACGCTTTAAATAGAGACTTTAACCGTCTCTAAATATCAAAAAAGGACTCATCGCAGCCAACACAAGCATAAGAATGGAAAATGAGATTGAATATTTACGGCTGATGCATCCGCAGTAGTGATCTCCACCACTACCTTCTCCAACACCACCGCCGTGATCACCACCCTCAGCTGGTCTGCCATCGTCGCTTGATTTACCTCTCTCTCCTTGGGTTCGCAGCCATCGTCCGGTCTACTATCATCACCTGGTCAACTTTCCTCCTCAGATCCAGCTGTCGCCCGGCCTACATCGTCCATCAGTAAAAGCAGACCTGCGCCTGGATATACGGCGCAACTTCTCTCTACCTTCACACGCCTACCCACGTTGCTGCACCTATATGTTCATATCATAGCTCTATTGCTCTCCCCACAACGCTTACCATCCCACAACGCCTCTGCGCCTCTCTATTGCACTACTTCTTGCTGCAGTACATTCCCGCGCCCTTGCGCTTAAACGACTACCTTGCTGCTCGCTACAGTACGTTCTAGGAGGTAAGGTGCTTAGATATGCCAAACAACACGAGATGGCTCATTCTCACCGTTCTATGATCGAACACATCAAGTACCGATAAGAAAATCTCGTACCCCATTTCCGGAGGTGGACACCGGAAGCAAGCACATTATTGACCCCAACACATTTCAAGCGAGGAATTGAGAAGGGTCGGAGCACCTTGTTATTAGCATTTCTACACTGGCCGAGGCTTCGCTATAATTACTCGTTTTGTCGCCTTCATTTATTTGCATTACTTATCAGCTTTCAAGGACATTGGTAGAATTTGAATCTCCCACTTAGACGGAGTTACATGTATGTATTGTTGGGGTTTATTAGACTTCTTTGGAAAAAAGATACCTTCCTATAACCTTTTGTTCTGTTGGGTATATGCACCCCTTAGAGGATCTACCTTTAGTGCATGAAGGATCCAAATTTTACAAACCTCGAAAATCTTGGGATAACCAAGACATAACAAAGACTAGAAAGTTTTATATTATAACTTCCAATAAACCACCCGTACACTCTATCCCTCAACTCCCCCCTCTCAAACCACACCCCAACGCGCTCTTCTCTCGTAGTACTCCTTTGCTGCAGCCTCGTGGAGGTCATAGACATGCTCTAGAATTTCTCCAATCCTATCAACCAGGGTCCCTTCGCCCAGATCCACCATAGACAGGTCTCCGTGAGGAAGGTCAATAACCTCTTTAGAGATGATAAGCTTATCGGCGACTTCGAGATTGGTGTTCTTTAGAGCATCAAGGTAACTATTGGAGATATGAGCGGTGAAGAGCTCAAGCGCAACAGTAGTAGTAGATGGCGTAAAAAGATATACCTTGCGAGAGGGTCAGCACAATATTTCGTAACTAAGTGTTTAGTTTTCGGAACATACTGTATAAATATCGGTATCAAGTAACCCAGGATATGATGTTAACCTAAGTCGTTGTTCTTGTGCCATGGCGATAAGACAAGCCGCATCGTATGGATCTATAGACTCACTGAACCTGGCGGGGACTAGATTATCAAGGATCTTCCAGAATTGTGGCCGAACCTTCAAAGACAGCTCATAGCGTGCTTGCAATTTATGGGCGGGGCCATTATACACCAGGAAGGGGATTTGGGTATCTGTGCTGAAGAAGACCTCGGTGAGAAGGTTTTTACAAACGCTGGCGAAATAAAATCCAAGAGCACAACACCGATCTTCAAGCTGTCCAACGTCCCTGAGCCTCCTTGAACGTTTGAACGTTTCGAGCGAGAGAGGGTTCCGGTTGAAGTTTATTGGGAGTTGCTTATTTATGCACTCCTTCTGAACGGAATCAATGACGGATGCGATGGTGCTAGGGAGGTAGTAGTCCACCATAGACATATCCAACGGAGCCCAGAACCAAGCCTTTTCAAGGCTGCTGTGATCGATGGTTCCAGTTGGAAGACGTTTTTTCTGCTGGATCTTGGAGCATGGTGGTGTCACTGAAATGCGGAGAGCTTCGAGATGGGGCAGATCCCATATTAGTGGATGGACGAATAGAGGTTCGCGGGTGGTTTTCTGTAGGGTTTCTCCAAATGTTTTGGGTTTGTTGTCCATTTAGAGATATTGTGGGGAAAGGTGACGTCGGAAGAGTAAGTGATAGGATCGTAGTCGCCAAGGGAGGGGAGTCTCAATAACCCTGTGGTTTGGTTTATGCCAATGTTGATCAAAAAAAATGTAGCGGAAAGCCCCCCCGGCACCCGCTACGACTAAAGTGGTCTTTATTTCTAAAATAGGGTAATATAAGTCCATATTCGGTCAAACCCCGAGAGGCTATATTTGTGTGATGCTAACAGACTCGCTAGGCATTATAGCGAGTATGGTTCTCGTGGTGCGAGTGATATTCTGTGATTAAATACTGCGTCGCCAATTAAACGTTGTTTTCCAGTTGGAATCTGCTAGATAGATGGGGCTTTTTATCAAATGACTAGAACTAGCTAAAGTTCTATCGGGTTCTAACTTGAGCATTATCTAGGTGATGGCTACTTCTATGACCATACATGTAGTTGGTAGAAACAGTTAAATTTTTATATGTTCTGGGTACTTTGCAAAGTATTGTCATGATGTAGTTGTACACGTGCAGATATGAATCAAGGCCTAGGTATTTCACCTCAATAGAGATACAATCCTAGTACTACTATAACTAGCTTGTCACATTTTTGCCTTTTCGTGATTCCGTCTCTACTTGATAGATATTCCGTACGACCGTGCAACCTTTCTCGATCATTGATCTTGTCTTGACCCATTTTCCAGGGTAGTTGAGCTCATTAAAAGACTTCCAATAACTTTCGCCATCTATTGTACTACTCTAGATATGACCTGTGACCTCTCGTACAAGGGTGAAGGCAATAATTATTACTATATTCACAGTTAATTGATCGTTCCAACCGGGTCCCACTAGGCGTTTGTTTTTAGCCTCGGTGGAAACAAGGTGGAGTCCAAGGAATGCTCGACCGGAGCGAATTAAAGGAACGGGGGGGACGCCGCCAGTGTTCAGGAACCTTCTTTCCAGGATCATCCTTCGGACAGCCCGATTATCGACGCCCTAAGAATAGCTGCAGGGCCCTGATATCTATCGGGGTTAGGTACCAGGAGCCCCAAAGATTCTGATACGGGCTTGCGCAGATGGGTAAATGATACCTAGAACGCTGGCAATACTTCCTGCGGGGAAATTGCGAAGCTGTGCTCAGCCTTACGTGATAACCCCCGTAATTACGTCCAAGGGATTGGAATGAATGTTCCATTGGACCGCAGCCAAATCGAATGTTCTCCGATCCACGTGCCCAATGTCCCTGTTGAGTTCAGGGACACTGGAACCCGATTTCCTGCTTCTCCCCCTTCTCCGCCTTTACCATCCTCGTTCAATCCCGGTCTGCTATCCTTGGTCGACAGTCAGCCAAACATAAATATCGAGATCGAAACATCGTGAAGGTGTGACAAGGCACCTGATCGGGGGATACTCTCTATATCAATCTCATCGGCGATCCTTCAAACTTCCGGGATTCTCAGCTGACCGCAGAAATCAATCGGAGGAGCGCTTGCTTTTGTTGAACAAAAGCCCCAGTGTTTTAATCGCTCTTCGCGCGAGAATATCAGCATTAATATAAAATTGACGCGTATGGAATACTGCATGGGGTTGTTTTTACGAGTCACATAGAGCCTCACCAGAGCCTCCCCAACACGCGAAATTTCCCTGCGTCGCGCACGCTCGGCAACCTCGTGCGTGACCTGTAGCGTGACGTGTTCCTCCTTCCCTCAACACCCACCGCAGCAAATGGAAATGGATATGGATCTCGACGACCAATTCGCTGAGCTGAATGGTGCATTCACGACGTGGCTCACAGACTCCTCTAATGTCACCCTGAACCCGAAGATTGGGCTGCAGGATCTGCGCAGCTCATCTGCCGGGAGAGGCGTTGGTGCGTGAACCACCAGTGGTTTTTTTTTTTCTGCCTTCTTTTTACCATGCAATTGACTTGCTCCTTGTTACAGTCGCCCTCGCTCCATTGGAAGAAGATGAAACGGTCTTCACGGTCCCACGCTCAAGCGTTTTATCTATCGAAAACTCAGAACTGTTCGAAAAGCTCCGTGAGGAACTGACCGGGCTGTATCCTTGGCTGGTATTTCTATGAGATACAAAAAAATTCCACACAAGAGAAAACACGAATCCAAAGGCTAAAATACCGTCTTCCAGGCGTTAATCCTAGTCTTGATCTATGAGACGAGACCGGCTTCACCATGGAAACCTTACATAGACCTCCTGCCGAGTTCCTTCGACACATTGATGTACTGGTCTACCGAAGAGCTCGCGGAACTCCAGGGCAGTGCTGTTGTCGCAAAAATCGGACGGGAAGAAGCTGATGAGCTCTTTCGCCAGAAATTATGGCCAATCGTCAGGGTTTGTGTTTTTATTCGTTGTTATTTTAAGCGGGTTACTGATTGGAGAACTTTATATAGAAACACTCGGAGTTGTTTAGCGACACCGACATCGCCCCGGACCTAGCGATTGATGCGATTGGGAGTTTAGTCGACGCAGCACATCGAATGGGAAGCATCATCATGAGCTATTCATTTGATCTAGAAGACCCAGCAAAGAAAAACGCAGCTGAAGATTCCGACTCTGACGATGAAGAGGAAGAAGGAAAGTTTTACAAGGGCATGGTCCCAATGGCCGATATGCTAAATGCCGATGCCGACCGAAACAATGTTGGTCATCTCCAACTAAACATTAACATTCATCATCATCACATAGCGGTAGCTAATCGCATCATTATATACAGTGTCGCCTTTTCCAAACCCCCACAACACTAGAAATGCGCACCATCCGTCCTGTCCCTGTGGGCGACGAACTCTTCAACGATTACGGACCCCTCCCGCGTTCTGACCTCCTCCGTAGATACGGTTACATCACTCCTAACTACGCACAATACGATGTCGTTGAGATCTCTGCCAAATCCGTTACAGAATTGGCAGGTAGGAATCTCGACGAACAGGACAAAACGGAGCGGATAGATTATTTGCTCGATGAAGGGATACTGGACGATGCATTCGATATAGGAACGGACCTAGAGATCCCAGAAGAGGTTCTAGTCTTCGTGGGAAGCTTCTTACTCACAAAAGAGGAATTTGCAGAGTTGAAAGGGAAAGGGAAAGTTCCGAAGGCACGGAAATCGAAGGAGGTCGGTAAGATGTTGGAGGAAGTTTTAGAGAAACGGATGGGTGACTATGGAAGTAGCATCGAGGACGATGAGAAAATCCTAAAGAATGAGAGCGTGCAGGGTAGAAAGAGAATAGCGGTAGAGGTTAGACTGGGCGAGAAGAAAATCCTGGAAGGCGCATTGGCGAAAGTTAGGGAGTGGATCCGTCAGGCAGAGAGCGCTAAAAGGAATGAAAGCGACGCAGCGGACGGTGAGAGAGCCGGTAAGAGAATAAAAACCCGATAGAGAGGGAGTTGAAGTGGTTTGCACTTTCTGTAGTAGCTGTCCTCAACCCTGCCTTGGAATCCAAATTATTCCGACTGCCAAGGCGTGTTAATTAAAATTAAGAGTTCTGTACGACTCCGAAAGCGAGAGGCAATCGAGTGATCAACCGTGACACAGACTGGACCAGCTATCTGTCTGGTCCAAAGACCGTAAGCATTCGGTACCGCTCTGCTATCTCTCGCTCCTCATCCGAAGCCCTAGAAGAAACCTCAGACGTCCCAGTCCCTGGAGGATGAACTGGGCGCCGTAAAGCCGACGGTGTTGGGTGAATTGATGACCGATCGTCCGTCGATGGGCGTCGCACTGACGACGGAGGACTAGAGACTGGACCGCTCGCATGTTCCAAAGAAGCAGTACGAGCATCTGAACCTCTTCGATTCCCAGACGCCGAGCGCCCACGTCGATGTCCCGACGGTATCGGCGGCACCGGCGGCGGATCAGCCGATGAGCGACGCACGATTGATGGTGTTCGCGAGACTGGATTACTACCCGTACTACTCGACCCGACAGGCGAAACATTCTGAGCATCGGAAGCCCTCCGATTCCCTGACGCCGAACGTCTATGTCGATTTTCCCGTGTAGCGGGATAAGCCGACGGAGGGCCAGAAGCAGCACTGCTGGTCCTGCTACCCGTTCTTTGCTGCGTGACACTATCCTCGGTGGAAACAGGAGAGTTCCCATTCTCTGATTGACCCCTAATCCGACGTGCAGGCGGATGTGACGCCGGCGGAGCAGACACCGTACTACCAACCCCACCCGGCCCCACCGGCGAGATCGTATAAGTATCAGAAACCCTCCGGCCCTGAGACTCCAACTGATATTGATGTCGACTCCCCTGCGAAGACCCGTACCCCGAATCACCCCCAACAGGCGCCGGTCTCCTCAGCAGTTGAAAAACCGGCGAAGGCACACGAGCACCGTCGATCTCCACCGGAGATGGCGTCCTCGCATTAAGTTCCACCTTTGGCGGGATCATCTCACCCTCGCCCTGCAGCTCAGCCGGGGGGATAATAGGATCACCGTCTAGTTCCGGATACGACCTTTTATTATCGCGACTATTCTTTGCGTGTTTCTTCCGTCGGATCAACAGCAACGCGGCGGTTATCAACCCGAGCAAGATCACCACAATCGGGATCCCAAGTCCCAATGCTATCTTCGTCCCAGATGACATACCGCCTTGATTCGACGCCGAGGTCGTCGCTGCGTCGGAGGATATACTAGTTGAAGATACCATACCACTGCCAGTACTGGTCGGTGTAGCACTCGTAATACCGGTCCTTGTAGCCCCGGCGAATACTGACAAATCTGAACTCCGCCATCGCACCTCGATCCCATATCCTAACGCTACACTCGTACCGTCCGTCGGCAGCGTGACCATCCCATCGCTCTGCCATCCCGCGATACTGAAATTCGGCGTGTAGTGCGTGACGATCGTTGTCGAGACGATCGTACTGACGCATGATAAACCTGTATATACACCCGTTGCGCCGGAGAAACATCCATAATGACTACCCCACCTATATCAGAAACGTTGCTTTTTTCCCCCCCATCAAAAAAAGAAAGCCTCAACAAACCTAGGACAACACAACGCAGCCGACTCCCCAACTATAGAATCCGAAGTAACCGTACAAGCGGATGTAAACCCACTCGGACATATCCCAGGGGAGTAAAAAGCGCCCTGAACACCACTGGGATTCGATGCCACAAACGCGTTATATCCCGTTGGGAAACAGCTATAGGATGCCGCGGGGGGTGCCGTGATTGCGAGCGGAACAAGCAACGCTGTATTCCGATCGGTGTACGCTTCGAGAGAACTGAAGCACGCCGCCGGCGGCGTGAATGTCGTTTCCAGAGCGGCGATAATCGAACGGTGGGTAGAAGAAGCCATGATCCATAACCGGGGTGGAATAAGGGAGAGTGGTTGGATCGTGTCTAGTCGATGGTGAGATATGTCGTCGTCGTCGTCGTCGTCGCGTCCTGCTGGCCGTGGAGAGAAGTATCCAATAGGACATGATTGGTGTGGAAAGTGACCTACAGATAAAGAAAGAAGGAAAAAAAAAGGGCTTACGAAAGCTAGACTCGACCTGGTACGATTTCCCACGTCGGCGGGATATCTCTGTGCTTTTGGTATTGGATCCTGGCCGAGGAATCGGAGTTTTGGCATAGCCACTGCGGCTGACTGGTTAGGTTTTGTCTGGTTGGTGGATTTCCAGGGATCTTGTTGGCCTTCTGCGTGAAGATGCAGATGATTGATAGTCATGGCCAGTCACTCGCATATCAGATAGGATGAGACAGTGAAACGGTCGTGATTTGAGTCTTGAAGGGGATCTACAACTTTAATCTGTTTCGCGGCGATCATGAATTTGGAAGATTAGGTATCCCAGTCGGAGAAAGGAAGGGTTTAATGATCAACAAAGTTATTATAGAAGCGCAGGGATCACTGCAGCAATGCTTTCACCAATCATTGGCTCTCTGATAACGGATGCAGGGTGTTGAAGGTTCCCAAGCTATCGGGTGAAACGATAAACGATAACAATCATTGGTATCATGACTAGAAATTCGCTGCGCTTGCTAAAAAATACAAGTTCCTCGCATGTGTAACCCAGCACCCGCTTTTAAAAACACATCCACCACCGTTCGCCCACAACACCATTAAAGAATAAAAATAGTTACATGTTCCCAAACCAGAGCTGTAGGCTCGGCGAAGCAAAATAAAGAAAAACCCAGCAATTAAATACTATCCCAAAAATGGCTCAAGATATGTCCCTGTCCGTTATCCTCAAGCTCCCTCTTAATCTCAATCGCTCTCTCCCTGATCGCATCGACGCTCCTATACCTCAATGGTGCACGATTCCCATATCCAAAGGAGTTCTTTATTTTATCAAATCGGAAGTTACCTGCCATTTCCATTAGTAAACTAGTAATAGAGAGGAGAAAACGGACACAACCTTCAAACCTCTCGATCCCCTCCAAAAGCGCCTTTGTCTCCTCATCTTCCCACTCACGATCCTCCAGCACCTCAACCCCGTTATCCGGTTCTCTAATTGCTCTTTGAGCCGCCATCTCCTTAGCTCTAGCTTTCACATGGCGTTCCCCGAAGGCCTCAATCTCGACCACTTCCACATCGTCATCGTCTCCAATAACCACGACATGGTCTTCCTCCTCTTCCTCCTCCTCCTCCTCCTCCTCCTCCTCCTCTTCCTCACTCCTCTCACCCTCTTCAACTCCCCCTACAGACCACCTATCATCTTCCTCAACACGGTACTCGTATGGCTGTGGTGTCGGACTCAATGCACTTTCTTCCTGTTCCTCGGCCTCCGCTGCACGGATCTGCTTCTGCCTCTGGAACTGACTGTCTCCATACTGATCCGCGATCCGTTGCCGCTTCTGGGAATGAGTAAAGCCATCGGAGCTGTCAGGAGTGCGACACCCGAATACTTCTCGCTCCCGTTTCCGTATCGCACGCCTAATTTCCTCATTCCGAATTTCCATAGCTATTCTAGCCTTCTCAACTTGTAAGTCTAGCTCCGCCCGCTCGGGCTGAATCTCCTTAAGTTTAACTTTACTCTCATACCCGTGCGCCTTGAAGACTTGTCTGATCACCCTCTCGCTCTTTTCAATATTGGCGCGCCGGGTAAGGTTGTTGCTGGTGAGACGCCTGAAAAAAGCTGCAAAGTCTGTGGTATGCTGGTGGAATGAGGCAAGGTCTTTCAGGATGCGGTCGAGACGCTCAAGCGTTAGTTCTTCGTCAGGCGCGGGAGGCTCCTTGACTTCGGAAGCGATTTCGTTGATAAGCTCAAACCAACCGTCTACTTTGTGATTCTGGAGGGTCTTGAGCTCGATGAAGTCTTCTGAGAGCTTTTCTAGTCGATTACTTGTGGTTACAAGCCTTCTTTTTGACTTTTTGACCCGAGCGAGGCATCGGATAACGATGTCCTCCGAATCTTCATCCTCCGAGTCTTCATCCGACCCTTCATATTCTTCTTCCTTTTCTTGATATTCTCCGTCTTCCTCTTTCCTTTTCCGTTTCTTTTGCACTTTCTCCCCATGCACTTTATCTTCCTCTCCATTTATCTTCTTTTCCTCCTCTCCCTCATTCCCCTTTTCTCCCTCTTTTTCTCCCTCTCCCTGCCATTTGTCCTCCCCCTCATTACCACCAAGTTCACTACCGAGCGATATGCGATGGTGATTTTCAATGAGACCCAAGGTACCGTCTTCCTCACTGCCTTCCCTACCGCCCTCACCGCTATCGTTATCTGCGCCGTTGCTAGTTATTTCGTCCAGCGCCTGCGCCGCCGGGGAGGGTGATCTCGTCTGCACTCCCTCCTGTTCTACTAGCTCCCCTCCGTCAACCGCGTTCCGTATCAATTTATTCATCTCAGATTCGGTGCCTTCTTCCACAGGTCCAGGAGCAGATGTTTCAGGGAACCCACCAACAGCTTTTCGAGGGGGATTTTTACCAGTCTTCTTTTTCTTCGGTACCTTCTTAGCTTTCGCGGGGGGGGTTTTCCGGGTATTCGTAGACTTCAGAGTTTCACTGTCGTTGGAGGGCTCAGGTAGGTTGGTGGTATCTGTTGTCTTAGCCGCGGAAGTAGGAGAAAGAGGAACCTCCCACTCCGTTGAGCGGGCAAGTGTTGATGTAACGAGAACAATAGCTTCCTGGTTCTCCCCATCTGCTGTTGTATCCCCTCCATCCCTAGACGCTTTACGAGTGGTAGCAGACTTTTTCAAAAGAGGATTTTCACGTCGGATAAGTTGTCCAAATGATGCTTCGCCCACAGTCGCCCCAATGATAGATCCACCAGCCGAGATTCTACGTGTCTCCTGGGCCGACACAGGAGCGGCGGAACCCCGCTTGGGCGCCGAGAGAGGAGAGTTCCTCCCTAACGGGATGCGGACCTCGACTTGGACTTCTTCGCCGCCCCCAGAGCGAGGAGTAGGAATATCAGACCGGCTTTGGTCTTCCTCGCCTTGATCTGCTGCTGTCGCTTCGAAGCCTTGTTGTCCTTGTTGCTGTCCTTGCTGTCCGTCTTCTTGTCCTCCATTGATAGATTTGTCAACAAGGGATTCACGTGGTTGTCTTGTAGAGGGTCGGTATCTGTATTTGTTGGGGAGGGATTGGAGGTCTGCGTTTCCTGAGGATCTTGTCGACCGCATTTGCGGGGGTGTTGTAGGGGGGAGTTAAAATATTGTGGTGGAGGGGAGGGGGAGATAACGGGTGAAGGGTGTAGAAGGTTCTAGCTCGTGTAAGCTGGGACGGATGCAATCAGATGAATTGGCGATCTTGAGATAGCGGGAAGGACCGGCGGGGTGGGAGGCGGGTGAGGCGAACGAGGGTGTGTGAATAATTAGTGAGTGGGGTGGGAAGTGGAAAGTGCATGAATGGGAGATAGTGATGGAGGTGGTGAGAGGAGAACGTGATCTATCGTCCCATGTTTACATTCGCTCATTCGTTGGCTGCAGAAGTCAGCCTTGGCACTCCCACGCTGATCCCCCCTTCACCCCCCCAGTACTATTTCCTACACGTTTACTACACATCACAAGACAAAGAGCACATTACTGTGAATAAAAAGAGTATATCATCACCAATAGCCCCTCACCCTCTCAACACGCTCTAATCCCCTCCCCGCCCCTTCTGCAGCTCTCCCAAAACAACGAAACGAAAAGGGTCCTCAGAACCAGTAGAGTACTCCACTGCACGCAAAGACCATCATCACCGTCATCATGCCCCGAGCGATCTCCTCGACTGCCGTCCATCTGGCCCTTCTCCGTGGTCACAAGATGCAGCCTCCTACCTGCAGTCCCGATACAAAAGCCTAACGGGCAGCACCCGCCCGGAAAGAGAAAAACCGCAGATTAAACCTCAGCGAACAGATCCAAGTGCGAGACAAACACGGCTATCGTAAGATCCACCAAGAAAAGAAAAGAAAAAAGAGAGAAAATACATATGTACCCATGATGACTGGCAGCATCATAAGTGTAAAGGTAAAAAAAAAACCCTGAGCAAGTGCGAAAAAAAGAATCCACGCACAATTGGAGCTCTCTCGAATGTCAAAGACTCATCTGTCCTCCAAGCCCGGATTGCAATCCTCCATAATGAATTGCAGCCTGAACTAATGCATATCATCAATCAAAAAAAAACTCTTCACTCCACCCCAAGCAAACACACTAGGCCATCTGCACCAGATTCTCCATGTGTGAATCGCCCGACCCAGGGTGAATACCCCGCAAAAACGAGCAAAGCCACCGCCCATCTCGAAGCTCACCCAATCGTTACCACCCCTCTGGAACGACAAAACAAGAAAGAAAAAAAAAACAAAGGTCCATACGAGAGAGTGGGCTGGGAAGGCAACCACTGATTAATCAACAACGACACCAGATGCCGCTTACAGAACCGGGTGAGCGCCCCCCACGCCAGTGGACGAGGTAAACGAACGAGCAACGGCGGTTACGTACATCTATGCATAATACAGTACGGTACATTCCAGTTTTTTATTTTTCCCTCTCGTGAGTCTTCCCCCACACACTATCTTCGGCGAATGGTACAAAAGTCAGTCTGACATCATATTCACAAAAGCATGAAAAGTGCTTCAATTGAGTTTCAAAGTAGAAATTCACAGGACACCGCCTAGTATGATATCACTCACAACGGTAGATAAAAAAGGAAAAAACCTAGATTTCCCCACAATAGTAGCGAGGAAAAAAGAAACGAAACAATCCCAAAAAACGCCTGCGCACAACCTGATAAATCAAAATAAACAAAAATGTAAATAAAATTTGGTAGGATATACCAAGAAACGCCGTACATAGACATCCTAGTCCTGTACCAACACTAGGAAAAAAACAAATGAAATGATTTCTCGAAAGAGAAGCTATAGAGAAAGAGCACCGAATCTACCCAATCTCAAAAAACACCGCGCAATGCCAAAATGCCCCAAATAAACAAAAGAATCCAAAAATACAGATGCATGGAATGCACGCTAAGAAAAAGACATTAAATCCCAGTCCGACCAAGGTATCATAAAAATAAGAAAATCGTCGCCGCGTCGCCTCGTTAATCATTACAATCTATCTAGAGCCAAACCGCCAAACCGCACCGCACGCGAACGATATGTAAAAAAACAGTGTAAAGAATTTCGAAGCCGGGGGCTAATCCGAAATCGAGGATGAGAATGGTAATGCGAATATACAACCGAGATAGCTGATTCGAAAGGGGGA
This sequence comes from Paragyromitra xinjiangensis, assembly GCA_038503065.1. Classification (NCBI taxonomy): domain Eukaryota; kingdom Fungi; phylum Ascomycota; class Pezizomycetes; order Pezizales; family Discinaceae; genus Paragyromitra; species Paragyromitra xinjiangensis. Next base: position 1,347,014 of record JBCAMK010000007.1, read on the forward strand.
GAGCTTTCGAAGGTGAGGTTTCGGGGTGAGAATGTTTCTGAAGGGGGGGCGACCTCCAGTGAGTGATTTTGAGGGAGTTGTTTCGGAGAATATGAGTTTTGAGGGAATTCGAGGGAAGAGTTGGTGGGTAGAACGCCAGTATCGTCGGGAATATGATATTCCGTCGTAATCAAAGACGTATCGGAGCTATGATACAGTCTATGTAAAAAGCCTATTTTCGGAATTAGCCTGGTTCGAAATCAAACGTCATCAAAATACTCACAAATTTACTTTTCAAAAGACACTTTGAATGTATCGCTTAAAGCTTGCTCTTGAAGATCTTGCCCCACCACCCGACCCAGCTGTCTTGCCTCTGCTGCATTCCTGGGCGTCCTCCTGCTTGCTCCTCGCCAACCGAGCCCACAGAGTCCCTTCGCCCCGAACCAGACTGGTCCTCCTCTTCCTCCTCTTCGTCGATGTTGACAAAGTGAGGTTCCGGGAAGAACACCCAGTTGTTGTCGAGGCCCTCTTGTGGTGTGAATTGGGTTGGTCGAGTTTGCCCGTACTGTGGTGCGGCTGAGGCAGTGTGTTGCCATGGTGAGGATTTTGTAGACATTTTTAATGGATGAGTTGAGATAGTTTTAGATTGTTTGTTTATCAGCGAGGATCTGTATAGGATGAGACTAGTGTCCACGGGAGATAGTCACGAAGATCAGTTGTGGATGCTTTTGTTTGTTGAACCGAGAAGAAATAAAATCTCTAGGGATGCGGGGGGATGAAGGGATGTTTATACCTACTAACGACGCTCGCCAGACCACACCACCCTCCAATCCTCGAAGTTAGTGCTGCAAGGAACCGGGTCGTGGCGCGTTACGTGTCGATCTGGTGAGTGGCAGCTTTAAATGGCAATGCGGCCAATTTTAATGCATAGGCTGGTCTTACCCTGGCGTCTACATGTTCGTTAGGGGGGGGAGGGGAAGAAGGAAAGAAAGAAAACAAGTGCGACTCCTGCCTCGCTGCAACCAGCATTGTAGGTGAGCAAGAAAAATGGACAACGCGAGAGTAACATATTGCTTGCTGCATGCAAGTAACGACTCACATGGAAGGCAAACCCGTAGGGGTGAGAAGTGCTCTAGAGTGCTGGTGCTGGGCGAGGATAGAGTACCAGTCGTACAGCCGTACCAGTCGTACCAGTCAGCACCAGCAGGTTTGACAAAAAGTTTTCTGCTGGTCTGCGAGTGGCCTCTGCTAGTAATCGCTGTGCGCCCGCGATCATTGGTGGGACTTGATCACATCACATAACGAGAATCACAGATCCGGATCCTCTCCCCCCTCTTCCTTTCCTGCTACGCGAGGATGACGGAGACGTTGGGAGACGGTGAATGCCATTTGTTTACTTACCCTCGTTCCCGCGCACGACGCCCTGCTAAAAAGTGACACATGGGTGTGGTTTGTTGAATTGTTGATAAATGATGTTGGCGACTCTCCCTCCCCTACCACGACATCCAATGGCAGCTTGCCGCGTGCTCGCTGCTGTAGCGCTACGCTTTGGGTAAGGGAGGGGTGAGGCTTAAAAGCTTGGCTGCTCATTGGATGCGTGTCTCGTGTGATCTTCCCCGCAACAACGGCGGAACATTCGGGAGCTGAGGACCACCACCACCGCGCCTAGCCGAGTCTGGAGCGGACCTCGTTAATGCTCGGGAATCCGTTATGCCCGTGCCGCAGCGAGGCATTGCGGCAGCACTGTGGCTGATGTAATGGATTACACATGTATTTTGGATACCTACCAGTGGCGAAGGAATTGAAGGCAATGCAAATATGAATTCCCCAAGATACACCCCAGAGTATGACAAATATAGCCCTCCAGCCCCGAGTGAGAACGGAGATAGACGTGAACCATTGAGAGAGCTCTGGAAGCATTGAGGCGGTACCACTGAGGCCTTTATTGATAAGATCGATCACGGAACGGTATAAACTCGGCCGCCCGTGGTTGGCCGTTTGTGGCGATTGTCACGCTGTGTTGATGCCTTGCGTTTATTGCACCTTGGTGGCCTTGATTTATTACCCGGCTCTGTTTAAGCGTGAAACCCGAACGTCCTGGCACATTCGAATCGGATGGTAATCGCAACAGAAATACAAAACAAATGAGTAAGAAACTAATAAACCCAGGCGTCCGATGCATGTCCAAGTCACGATTCTATACCTATCTTAAGCTTGAAGATTCTTCCCTCCCCCCCCTCCACCTGCAGCGGGATAAAGATACTCGAGTAGGCCGGATGAAACCTGGATAAAGGTCACTCGGGCCACGCTTTTCCTTGGCAATCCCAATTGAGAACTTAACATCGGAAGTAAGCCCTTGGATAAAGTTTTTTTTTTTGACAGATCAGCCCGTCGATCAGATGTGAGCTTAAGTCTCGCCTCCATGGCAATGGTAGCTGAATTGGAGCGGATCTATGGACCGATGGCTACAATCCATGGTTGGGGGCTCTAGCGGTCACGGAATGTCACTCATGATCTAAATAGCGATTCTGTATCTAGGAACTATAATTCACGCATGATCGAATTAAATTTCGATGAGTCTAAGAATATCCACACGATGGGAGTCTAGAATTAGCTCTTGGCGCGATGTTTGGATGGGAAAGGTTGGATGAAAGTGAATTGTTTGCACTGTTCTCGATTACATGGCGCACCAACCACATTATGTGTCAGCAGAGATCGCTCAGGAAAGTTAGAATGTTTTTATTAAAACGAGTGTTCCTTGGCAGCTGGCCGTCTTATCGGAGAAACGATTTTCAAAATTTCCATCGAGTTATTTCCTCGTATCATCCGTGAAACTACAGGCTCAGTCTTGAATTTATGGACATCGACTGCATGTGATAACCACTATCTGTTCAGTAGACGCAAAAATCCGCTGATCTTACGCCTTCGGAGGCTTTTGAAATGATAGTCCTACTAAATTGATTGACTGAGAGTCCTATAGAGGCTATAGTTGTTGGTATCTGAACTGGCTACTTCTAGCTAGGTAAATACATGAATGGAAGAACCGTGTGGTCTCGAACACTTACTTTCAGGCCGATCACGGTAGCCAAGCTTAAGTGCGCTTAGATAAAGTCTTGTAGTAGTAGAATTTACAACTAATATTGATAAAAGCTCAATGATACGTGTACGCATTGACCTACTTCAATATCATCGCCTAAATTTTGGAGAAAACTGTAATTGCCATATATCCTGAAGTGCGTTCGAGGTGAAATGCTTTCGTAGTAGCTCAAGCCTTGTGATGTTCTGGACATGATTTTCTGTGTTCTCTAGGCTAGCGTGCTCTGCAAGAAATTATTGCCTATCAATCAGGTTCAATTCCACCCGGGCACTCGGTCTCATAGTATTGCGATCGCCCTTCTTGATGCTGGGCGTTAGTATTGTGAATAGTATGAGTGAAGTGTTGGTGATTATTCGTTAGTCACCCATTGTCACTCGTAAATATTGAAGTAAAACTTTTTGGAGCCACCTGGAGTTGGCTGTCCATTTCTCTCGGATTGGATACCGCTTAGCAATTCATTCCTCTTTCCCCGGAAATTTCTTCGATCTACTCCCATCTACTCCCATCTGCTACCACTTATACCACGTACTAGTTTTGATTCGTTTATCACTAAAATGGCTGAGGTGGCAAAACCCTTCACATTCGGCCATCACTTGCGCCGTACTACTCGCAACGCTATCTTCCTACCTCCACTATTCTGGACCACCAATCACCTTGATCTCCTTCGCGTATCGCTAGCTCGTCCCGTCCACTCTGAGCACCAGCCGCCTAACCGCTTACAACATACGGGGCCGATCCTCAACACTACATCTATGCGTACAAAGCGTCTCCCCACTGGTTCCATCGATCAAGAATGTTTAAGAAACTACTGGTCTTGGGCGAAATATGGCGACGATATGGCGGCTGACTGGCTGCCTCAAATGATCACGATGATAGTCGATTCTATTCAAAAAGACCTAGGAGAAAGAGTCTTTATCAAACACGTCAAGGAGTAGGTGTTTGGTCGGGTTGGCTTCTTGTCTTCTGTAAACTAATTGATAATCGTTGGGGGAATTAGGTACGGTATGCCGCCCCCGATTCTGGAGTTTAAGTTCACAACTACTACTACTGGACTGCAACCGGAATTCCTACTACGAACCTCAAAGACCAATATCCCCTTCTTCATTTTCAGTACCACCGCTCATAGATTTTCGCTGCGCGACGATTTAGCGGATGTATTCAGAAGGACCAGTCAATCCTGGAGGATGCTTCGTGAGGCTGCGTTGACGGATTTTGAAATCGACCCGTTCGATGTATCTTGTTTGATCGCTATGGCACAGGAGCAAGCCACTCGCTTCAGGTCGTCTTATCTCCCGGAAATCCCTACCCACTTCACGGTAAAAACCTCCCGTAGCCTACGCTTTTTACGTGCTAATTTCGTTAGGTTTATCTCATGACCCCTAACCCTCGTACTTCAAGCTCGCTTTATCTATTTACTGCGAGTATTCCCAGAGCTTATCTTGATGCAATGGAGGATCTTGATCTCGAGGTTAGGGATAACCTCGTTATTACCCGTGAGGTCGTAGAGGTCCCTACTCAGTATGGTAAGCTGAACGAGGGGGGTTTGGTTGAGAGGTTGGGGGAAATCTTGGAGGGTGCATTCGCCTATCATGATGCTATGAAGGTCTTGTTGGATGAGAAGGAAGCCCATGACCGAAAATGTGCGATTGTTCGATCTATCAAGTCTCATAGGGGAAAGCTGCCCGTCTTGCCCCTTGGCGCTCAGGGACTTGCGAGGAGTAGAGTTGGTGGGGTTTAGGTGGCGGTTGTAGGCTACGGATGCAGGGTGGAGATCTCAGGGATATCGTACGAGGGATGGTTAATGTGCTGTGGTAGGGTGGCGTCTGATTATAGCAAACCTAACGGAATGAATATCCACGTGTCACAATTGGTCGTGGCTTGGTAGATTCTTATAAGTCAATTGCGGGGGAAAGCCGATGAGCCGGGGTTTAAGAAACATCACTGGCATCTGTCACCATTGGAGCTGACTTGTGTGTTTTATCTCTTATGTTGGTGGCCTAGTGTTGCCAACCTGACGGAGAGTAGCGGAATTCATGTAGCCGCACCTCGAATAACGCCACCGTAGAAGGTTCGCTAGAATATGCATGAGTGATAGTTAATATTGTGATATTCGGGGTCGTTAACTCATGCATTGCCTACTTCGAAATTAGATGTGTTGGGGTCTATTACTGTCGTAGCCGAACGTTTGGCCTAAGGCTGATTGGTCAACCTTATGTCATGCCCCTGATGCCTTTGATTTCTGTAACAGCATGTTTCCAACATCGCAGTGGAGACAACTAAGAGGAGAGTGGAGATATTAGGAGTTTCAAAGTAGACTTGGTGTGTATGTTGCCAGGAAGCTATTTCTCGTCTGTTGATGCATAGATTACCTCTAGCCGACACTCAATTCTCGAGTGCTATGGGGTAGAAGACGATGCATTAGGCCCGCCTTGACTTGAACCTTCATTTGCTTTATCTATGGAGAGTTGTCAATACGACAGATCCTCCGGGTGAAATGATATTTGGAGCGACGGTTGCAGATCCGAAGCCCTACCAATCATGAAGCATCACTCGCACCCAATCTCAGCTCCTTCGCCAAACATACTATAGTTTGCGATAATATAGAGGGCTGATCAGCCACCACCTGGCACAACCACAACCATTACCACCATAGCTACAATCACCACAGTTACCAGAGTTCTTGTCCCAACCACCATCTTCATAGCTACCCCGTGTACTGGCAAGTTTCATAAAGGATGCGAAAATCGGATCAATGTTTGAGAATCCCCTTCTGCAGAAAATGATATGCCCCCTTTACCCAAGGTTTGCTTCACACATTTTCTTCAAACATTGATTACGGATCTGGCCAACACAGAGATCCAGTTGTTCAATCAACGAGACTTGGTCCTTGCCCCTGGTTTCAGATCTATGGAAGTGAAGTGGCTTTTTGCTGGACCAATCGATTACAAGTGTTTCCAAACTGTCTATACGGGACGTGTTGACGATGGATGAAGATCTTTTAGCGCCATTTCATCTGCAATTGGTCCTTTTAGGAAGTCAGAGGTAGGATCTATTTTGGGACCGGGCGGGGAAGTAACCGGGCCAACTCTCTTTTAAACTTTCGTGATGGGGAGGTGATTGGTAAATGATAAAGGATCACGAAAAGATGGCAGCGGAACTCGGGATTTCCTCTTCAGGCTTTGAAGGGTGAAAATGTCCGGTGTAGAATATCAGCTAGATAAGTCGTGATGGTGGCTTTTTAGCTAGGGTTGGCAACGAGGATCAAGGAGGATCTCTGCAGAGTGCGTTAGGTGGCAAAAACCGCCGTTGCCATATGCATGTACATACCGCTATACTACCAAAGAACTATTGGAATAATCGCTGGCATATCCGTACTGGAATGGCGTCCTGCTGGGGCTCCATGGAGGTTTCGCTTATCTGTCAGGGTGGGGGGGCTCTCCGCAAAGCTTGAACCTCCCGTACCCGCAGCAGGGGAGGCTTGGCTGATTACTCTTTCGTTCTTCTTACTAAACCCTTTCGCTAAGCTTACCCCGTCTCTCGCGATGTCATGAACACTACCCATCCAATGCAGGTACAGCTCTTGTCAAGTCGAGATCTAATCTAATCGGAAATCAGTGTAACCTCACATCACTATATTCCTTCACATACTGTCACCCGCATTCCTTTCCCGTACCATTCTCCACACTCTCTATCCTAGTTTGTTAGCTCGCACAACTAGCCGCCCACTACAAACGGTAACACTGGACAACACTAAAGACAGTTTGTCGTTGCCTCTCGAATTGTCTGTCACAGACCTCCTGAATTAACCCTCGAACCGGCTGCTATAGGGATCCCGAATGTAAAATCCTTCATGCGCCAAGATATCCTATAAGTCCAGTCGCTTTAGTCTAGTTTACATTATATTCGCGGTCGGATATCACCTACTCTTACCGTGGCTCTGATGCTTTCAGAGTATCGACGGGATGTCCTCTAATGCACACTCTGAACGTCCGTAAGACTAGCCTGATGATAATGATTATCTTTCTTGTAGAGAACTTAAGCCTAACTCAAGTAAAGGAGCACAATAATAGGGGCTGGGGCCATATGTGGGCTAACTGCTAGCGCTGGTATCGAACTACCGTATTTGCTGGGTTATAAGCAACTCCCATTCTAGGGTCAAAACAGAGTTTGAGACAAAGTCCGTGCTTGGTGGATATAAAAGCACAGGCTTTTCCGCTAATTCTTGCCCAAAGGGGTCTCTTGAGGGGGCTAAAGTCCCAAAATGAACCCCTCAAGCCCGAGAGAGGGTCTGTGAGCCTCTGATTTCGGCTCTAATATCCATTTAAACGTGCTCCCGGGCCCCAAGGAAAGGTGGCTGAAACAAAACCTTATTTGGACTCTAAAATTCGAGTTGCTTATAACCCGGTGAATGCGGCACAGTGAAAACCGGTCATATGGCGGATCCGGTGTGTGGCGGACAGGGGTATTTTTTTGGTTGAGGGACACAATATCCGCTGGCGGTGCGGCTCGGGAATATTGTGTCCCTTTGCTAAAAGCACCCCTGTCCGCCACACACCGGATCCGCCATATGACCGGTTTTCACTGTACTAAGTATTCCTGGCGTGTTTATGCACTAATTAACTATCATGAAGAAACAGCGAAACAAGTACGAGCAAACAGCCCCACACCCTTGGTGGATTACTTACAGTTACAGACATATTTAAAAGAAAGATATCTCTTGTGGTCACGTATCTAGTTTAACCTGTCAGTTCCTGGGCAGTCACCTCCTGATTATGTCCCTCCTGAAGACCCATTACTAGACAACCTGCCTCGATAACACTCTTGAGGATAAGCCTGCTACTCTTTCACTAGATTTACTACTGCTAATCCAGTTTCATCGTCGAAAGTAGCGAATTCCCAGAACCTAAAGACAGATAGATAAAGCCGTGATGTTTTACTAGTAGCTTAGGCTACTGGCTATAACCTATCATGACGTGTAGGGTTTGCCAAGACGGGTTTGTCTGCAGTTTTGGCAATAACCAATTGGTCTAGGTTAGGCCAGTTCATAATTGAAATAAGCTTAAGTTGTTGGCTTGTTAGAGTACCCTATGCTTTGCTAAGAATATTGACCCTCGCTATGTGATAGTGACTCAATAGAGAGAGAGTTAACTGAAGCCTGATGAATGGAAAAACCCCTCTAGGGGGTGGTTAGCTTTACGAATATTGGGGTATGGAGATGCACATGGCTTGATTGATTGATTGATTGATTCGTTAAGTGATGTGCATATGACGTAGTAAGGTAATGTTAAAACAAATTCTCCCGAAAACAACGGGCTTTGTCGGGTTATTAGATTTCTCCAGTTTAAAACCCCATCTATCTATAATATACTAGCCGATGTTGCTGCACTGTAGAGAATTGGGGATGATTCATTTAGTTGTTGGAGTATTCTGCACGATACCAAACGGTGTGAGAGCACTACATATTCTGTCCGAGTAATGGAAATCGCGCTTGCCACGCGCTTCAACGGCTGCTCAAGAATGAGCTTGGGGAATATAGAACCAAGGTCTTGCAGCTTAAGGGGAGTAGGGATGGTAATGCTGATCCGAAGTGTTCGGTGAAATAACGAACTCAGCCAACGCGGGTTCGAAGATCAAAATCTTTTTTCCCCCACTACTAGGGGCTGCCCATGTGTTACAACATGGGGTGTTGGTGGGGGGGATTTGGGGGACAGTAAAGTCATATTAAATTTGCTCAGTATTATACGGCACGCTACCCTTCCTCTCTCATTTATCCAACAGGCTAGGCTAGTTAAGGGGCGAAGCAAAATATTCCTTGCTTCTCACTTCACTCGCTTTGCTCACTACATTCGAAGCTCGTCATACACTTCTCTCCCTTGATTTCATGGATTTTCTTGGAGTCAATTAGGTCACTGCTTGCTCAAGTTTTGGCGGTTTAATGAACCAATCAATCAGTCAAGCTTGGGCTAGCCAATGTTCAGGGTGGTAACATTTATAAATGGGCCAACCGGTTTAAAGTGGGCATCCTTGTAATACGAGTTAGAACATAAAGACTCCGGGGGCACAGCGGTAAGGACCAGTTCCTGTTATCGAAACTAGATGTACATATACTAATTATAGCGCTGTCGAAGCTCTCCACAAAATTTTTTTATCTACTCGCCTACTGGCCTGTTGAATCCTCTGAGAGCCAAGATATTCATATATCTGTCTATGCCAAAATATTAGAATCAAATGAATCGGGTTTTGCTAGCTGTCGTTACATGCAGATTAGTTGCTTTATATCTAGTACAATTGATTCTTCCTGTAAGAATATGAACTTGTACCTTCAGGGGTTGAATTCCTACAGGAAAAGTCGGCTATGGCTAGATACCTGGACGTAATTGATTCTTAGCTGGTGATGGCGGCGATACAAATCCTTCTGGGAAGAGACTTCTAAAATATTCATGGGCCAAAATTCCTCGTCATACCCCACTTTCGGTCGCACCACGCCAAGCCTGTACAGGTTAGAAACACTATTTATCTTCTAAATCCTTGCTTTATAGCCCTGGCTCTAGAAGACTCTTTAGGTTGATTCGTCGTGCCGTTTTCTGTGATCGGCTTCTCATTGGATATCGATTCACCGGGCCGAGTGACACCAAATGACGATCATTGGAGTACACCCTGGTATTTCAGACCGATCGGAAGAAATCCCCACTTTCAGTAAGAAAGAGGGGTCTGTCATTCTGCAATGGCGGGGATGTATCGACTGTATAAGATTGCCGTCCCCCACCCACAGTTTTGCAGGAGACTTTGACGAATTTCTCGAATATATATCCAAAACTACCTTGAAACAAACAAAGCAGGTCTCTTTATTTTCTGGACTGAGGTTCTCTCCGTAGATATCAGGATGTTAACTAACCTTTTCTTTCCTTTTACAGATTTTCCTATAAGCGTACGTCCAAAACAATGGCATCGACAGAGAACGCAATGGTTCATTTTGCAAGAATATCACATGGTCAAGGTAGCTATTACAAGAAGAGCATTGCGGGTGTTCGGCCCTACCTCTACTACTGATCTCCAATCTTCTTGATCTGCAAGATGAGAAGTTTTGGAGGTTGGTGTGGTGCTTGGGGTCGTTCTGAGATTATACCGTACAAGAACTTGATCTAGACAATTCTAGCGAAAGGAACATGCTTTTTCGTCCCCCAATCCCTACTGTGAGGCATTTAGGATACTTATATGATGTAGAACAATGACCGACAAGATTACCTTCCTCCTAAACTGGTGGGTTGCAATTGAAGCATTTGGTTATTGGGAAGCATAGGACTAAATATTTTTCAGGCACGCTACGCCCTACCATGCGCCGGTGTTCCTCGCTCAAAAGAAGGGTTACTTCGCAGACGAGGGCATCAAAGTTGCTCTCCTTGAGCCCAATGATCCTAGTGGTAAGTCGTACTATCAATTCCCCAAGGTGCAACCAATAATTAACGCAATAATCCCAGACGTGACCGAAATTATTGGCAGCGAGAAGATTGACCTTGGATTCAAGGCCATGATTCATACGCTTGCTGGAAAAGCCCGTGGCTTCCCCATTCTATCTATCGGATCTCTTCTCGACGAGCCTTTCACTGGTGTCGTTTACCTTAAGGACAGTGGAATTACCACCGACTTTAAATCCCTGTATGGCAAGCGAATCGGATACGTTGGGGAATTCGGCAAAGTATTTGATCCTCTCAATCTTCTATCACCTTTTCACCTACTAATGATATCGTTTCTAGATCCAAATCGACGAACTCACGAAGTACTATGGGATGACACCTAACGACTACACTGCGATCCGCTGTGGTATGAATGTTTCTAAGGCTATTATCAACGGAGATATCGATGCTGGTATTGGTCTAGAGAACGTTCAGACGGTTGAGCTTGAGGAATGGCTCGCTGGTCAGGGGCGCCCTAAGGATGACGTTCAGATGCTAAGAATTGACGAACTTGCCGAATTGGGATGCTGCTGCTTCTGTTCAATTCTCTACATTGGTTAGTCGGCGCCTGGTATATTGAGGTGATAATCGTATTGACATGTTTATAGGGAATGAAAAATTCATTGAAAACAACCCCGAGAAAGTCAAAGCATTCATGAAAGCCGTAAAGAAGGCTACTGATTTCGTCCTTGCGGAGCCAGAGAAGGCATATTCCGAGTACGTCGACATGAAGCCAATCATGGGAACGTCACTCAACAGGAAGATCTTCGAGAGGTCATTCGCGTACTTCTCGAAAGATTTGCAGAACGTTAAGCGTGACTGGGTTAGTAGACTCTTACCTTGTTACCTGATGTCTGTCTTATTAACGTGGAAATAGACCAAGGTTACGAACTACGGAAAGCGTCTTGGTGTTCTCCCAGACGCGTATCAACCCAACTACACCAACGATTTCCTCACCTGGCCGTTGGAGGGCGAGTCGAAGGACCCTCTTGGTGATCAGAAGCGGATGGCTAGCCACCAGGCTGATGTTGCATTGAAGGGTGGGTGTAGAAGGTGCACTGCCACTGAGGTCAGTGTTACTGCTTAGATAGGTTATGTCTTTAGGTGTGGGGACATTCTTATGCATGGGCCCGAGTAAATCTACCAAATATCAATTAAGAGTCTCGGTTAAATATTTCATAACCTATATCCTACTGGCGCTTGGCCACGAGTAAAGGTACAGGTTCTTAGAGTGTCAAGTGACTACTGTATTGCATTTCCGATGGTCATAGATTTAACCAGATGCTCAGCTGGGTAGAAAGTCGGGTAAGTGCTTGAAAATATATGCCTAGGTACAGCTGGCGACAGCGGGTAATCCTAGTCCTTATATTGGAGAGTCGGTTACAGATAGCTAGACCAGGGGGGTTTTTTTAAGACTTCCACCCTGTGTCTAAAACAACCTACCATGTTAGATATCTCATTTTCCAATTGTTAGGCTATCAATACATTCTCATTTTTGCTCACAGAAATGGAAGTGTACTACGAGTAAAGAACCCAGGAAGCCTCCAAGGGTGAGCCCGTTGCCGTTAACAAGGTTTACAGAGCCACGCAAAACGCTTTCCATGGAAAGAAAAGAATACGACCCTGCAAAAATGCAAGAGTTCTTTACCTACTCCAGCTAGTGAACTAGCCCGAAACGTTAGATATATATCTAAGTATCAGTCCACCTGGGAGTTTTTACCGCTTGTAAGGTCAAACGGTTGAAGATGAATCCTTCTTCTATAGTAGGTGATACTTTAGTTTCCAGGTTAGCGATATGAAATCCCCACCTCTAATGGGATTTCAGCTTCTCGGTTTTGTAGGTTGCAATCATGACGGCTTCACGTGTTCCAGGAGTGATGACCCAAGACTCTGCAGTAAATGCCTAGAGTTTCCTACAAGAACCTGTTCAAAGCACCCAAAAACTAACTTGTATGACACTAACCCCGTGATCAACAAAGTGCATGACCCACAGCGAGAAGGAAGATAAAGACTAAAGGTGTGTCACAGGCTGTAGTAAACTTAATGCGAAGGACCTCGGTCTGCTGTTTTAACTTTCGAATACTTAGTTTGTATGAAATCCCTCACGCTCTAGAGATCTTCGAATTAGGTATTAAAGGTTGTTTAAGAAGGGTGGAGTCCACGAAGTAGAAAGTTCAGATGATAAGGTTCTAATAACGAGCGGTGAGAGTCGTTGGAGGAAATAGTATCCAAAACACTAGTAGACCCGCTTCCAAATCAGAAACGGAGACTAGAGTAGTACCCACCTATCTATACACAGAACGCTCGCACGTACACCATGGTGCAGTGCAACGGTATCAATGGCGAAAACCCCCAGGCGAAGCAAAATGGGGAGAGGTACATCGTTATACCAAAGACTTTATATTCCTTAGAAGAACTATTGGCTATGACGAGAAAGTGGTCATAAGCAGCGGCATGGCTAGGGGCAGATAGGTCACAATACCAAAAAAATGGGGCGGATCTACTACCGTATTTTTAGGAAACGTATTAATTCTGGAGCGCTGCTGCATTAGCTGATAAATCCCATAACACTGCAGAATTAATCCAGCATTTTTTTAGAATACTACGAAAATACTGTACCAATCGCATCCCCCTTTTTGGCACTGTATTCCCTGGGAGCTTTACTAGTAAAAGTTTATATGACCGATGCGCACGCCAAGGAATTGCGCCAGAAACTTATCCAACCGTGGAATGCCGAGTCCATGCATATAGCCAGTCAAGTGCGTTCGGGGGGTTTTGGGGTTTCAGGCAGGGGGGCTGGTGGTGAAATTGCTTTGAATAGCTCTTATTTGCTCTGGAGATGAATAGAGGGAATTAAAGTAATGATTACAGCAACGAATAGCGACTACCAACCTTCCCACAAACTAGATCCGAAGATCCACGAGCTGTTGTGTTACATCTAAAGCTTGTTGTCCTGTTCGTCTCCCTTCCCCGCCATCTTGCTGTCACTTATGTCTCATACTCCACACTCTCGGCACGGCCCGTAGTACAGTAGTGGGGGATTTGAGACAAGGCTAGAGTGATTTGGCCATGGAGTAAATGCCAGGGCAATTACAGTACGGATACCAGTTGAAGGCTAAACTCATGGAAGTACCTCGACAGTTAGATTCGAGTCTCTATTTCACAGCATCACCTAATTCATTTTAATCCCCAGTGAAAAAGTTCATAAATCAATCAGTCCAAGGAACACTCAAAATCCAAGCGTTGATCCTAATTTTTCTTAATAATGTTACAAACATCGAATCAACAACCCCCAATCCCACACAAAAACACGTATACCAAATAACCATATATCCTAAAACATGCATCCCCTCAAAATCCTAAACCCATTAGCCTCTTCCCCCCCCATCCCCCAAAGAGCACCTACCACTCAACCCTCAACGCTCACCAACCGGTTTCTGCTCCGTCGTCTGAAACCTACTCGTCTCAACCAGCCCCTCATTCCTCACACTAGTCACCTTATCCGCAAACTTACTCCCCGTCGACTCCTTCGTCCCTGAGCTATCGCGTTTCTGAGCGTTGAAGTCCTGTGGACGGGAGTCGACTGAGTCGTCGTAGGTGTTTTCGGCGGCGGACTTGGAGGGGTTTTGGCCCGTCGCCGTGGACATCGTAGTGGTGGTGGTAGTGGTAGTGGTAGGTTTGTAGTAGTAAGTATGTAGTAGGCTATTCAACTCGATGAAACTAAAGACGAGAATATCTCCAGGCCAGACTTGAGGGTATTTATCCAAAACGAGTATTGTTGCATCATAGAGACATCACAGCTATCCAACGTCATTGTACGGGATCAACATGAAGGAATTAACTAGGGAACATTGATCGACACTGTCAAAGATTAATTATCTAGTAAATAAGGAATTGGGAAATGTTGCACTCTACTCTAATCACAGACTGATTGAGCCGCTAACCCAGCTACGACAAGGTTTCCCGATCTCCAGTGGCAACCTCCACTCCTACACTCCAGTAGAGTAGCCAATCTCGGCATCCATCACCACCTAGAATCCCATCACCCCCAATCCCATCACACAATGCCATCATCCTGCAAAGAAATCCGTACCTTCCCCCCATCCCACTCCACCAACCCACCCTAACCCTCACAGGTGCAGCCCTAGCCCAATGTCTCCAAGATTCCGACTGCGTAATGGTACACCGTAACCGTCCCGGCGACTGTATCCGACCTCCGTTGTCTGAGACTCTTCCGACGCAATGTCAGCAGTTGAAGTGGAGTTACGGTCAATGCAAGTGTGTCTTCCCTTCCTGTGTGTGTGGATCAGGCTAATAGTTAGACGCGGCATGGTCGATATGAGGAAGCGATTCCGCGGGAATGCACCAGTCGGAGTACGAGATGGGGGGAAGCCGCCGCAGCTATACGGCGGGAAACCAATGCACACCGACCCGGGAGAGGATGAAAAGGTGGAGAAGTGATTGGTGGTTTGTAGACAGGGATGATATTGTAATTTCATCACTTGAGACTACAGATAGATGGAATTATTCTAGACTACATGTATCCAGTAAAAATTCCTGCCATACAAAAAAGGTCGCTAGAAAATAGTACAAATCCACAAATGCCACCCTACTCCGCCCAGTCCGTGAAAAAACCCATATGAAATCCCACACCAATCATTCAACCGTAGCTTTATACAATATTGTCGTAACATACTACTCAATTAGCCACGCATGTAAAGTAGGGAGTTCAACATACCTTCTTCCGATACCTTGTAGTAGCACTTACGGCTAGTACCTGCTGCTTGATACTACTCGTCGCCAGATGATTCAACACCACATGGTTCGGAATACCCAGCACACTCGCATCATCCCTCATCGCACCATTCGTATTCAGGATGACCTTTTGCAACATCATCGGTAAGCACGGAGGCGCAGGTATGTCGCCCTCACCGCTACCAATTCGTCTACTATGTGTACTATGACCTTCATCGTCTCCATACCCCTCTACAAATTCTCGAAGGTACCCAGGTATCTCATTGGTGTAGCGTTTATTGCGCTGTGCGAGGCTTGCCGGGAGCTGTGGGGGTGAGTGGTTATGGTGGTGGGGGTGGGCGTGTGGGGAGTTGAGGGATTCCGGGGTGAGTTGACGACCGAGAGGTGGCATGTCGTCGGCGTTGACTTCAAGATAGTTTACGAGGATTCCGGTGTGGTCAACGGCGGTGGGGAGGGCGTCAGAGGTGCGCATGTCACCATCGACGATGAACTTCAGGTGGTGGGTGCCGGGGGGGAGGGGGACGACGGCAGACCAGGTAGAGTCAGAGCTGGGAGAAGGAGGTGGGGAGTTTAGCGGTGTTGGACGAGAAGTGGCTTTCCACATGATGGGCAGCGTATGAGAGGGGGAGGAGGAGGGGAGAGAAGGAAAGGCTATGGAATGATATATGGAATGATAGAAATACCCTTTACTCAGCTTGAAGCGTTTGCGCCAGTTAGAGAAGGTCCCGGTAACATATACCCTGTCCCCACCACACTGCGGCCATTGGATCAACGTGGGAATAGTCCGCGTATCGGCCACATCGACATCGTCCTCATCGATGGTAGCGGTCGATGCCATGCTGCCTCTCCTCGGCATTCCATCCGCACCGGCAGCGGACAACGGGGGTAGTGCAGCACTGGAAGGGATGTCCTCATTGCGTCCAGTCGCAATGGTCAAGGGGGTGCTGGGGGCGGTGGTCTGCTGCTGCTTACCGGGGGCCATGAGGGCCTTGAGGGCGGCATCATCATCATCGAAAGGTGGACGGGCGGCCCATCCAGCCTTTTCGTTCCAGGTTGTGGTGGAGCCGGTGCCCGAGATGGTCTCGGCGATGCTTTCGCGACGGGGCTGTGGGATGTATTGGGCGCCAGAAGAGCGAACGGGATCGTCGGTCTGGGGGGAGGGGAGAGAGGTTGGTTGGTGACGGGCGGAGGCGGGGGGTTGAAGGCTGTTGCGACGGGCGCCTTTGGAGCGGGACGCGTCTGACGCGTTGGAGACGGCACGGGCGGGGAGATTCGCAGGTGGAGGGGAAGGGTGTGCGGAGGAGGGGGAGGAGTGGGCGTGTTGGAAGAGATGGTGGTTCTGGTGCTGCTGCTGCTGCTGCTGCGGGGGACGGGAGGGGTTATTGCCCATGGTTGGAGGGGTGTGGGGGGGATGAGGGATATGGCGTGGTACCCCGGGTGAGGAGGGGGGATGCAGGTGAGTTAATTGGGGGTGGGGTGGAAGGGGGGATGGATGGTTTAGAGTATGGGGTGAGGTGAAGGGGGGGTGGAGAGGTGAAGGGGGGTGAAGGTAAAGGTTTGGAAGGTAAATGCAGAGCTCCCACAGCTGTAGACCACAGCGATAGAACAAAACACAACAGATCGAAGGAAAGAATACTCCTTACTGCATTGACGGAAAAACAAGGAATCCTTCTCTCGATCGCTCATCCCTTCTCTCCGGGGAATCTTATTTCAGCCTGAGATGCCGCAGATGAGAGTATTATGCGATTTCGATCGATGGAGAGAGGGAGCAGAGCTATTATTCTCCTCTCCTCTCCCTTGTCTTCTCTTCCCTCTTCCCTTCTCTCTTCTCTGATTCTAGAGAGTTTACCGAGGTTAGTGAGATGCACAAAGTATCACTCGTGGGTTAGGGTTTGTGTGATATCATCAGTATTCAGTAGATGCAGGGTATTCCTCACCTCAGTCTGAGATACCCCTCAAACACCCACACTCCCCCTCCTCACCGCCTCCGTAAAAAACCCCAACCCCCCCCAGCCAAACAAATCCCTCCCAGCAATCATCTCGCGCCTATCTCTCGTCACACAGAACTAGCGCGTAACCCTCACTATCTCGCTAATAATACTCGTCACATCGGAAATGATATCATCTATCTTACGATGTGAAATCATCGACGAGTCCCTGCCGCTGTTATGCAGGGTGCGGGGAATCAGGGAAGGCAGGGATTGATGTCGTCATTGAGCTACTCCACGGGAGGAGTTGTGGAGTCATGGGTTGTCACTCGTGAGGCCGTGGATAGGGAATGTTGAGGTAGATGGAGTTGTAGACTGATGCTTATGGTGGTGATGAAGATGGTGGTCCATTTTCTATGTCGGTGGTTGGGGGTTGTTGTGATCAGGTGGCTTCGGGGGACGGAGATTAGTGAGAGACAGGCCCCGAGCACACTGAGCCTGAGGTGCCCGAGCAGTCAATACTGTTCCAACCTCCCTACGTGCCTAATATCTCCAACACTGTTGGTCGAGGACTGCTCGAGTGATGGGTTGTGAAGAAAGAACTCGATCTCATATCTGGGGATTGTTGGGCTTCTTGTGGAGACTTCTGAAGTGTATTGCAATTGATAAAGATGATAGATGATTCTTATAAACACTGGTGAACATACATGTATCACTAGAATGTCAACAAATGGATCAAGCTGTAAGAGGAGTGATTCCCAAACTGTAACAGCAAATGTATTGTTTTAAGTATATTCAAAACAAATATGTATTTCTAACTTATCAATATAAGGAGCAAGACTTAAAGCCACAATGAATTATTCATGTTCTCCAATATCCCTCCCACCTTAGAATAATCAATCTTCAATGCCTACAACTTTCTGAACCACTAACTACAACTCCTCCACCACCCATCTCGTACCTCTCCGACAGGGTAACACCACTACCAACACCACCAACCTCACCACCATGGCTCCCCGCGGCGCCCTCATAGCAATTGAAGGTCTCGACCGCGCCGGCAAATCCACACAATGCGATCTCCTTCTCTCCCGTCTCCACCTCGCTGGCAAACCTGCCCGACTCCAGAAATTCCCAGGTATGTACCCTCCCCTTTCACCCCTCTGAAACCCTACTAATCCAACAGACCGCACAACAACAATTGGTAAGATGATAGACTCATACCTCAAGTCCACCTCCCAACTAGACGACCATGCGATCCACCTCCTCTTCTCTGCGAACCGCTGGGAGCTGGCTACACAGATAGAAGCTGATGTGGGTGCCGGTATGACGGTGGTTGTGGATCGATATGTGTATTCTGGGGTGGTGTTTAGTGCTGCCAAGGGACTTGGGTATGAGTATTGTCGTTCGCCGGATACGGGGCTTCCAAGGCCGGATGTGGTGGTGTTTTTGGATCTGGCGTCGGAGGAGGCGGCAAGGAGAGGCGGGTTTGGGGAGGAGAGGTATGAGGTGCCGGTTATGCAGAGGAGGGTTAGGGAGCTGTTTGGGGTTATGATGGAGGATGAGAGGGATAAAGGGGACTGGAAAGTGGTGGATGCTGGGAGGAGCGTGGAGGAGGTTCAGGAGGAAGTTTGGAAATTGGTAATGGAGGCGGAGGAGTTTGCGAGAGGGTGTGAGTTGAGGAAGATTGTTTGATCTTGTTTCATAGAGCTACGATGGATAGAATTGTAGATGGTGGATTTGTAGATGATATGATGCTTTCTTCATTATGAATAACGACTGTATTAATGCCCCCCCGTGGTATCTGACTACTCCACATCCCTCCTCACCCCAAAGAAGTAATTCCCCACCTTCTCCCCGCCTTTCACCTCCTTCCACCCAAACCCCGGAACATACACACACCCCATAACCACCACCACCCCCCACCCATCCTGTCCCCTAAAGAACCCCCTCAACTCATCCGCATTGATATACTTCCTCCAATCATGCGTCCCCTTCGGCACAATCCCCAACAAATCCTCCGCCACCAGCTTCGTCGTCAAATACGACACTCCCGTCCTCGCAATCGTAGACCCCACAATCCATCCTCCAGGCTTAACATACCCCATTGCCTCCTCCAAAAACGCATTCGGCCTCGGGACATGCTCAATCACCTCCATCATTGTAACCTACACACCATCAGTCCCACTCACTACTTCCACTCCTCGCAATCAACCTACAATATCAAACTTCTCCTCAGGACCTAGGGAATCCTTCAACCCCTCAATAGTAGTATTCAAATACCTCAACCTCCCCACTAACTCCGGATCAGTCCGTTTATGACTCTCTGCAACCTTCAATACCTCCGTGCTTGCGTCAACACCTAGTACACTCTCTGTACTCTTCAATCTTGCTAACGCTTCTGATAGTATGCCGCCTCCGCAGCCTACATCTAGGTATCGTAGTCCTTGTGTAGTGGGTGGGGAGCCCTGGAGAAGACAAGTTTGGATGAAGTGGAGGCGGATTGGGTTCATGAGGTGGAGGAGACGGGAGGAGCCATGTGGGTCCCACCAAGTTGAGGCGAGGCCATCAAAGTGGGTGATTTCGGTGGGGTCGACGGAGGTGCTGTGGTGGCGGTGGGGGGAGGCTACTCGGGGGGATTGACGGAGGTGCTGGAAGGGGGTGAGTCGAGTGCGGGGGAGTAGTCGGGAGAGTGGTTTTGATGCCATTGTTGGTTGTGGTGGGGGAGGGGAGGATGTTATGAGGGAGATAAGAGGTTATCGTACCCTAACCCTGGGAGTGTGAGGTGGACTGTGGAATCATTTACGGGGGGTTTCCACGCTTTCGTATGAGTTTGGGCTATTTTTTGTCTAAGGGTGACATTTCTGTCAATATTGTGCTTGATGTAAATTACACTACTATACAGAACCACCAGACACCATTTAGCCCAGTGACAAATAAATAAACTCCGATTATATACTGCATAATCATAATCCAAGCATAACTCGCATAATTCTCATAATTTGCCTCCCACATCTCCCCACATCTCCCATTCTGCATCACTACTCATCCTCCATAACCATCTCCTTAATCTCCTCCTTCACATTCACCGGAGCCGCCTGTGCCATCGCCGCAGCCCCAACACCTCCCGCCGGTGGGCTCTCAAATAACAAATGCACCTCATCCACAAGATCATAGGTCACATCCTCCGCAATCTGCTCTTCATACCTTTCACTCATTGGCCTCACCTCTTGTCCCAGATCCTTCGGCGGACACCACCAATCCGGACCAAAATTACACTCCACCACACCCGCACGAAACACACTCACCGCCGGATAATACCCTAGCGTACCATCATCCAATTCCCTGCCACCCAACGCCGCCAATGGTTTCGAAGCTGGCGGTAAAAACGCATATAGATCCTCCCATGGCATACCCACGTACTCGCCGTTTTTATACACCTTAATAAAGCTCCCTGGCAGGGTTTTTGGTGGCTGCGCCGGCTTCGTCCCTGGAGCAGGGTTCATGAGCTCCTCCATGTCCTTTGTTGGCTGGTACTCAAACTGCTCGAACCAGAGCTGGTTCTTAAACCGGATTGGTATACGGTCACGGATTATATCGCCTGATTTCGCAACCGGATCCATAGTGAGTGATCGCTGCGTCGACAGCGGTGGAAGCCGAATATGCAATCCGATCACATCGGATGTGTGGAATGTGGTATTCAGAAAGTCCTTAGGACGGGACATATGGACCTTCTGACCAGACGCATCACGGATGCCATAAGAGTGTGCGTCAAACCCAACAGGTGCATCAAGAGGTGCTTCTCGTCGAGCCCACCCAACACGGACATGGCCACCGGGTGAGCCATCTTCGTTGATCCCGCGTACGATTTTACATTCATAGTACCAGTCGCCTTCGCGTACGCCGACGTTGGCGCGTGCCATGCGCCAGCCTTTTGCGGTGGTGATGGCGGTGCCGGAGGTGTTGACGTATACTTGGGCGTTCATGTCTTCGAAGTTGATGCGTGGGGTGTAGGGTTCGTATTCGCTGTGGCGATATGCAACTGTAGGTAACATGCGAGAGGCTTCGCAAGGGACGTAGCGGAAGCCCCGTCGGTTCATTGGACTGTTGGTGTTAGTGGTGGTTCTGGAGGAGGGGGGAAGGTGACGAACTGGTCATTGACGGCGACGAATTCTTCGGGGAGGTCTGGGATATCGCTTATGACCATAGTTGGGGGTGCTCGGTGACCGTAGTAGTCTTGCTCTCTTGGCGGCGGGAGTCTCCATCGGTTTATTGTTGGCCAGGCTGTCGCGTTTGCAGTGAGTCCGCCGGGGGTGTTGTGGCCTGTGTGTTTCCCTGATGCTGTTCCCCCGCCACTGCCACCCCCACCAGGGGTGAGATTGTTGGTGCTGTTTCCTGCGCTGTTGAGCGCTTCTTTCTTTTTCCAGGATTCTTTCTTCTCGCGGGGAGGCTTGGTGCGCGCTGGGAGGGTGGATTCGACGTCTTCGGGGTTTGGAGGCCGTTTTTGGGGTATTGAGGATGTGGGAATTGCTGGAGGGGGGGAGTCGCGAGCAACGTCAGGCATAGGGACGTCTTGCATGTCTGGTGGGGATTGTTGGTTTTGGTGAGAGTGGAGGAGGTAGATGGAGGTGAGTTGAAGCTCGCGTTGTCGCGATGCGAAGCTCGTGCCAAGGCCAGATTAATTGTGGTGTCACGTGAACAGAGATATCTGTAGGCGCTGGGTGAGCGAGTCGAAACCCTAACCCATGCTGGCCAAAAAAATTGTGGTCTATTTTCGAGACTCATTTAACCTCTTATCTTTAATTCGCACGCATTTCTAAGTTGTTTAGACTATAGTTGCTGAAGTTAGATGTATTATTTCATTTCCATCGCTCCTCAAAGTGTACCGTATTAACTCGAGAGGGAACCTCGCGCTAAGGCGTTGGAATTGCCTCTAACGTATTGTATGGTGAAACCGCCCATGACTGGGATTCCGCTCACGTCTGGCGAAAAATGCAATATCTCAACAGCGAGTGAACGAATTTCTCCTAGCTTCAAAATAATTTTTTGGCAATAGGGGAGTTCTCTGAGGCACAAAAAGCCACCTATGAGTATATATGAAGACACCTACCAGGCCACAACCCAATCCCATCATCAACCTGATAAATATTAGTAGGCTATGGAACCCTGGAGATATGTCTAAAGTATATGCCTAGTAAGTGTCGGGCTTTGAAGCCTACAGGCTGTTGTGTTATAAGATTCTTTGTAGACCCCTTGCTTTAAATCAATCAATAACTCTTTTTTAACTGTATTCGCAAAGGGGTTTGATGACTAACAGTAGTGTTAAGGCCGGTTAATGACATACTTTTAAGCTAGCTATCTACAACATTATATTTGGACTGTTATTGCTCCCAGCACAATGAAAGTTACAGGATAAATATGTTTTAACGCCCACATAAAGATTCATGATTTATATAATTATACTATGCCTGGTTGCTGCTGTGTAGATGCTTTAAAAAATGGCCAATTTGTATGTAAAACCAGGGATTTGCAAGAAATTATATAGCACAACAATCAGTAGGCCCTAAAGTCCGATACTCACTGGGCATATACTTTAGACATTCCTCTAGGGTTTGATATCTTACTAGTGTTTATTAGGTTACTGATGGGGTTGGGTTGCTGCCTGGTAGGTAAATATTATTG
This sequence comes from Paragyromitra xinjiangensis, assembly GCA_038503065.1. Taxonomy (NCBI): domain Eukaryota; kingdom Fungi; phylum Ascomycota; class Pezizomycetes; order Pezizales; family Discinaceae; genus Paragyromitra; species Paragyromitra xinjiangensis. The sequence goes on from JBCAMK010000007.1 coordinate 1,369,906, forward strand.
TAGCTACCTCTCCCACTCTGGAGGGGCCCAAAAGCACTGTAGCTGATTAATTTATTTAAATCGAGAATATAGTTTATCTAACATGTCTGAAGACACCCCCAAAGTTTCGTAATAATTCATTTACTCGTTGTTGAGATACCGTATAGTTTCGGGCGATACCCCCGGGGGGATCCTGCGGAACCAAGAGGGATAGAAACTTTTGATTGGTGGGAAGGACTTTCAGCCTTGTTTATAGGCGCCACCTCCCTGGTTGCGCGAGATCCCCTCAGGGGTATCGCCCGAAACTATACGGTACGGCATTTTTTGCTCGTTGCCATATGTGAGCGGAATTCCGCGGCCGTCGACGTCATGGGCGGTTTCGCCATACAATATGTTATTGGTGGGGCGGCGAGAAATTTTCGCTGTGCTTTGGCCCTTTTAATTGACGCTTTGCCTGTAGAAGCAATTCCAACGTCTTGGCATGAGGTTCCCTCTCTCGATGCTAAATAAATCCACGAGTAATAAAGACGAATAAAATAGGACCGTAGGGCGAAGTAGTCAGCCTTGTTTCTATAGTAGATACCGTGAAAACTCGAAAAATTCGTTATCTCTGCAATCCACGTGGTAGGGTGGGTAGGTGGTTTTACTGGTTATTTTGGTTGATCTCTATAGAACGACATGTAGCTATTCAAAGAACGCTCTAATTGCAGCTTCAAAAACCGTAGAGCCGCTCTCGCTTACCCCTACTAAGTGGATTGTGGAGATAACGAATTTTTCGAGTTTTTACGGTATATCTTCGAGGATTAGATTGCAGCAGGATCTAGACCGCGGTCAGCTGTAGAGTAGTTCGGATCGGACCGAGCCAACGGATCGAATGGATTGGACAGACGGGCTGCCAGCTAGCTTGTGTATGGATCGGCAATAGCAGGCTCTCACTATTATTGGTATTTCATATGTAGATTCAAGGACTCTACTCGTATTCTCACGACGTTTTTAAAACGGCCCAGGTCCACATATCATATGAACTGTCCCGAATCCACTTATTTTATATGGGATGCAGAGGTAGCCCGTTTTAAAAACGCCACGAGAATACGGGCGGTACCTGGCCATGGTGTGTCGTAGCTATTGTTTGTCCAAGGGCCTAAGGGAAGAGAAAACCGGGTTTGAGAATAACGGGCAAGGCCTGAGTCCCACTATTGTTTTATTCGTTAGGCTAAAAGGACTGCAGTCAGATAGTCGACTGTGTTCGGACGGCACCTAGCTCGTCCGTTTGTTTGTCTAGGGATTTAAAGTGAGAGAACTATTTAGAGATTGGGGTCCTTAGTATGAGTAGTACAAGCCGAACTGGAGCAAATAGATGTATTAAGTTATTCTCTCACTTAATCCTACTCCTTGTACTCTGGCGTAAAAATCACTATTAGTCTACGGCTCTGTTTTCGAGTGCTTATGGCAAAGCATAATTATAAGTACTACTGCTAGATTTTTTATTAAGATACCGTATTTATTCGGATAATTGGCTAAATCCAGTATCTCCGAGGTACTTGTAGCAACCAGCAAATTATATATAAAGTTGTTGTACTTCCAGTTCAGAATTTAACGTTGCAACGACCAACCTCTGGAGTATGCGTACAACGTATATTTTGCTAGTCGCCACAAGTACCTCGGAGATACCGGACTTAGCCAATTATCTGAATAAATGCGGTACTTAACACATTAATATTATTCGGGTGTACTTTTTATAAGATCCCATCTCCACCTCCTGATTAAACGAGGTACCACAATAATACTATATGTAAACAACCTAAGATCATCCAAAGTGCGCACAGTTGGTGACTAAATCTCCAAGCCCCCCAAAAGCTCAGCCTTCACAGTAAGCGGCCGGACTTGCAATTGGGTATAATAAATAGATCTTAACCACGTGGTTGCTTGAGCGGAAGTACTTACTATGATAGTACATGAATTGCAGGACTACATGTAGTGTAAACTACTCGCAACAGGCATAATGAACCCGAAAATGCAAGGGTGAGCTAACCAACCAAATCGTGGATGTGCTGAGTCAAGACGAATTAAAAATTTTCACCAGCAAAAGTCATTTTCGGGTTCTTTATGCCTGTTGCGAGTATGAAGTCATACTTTGAGCACTCGTGAGAGCCTGGCTTTTCGAGAAAATGTGATATATCGAGAGGTCATACTCAGGCGTTCATTAATCAGTTAACTGGCTTTCTCCGGTATCCCCTGCTACAGCGAAAGCCACAGACTTTATCTTATCCTTATCTGATCATACAGTGTCTAACGGTCGGATGACGAATACGGTCGGATGACGAACAAGGATTAAAGTTTCCTTATTCGACAGTGAGAGGTGCTCGTCGTGCAGACCCTATTATATGCGTCACAAAGATTCCTAATATACCTAGATCTAGAAATTCTCCAATTGCCTATATAAGCTTCTGAGGCGTATTCAGCTCCCACCATTTTGATTGGCTTTCGGATATTTGGAGGATAATCGGGCGCGTTCATGTCGATTGATAGGCTCAGCGCTGAATATGGTGGAGGCTCTCTTATGTTCAAGCTTCTGTATATATGTTCCGACCCGTCTTTTATCTTCGCCCATTGGCAAACAGGTCGGCCAGTAGGCACTCGTGCTCTACAATAAATACCTGAAAACAGGGGTATGGGTTTGACCAACCAAACTGTGAAGCGTTGCCGCGGGGTGAATCAAAAGCTATTGCTACCGAAAGACATTTTCAGGTACTTATTTACTAACAGTCCCACTTTGATCGTTGGCTGACCCAGCTACAATTTGACACTAAGAGACGGCCAACCTTCAAATGAAAATTTTTTTCAACTATAGTTCAGCCCCTTTACCACCCCACCCAACCACCACCGCACCTAACCATCACAGTTTCATTTACCCCTGGGCCACAAATTTTTAGATACCCCCAGCTTTCATTACTTGGATTTTCATTCTCTAATGCACTGCATTGTATACTTTTTGGGGGAATCAGATATACATTTGTAGTTAAAAGGAGAGTTCATCATCATCATTGTTGGGTTGTAGTAACTTTTGCAGACCACTGTGATGGTGATAATGTGAGTAGACCTGATCCCGGCGCCTCGTGAGTACCATAGTATTCCGTGAAATTCGCTCCGGCGCTAGTATCCCATAGTCCGGTAAAGCTGACTCCCCTGCAAAAGGAGCCTCTGTTGTTGGTGAGGTTTCAGTTAAATCTGTGTTGAGCCACAGCATACAGGGGGGTCAGCATTTTTTACCGGACTATGGGATAGAGGGAGTAAATGCTAGCACTAAGGCAATTTGACTAGCCGTTTTTCTTGCTTTTTACCTACCGCGTATGCCTTCTCAGTCGCCACGGCGGGTTAGTCACCGTTTTTCCAGCATCTAAAGGTTTGTGGTACACGATTGGTCGAATAGGTTGCGTGTCTCATATTTGTACCAAGTTTCGCTTGTGTACTCGGGTATGGAGGTAAAAATCGGAACAGGCAGGGGGGCGAATCGCGATCAAGATTAGGATCCACTTGGAAAATGAAACAGATGCTCAGAAGTCAAGAACAAGGATTACCACTTCCTTTGGAAAACCTGCTATTTTCGTTGCATTGACACTACAGGTTTATAAACTTCTTGGTAGCCGTGCACGTTCCGATTTTTTGCAACCTTCAGCACATGAAAATCACTGACCGGGGTGTTGAACCGTTCCGATTTTTGTCTCCATGCCCGAGTAGTGACGTTTGGCAAGGCAATACTAATCGGGGACGATCCGCAATTACAGATCTGTAGATTTGGAATTTAAAACTTGATATCATGACCAACCATATTTCCGCTGAGAAAAACGGCGACTGACCCACCTCAGCGACTGAGAGGGCATGCGCGGGATGTTATTCCTCCCTAGCGCCGGAACAGGTTTCGTAAATACTACGGTAGTAGCATATCTAGGTAGTCGCTAAGGAATGTGAGCGATAGCCCTACATAATGAAATAGTTCGATCCGCGATGCTAATTGGTTCATAGGTACGGATAATCATAGCCGGTATTAGATCGAGCAAATAAGCCACAGCTTTTTGCAATTGGATTCCCCATCTCTCCCCATCTGAGATTGAGCTCAGCCATGAGCTTACCCCTTAGATTCGAGCCGAGGAACCTATGCCTTGATTAGTAGAGTGGGATTATTATGCATACATGTATCACTTAGATACTACCACTTAAAAGAAGGGGTAGGGCTTGATACAGCTATGGTACTCTGTTATTGGATCACCCTGTATTACGCACTCAAGCATCGAAATCTGAGTTAATACCTTGCAATTAGCTATAGTTGGCTGCCTAAGATATCTAGTAGATGTAAATGCAAGGCGGACCAGCGGTCAAGCTCTTCCCTACACAGCCCCTAGTAGCGATAACGAATGCCGTTGTCAGAAAAAGAGGTGAGTGCTATGGCCTAAGGGGCTAAAACCTACCACGTTATCTAATTATAACATCTAGAGGAGGGCATAAGGGGACTACATAGTTACTGTTGGGAAGTAGAGTGGATATTACTCTACCTAGTAGTGAGGAAGTGTTTGGGTATGAGGTATGTAGGGAATCGGTAGTTTTCGTGTTGCGGTGTTCGGTCGCTAAGGTTTTTGAGATGTTCTGCCTCTTTTGTGTAAACCGGACCACTCTTGGGCACCTGCGGAGAGATCTAGTCTGTTCATGTTCTATACCTTGGAATTTTCTTATGTGACATAGTTGAGGAAGTTGATGAGACAATATATCAGATTAGGCTGAAACCACTGAGATTTAGATGGTAGTACATAAGTGAGCACTGGAACTTGGACAGGACGTAATTTTTGCTTCTTGCACTAGTGTCACCCTATAGCTTCTGGCACACCATACGGCAAAAAAAACGAGAAACGTGGGACTTAGGATTTAAGGTTACTATTTGTAGTTTCGAAAATTCTAGCAATAGGGTTAACCACAGGATCCTGCTCTCTAGCCTGACCCCAATTTTTCGATCTTTGCCGTGTGCTGTAGAATGGTTACTAAACCGCAGGTCTCAATGTTTCAGACTTTGGTTAGTCCCTTGGGCCCCGGATCAAGCTAGGAGATTTTAGCAGTGGATATTGGTCGTAGAAGCCATGCTGGTAAGGCTCCTGTTTGCTAATAATTTTGCTAGAGGTTGCAATTGTGGTACCGTATTATCTCGATCATAAAGAACTGGCCTTCGGAAGACCTCAAAAAGTGTCGGATACGGTTGTGAAGCATCAGGGATTTCTGTCTTATGATGATGGTGGTGGTGATGATGAATTCACTAAATACATCCGACCACCTGGGTTATGGTACCAGTTCTTTATGACTGAGATAATACGGTAGCTGGTACTTGAGTAATTTTCACTGAATTATGCCCCCAGACGATCCCAATGGTTACTAAAGCAGGTCTGCCTTGGTGGAAAAAGCAAAACCTATGATTAGATCATACTGGAGCTCAAAAGTCGTGATTGAAACAATTAAATGGCTGAGAATCAAATTTTGGGTATTGGTAAACTTCAGTCACGTACATAGCTAATGTTACACGCTGTCCAACGTCACACCAACACTATGCAGTACGGTTTGCAATAGGCAACAGCGCTGGTAATTGGATGAGGTTTCTGGGCTGTTGTCAAGTAGGGTTCGTGGGTTCAATAGTCATCCGACATGGAAATGCGTATGACCCATATCGAGAATACTGGAGCATCAAAGCCAAATGCCACCCCTGGCCTTAGCCTCATCTATACCATTTCTGGGAGGTTTGATAGATTCTAATGAACACGCCTTTATGCAGGCTCAGACTACCCCGGGAACCTCACTCAATTATAAGTAGTAGCACACACACGCATACGCACTACTTTGCCCTAGCTAAAATTTGTAGGGCGGATTTTATTATTAATACTTGCCCCCAGCAGGAGGAAGCTGAGCTCTGGCTTTTGTTTCATAGCCGGTGTTAGTGTTTCTTCTTCAGCTAGTCATACACGAACCACTCCTCAGCAGCGCATACTATAGTCGGAAATTATGCCCGTCGACCTTGATCAATTTGAAGCATATAAACTTATCTCTAGACCTTGCGCGGGCTACTGGTGCCATAGCATCACCGATGAATCCGGGGGAATTACAAGGATAGAAACATGGAGTAGAGGCGCAAAGCTTGGCAGAGGGAGGTTCGGGACTGTATGGTTAGAGAAGGAGAAGAGCGGAGCACTTAGGGCCGTAAAGCAAATATCTAAGATGGACTTTTCAAACACAAAGGAGTTGCTAGCTTTAACAAAGATGAATGAGGTAAATATTGTTTTTATCTCAGCTTTTCTTAATTAACTTATCAATACTTTACGTATTCTGTGTGCAAGCCCTTTACTATAGCTATGTGTGTTTAGGTGCTGATCATGATGCATTGCATATCTTTGTAGTACCCCAAACACTTTCTGGAGTTTTTCGGATGGTACGAGGATGACGAAAATATCTACTTCGCGATGGAGTACGCGCAATGTGATCTGGCCAGCTACATTTTTCAAGATGGTGCTACAACAGAAATCGAGGCAAGGACTATCGCCGCGCAGTTGCTCGCAGGTTTGAAGGTCATGCACGATAACAATTTTTGTCATCGCGACCTTAAGCCACAGGTTGGGCTCCTTTGGTAATCTTGGTGCTGTATGATGTCTGTCCGAATATGAATCTTATTGGAGACATAGAATATCCTCATGGTCTCATTGTCGCCTATCGTGGTCAAAATTGGCGACTTTGGTGCCTCGAAGCAAACAAAGCCCGAGGATCATACGGTACTTCAGACGGAGACGGGGACTGCCGGATACATAGCGCCTGAGGTCTTGGGCTTTCTTCCCTCTGACACCTCAGTATACACCAACGCCGTCGACGTCTGGTCTTTAGGAAGCCTTGTCTACGCCACCTTGACCAGGGAGGCGCCGTTTCTGGTCCAAGGGGAGCTTCTTGAATATGTCCAGGGCCGAGCACCGTTCCCGAAGGCGAAACTAGCCGAGAACGGGGCAAGCGATGCGGCTATCATATTTGTTAACAAATTGATGATGCCGCATCCTGAAAACAGGTTAAGCACTGAGCAGGCGCTAAGGGATCCTTGGCTAATAGTTGAGGAACAGAATAGGTTTGGCGGGGGGATAGAGGAGGGGGATACTGACTGGGACCTGATGGGAGTTAAATCCGGAGGGAAGCAGAATAGGAATAAGGGAGAGGTGGGAAGGGAAGATACCTCTTCGAAGAACACGCTCATTTCCCCTGTAAATTCGCCCATCTTTCTCTCCACTATCAACTCAGATTCCCCGGGGCGGGTTGGGATTCTAGATGAGACTCCTCTTCTAGCAGATTCGGATGGGGGCATTGAAGCGGGCTCCATTTTGAGAAACAGCCAGATTACATTAAATGGTAAGAATATTCAACCTGAAAGCCCGTGATCTGCCTTTTTTCTATATTCCCGCCGTGGGCCTTTCATGGGGCGGTTGTGTTAATTACTTTGGCAAACTTACACTAGAGGGAGATATCTGGTTGGAACTCCCTACTTTGGGCCGCTGAGCTGGGGTGTTTCACGGGATTTTTTTGGGTTTTTGACAGGATTGAAGCTAAAGAGAAGTAGTGAATAGAGACACACAAGAAATATTGCACGATTGTATCACCCTATACTGCGCAGTCAGACATCAAAACCTGAGGGCCTCCAGGCGGTTATGCTTACAACGTCAAGTAAACACAAATCAGAGGCAGCTCGGTGGTACAACTCTATTACACATGGCTACCCGTGATGGAAACATAGAGATGGCAAGGCTACTTATAGAAAACAGAGCGGATATCACGGCCATGGATGGAGATCGGGACACGGCGCTGCACTTAGCAGTCAGAAAGGGATATGAAGGGATTACGAAGTTACTGCTAGATAATGGAGCAGGCATCATTGCGAGGAATGCCGAACACGGGCCTACGTTGCTAAACCTGGCATTTCATAATCAGCAGGAGCGCGTGCTGTCGCTGTTGCTAGAGAACGGAGCGGATGCGAACGCCACGAAAGGAGGTAGTATTGAAGATACAGCGCTGTACTTAGCTGCATCTCAAAGATGTGAAGGGATGATGGAGCTGTTACTAGGTACCAGCATGGAGGGGAATATCGTGAAAGATGAAGCACTGCTATTGTCTGTACGAGAAGGATATGATAAGATAGTAGAACTGCTGTTAGGGAGAGGGGCGAATGGGGGGTTGAAGGACGCAAGAGGATACACACTACTACACCTGGCGGTTAAGGCGGGATACAAGGAGATAGTGAGATTACTACTAGAAAGTGGAGGGACGGATGGTAATCAGCATGGTCCAGCACTTCACATGGCAGTCGAGTCAGGAAATAAAGGGATAGCGAAATTACTACTGGAAAACGGGACGACGAATTCTGACGAAAATGACCTGGCTCTTTGCATAGCAGTTAGGGCAGGAAACGGGAGAATAACTGAGTTGCTCCTAGAGAAAGGAGCAAATTCAGAAACAGAAGACAGTTCTGGATGTCTGTTACTGCACGTAGCGGCTGAGGTGGGCGACGCGAGGGTTGTGAAGGCGCTGCTAGAGCACGAAGCGAAGGTTAATGCGGTGGATCGTTATCATTTTACGGCGCTCCATCTAGCAGCCAAGGGGGGGCACGAGTTAGCAGTGAAATTACTTCTAGAATACGGGGCAGACGTTTTAGCAAGTAACGACTGGGGAATAACAGCAATTCACCTGACCGCCACGGAAGGGCACGATAGAGTGGTGGAGTTACTTCTGGAAAACGGAGCCGACATCAACTCAAAATCCGGTTCAGAATGCACACCACTTTTCATGGCGATCGAAGCAGAACACGAAGAGACAGTGGGATTACTGCTGAGAAAAGGAGCGGATGCGGAAATGGGAAGTGAATCCAAGAACCCATTATTCGCGGCGGTTGGCCTAGGGAACCAGAGGATAGTGAGATCGCTTCTAGAAAACAGAGCAAATGTCAATTCAGTATCTCCTCCAGGACGGACAGCACTCTGTATAGCGATCAGAGCGGGGAACGAAGGGATGGTGGAATTACTGCTGGAAAGGGGGGCGGAGACAGGATCTGGGGATAAAAAAGGATATGCATTAAGTTTAGCAGTTCATATGGGGCATGAGAGAATAACGGAAATACTGCTAAAGAAAGGAGCGGGTATGGAAACAGAGAACGGATCCGAGAACACACTACTCGCGGCGATCAGAACAGGAAACGAGAAAGTAGTGAAATTGCTGCTCGAGCATGGGGAAAACGTTACGGCGAACTACTGCGACTCCCTCGGATGCACAGCACTCCACATGATTTCGTGCTATCAGCTTCCGCAGTCCAAGAGGGTGGCAATGGCAAAGGTACTCATTGCACATGGCGCTTTATTGAAAGCCAAGAATTCCCAGGGCCAGACACCATTGAGATTCGCCATCATACATGATCACAAAGAGCTAGTGGAGTTATTGAGGAGAAAGTTGGGAATCAGTCATCTTCGTGTTGCAATATTTCGCCGCTGAAGTTCAGGGATGTGTATTTGTTAGTGATCATTGGATGTTGCTGTGGGCCCCTCTTCTAAGGAGAAAGGTCCTCTTTTGATTTTTCTCGTTATATTCAGACTAGGGGAGGACCTCTATATTTCCTTTGTTTTCTAATAACTTCATATTTCTCTATTTTCTGGGCTCCATCGTTTCTACAGATTTTGTTTTGTTATTTCATTAGGCGCATAATCTACGGGTATACGTAGGTGGGTTTATGTCCAAGAAGTGAGTCTTGAAAAATGACGAGAATATGTTCTAACGATAATGGAGCTATTTATTAATTCACCCTCACGCTGCCCTGCGTTTATATTTAGTCGCCCGCTCACCAAGAGTCACATGGCTTGCTAACCAGTAGTCCTGCTTGACCATCTACCTCCATCACTCGCGAAACCCCTCATCTACTTCCTAAGCTTAAGATCCATCCCCTCCACTCCCGCCCCACAACTATTTCTACTTCTTTAAACCTTCGTCACTACGCCAAAGATTATCACTCAGTTGCTCAAAGGGAAGATCTTATCGATTTTAGAAGCTTAGAACTACTGCGGCAAGTTTTGGGTTTTAGCGGTGTTTAGCTACATGTAGTTATGCTCGCAAAATGACATGGCCAGAGAATACAACCGAAGATTTTCACCCACATACCAACGAATCTGATACAACTATCTCCAGGGTATCAAATCTTGGAATTGTAAGGATTTAGAATAAAATTTACTTTAATATATACTAATTAGTACTATATGCAAGGGGCCGGGAGTCAAGATCCCAACATGAGGAATCTTAGATCTGAAGCCTGTCATGGCTTCGAGAGAAAATAGCATGGGTGAAATGGGCTGTAACGTTTGGAGTGGGCACTGTACGCTTCCAGTGAATCTCTTGGTTCCCTTTCCGTTGATGTGTCGACTAGCTTATTCTGAAAGTCGGCCATTGCGATACTAAGATTAAAATGGAAATGGTCGCTGCAATTTGAAGCTCAAGCGAGACGTTGAAGTATGAATTTCTTCACGGGGTAGAAGGGTCTGGGGAAACATTGAAGCGTGGGCTGCTCAATGAATTTAGTAACAAGAAATTGTGGTTGTAGGATTGCCAGATACAGATTTTAGGCCCTGGTAGATGTAGCTGAAAGATTGTTTTTTGAAAGCCGTTAGAGACGGTTTGTTTTTCTTTTAGAAGCCCTAGGTGCTATTCCAAAAGCGCTTATGTTTTTTGTTCTCTTCTTCGGCTGCTAGGCATGATTATATGATTTGAGCTATCTACAGGCACTTTTGATTCGCCCAAACTGATAAAGAGACTAAGCTTTGCTTGAGGTTCACGTTCGTAAAGATACGCTGGCGGGATAAAATTGAAATGTCCGAAGAGCAAGGCCCATAGGCGTCTGTTCACTCAATATAGAGACCAATGGCCACTTTGTCCTAGCCAAACAAGAGCTCGCCATGTACTCAGCAGAACCAAACCAGAGAATATGTATAACTTTTTAACAGTATCAAATACATACAAAAAACCACAAGGCGCCTTCCATAAAAAGTACCGGTACGTAGAAGAAGGAAATAATACCAAGATCCAATCAAGTTTAAAAGCCATCAAATTGGCGAGATTATAGACAATCGCTTCTCAGCTTATCATATATCCTTACCCATCTGCTAAGAGAAATACTACTTCCGAGACCTCCTACCGACACCTTTACGGATTCCTCCTGATCCCTTACCACTGGACTTCTTGTCAAGGCCAGGAAAGACAACGGCGTGGCGGGATTGACGGCCACGTCGGCGCACTTTGCTCGCAGCGATTTTCTTCTTGGATGGCTCAGCAGGAGTAGTTTCGCCGTCAACTTCCATGGCGCCTAAAGCTTCGTCAGAATAGTTGCACATTTTATAAACCACGTCCAAACCCTTCTTCGAATGAGGATGCGTAGAGTGTGTTGTTAACCTTCTTTTACTTCTGATCCTCTAGTATTTTCAGGTTCTATGAGTCGACTAGTCAGTAAACCGGTTGCTCTAATAATAGGAATCCCGAGTGTACCTTTTTCAGTTTCAATTTCCATCGCGCCAGGCATACGAAGGGGCTCTTTGCCGGAGTTGGCGATAGCAAGGACCTTCTCAGAGAGTCTTGCCATGCGAGCGTCTTCAACAGGTCTGAAAACAGCGTTTGCGAGCTTCGTCTTGTTGTTCTTTATGCGGCCTGAACAGAGGTGAGAAAGCCGTCACAAGAAATCTATGGCAAGGGACAAAATAACTTACTGGCTCTTGCTGATTTCGCCATTTTTCCCTGGATTTGAATTTAGAAAACTGAGGGACTGATTGAGGTGAAGCCTTGAGGCGGAAGTACAGCTGTGCGGGTGTTTGCTACCATGTGGGGGAAGCGTCGGATTAAACTTTTTTTTTATAATGCTAGCGCCTTGGCAGCTCTTGGCAGCGTTAGCGTTTGTTCCACTTTGAGCCGCAGACATTATCTGAACGTCTCATCTTCACCCAATGTCACTCTATATGAAGTCGTAATGTCTGTGGGTATCCCAATTCTATCGCCATTTCAGTCATATGCAAATAACTGATAAGAGCCTCACATAGTTAGAAATTCATCAGGATCAAGGATGCTTCGCTTCTTACCCCCCGTAAACCGTGCCATGACCACACTGGACCGTGCATTCTTTCAAAAAACTTTTCCAATCACGGCAGCGCATGTGTTTGATCAAAGGAATATCAAGAAGGTACAGGATGAATGCAGGGAAGATTTGCTATATGAAATTCCTATGGTGAAGACAGTAACGACTGAGGAGGATGCCACCGGAACGAAGAAGATACTGGTGAAGCTAAAGCCAGAAGTAAGACATGATGGTATGACCATTTCACGTTTGGTTCTCACTTTCATCTATACCTGGCTAAGAGTTCCACTAGATCTATCAACTGTTAGTGAGAAGACGAGAGAACTTGCCCATAGTCGGATTCTAGAACTGGTTCCGTATAATCTTCACATGAAGTACGAAAACTGGAGCTACCGTGCGTTCGACCTTCCTATCACTGCTCTTCGCAGTACTAATACTTGTTCCCTCTCTAGAAGAACTTATTGAAGCTATCATTCCTGAAGATCTCTGTCACAAATTTCCTCGCAGCTTCACTAAAATCGGCCACATCGCGCACATCAACCTTCGCAATGAATATCTTCCTTACAGGCACCTCCTCGCATCTCTCATTCTTGACAAAAGTGCCTTGATTACTACTGTTGTTAATAAGATCCAAGACGTTGGGTCTTGGTCTAAGTACCGCACATTTCCTATGGAGATCCTTGCTGGCCCCCCCAATACTGAAGTTGTCACCCACGAGTTCAACTGCGTCTACCACTTCGACTTTGCAAAAGTCTACTGGAATAGGCGGCTAGAGAGGGAACGCCATCGTCTCGTATCCCTCTTTAAACCTGGGGAGGCGGTTGCGGACGTCATGGCTGGTGTCGGTCCGTTTGCAGTCCCTGCTGCAAAAAAGAAGGTTATCGTCTGGGCGAACGATCTCAACCCGGACTGCTACAAGAGCCTTAAAAGCAATATCTTTCGCAACAAGGTTGATAAGATTCTCCTCCCCTTCAACCTCGATGCTCGCGACTTCATCCGGGGGTCTGTCCGTGACCTTTATAAATTATCACGCTCGTCATCGCCACTCAAAAACTCCATCACTTGCCACCATTACCAATTTTCACCAAAAATGGTAAAGAAGCTAAAAAAGCTCGGCAAGCCTGAGGAGGCAATCAATCCCGCTCCAGAGACTATTCGGATTCCGCCTACGTTTTCCCACTTCATCATGAACCTGGCCGCCTCGGCTACATCGTATCTTGACGCCTTCATAGGAGCCTATAACGGACTCGAATCTATATTTTTCCATGGCGATGGGAGCATACGCAGGGGGATGCCGCTAATTCATTGTTATGCATTCAGCAAGAGTCCAAATGCTGAGGCTGCTGGAGCGGAAATTTGTGCGGAAATTAGTAAGGGGCTGGGATACGAGATGGAAATCAGCGGCCTAGTGGATCTTAAGCATGTGAGGATGGTTGCGCCCTCTAAAACCCACTGGTGCGCGAGCTTTAGGCTACCGGTTGAAGTAGCGTTTGCGGATGTACCACCTCCAAAGGAGATAGATGACGTAGAAGTAGATCAAGAGAATTGGTCAAAGTGGAGTATGGATTACTGATGTTGATGGTAGAGGTATCGGTACTTTAAACACCGAAGGGTTGGTGGAGATCCCAACGTTAAGAAAAGTTTACGCGTAGATGAGCGGATGCTTTGTGTGGATAGATCTCTGTTCCGAAGCCCCATTTATTATTGTATATATTTGACACTCGCAACTTACTCCAGCAGGCTGCAATATGAGTCACTTCGTTTCATTTCGCAGGGGGCATCTGCAACTGTCAGTCTTTAATCCAAATTTCACAGCATATTTCCTACAAGATTCGAGCAGGTGCTCTAGTCCGAGTGAGTTACTGTGTTCTGGCTCGTCGCAAACATGATGCATCACTCGCGTTTGGCTTCGCACATGCCAAGCTAGCCAACCCACCTCCTTTCCACCCCATCCCTCTTTCCTTCATCGTTCCTTCACACGAACTCCCCATCTATCCGCCATCTCACTTATCCATTTATCAATCGAAAAATCCAAATTTATTCCTTCCCTCTCGAGTCGGCTCGGGCTCGTGGAGCTTTAGGCTTGAGGAGTTCGAGCCTACAATTCGATCCCAAGCCCACTATCAATGCATGGCTATTAGCGAGTGATTCGTGAGCACTTTGCTGAAAACTGGAGAAAGGATGATTGAAGGAAATTGAGAACATCAGCAGCGGATTTTTGAGCATCGTTCTGCTTCTACTATGGCTCGTTAACGAAATACTAACAGTCCCATGATGAAGGGGCTTGACACTTGAGAGCTCTACAACTAATATTTTGTTTGAATTTCATTGCGCAGGGGTTCACGGTCTCTGGAGACTCCATAGACTTCATTTAGCGAGGATTATGGGCCCACATCTAATATCTGCAATTCGAAATATGATCCCAACTCAAAAGCGCTTCGATGATGATACAACTTCATGGACAACAAGATATTTTCGACAAGTACGTCCAGGGCACTCAGTGTCGCTGCGCTGCAACCAGATACCAAAGCTTATAGAATCACCGGAAATAAAAGTTTCTCCCGAGAGAAGCTTACTTCTATTTTAGGCCACCTTGCCATCCGATACCACTCGATACGAAAAGTTTCTAAACCAAGCGAACGTTTGACAAGATAACCAAGCCTCACAAAGAAAGAAGGCGAGATAAACATATGGACTGGGAACTAGTAGGTGACCTTCCCCTAACCTTTATCATTACTGCTTACGGGTATTCATAGGGCCTAGGCGAGAAATCAAGACAAGCCATTTAAACCCTAAAGGAACGACCGCGTGAAGGAACCTATTCTCGTAGCTAGGGGGTCGGGCCTTCGGGCCCTCTACAGTTGATGCAATTATGCTGCGATAACAATAGAGTCCTCAAATTTCTTGAGCATGCTCATTAGTTCAAATTGATGAGGAACTAGATTGAATAGTTCAACAACACTTAGACCCTACCCAGGCTGGGGTGGAAATTTCATTCGCCAAATGTAGGCCGTCTTACCTAACCCCGACCTGCACGGAATTATTAGATGCTAACACACTTAGGTAGTCTCGTGCCCAGCCCATACTGCGCAGCAGCCATAGGCAGTAGGGGATGGGAACGAGCCTAACACTTAGGGTGCGTTTGATTGCAACGAAATTAGCCCCGGGAACGTGATTTAACCTTGCAAAATAGAATTTAGCAACGGGTCATGTTTTGATAATTTTCCAGGTGTTTTGTAGCAACGCTTTGTGACTACACAAAACATATTTCTTATAATTCTAAAAATGCAGAATCGCACAGTAGATTTGCACCACAACCACCCACCACACGAAATTCAGAAATTCTTTAGTCTATGAAGGTGATCATGAAACCAATTAAATACCCGATCAACACAAAAATTGCATCAGGGTTGAGTGTCATCCAGTACATAAGACACTGAAAATAAACCACCCTTTGCACAATCAGCGAAGAGGGAACCGTTGTTGAGAATTCTCGTGTTACAATTGTTCTCTTGCTTTGAAAGGTCGCATTTATAATATCCTGAAGAAGAACTAAGGAAAACTATTTTGTGTACAGGACTCACCTTCGCTCCGTTTGGCCTGCCTTTTCCCTAGTGTAGTTTTGGATGTAGGGCTTGGATACTCCGGCTTTTTCAAAATGTTATTATCTTACTCAGACGATACGGACGCCCAACAATCAATATATTTTAGGATCCGCGGTAAAAAAATGCTTATTTATACCCGTAAATGGTCCACAGCTCAGGAGTAGTGGTTTTGATATGTGATAAAACCTCGTCCCTTCACGAATCATCACTCGGACTTTTCTTCTGCCACAAATAGACGACGGCACCCCAGGGCCTTTCCACCACTAGATAGAATCCCATTCAAACTTAAAGAGTGGAAATGGGAAAATGGTCTGATTTTTGGTGCTGCGGAAGATATATAAGCGTTTACTTTTGAGAGGCCACATGAACAGACATAGCAGTCATGATAGAGAGATCAACTATCCACCTGAATCCAAGGGAAGTTCCCCCTTCCTCACTTCCCTTTCCGCAAGTCCGGCCTAATCACAAAATATCAAACGAAACGAAAAAACGACAAACGAAAAAAAAACGCCAGCGTGCAACATGAATTTTTTATATTTCCGCCCAACATCCACCGATAGCCCCCAACAGGCGGCTTAGGCCTCACAGGGCCAAACCACTTATTCAACCCTTCCCTTCGCTTTATACACGAACCTCCTAATCTTCATCAGGTCCTGTCTCCCCTCCGTCTCCACCCCGCTACTCACATCAACACCAATAACCCCTATCTCAGCCAATCCACCCTCCCCAACCACCTCACCAACGTTCCGATGGTCCAGCCCCCCAGCCAACATGACCGGCGGGCCATCAACCAGTACTTTCCTCACATCCTCAGTATCTAACCTTTCCCCTGTACCACCAACCCCACTATCTAGCAGCGGGATCGCATGATACCCGCGTTTCTCCAGTCCGGCCTCGCCGGGCGCAAATCTCCGAATCACTGGTACGGGCAGCAGTCGTGCCCATTCCAACGGCTCCGAACCATGTAGTTGTACTATATCTAGCGCAAGTGCCTGTTGCAGTGCTAGCACTGTTGCGAATGGTTGGTTCCGAAACACACCAACCAGAAGTGCACGTGTCGGGTGTGAGATAAGGCTGTGAGTTGCGTGAGAGAACCAGTCTTGTGCGCCAGATGCAGCAGCCGATGTAGGATGCGTCACACCACCCTTAGGTGTCGAGTGTACGACATTCGAGATAGCCTTCGCGACGTCAATGTCGACGGTGCGCTTAGTGCCTTCTGCAAGTATCATGCCGATCATGTCAGCACCCGACTCGACAGCGACCTTTGCAGCCTCGACAGAGCGTGTGCCGCAAATTTTGACCAGTACTTCGGGTTTTCGTGGTGCCGTAGAAGGAACGTTGAGGAGCGTATTGATGAAGGTGGTGACAGCATTGCCAGCTCTCATAAGGGCTTCACCGACAAGGACTGCACCGACGCCTTCCTCTTCGTAGCGCGCTACATCAGTTCTTGTAGAAATGCCGCTAAGGGCGCAAAGTATGACTTTTTCTCGGTCAATCATAGACACAAGGCCACTAGTTGTTTCGAGGTCCACTTTAAAGCTGTGGAGATCCCGGTTGTTCACACCAATTACTTTCGCACCAACCTTCAATGCCCGTAACATTTCCTCGCGGCTGTTGACCTCAACTAATGGTTCCATCCCGAGGGTTTCTGCAGAGTACCGGTATAGCCGTTCTAGCTCCTCGTCACTTAGCATTTTCACGATCAGCAGAACTGTATCTGCGCCAGCCAGGCGCGCCTCAAGGATCTGATACTCCTCAAAGATAAACTCCTTTCTCAAAATTGCTGGACGGTTTGGCATGCTATCGACGGCCATACGCGCAGCCCGGAGGTCGTCGATAGAGCCTTTAAACCATTCTGGTTCAGTGAGCACAGAGATCGTAGCGGCTCCGGCCAGCGCGTATGTACGTGCCTGAACTGCAGCAGAGGCATCGATATCGATTAGGCCCTTGGAGGGGGAGGCACGCTTAATCTCTGCCATGAGCGCGCATGGGGTTGCGACGGCACGGAGGCGGGCAGGAAAGTCGATTTGCGGTGGAGAGATGGACAGAGCGTGGAGGGCCTCGAGGTCCGCGGGGCGAAGAGAAGGAAGCTGCTTTTGTGCAGCGACTGCGGCGCGGCGGTGTGCATAGATCTTGTCCAGGATAGACTCGGATGGCGGAGGTACTGGAACGCCGTTTAGGAGGGTGTTGGTACCGGGGGTACAGATTCCACTTTCGGCCCATGTGCCACCTTTGGTCTCAAGGAAGTTGCGGATCATAAGGCGACCTTCTTGCGTTAAGATGCTCTCGGGATGATACTGAATTCCTTCTACAGTGAAGGTTTTGTGGCGCACTCCCATGATGACGCCGGTGTCGGTACTGGAGTTGACCTCGAGGACGGACGGGAGGGTTGCTTGTGTTCCAGCAAGAGAGTGATAACGGGTGACGGCGATGTCTTGCGGGACGTTACGGTAGATTCCTTTCGCGTCATGCTTGATATGCGAGGTCTTGCCGTGGACAATTTCACCAGCAAATTCTACAGCGCCACCGAATGCGCTGAAAATGCATTGTCTGGAATAGCCGAGTTAGTGATTCCAACCCGGGGATTTTGCTTTCCTTAAAATTGTCTCTTGAGTTGCGGTAGGGGTGGTGGGGAACACTCACACCCCCATGCATACCCCGAACACCGGAATCTTCCCCGCGAAATACTCGATACACGGTATACTCACTCCCGAATCAGTCGACGGGTGCCCTGGGCCGGGACTAATAACGATTTGCGTCGGGTTCAAATTGATAATCTCTTGCAGCGTGATCTTGTCGTTCCTGTAGACTGTGCAGCTGGCACCCTCCAGCACAAGGAATTGGTAGACATTCCAGGTAAACGAGTCGTAGTTATCGATCAGGATGACATTGGAGCCAGGGATAGCAGGACGAGGGTCTGTAGGAATAGACATTCTGACGACTTTGTGGGGAGAGTTGAGCTGGTGAATATAGAAGTGGTGAATTAGCTACCGTGAGTCATGCAGAGGGGTGGAAGTGGGATATAATACTCTACCTCAAGATGCCACAACACAAAGAATTACCGGATGGTGGCAATGAGTTAAGACCAGAGATAAACAAGAATTCCCAGACCTCTCTCACTTTCCCCCTCTGATGGAGACAGGAGTGTTTATGAAGGGTTGTTGGGGATAGAGACCAGAGAAGAGAGATCCTTGAGGACGTCAATTCAGCCATTTCCATTATCTGCAGGGGAGGGGCAGCTGACTAGATAAGATAAGATTAGATTGCATTACATAAGACAAGATCCAGACCATACGGGGTTTAATTTAGATCACTAGCGGATAGAGACGGCACCAGATACCGGGATCCTTGAATTCTTGTTTCTCATCCATTGCAGAGGGGGTGCCATGGTTGGGTTGGTTAACCCGAGTGACATTTCATGACCTGTTACTTTTAAACTACTCAATCCCTCTCCACCCATCCCCTATCCATCCATCCCCTATCGGAGCCAACTATACAAAGTTTAACCTTTCCAGCCACGGACTTCTCTTCCTTCAGAAACACATTCAACTATATATACTTCCCAATGCCAACATACATTGACATTTCTCAGCCTAGACCGATAACCTCATGCAACCCGCTCGAATAGAAACTTCAGGTCTAAGAACCCTTGGCCAACTGGTTAACAACCAGAGAATACTGTATGCCGTTTCGCTTCTTTCAATATCTCCTGTAGCATGCTCGCAATAGTCGGCATTTGTAGATTATCGCTATGATTCGCAGGATTCATCACGCCCCTTTTCAAAGTTGATTTTAGCACAAAGCACGAAAAACCAAAATTTTGCCCTACTCAGTGTTGGAAAGCTTCAGTAAGTCTCTCGGAAAAAACTTCAGTCCCAACACACTCCCGTTGGTCAAAGTACTAACAACCTATAGTTACCAACCTACAAGTTAATCCAGGGTTTTCTCCAGAGATTTCGCTCAGTATACCATCATCACTCTCTTTAGCCTCAAGGCATTCCGTGCCATCGATATCACTACCAACTTCCTCTTCTATCCATGACGTGTCACCATCTACATCACCAGGAAACAGACTAGAGCATTCGAGCACATCATACAGCAACTCAAACACGGACTCCCTTCACATCTACATCGAATCGCCTGCGCCAAAAAAGATATTCCAAATCAGCTCGATAGGCGCATCATTAGAACAAAACATTTTTTGCTGCTGAATCTCTCGCCATTAAACACGATTCAGGGGCTGTACGCAGCGGAAAATTTAACATTGAAATGCCGGGGTTTTACAACCAGGGTATCCACCAGCAAAGACTCGCGGCAATGACGGTCTAGTAACTTGCTGGAAAACAACTTTGGGCGTTATTGCTACAGATATAAAAAGCGAGATCAATAACAGTCACATGTATTCGTTGTTGACCAACGCAAGGGTCTATAGAAAATGGGTATCTAGAAGCAGATTTATGGCTCATGAGGTATCTATTCAAGCGCTGAGATTGCAGAGGATAGAGGAACCTCAAAGTATAGGTTGGTCTGAAAATATTTAGTATATAGGGCTGAGATACTGGAGGTCTTTCTTGCGGTAGAGCTTTCATTCGGTGTCTTGTGTTTTGTTTACTAAGTTTACATTGCAATATTCTTCCGCTGTTACTCCTTACCGTACGTTATACGATATGTATGTGTACGAGCTCTTGACCGAGGAATCATGCTTAACAATTGGAACGGTGTAATTTCGTTCGTAACGATAGGAAGATTTCTTCTTAGAGCAATCCACTATCATTTTGAATTGATATAGACTGAAGGTTTCGGTGATGACGACACAGGCAACCGGCTTCAGTGTAGGCAGTTGTAAACCAAGGAAGAAAAAAAAGACAAGACAAGGAGTTTTGGTTCTGGTAAACCCACTTGGTAAGACTAAGTTATAATTACCATAATTGCACTCTAGCATATCTTATGGGCTGGCATCTGCGGTTGTGGCATCCCTGTCAATCCAGCCACGTGTGTCACGTTACTCGGCTCAAGACTTGGCGCGGCGTCAGCGGGGAGCAACAACCACACGAACATTCCCCTCGTGTCTGAACAGCTTCATATAGCTCCCAAGTACTTCTTCCAATTATACCAATACCCACCCCCTCAAGACCACCATGGTACATCTTCCACCCCCTCCCCACCCCATCAGTCCACTCCCTCCTAAACCAATATCCCATTGCTAATCACCGACACCAATAGCTCCTCCTTGAATACCACAACCTCCTCCTCCGGTCCATCCTAACGGAACGTTTTCACAGGTAAGCTCCACAACCTCTCAATGGCCCCAGCACACATCTAACCTCCCAATCCACTCAGCTCAACCCCTGCATCAATCGACCAGGTCATCTCCGACTTCGACGGCGTGACATTCCACATCTCCACCCCAGAGACAAAATCCAAGATCCTCGTCTCCATCTCCGTTAAATGCTTCTCAGACCTCCTTCAACACGGGGCCCAGCAGGTTCTTGAGCGAGAGTACGCAGGCCTCATCACTGATACTGAGGCGGGCTACGACTTCTCGCTTATTGTCGATTTGGAGAACCTCCCCGAGGATGCCGGTATTGATACCTGTCATACTCTTATCCAGAAAGAAAAACTAATAAGACCTCCCCCGACAAAACAGAAGCGAAAGAAGACTTGATTCGCCGTATCTCGTTGCTCAAGCGTAATACCATGGCAGCCCCGTTCGAAAAGGCGATTGACGAGCACCATCGTCTCGCGGAAGCCCAGAAAGGGTTCAGCTCGGAGACTGCTCCTTCCGGAGAGGGGACTGAGGTTATGGTCATTAGGTACAGAGAAGAGGAGGCTATGTATATTCAAGCGTCGCATGATCGTGTTACTGTTATCTTCAGTACCGTGTTCAGGGAGGAGACGGATCGGATCTTTGGGAAGGTGTTTTTGTCGGTATGTTTCTGGGATGAGACGGACGAAAGGGTAGAGTTGGTGGAGGCTAACATGATAGGATGATAGGAATTTGTTGATGCCCGACGACGTGCAATCCAGAATGCTCCACAGGTCCTCTACCGTAACGATCCCCCGCTTGAAATTCGCAACGTGGCTGGTGTGAAAGACGATGGCACAGGTGAAATTGGTTACATTACTTTCGGTAACTCTCCCCCTCGGCCCTCTCCCTATCTTCACATTTATTAACACCTTACAGTCCTCTTCCCTCGCCACCTAACCCCCCAACGAAGGGAAGAGTCCATCTCCCACATCCAGACCTTCCGCGACTACTTCCACTACCACATCAAGGCGGCAAAAGCATACATGCACTCTCGAATGCGACGCCGCGTTGCAGACTTTTTGAAGGTGCTAAACCGGGCGAAGCCAGAAGTAGAGGAAAGTGAGAAGAAGGAGAAGAAGACGGCAACGGGAAGGAGCTTTAGGGTACAGGGTTAGGAGGGATGGGATAGTTATGCATAAATAGAAGAGTGAGTGATATTGCAAGCGGTATCAGAGAGAGTAGTGTGCTTGGTTGTGTATACAAAATTTTCGTGCCTTAAAAAAGGTTATATGGGATTTGAGGATCTTGTGGCCTGCACGTAGAATTGCGGCGGGTTCTCAGCGGGGGGCAGGATATTGATTAATTTGCCATTAATGCACTCGTTAACGAGGTGGTGAGATTTGACAAAGATCTAGGAATCTTAGCTTGTTTCCCGTACGTGCCAAAAACGCTTCAGCAGTTTCCACGTTCCGGCAAGACAAAAGTGCCACAAGACATACGAAAATGGCTACGTGTTGGTGCTAAAATGTCAGTCTATGTTGAGCTTATCAGTACATAAGGAGAATCACTCATTGTTTTGCCTCTACGTTATATTTTGGGGGGCATTTTATGGGCCAGGTATTGTAGATTGAGATGCCTAGATTCATAAAAAATCACTCGTTACTACTAGGATTTGTTTTCTGGGGGTATGCCCAGTAGTCAGCCCTCTATTCTCTACCTCATATAAACGCATCCGCCCCACGTCTCAGACCATGCTTAGTCCCCACGGGTTGTTCCGGTGCTTTCCAGTAAACGATGCAATGGTGCGTGAACTCAGGGCTCTACCGATGGTGGAGCTCCCGTGCGTGATTTAAGTCTTCCAATCAGCAGATCGTTTTTCTACACCAACGCTTATCACAATTCCGTCCCTATCACAATTCTAGGGCCTTTCGACTACAAGGATACAAGCCACGATTTTCCTAACTAAACACCCTATTGAAATTCTATTCCAGCTTTCTTAAGCCTTGGCAAAGATATGAACGGAATGAAATTATGATATGTTTCACCGGATATCACCTTTCTACCTATAGTGGCCCCAGAAATAGCTCGATCGTAGCGAAGTGTATTATAATTCGTGCAGTCGGCAGCTATAAGTGGCTGGAAGTAATTGGAGATGGAGATCTAATAGAGGAATATTGGTTCTATTTTAAATAATCGCTGGATACAGGAATTGGGATGGCAAGATGGCCCACTGTGCTAGGCTTCTTGCCCAATAACAGGTTGAACTATATCATATTCCAGGGTTAGCCACCTACCCTTAGAATATGGGACTCAGGTAATACTTCTAAATCAGAGAGATGGGTGATGAGGATCAACCTGGATTTAGACACTCAGGCATTAAGAGTAAGCAACGTGCATTCTCTGGCAAGCACATATGGCCGTACGGACATCGGCACCCCATCGGGCGAAAAATATTAGTGGCGCAAACTCCGTAGAACACTGATAATTTTTTTTTACGCCGAGGCAGGAGGAAGATCCCGAGGCACACTCGTCCGAGAGCGTGGTGATAATTTCCCCGGCCTTTTGGTGACAGTTGCCCTTTCGGTGTCACTAATTCCCAATTAGTACTAGCGTCCGTTGAAAACCTCGAGATGCCGAGGCACAACTTAACTACGGAGAATTTATTTCTCCAAGCCACGCTAAAAATTTAAGGCTGAGGGAAATTCGCGAACGATGTGAGAGCTTTAAACTCTTCGGAGAATTAAAAGGGACGGTGGAAATTCTCCGGTCGGGCCACACGGAATCCGAAGCGAGTAATTTCATAGAATATCACTCGACCAGTTCAGCCGAGGCATGGCGGGTAGTATGGACTAAAAGACACGGGAACAGTAACGTAGAAATGATCATGCGTACATGCAATAACTTTTGTTCAATATTAAAATATCTACGGTATAAAAAATAAGACTCTTACGTTGGAGTGTTTGGGAATCTACAGTGTTCTTACCCGCCGTTATAACCGCAGGCCAAACCATATGCCCGATTCTTAGGTGATACGGCAGTTAGTGAGCTTACCCTGTTATGCATCACATTAAACATGGTTTGCGATCATTACTACCCCTCGTTACACCTTCCCGTCCCTAGGATTGACGCCCGGAGGAAGTACTAAACGGTAGGAGCAAAGCAAAAGAAACATGCAGCTTCCGGTTCCAGAAATACAGCTCCAGTTACTTGAGGTGTGTATTTATGGGTCTCTTTCACCGGGTGCATGGGGGAGCTGCCATTGAATTGCGATTCTTCCTGGAGATCGCTGGAGTCGATGTTTCGTGGGCTGGCAAGTCGACAAATAGGCATCGAGATGATACCAAATTGCCCTGATCAGGTGAAGCCTAACCCTACACATGTTGCGAATCATGTCCTCTGTTTTGCAGTAGATAATAGTTTTTCGGCAATATTGATAGGCTGATCGAGTCTGGGGCCCCCATCGCAGGAAGTGGCGGTAAGCAAATCTTTCTCCCGCATTTTCCCTACCCCGCTGTGAGAACCGTTGTGGTTCAAGATTGTGAGAGCTCGATATAGATGGGGCAAACGGTGTTCAAGTGGGGTCCGTAAAAGCCTGCAGAAAGCCTCATCCCAGCCAGATGTGAAGCTTGAATTACCGCCTTGTCATACGAATGAAGAGTAGTGCGAGGTTCTAAAGTGACAAATGAGAGGTAGCATTTTGAAATCACTGCTGCAGACTACGGAACGAATCATAGGATTATAGGTATGACACAATTTCAATGAGCCCCCAGACAGCAGGTAAAATGGACAGCGCGTGACACCTTGGTCTTAAACGGAGGAGAAACAAAACAGAAAAAAGGAACTTCTGGTAAAGATTTACGCAGAACATATTCCTCTAGAGCGTTAGAAGATAGTAAATCGAACAGCTTGGGGCCTACTTCCCGCCCCTATCAACCAATTGAAACCCCAAGCCATATGCAGTTGATTCCCAGACGTTCAAAGCATAGATGTGGGACCATACTGTACTCCTTAGATTTTTTTAATGCTGTAACATCTAAGATGTAAGAAGCTTAATTCTGATGCCAAGCTGAACCAGAGCCCAGGAGAAACCCCACGTTTTCGGATATGAGGCCGCGGGCCAACTACATTCCGTGTAACGACCCTCAAACATCTAAAACTCCCCAGCGGTGACCGAAGCTCCGGCAGTTCCCAATATGATATCGAGTCGGACAAACTGTAAGAATTATTCGAATAGGCTTCAAGTATCTCATCTCCGAAAATAATCCTAGAATCTCTAGACCGAAATTCTCGGATGTGTGGTTACTGCAATGCAAGTTTTTTCTACCTACCTACCTGGAAGTACATGTATCCAAGTGCTTTATTCTTTTGCATTCACATGGTGTTGCTGTAGCGGATCATCATTTCCACCGAGGCGTGCCAAGGTTTATGGGAGCGAATTACTATCTCACGTTTCAGACATCACAACCGAGCGAATATCCCCGCAGATGCAGATCAGCATGGTGGGTTTTCTATATAATGTTGTGTCCGACAACTTACACTCGAGGATTTATAACAAAGCCCATCAACTCAAGCTTCATTGATTCTGATACCTGCCCATACTTTCTCCATAAAGCTAACACAAGAAGAAAGAAAGAGAAAAACATCGCAAAATGACAACTCCTATCCCTCAACCGCCAGGACTGCCAGTTATTGGAAATACTCTTGACCCAGATGTCCCAATAAAGTCTTTGATGACCATGGCTGAGGTTTATGGTTCGTGTTGCTGCAAAATATTCGAGAAAGAGAGTCAATTAGCTAATATGAGCTCGTGCAGGTCCAATCTTTCGGGTTAACCTTGGTGGCATAACAAGGGTGATAATCAGCTCGGAAGAATTAGTTTCAGAAGCTTGTAATGAGGAGAGATTTGTAAAAGCCGTTGCGGGTGGGCCATTGATGCAGGTTCGAAACGGTGTAGGTGATGGGCTATTCAGCGCTCATCACGGCGAGAAAAGTTGGGGAATTGCCCACAGGATCTTGATGCCAGCGTTCGGGCCATTGTCAGTTCAGGGAATGTTTGATGGTAAAACCCCCACTCATATTCAGAATGAAGTTACGGGTACTAATCTTTATGGCTTTCAGGAATGCATGATATCGCATCGCAGTTAGTCTTGAAATGGGCACGCCACGGTCCGGATCATAAAATCCAAGTCACCGATGACTTTACTAGACTGACCCTGGATACAATTTCGCTCTGCTCTATGGACTATCGTTTCAATTCATTCTACCGTAATGAATTACATCCTTTCGTTGGCGCAATGAACGGCTTTCTCGTCGAATCTGGACGACGGGCTGGTCGATTATCCATCCAAAACCTTTTCATGAGAGCTGCAAATCAGAAATATGAAGCAGATATTAACCTCATGAAAAGCGTTAGTGATGAAGTTGTGAAGAGGAGAAAAGAAAATCCATCCGACAAAAAAGATCTCCTCAATGCGATGTTGAATGGGAAAGACCCAGTCACGGGTGAGGGCATGACTGATCAGTTGATTGTGAATAACATGATTACATTCCTGATTGCTGGTATATCATCCCTCTTGTGATTTAGTATGACCCTCTCTAACTCCCTATAGGTCACGAAACCACATCTGGATTATTATCATTCTCGTTCCTGCTTCTACTCAAAAACAGCGCTACTTACCGTGCTGCTCAACAAGAAGTCGATGATGTCTGCGGAAAGGGACCGATTAAGGTGGAACATATGGCAAAGCTAAAATATCTCAACGCCGTTCTTCGAGAGACTTTACGTCTGTTCCCCACCGCTCCATCTTTTGCTGTCAACGCCAAGCCAGGCGTCGAGGAATATCCCACATTAGGCGGAGGCAAGTACGCAGTTGGTAAAACCGAGGCTATACAGTGCTTGCTGCCCAAGCTACACAGAGATCCGAAAGTCTTCGGTGAGGACGCGGAGGAGTTTAAGCCAGAGAGGATGCTTGATGAAAATTTTGAGAAGCTGCCCAAATATGCCTGGAAGGTATGTCCCTCAACTATTTATATACACCCTTATTCTCTGGAGCTAAAATTATTCTTGGATAGCCTTTCGGAAACGGAGCGAGAGGTTGCATCGGAAGAGCTTTTGCCTGGCAAGAAGCTCTTCTCGTCATGGCAATCCTATTGCAAAACTTCAACTTCCAACTCGATGATCCCAGTTACCAGTTGAAGCTAAAGCAGACGTTGACGATCAAACCGAAAGGTCTCGAATTGCGTGCGTCTCTTCGAGATGGAATTGATGCCACCAATCTCGAAAAGAAGCTCCAAGCCGGTTCCGGTCCGGTTACCACAGAAGACACA
Source organism: Paragyromitra xinjiangensis (assembly GCA_038503065.1). Lineage (NCBI taxonomy): Eukaryota > Fungi > Ascomycota > Pezizomycetes > Pezizales > Discinaceae > Paragyromitra > Paragyromitra xinjiangensis. The sequence goes on from JBCAMK010000007.1 coordinate 1,397,222, forward strand.
GTAATGAAAGAAATTGAAAAGAAATCTGTCGATCTAAAACCAATGAGCATTTACTACGGCTCTAACACAGGAACTTGCGAAGCCCTTGCTGCAAGGCTTGCAAAGGATGCCGCTACACATGGGTTTGAAGCTAAAGTGGATGCTCTGGATTCTGCCACCGATAGACTTCCGAAAGACCACCCCGTTGTCATCATTACAGCTTCTTACGAAGGCCAGCCCCCAGATAATGCGGGCCATTTCGTTGAGTGGCTGAAGAGCCTTAAGGAGAAAACTCTTGAAGGTGTACAGTTCGCGGTCTACGGATGCGGTCACCGTGACTGGCAAGCTACCTTCCAGCGGATCCCAAAACTGGTGGACACACTCCTCGAGGAACGAGGAGGCGAGAGGATCGTAGAGAGAGGTATCGCAGATGCTGCCAACGGCGACGTGTTCACTGATTTCGACGGGTGGGAAGACTCCAAATTCTGGCCTGCGATTCAGAAGAGCTATGGCGGCGTCGCGGTATCTCCTGATTCCATCTTAGAGCCTTCAATCGAAGTCTCGATTTCCTCGCAGAGCCGCTCTACAAATTTGAAGCAGGATGTCAAGAGTGCATTGTTGGTAGTGAACAAACTTCTCACCACTCCGGGAGAGCCGGAGAAGAGACATGTTGAAATCAAATTGCCAACTGATATGGTGTACAAAGCGGGAGATTATCTGGCGATCCTGCCTACCAATCCGAAGAAAAGCGTCAAGAGGGTGGTGGAGAGGTTCCAATTGGCATGGGACGCAGTTTTGAACATCAAGGCGAGAGGACCTACAGTCTTGCCAACTGATGTTAACATCACAGCAGTCGAGGTGCTTTCCAACTATGTTGAGCTTGCCCAGCCAGCTACAAAGAAGGTTCGTTCTTAAACTTACCCAAACCTATAACTCTTACTAAAAATCAAATAGGATGTCCTTACACTTGCCAAAGCCGCAACAAACGAAGAGACTCGAAGCGCCCTCGAAGCCCTAACCGGCGATGCCTTCAATACTGAAGTCTCCCAAAAGCGTCTTAGCCCTCTTGACATTCTTGAACTATACCCATCCATCAACCTCGCCTTCTCCGAATTCCTTGCTCTCCTCCCTCCCATGCGTGTACGCCAATACTCGATCTCCTCCTCGCCCCTCTACGCATCCGAGACCTGCACACTCACCTTCGGCGTCCTCGATCAAGAAGCCATCTCCGGCCGAGGCCGTTATGTCGGCGTTGCATCAAACTACCTCGCGCATTTGGAACCAGGTGATCATATCCAGGTCTCTGTGCGCCCATCTGCACGTCCGTTCCACCTACCATTAGATCCAGTGGAAACGCCAATCATTATGATTTGCGCTGGATCTGGCCTTGCACCGTTCCGTGGGTTCGCCCAGGAGCGTGCGGCACAGATCGGGGCTGGGAGGACGCTAGCGAAGGCATTGCTGTTTGTGGGATGCCGTGGGAAGGGAGACACGTTATACCAAGAGGAACTGGCAAAGTGGGCAGCTATGGGAGCAGTGGATGTTAGGTATGCTTTTAGTCGGGAGAAGGAGAGGAGTGAGGGGTGCAAGTATGTGCAAGACAGGTTATGGAATGATAGAGAGGAGGCGATAGAGCTGTTTAACAAGGGTGGGAAGGTGTATGTATGTGGGAGCCGTAACGTTGGTGAGGCAGTTAAAAAGGCCTGTAAGGATATGTATGCGCAGGGGGCAGAGGTACTAGGGAAGCCCAAGACCGAGGAGGAGATAGAGCAATGGTTTTTGAAGTTGAGGAACGAGAGGTATGCAACGGACGTGTTTGCTTAGGGTGTTGGAGATCAAATTGTGTTATATCATATGTTGGATTCATTAAGTTATTTTGTTGGAACAATTCTCAGTTTTAGTGGATGACTTTGCATTGAGTGATCGTCCATGACTTGACATACTCCACACAAACTCCAAGATAAGGATAGGAATGGTTCCATAAAAGCTTGAGAAAAGTGATACTGTTAGCCTCATGTATATGTGTCCCGTATGAATTTTCGGGGATCCAAGAAAGCAGATCCTATAAATCTAACTTCAAAAGAACGATATATTGCAATGCCAAACAAATACTCCAAATTTACACAGCTGATACCCAAAACAATAACGAGAGGAGTCCAAAAGTATACACAAGCCAAACCCAAAAATCCATACCAAAACCCCCATTGCCCTTTACTCCTCTCCTGTCCCCCCCGCCTATTCTCCTTCTCTTCATCTACTCCAATTCTGTCTCTACGCGCCATCTCCCCAAATCCCCAACACACCCATCGCAAACCCCACTCCCACCAAAGCCCCTCTTGCCAACCCCCATCTCCTCCAATTCTCCAAACCCCCTCTCACAACCTCTCCATTCACATCCACCTCACCCCTCCTCTTCCCCTTCCCTCCAGCAGTATCCACGCTCAACACCCCGGACTCCACCGGACTCAACTTCACTCCCTCAATCCCCAACCCAACCAACGGCATCGCCGCCGTAAGTAGCAAATACGGGTGTCGCCCTCCCCTCCCGGCCAAACACCATGCCGTTACCAGAGCGCCGGACGCTACAATTTCCAGCGGTCTCGCAACCTGCCGGAGCAATCCCAGCGATAGGGAGAAAGCGCGTTGAGCCTGAGCTGGGTAGTCCGCGGGTCGGACGTCAGTGGGTGGGTATGGAAGAAAAGGGAGGAGAGAGGAGGGGAAAGGGGAGGTACGCGCTGAGGCGAGCGAAAGGATCGCTTGGAGCGTCGCGGTCGAGAAATTGATATGCACGCCCTGTAATGTCCAATCGTGGGGGTCGCTTATTAGCACACGCTATAAATATGGTAGAGATTTAAATCTCGTGAACCCCCCCTCCCCTCCCCTCTCCCGCCCCACATAACTACTTCTACTACCCCGCCAGCTACCCACTCAAAAACGAGTTTACGGGCCGCGGACTTACGGTGAGGAGGCCGAGGGAAACAACCCCGGTGAATTTTAGAGTCGCTATAAATTTTGACATCGCGATACAGCCGTAGTGAGAATTATAAAATTAAAAAAAAAAAAGGTGAAGCGATTATAGAAAGTAGATGTGGCGGGGGATGGGATGTGGAATTGTTTCTTACGTCGTACACACCATCCCGCGGTAATGACACTCGTTATGCAATTCGGTTAAATCACCGCCATCCGAAACAAACAAAAAAAAACCACCCATCCAACGCCAAGTCCCTCATATCACACAGAAATTCAGCTCCGAGTGACAGGCTATGGCTTCCACGCGCTCTGCCATCGTCGCTTCTTACAGAGCCGTGTATAAAGCTGGTTTGGCGGCTGTGCAGCATTCGTCGCCTGCTCGTTTTGCTATTCGTGATAAGGTCCGAAAAGCGTTTCGGTCTTCGGATGCTTCGCAATTCTCGCAGCAGCGGGTCGATAATACTGTGGAGTTTTTGAAGATTGCAGGGAAGAGGAAGGGGATTGAACATGATATTGTGAGGAATTTGTGTTTGGTGCATTACTGGCAGGTTATGGGGAAGAAAGTGTTTGTTCGCCCTATGGAAAGCAGAATAATTGATACACGAATTATGTGTGGGGAGCTGACGTGATGTGTTTCGTGTAGTCGAAGGATAGAAGGTTATGAGACCGCTTACAGTAGCTACTACGAAGTCATTGGTCTCTTGAACCAAAGTATGGAGCTCGAATTGCGGTAGTAAAAGGTAATGATAGAACTGTAACATGTATCGCAAAAACATTCATTCTAAGATTATTCATGGTAATGGTCTCAAATATTCTTTACCAGCGAATTTAATTCCTTCAAACATTACTTGTATATTCAATCGAGCAAACTTTCTGTTGATACACCGATATTTTCCACCTCCCTTAAACTTTGGTACGTCCATTGTCTTCTAACAAATGTGAAACCTCAAGGCTGCAGAAAACCCCAGGAAAAGAAAAAAAAGTAGAAATTAAATCATTTATAGTTCATCCCTGGCCACCACGGGAGCCTCTCTAGCGTAGTAGAACTGCTTCAGGATGTTCTTGCGGATGGTCAAGTCATCGTATCTAGATAATTCGTTAGTCTAAATTCCCAGAAAAACCAAGGAGTAATGATCAAAAACATACTTCGATGGAGCCAATCCACTCTTATTAGCAATCCCCTCTAGTCTCTTGAGCTCCTTCTCAACATACTCAGCATTGGCGCTGATTTTCGCCAAAACCTTAACATAATACGCCGCATACGTCTCCTTCAGGCCCTCGGCAATCTTCTTCACCTCCTCGACAGCGCTCGCCTCCTTGCCCTTAACTAGCTTGCTGACGATGGCATCCAATGCAGCAATACGTCCCGCAGTCTCCTTAAGTCCACCACCAACAGCGCGGTGAGTTCCAGAGTTCTGGTTGAGGAAATCAACGATAGCCTCCTCGGTACGGCCACCGCTGTAGTCGACCGGCTCGGTAGCGCCCTTAGGGAACCATTTAAGAGTCGGGTATCCAGTGACGCCATAACGCTCGGCAGAGGCCTTACCGTTGGGGGAGTCGGCGTTGATCTTGACGATGACGACGTCGGATTCGCCTTTGAAGTTTGTGGCGATGGTCTCATAGGTTGGAGCAAGAGCTTTGCAGTGACCGCACCAGGGCTGGAGGGGGTTAGTTAGGTTGCTAAGTGTTCGTTACTCAGGGGGGAGAGCTTACAGCGTAGAACTCCACCAATACGTTCTTCCCTTGGTCTAATACGATCTTATCGAAATCTGCGTCTGTAACTGCCTTGACATCGCTTGGCGCTTCCTTCTTCACCTTTGGCTTAACACCGAGCTTCTCTGTCACGAACTTCTGGAGGGACTCAAGGTCTCGCTGACTGTCGTATGGGATCGGTTCTTCGGATTTGCCGTCGAACCATTTTAGTGTAGGGAAGCCCTGGACACCGAAACGCTTTCCGAGAACTTTGTGGGCTATGGTGGGAGCATTGAGTCAGGATCAGGGGTTGCAGGTTGATAAGGGGGATAAAGGGGATGACGTACCATCAGCATCGACCTTGGCGATTGTGACCTTATCCTTCTGGCCGGCGAAGGAGTCTGCGAGCTGCTCGTAGACTGGGGCGAGGGTCTTGCAGTCTGTGGGTTGCGGTGTCAGTTTGTGTGCTTCTTTCAGTTATAGTTGATAGAACATACGTCCACACCAAGGCTATTATTCCATGATTTAAATTAGCACAACTTCATCCCATAAGCTTCATTTAGCATAGGAATACTTACAGCAAAGAACTCGACTAGTGCTGGCTTTCCAGCTTTTAGAATCTCCTGGTCGAAGTTCTTGGGATCAAGATCTAGAACATTGCTAGCCCCCACAACAACTAGCAGCGATGAGCACACGGCGAAGAAGGATCCAAAGCCCTTCATAGTTAGAGAGAATAATGAGAATCTAAATGGGAGGAGGGGTTATGGGGGGAATAAAATGCAAAGTCGTAAATTAACGGGGAATCGGAGAATGAAAGTGGAGTGAAGCCCAACAAGATCCCTTTTGAGGCTCAGGGAAAGAAGACAGATTTCCAGCGAAGCTGTAATCGCGGCTGATAAATCCAAAAGAACCCTAACCCACCAGTCGGTGGCGTTTACTCTCCCAGCTATTATTGTATCAGTTAGATATTTCACATTCCGTTCCCGATTTTACTGTAATGCCACGCAGCAATTAACGGGTTCGCCCAAATTCCGGATCCGGATTCCAAATTACTGTCATCAATAAGATTCCACCAAGCTTCTCCAAGCTTCTTACAGATCGGACTCGGGGGTGTTGGGCGGCATTATTCATGCTGTGTCACGTGTGTTGGGGTCTTGAACGACATCAAGTCTCGCGTCAACGTCTCTTCTGCATCGACATCGTTCGTCAACATCCGTAAATGTCGACTCTCTCCTACATCCCCACCATAACGCCTGTAAGCTCTTAATTTATACACCCATTCCCTATTGGTTGAATTAAAACCTAACATTCCCCAGGAAGACCTAGCAAACTTCGATCAAGCCCACTTCTCAACTGTTCATCACGCTCATCTCAGCTCCCACTTTCTCCCACCACCTCCCCCGGGGGAAGTAGTACTTGAGGATGACGACGGGCTCGGATACTACCCTGACGGGCAGAAGCGGACACTGACGGATGAACAAATTGCCATGTTCCGCTTCTCGGAAATCCAAGAGCTCTTGCGTAAACCCCCTTTCTCTCCTCCGCTTTACTTGTTCTCTAACACCCTAACAGGCCGGAAACGTCGCAACGCCAAGAGGCGCCAAGATCATAAGGACCGAAAAGCACTTCGCAAGCTTCAAGAAGAAGAGTCCGCAGCAGCAGAAGTAGCAGACCGTAACCGCGCCGAAGCTGCCGCCGAACGGAAGGAAAAAACTGAGGAAAAAACTGAAGTTTTGCCGGAGGTGACACGTAAAGGGCGTCTGGAGGCTGCGATATGGGCAAGTGCGTTGGAGTATGATGAGAATTTGACGGGTAATAGGGGGAAAGATGTGGCCCCGGCAGCAATGGTGATACCTGTGCCGGCGAAAGTAGTCCCGAGTGTTGGGGTTGGAGGGAAGCAGTTTTTGTGGCCGGCTATTGCGAAACAATAAAGTATGTATTGGTTTTTTCTTCTTTTTTCGTAATTACGAGGCTATTTTTTGTAGTGGGGGTTTAATGATGAGAATAACGCAATCGTCATCCTTAGACAGAGCCACGAGGTCTGTAATATGACGCTCAGGCGAAGACGAAAATATTGCAGCAATATTATATCTCTGATTATCTTCCTTGCAATCTTATATTTCGTTCTTGAGAGATGTTGCATATCAGTTTGTGACTTTGCTAACCACTGGCGGGTTCTTTTAGGTCTTGAATAAGTATTCTATCCGCTATTTTCACATCAGAGAAGATGATTATTACGAGGCCCTTATCCCTCTCCTCTGGAAGAATGTTCTTTCCGCTACCCAAATTCTTTCATTGTATTCATTCTCTTCTTTTGATCACCCAAATTTCTTACCAACAGCCTCCGAACTGGCATGAGCACTCCAGGATACTAAACCATAACCACCAGCCCTCCCCTTAAAAACTCTTGGCACGCTAATCACCTAGCGCTATTCAAATTTTCAACCAAAAACTAGGCATGCAATAGGAAGGTCAATACCAGAGAACACTGACACGCCACGGCTCGTCTCAATCATGCCGCTTTGGAGGACAGCAACCATGGGGATATGGTTTAGTGGTATAATACCTCTTTAGCAATTGGCTCTTCACGGGTCAACTTGAATAGAGGTGGTCCGGCGTTCGATTCGCCGTATCTCCAATTTTGGCCGTTGTGAGGATGGTGTCGCGGTTTTGTTTTGTTTTTTGCCTTTGGATGTGGTAGGGTGCTTGATTTGATTGATGGTTCAAATGCGTCACGATATCAAGAGGTCTCGACTGCCATGAAAATTTATGTATTGGTTGCTACGAAGTATTATTCTGTAGTTTTCAAACCATTTATTATATAGTCTACCCACTTAAAACTACTAGTGTCGTAAGTGGTTGGCGTGATGTCGGGAGGCGAGTGATAATCTGTGATAGCTGACTCCAATGCTAAACTGGCCCGGGCTAGGACAACTTGATACACCCAGCATGCGTTTGATTTTGAAGACAATATGTAAAGGAATCCTATACAAACATAATTACATGTACCCTTTTCCACTGCAATCGCGGCTCTCAATCCTTTAGACATTTCAACGGACAAAATAAACCCGTCTGTCCCTCCGACTAACGGCTAGGAAGTATCGAGAGCATAATTACTTTTTAGGAATAAACTACTCCGAATAAGCCCACTGTGTTTAGTACTTCCTATCTTAACCTAGTAACTACACGTACTCCCACCTAGGCGTTTTAGTGTTCAGCACGTGCCTAACGCAAAAACCAGTTTAACGCAACTACTTGCAAACCCGTCAAACATTGGTGGTATTACAGTTAGAATGTGACAGAGTCCGGCCAATCGGATTCAAAGCCTGTGCCGTAAATTTCCCTCCGGAAATCAACAAAGCTAAGGTTTTAGACCGAGCGAAGATTGGCGAGAATAAATTATACCTACAGATAATTCGAGTTATCCGGATTCTCCTAAAATAGATAGATTTAGAGTATCACTCGTGATATACACGCTTAAGTTCGTATGCTCATATATTTAGACCTGGATTATCGATAACCATAACAGTTGAGAGCGGAACAATAAGATCACCAGTCCAGCCGAAAAGGAATTCGCCAATCACAGTAAAATGCAAAATTACCCCGAGGACGGTAAACTAAATTCTGGTTTTATCAACGATAGACAGGCTACAGCTAGTCACATTCACGTGGTAGATTAATTCATTTCGACCTGACAGGCACTAGAATAAGCTTATCTATATGATAGCCTTCTAGGTGTCAACCCTGTCTGTTATATCACACGGCATCGGTCCGAAAAGGGTTCGAGTGATAATAAGTGCAAAGACAACCAAAACCCCTGAAATTAAAAGTGTGGAGAAAAGCGCCAACAAAAGCTCCGAATACACGTAGGTAATATAATCCAACGGCAGCAAGCGAAAAGGGGCCCCATAGCCAATTACTAGGTCCATGTGATATGTCAGCAAGGGCCTCCGCCCAGACTCTACTACTTGCGATTGAAGCAGAAGCAATAAGCACTTTAATTTACCCAACCCAAACTACGGGAAACATAGAATCGGCTTGTATTCACCAACTAGGTGCTGCCAAGCATTGCCGTGGCCGGGTACTCGGACCGTAGTATCATGGCTGGGCGAGGTAACCGCCACCGGGGTTCGCATCAATTCAGCTCCGTGGCAGTTGAGCGAGTCGAATTGCAACATATGCTATTTTCTAGTGACTCGAAATGTAAATAACGAAGGGGTTCCTCCCCACCGGGACTTCGAGCCGCAAGAACGGAAACTAGGGTGGGGTTAATTAATCTGGCATGAGTAGTAGCACCAAGTCTCGTATCTCAGACCTCAAGGCTACATGTATCCTTAAACAGTATTAAATGAAAAATCCACAATACGACGCCGAGCGAAGGAATTCCCGTGGGTTCCGAGAAAGATACTTGGGCTAAACATTAAAGAAAAGCTGATGGTCGGCTTTTTAAATCAGGCACAAAATCCCCAAAGGAAGGGCGGGCGGACCTTCTCGCCTCACAGTGACTAGCCCGAAGGTCAAAATAGTTGGCAAACCTACCAGTACCGGATTATACAAATGGGGGATCCGATTCTAAATCTGTGGTACAACTAGTAAGCTGATCCTGCAGGGGACAATGCCTGTCCCTTTCGGAATAATACTCCGATATACCTAACACTTATACTCCACAAAATCTTATTTGCACTTCAAAAAGGTTTATATAAAGTCCGAAATTGTAACCAAAGAAAGTCGTCCTTCGCAACTCCGAACCTCGAACATTGAGTATCTCGTTTTAACAACCGAAATTGAGGAGCCACGTTAAATCCGCCATGGTCAATCCATTCAAAGCTGCAGCTACATTCGCAGCGTACTGTGGTCTTGTATCCTTTGTAGCCGCCCATCAAAACCTTCACGAAGTAGGAGATCCTCATCCCGAGCGTTGTAGTAGATGTCCATAGCTAAGACTTTATAGTTCTACGTCAACGGCGTCTCGGTTGGGTATGAAAAGTGCATGCGAAGACCACCTAGCAACAATCCCGTTACCGATGTTCAGAACACAGACATCAGGTGCAATGTGAACGAGCTTTCAGCAAGTGGGACGAATCCAATTCCGGGGGTTTGCGCAGTGAACGCTGGTGACGAGATTACTGTGTATCACTATTATAGCCAACGTTAACGCAACACCAATTAACTATCTTCTTCAGGTGGTGTGGGATACAAGTACTCACCCTGGGCCAATTCAACATTTCCTCTATGGCATGCGACTCTCCCCTTCGGAGATGAGAAGAACCGTATCTAATGAACATAATAGGACCTGCCAGCTCCGCGCTCACTGCCGACGGTTCTGGTGCCCATTGGCCCAAGATCGATGTCCTTAACGTGAAAGATGGCAAAATGGCGAACGTTATCATGATGGAGAATAGTGGAAAATACACCTTCAAACTCCCTACAAACTTAGCAAGTGGAGAATATTTAGTATGTACCTTCAATCGATCCTATACAATAATGTTCTTACACAACGCTCTACGTAGCTTCGATCCGAGATGTTGGCACTTCATGGAGCTGGTGTTATTGGTGGTGGTCAGTTCTACATTGGGTAAGACACCCACTTCTGGAAAAGTAAATTCATATTTACTTACAGTCGGCGAATCCTTTAGGTGTATGCAGATCAAGATCACAGGGCCAGGCGGTGATTGCTCTCCAAAATTCAGTCTTCCAGGAATTTACGACGTAGCACATCCTCCCTATTCCCACAACGAACAACCGAGTTAACAAACTATCAGGCGTCCCAACCAGAAATCTACATCCCCAACGTTTACAACGGGTTTAACACCCTAACCTACACCGCCCCTGGTGGCCCAGTAGCAACATGTACTGCTGGCTCTGGTGGGAGCACTCCAACCTCGGTAGCTGCATCAACGACCTCTGCGTCAGCGCCGACCAGCAAATCGGCATCTTCTAGTAGCTCAGTTAAGTCAACCACTACATCAACTACTGCAGCACCATCAGGAACAGGTGCTGTATTATCCCAGTATAGCCAGGTATGTGGTTTCCTGTCCAACAGTATGACACTGCTCTCTTGCTGATAATGGTATCTCCTAGTGTGGTGGGTTGGGTTGGACTGGCTCTACAAATTGTGTATCTGGCAGGATCTGTCAGAAGATTAATGACTACTACTCCCAATGCTTGTAAGAGGATATTGGGTAGTGATTTTTAGTGTTTTGGAAGGGGTGAAAAAAGGTTGAACATTCAGGGCAAGACAGTTAAATAAAATTGACCATAGGTATCATACTTATCTGTTATAAACTAAATCTACAGGCTACCGAAAATATCGAGTGATATTTCATGATAAAAAGGTGCTAAAGATTCTGCTCGAAATTCAATCACCAAGACGGCCTACCTATCTTGTTTAACGCAAATATTCAGAACTCATGCAAGAATTAAAATGCAAAGCCAAAATATGTAGAACCCAAAGACCCGCTCCATTTTCACCCCTAACTACTCGTAAGTAATAGAACAGAACATGAAACCCTTAACCTAGATAAAGAGCTTATAGGAAAGAAGAGAAGGTATGAGTGTAGCGAAAGATAAAAATACAAAAAAATAAGGCAAAAAAGAAAAATAAGAACCAGTAAAGAAAATATTTTGGTAGAGCCTCAACACTCGTACAGATAAGACGCACAACTCCGCCAAAGATCATCTCAGAACCACAAACTCTCCCCTAAATATCATAGCCCAACTACCTCGTATCCGTAAACAAAAAACCCCCAATTTACAACAATTAAGAACCTCATCCCACATTATTAAGCTAACCATTATGTCCCCCTTTGGGCCTCTTCCCTGCAGTAGCCCCGTGTGCTCCACCCTCATCACCTTCGGTACCATCCTCTCTCAACCTCTTCACAGGCACGAACTGTCTAGCACCTGGGTTCATGATCCTTCCTGGACTCTGTGCTGAACCCTGTTGTCCTTGCAACGGCAATCCCGTTTGGATATTTGGCAATTGTTGTTGCTGTAATACTTGTGGTTGACCTTGGCCTTGACCTCCAGCACCGCGTCCTTGGCCTCGCTGCTGGAACTGTCCTCTACCGACCATGACGCCGCCTCGAGGAAGTTGTGTTTGTTGATGTCCCCCTGGAAGACTCATGCGTGAGCCAAACTGAGGCTGCTGCTGTTGGTTCTGGAGGTTCATCTGTTGCCCAAGCGGTGGAAACTGCTGTGGCGGTTGAATCTGTTGTGGTGAACCAGCATGGGAACCAGCCTGGGAAGGTGGCCGCCCGATTTGCCCAGCTCCGCGGCCACCACCTCCACTGCCACCACGAGGAATATTCGATGCCGACGCTCCACGAAGACTTCTCAGTGCGGCCGGCCCAGTGCCTACAGCATCGCGTCGCTGTGCCGCGGCAGGTGGAACGGGAATTTGACTATTTTCCGGGCCTTGCTGAGCTAGAGGAAGTGGTTGGGGAATGGCGGATTGACCGGGGGGTTTGATTCCACTCTGTTGAGGCACTGGAATCTGTTGACTAGGAGCTGTTGGTGTTCCGCCAGCTTCATAAATCTTGACTTTCTCCTCCAGCCCCTTATTCTTCTTCTCGAGCATATTCAGCTGGACTTTAATTCTAGCCATTCCTTCCTGCCTTAACGCATCCTTAGACTTTTCAAGGTTTGCCGCCATCTCCGCTGCCATCTCCGTGTGCTTCGCCTTCAACTTCTCTTCAATCACACTATTGACCTTTTCTTCAACCAGCTTCTCTCTTTCGCTCTCAACCTGCATCTCCCACTTCGCCTTCTCCTTCCCAAGACGGTGCTCGACGTTCTTTTTGATAATTGCCGTCAATTCCTCCTTGGTTGGAGGTTTCTTTGCCGCGTCTGGCTCGGTGCTTCTCTGAAGGAAATCGGCTTGAAGTTGATGTGTAGCTTCTTCAAGCTTGGCTTCTTCCTCCTTCCTCAGCGCTTCTAGAGCTTTTTGGTGTTCCTCCTCTTTCGCTTCCAAAGCCTTCTTAAGCTCTTCCTCATTCGAAGAGGGCTTGGCGTTCTCGGCTTCTGATGTAGCTTTTTGGGCTTCGAGCTTGACCTTTTCAGCTTCGGACCTGGCATCTTCTAGTTGCTTCTTCAACGACTCGATCTCCTTCTTGAGACTATCGATGGTCGCCTGCATCTCCGAAATCTGCATCTTATGCTCCTCTTCTTTGGCTGCCCACTCTTTCTGGACTTCGGCCGTTTTCTGTTCAAGCGCCTTCTTGACAGCAGCAGCCTTGTATTCTTGGAATCCCTTTCGAGCGTCTGCGATACGGGTTTCAACCTTTGCACGCTCAGCCGCAACTCGTTCAGCAACAATAGCCTCAACATCTGCAGCGGGTATAGTGGGAGCGCTTTCCGCAATTTCGCCAGGTTCTTGAGTGGGACGGTTGGCCTCGACCTCAGCAAGTCTTCTAGTAACCTCAGCCTCGATAGCGGCAGAGTTGTCAGGGGGTGGAATGAGAGCCATTCTTCGCTGAACTTCGGCTTCAATAGCAGCTGCATTATCAGCAGTAGCTGGGATGGCGGCGATTCTTCGTTGAACTTCGGCCTCGATTGCTGCAGTATGGTCAGGGGGTGGGATCTGAGCTAATCTTTGGGCAACTACAGCTTCAATGGCGGCCGAGTTGTCTACAGGTGCAATTTGTGATATCCTCTTCGCAACCTCAGCTTCGACAGCAGCAGAGATATTAGGGGGTGGAATCGCCGCCACTCGTCTCGCAACTTCGGCCTCAATAGCAGCCTCATCAAATTGAGCAACTGGGGCCACTTCAGCCATAGGTGCGACCGGAGCGACCGGGGCAGCGTTCGCGGCGTTTGCAGCTCTGAGTTGATTGAGTTCGATTTGGGCCTTCTCGTTCTGCTCCTTCAACTGCTCCTTCAATTGACGCTGTACAATCATATCATGTTAGTTTATGACCATGAAATATCAGAAACAATCACATACCGCTTCACGATAGAAATTAGCTGCGTTCGCTCTTTGGGTCTCAACTTGTTGCTGAACCACCGCAAGCTGCGCCTCCAGCGCTGCCTTCTGTTGCTTCAGGGTATTAAGTTCTTCAAGAGACCCGCCTGCCTGGCTGAGCTGCGTTCTAAGCGTTTCTAACTCCGCTTCAAGCTCGACTACTCGTGTCTTTGCTTCCTTGGCCTCTTTGAGCTTCACTTTGGTGTCGTCTACAACCTTCTTAATCTTCGCACGCCACCTGTCAGCAACTTCGTTGAGTTCGGCTTGCTTCACTTGGTCTTTGTTTTGGACCAATGTATTAAGGTTATCGCGTTCGGCTACAACGGCATCATATTGCTGTTGGAGTTGCTGGGCTTGCTCTTTAAGTGATTCGAGTTCAGCAGGATCGATGCGCTGTTGCTTTGATTAGATTCGCTCGAGCTGTTGGGAAAATCGTAGGGGGACAACTCACATCATATTTATTAAGGATCTGCTGAGCACGTGCTTGCCAGCGCTCACTATTCTCATTCAAGAGTTTGATCTCCTTATCCTTCTGTTCTCTCTCCTCCTCGAGGTTTCTGACTTGATCTATTCTCGAATATCAGCTTGGCTCAATATTTCCATAATGGGAGATAATATACCTTCTAACGGCTCGATTTTTGCCTGCAGCTCCACAACCTTAACTTGCAATTCTTCAACCTTCTTCCCCTTTCTCTCCCCATCACTCCTCAATGCCGTGTTACTCTCCCTCAATAGATTCAACTCCGAAATTTTCTCCATCAACTCCTTATGCTGCGTTGCACCCCTTAGCTGATCTGCCTCCCGTTGTCTTTCCTGCGCCAACAACAGCCTGGTCTCGTCGGCAGTAGCCCTAGAGTAATCAAGCTGCTGCTTCAACCGTTTAGATTCCTGCAGGCACAACTCATACTGTACGTCGACGATCTCCTTCTCGCGCCTGAGATACTTGATAACCTCCCTCAGATCCTCGATGTTCTTGTCCGCCGCGTCGTGTTCACCAGATTCGTCCATTTCGTCAACTGCAGCGCGGCTCTTCTGGAGAGTTGAGACTTGTGCGCTGACGTTATCTAGCTGGCCGAGTAGAATCTTGTTCTGCTTCATCAGGTCATTGCAGCGTGTCTTAACTTCACCAAGTTCCTTCTCGTAGTTATCTTTTTGCGCTTCCCAACTTGCCTCGGAAGACGATAGTGTAGCCTTCGCAGACTCGGCTTCAGACTTAATCTGATGAACTTCTGTCTTAAGGCCTGCGTACTCCTCACGAACTTGCTGAAGGGCCTTAGCGGCTTCGGCGTGCTTGACGAGCTCACGCTCATAATTCTGCTGGGCTTCTTGGGCAATACGGGCTTGGCTGCGGAGGTCCTCCTGGTAAAAGGTGACCGCTGCGGAGTTCTTCTCGATGTCTTCCTTGAGGCCGTCGACTTGGGCTTGAAGGATCTTCTTCTCGTTCTCAAATTCGCGAGACTGCTCAACTTCTCGTTGCTGAAGTTGTGCGAGTTCCTGGTTGGCGGATGCAAGATCGGTAATGGTAGCTTCGAGCTTTTGTTCAAGGTCCTTAATTTTGGCCTACAGTATGAATTAGTATAGCTATGACAAAAAAGGTTGAAATATCCTACCTCATGTTCGGTCGCCTCTTGCTCCATGCTCTCTCTATAGGCATCGTGAGACTCATTCATAGATTGAAGTTCCTCCTCGCTACCCTGAGCAATAGCCTTGTACTGTTCGACCTGAGCCTTAACACTTTCCAACTCTTCCTTAGTGAACTCAAGTGTCCTATGCAACTCAGCAACCTCCATCTGCAGCTCCTGTTCCCTCGGAACCATATCCTCATCCTCATCCTCGGCTGGTACTGGTGCCGCCGCATTTGCCTTGGGCTGATAAACTCGTAGCTTCTCCTCTGCTGTTTTAAGTTCGATACTAAGTTCATTGACTCTAGCCTGGAGATGATCTTGACTAGTCTTGGCTGCAACCATGGCTTCCCTTGTAGTCGCTAACGTCTCATTCAACCTATCAACCTTCTCCTGCGATTCCCTAGCGTCAATCTCCTTGCGGATAATGAGCTTCTTCGCCTCCTCGATCTCCTCGTTGAGCCGGCGCTTGGTCTGTTGAAGTTCGTTCTCAAGCTTTTCATTTTGAGACATGAGGCGCCTACGGGTTTCGGAATCGGCACGTTCGCGCTCACTTTGAATGGATTGGAGGTTAGCGATGAGGCCGTTGAGGCGACCGCGTTCTTCTGTAAGGGCTTCATTGTCCTGGGCGAGGCGCTTCTCGATGTTCTTCCAGAGGGTTTTCTCGGCTTTTAGGTTGGCGTTCTCGGTACGCATACCCTCGATAAGGGACTTGCAGTCGACGAGCTCTTCGGCGACCTGTTGAGTACGAAGGTCCTGCTTGGCGTGGTTCTCGTGCATACCACTGATACGCTCGCGGAGTTGGTCGTTCTCTTCCTTAAGCATGTTAAAGTTGCCATTAAGCATCTCGTAACGTGCTGTAAAATATAACATTAGCATATCACCCAATATATCTCTTGAAAGGGAACACTTACCAGTCGCCAACTCTAGCTGGGAGTTTGCTCTAGCGTATTGCATGCTCAATTCTGACTTCTCAGCAGCTAACCTCCTCGTTTGTTCATTGAGGGTATTGTGGTTCTCCAAGGCCTCGGTCTTGAATTGATCATACTGGCTCTGAAGATCTCTGATAACCTCCGCAAGGTTGACCGGAGGAATAGCCGAACCAGCGTCCGACTCAGCAACCTGGCTGCGCATCTCATCCTCCTCTGGCTTAGGAATATCACCCCTGTTCTGAAGCATGCGCCTAAACATATCACGCTCACGAATGAAGGACTGAGCCTTAGTGCCGAGGGTTTTCAGCTCGTCCTTCAACCTCTCGACCACACTCTTCAGCAGCACGATCTCTTTCCCTTCTTTGCCAGCCTCTTCATCTTTGCGGTTCTGCTCTTCCCTCTCCATCTTATCGCCCAGATCCCGGATAGCCTTGAGTAGGTGTTCGTTCTGTTCCTGCATTTCCTTCACACCCCGGAATACAGTCAACCTCTGGGAAATCAACCTGTCGGTGTCCGTTTGGTTGTCTACGGAAAGCCCTCCGTTGACGATTTGGTCATAGATTTGGTTTTGCGCAACTGACAGAGGATCACCACCGGAATCACGATGCTCGATTTCAACGAGTAGGACCTGGACTTGGTTGCTGAGATCGCGAAGTTGTTGGCGGAGAACTCCACCTTCATGTTCGTGCCCCGCAATCTTACTCTCCAACCTTCTCACTTCCTTCCTAGTTCTGTCCTTCTCTTTAGCGGCCTCCTCGCACAACAAACTCATGTCAACAAGATCCTTTTGTAACCGCTCATGTTCCTCCCTGAGTTCTTGAATCTCTGGTGCCTTATGTTCCAAATCGGACATCAAATCGTTAATAGCCTCTTCCAGCTTAATATTCCTTCTCTTTTCCGCCTCAAAGCTAGCTTTCATGGCTGTGTAGTCAGAGTAAAGTTGAGTGATTGATAGCCCAGACTTTTGGAGTCTAGCAGCAGCTGGCGAACCAAAGCCCATTCCTCCAGGAGTGCCCATGGCAGATCCAGGGCGACGTCTGGGGGTGGAGTTTCCATTGGCGCTTCCTCGGGGAGAACCTGCGTCGTTATTGGCGAGAACAAAACCCCCAGCAGCATAAATCGAAAGTTCGGCCTCCAACCTTTCCACCTGAACCTCCAACTCGGCGACCCTAGACTCGGCGGCTTCCTTCTCAGCACGCTCGGTTTCCGCCTCTGCACGAGACCGTCCGATCTCAACACTCTCCCGGTCATGTTCCTGCTCCAAAAGCAACTCCAACTCGGCAACCCTAGCCTTCGCACTCTTTGCAGACTTTTCAAACAACTCTGCAAGCCGTTGCTGAGAGTTCATTTCATTCCCAAAACTCTCCTCGCGCTGCAATGCTTGATTCTGTAGTTCCTGGATTTTGGCCAATGCATCCTGGGCCTTCTTGCTAACTTCGTCGAAGCGGGTTTTCAGGCTGTCCATGTTACGTTTAGTGCTGTCTACAGAGGTCAAGGCATCATCTAATTCACGTTGAAGAGTCGCAACCTGAGTAGCTTTCTCTTTCCTAAACCTTTGGAATTCGGCAACCTTGGTCTTGAGTTCGCCGTCAAGCCATTCGTTATTCTTTTTCAGTAGATCAACTTCCTGGGCAAGATTCTGTTCTCTGAACTTGGCGGTTGTTTGCGCGGACTGAGCTTGTTGCAGTTGAGTCTCGAGAGAGCTAGCCTCGCGGCGAATTTCAATGGCCTTTGATTGTACTGCAGCATACTCATCCTGAAGGCGATCGTAATCGGTAGACTTGCGGTCAAGAGCCTCGAGGGTATCTCGCTTGTCGGATTCGAGAGATTGAACGCGGATTTTCAAAGTACGAACTTCTTCGTTGACATCAGTTCTTGACGCCTTATAGTTTGAAAGTTCCGTCTCGAGCGAACCACGAGCGGTTTCTAGATGGTGAAAGAGAACAATTGTGTTAACGGTGCCCGGAAGTATCTCTTATACTCGATAAAACCTAGATTTTACCGAAAGGGAGTAAACAAACCTGCTGCGTTGAGTTTTGCTCTAAGATCTTGGGTTTCGGCCAAACTTGAGTCTAGCTGGGTCTTCATTGCCTTGACCCTATTATCTGCGGTTCGCACAGCTTGTTCCAATTCCACCTCGACACGAAGGGTGTCGGCGCGGAGATTATCGTGTTCCCTTGACTTTTCATCGATGGCTCTCAATACCGAGGTAACAAAGTCTTCGGTGATGCCAACAAGTGATGATATGACATCTTCTGGGAGAGACAGGAAATTTGAAAGGCGAGACACGTCGATCGCACCGCCCCCGGGCGATGGGGACAGAACGTCGGCGGACGCCATTATGGAAGAAAGACGAGCGTCACGGTTCACACCAGACGATGAAGAAGATGGTGATTACAGTAGGGAAACAAAACGGCAAAACAGGAGTTGCAGTTCGAAGATGGATGATGGGCGGAAACGGACGAATAGATAGTTTTTTTCGAGAGGAGAAAAGTAGTGAGGAAGAAAAAGAGATGTTAGAGAGTGTGATGGTTGTGTGGTTGTGTGGTGTGGGGATTCGCGGTCGTAGAATAGATAGAATGAACGAAGGAAGACGCGACGGAGGAAAAGAAACCAGGCCCACAGCAAACAGTCTCTGGTCGAGCAAGGCACAGCAGCAGAAAGGTCAGACGACGCGCAATAAACTCACACGATGGACGACAAATCGAAGAGCTGAGATCTTGTCTTTCTCTGTCTATCACTTACCTCCTCTACACCACGGGCAATGGATATTGCAATCTCACCCTGTACACAGCACGGAGGAGAAGGGGGCACAAGAGCGAGGTCGTGGATTCGCTTCCGGGAAAGAGGCTCAGTGACGCTTTTGGTTCTCTCGTAACAGCAACGCCAAGCCATGGCATTCATCGGTGCTGGCTGAAGTTCTGTTACCCGGCCTTAATTAGTGATACGCAGAGAGAGCTTCACTGATTCAGTTAATTCAGAGCTCTTTTGGCAATTCTGCAACAGAGTATAAAGGCTAGTCTAAAGCTGGCTGGTAGTGAGAGTAATATAACATACACATACACCTATATCAGGATAGATCTACCCCCATGACTTAGTTTATGCCAACCTCCCGCTGTGCGGAAGTCAAACAAGCCAAACAAAATGTACCATGTTCTTCCTAGCGATGGATGCTCACCAGGATTCGACGTGGAATGGGATGGATGATGGCGTGGTTGCCGCGAGCCCTGTGGGTCTTGGCGTTATCGGCAGCGGTGTTGTGTTTTTGTTGTTTTGACGCTGCAACAACAGTTTTTGCAGTCTAACCACTTCTTTCCACTCCAACAGTCCGTCACGTTCAGCAAGACCTCGTGCTAGTGCTTTGTCTCTTCACCACCCACTGCAAACACCACTGATACCCGCATATTCCCCTTATCTCTCTACATAAAGCTGAAATCCATCACCTGTGAGCCCCTCCTCTTCCCCGCCATCAAAAACCCCTAAACACCACACTCCTCCCTCTACCTCTCAATCCCACCTATCATTGCTGACTGCTGTTCAGCACGTCTTCACCATGGCCGACGACGAACCAGACTACTCGAGCATTCCCCTCACTGACCGGGCTGTCCACAAAATATGGAAGGTTCGTAAGGGGGCATATGAAGAAGCTGCTGCGTGAGTTTTTCTCTCCCGAGCCTTGTTGTACCACCCAGGGCTAAAACACCTCTACAGCGACTTCGCAAAGTCCCCAGACGAGAGTGACCCATGTTTTCAGCCATGGCTGCATGATTCGGGGCTTTGGACCAAGATAGTGCTCGATTCCAACGTTGCTGCTCAGCAGGAGGGTATTGCTGCGTTATGTGGATTTCTACAATTCGGAGGGATGAATGCTTGTTTACGGTAAGAATATGGACTTCTTCATTGCCTTCACTCAGACTAACCAGAGATTACAGAACACGGTCCCACACGATTGGTCCCCTCGTCGAAAAAGGCCTGTCATCTACCCGTGCTGCTACCAAAGAGAAATCCTTAGAGGCCTTGCTTCTCTACGTTGAGCTTGACAATCCCGCACCGGTACTGGAGCAATTAGTTCCATACCTCTCACATAAAATGCCTAAAATCATTGCAGCAACTTTAACCGCTGTAGCGGCAATCTACACAGCTTTCGGTGCCCGAACCGTGGATCCCAAGCCAGTACTGAAGGTCCTTCCAGGTGTCTTCGGGCATGCAGATAAGAACGTCAGAGCGGAGGCTACCAAGCTTTCTATCGAGTTATACAAATGGCTTAAGGATGCGATAAAACCGATGTTCTTCAACGATTTGAAGCCTGTCCAGCAGAAGGAACTCGACGATGCTTTTGAGAAGGTTAAAGATGAAGTCCCGAAACAGGAGCGATTACTACGATCACAACAGGCAGCCGGGGTGCCGGACGAGGAAGTCGAAGAGGAAGTTGAAGTCGATGCATTCGATTTGGCGGAACCCGTAGATGTTCTCTCCAAGCTCCCAGAAGAATTCTATGAGCATGTTGGTTCCACAAAATGGAAAGAGCGAAAGGAGGCACTAGAAGCTCTTTTTGCAATCATGAACGTACCAAGGATCAAGGATGGTGATTTCCACGAAATTGCACGATCATTGGCCAAATGCATGAAGGACGCGAACGTTGCGGTTGTCACAGTAGCAGCGAACTGCGTGGAGTTACTAGCGAATGGATTGAGAAAGGGGTTCGGGAAATACAAGGGCACTGTTTTGTCACCAATCCTGGAAAGGTTGAAAGAGAAGAAGCAGACTGTGATAGATGCTCTTGCTAAAGCTCTAGATGCAGTTTTTGGGGCGGTATGTGACACTCCCGAAATTTGAAAAGTTCGCTCAATACTAATGATTACCTATAGACCTCTCTCACAGATACAATTGAAGAAATCTTGGAATATCTCAAGCACAAGAATCCCAATGTTAAGCTTGAGACATTACGGTTCTTAATTCGATGCCTTCGTACAACACGCGACTTCCCATCCAAGCCAGAATCCAAGAACATCGCTGAAGCGTCTGCGAAACTGCTCAGTGACACGAGTGGCCCCGTCCGTGATGGTGCCGCCGAAGCTATGGGTACACTCATGAAGATCCTCGGAGAACGACAAATGAACCCATTCTTGGACGGCCTTGATGATATTCGAAAGGCAAAGATTAAGGAGTTCTTCGAGACAGCTGAAGTTAAAGCCAAAGAGAAGCCGAAGCCAGTGGCTCCTCCTCCTCCACCGCCTGCAGCCGCAAAGGGTCCTGTGAAGAGGGTAGCCAAACCCGGTGCAAAGCCTGTGAAAAAAGCGCCACCACCTTCCCAGTATGCACAAGAAGAGCCTGCAAAACCAGCCAACGCCCCACGTGCGATCCCGGGTAGCAAAATGGCACCAAAGGCTGCTGGCCTCAAATTACAAAAGAAGCCACTTGGGGCTGGTGCAGGTGGTTCTTTAGCGTCTCCCAGACGAACAGCTCCTCCTCCGAGAGAATTGACTCCGGAAGAGGAACCAGCCCCTCCACCGCCAAAATCAGCATTCGGAGGCAGAGGCCTAGCAAGCAGGCAACTGTCGAGAGAGGTTCCTGCAGCCCCTAGGCCAGAGTCCGGAATGGGTGCGGTAGAGAAAGCAGAGCTAGAGGAGCTCCGAGCAGATAAAGAGCGATGGGCGAGGCAGCTGCAAGAGGACAAATCCGAGAAGGCGCTGTTGTTGCAGGAGATCAACGATTTGCAGCTGCAGGTACGCATTTTCGTAACTACCACCAACAAACACATCCTTCTTTTCACGACACAAATGGTGAGATAAATCGTGCTAACCACCCATGACTAATGTAGAATGCGCAACTCATCGAAGAACACACACGCGACAATCTCGCCATTCGCGCGAAAGAAGCACAACTTGTCCGTGCCCGTGCAGACGCCGAAACCGCACAAGAGCAAGTGCAGAAGCAACAACGCGAAATCGAGCGTCTTAAGCGTGAGCTCGCGCGAGCCGTCCGCCCCACCTCACCAGCACCCACTGATATCTCAGAGCATATGTACGGGCGGGACGCAACCCCGACCTACGCGGGACACATGGGACGTGGAGGACTGGATAACAACAGAAACAGCTTCCAGTCCACGTTCTCTGGCGTTGATGGGGAGAGGGAAAATGGATCTGTCATTGGTAGAGGAGAGAGGATGAGCCCCAGTCATCAGTCCGAGAGTGGGAGGGAGAGCTCTGTCGGATCTCGGGGTGGTGCGGATAACATCGAGAGCTGGAAGAGGGCCGCGGAGGTTACAAGTCAGCTAAAGCTGAGAATTGAACAAATGAAGGCAAAACAGGGGCTGGCGTCAAGAGGGCAGCGATAGGCAATAGTCAGCAGGCGGTAGCAGGGGGAAGAAAAAGCGCTGAGTTATGATAAAAATGGCTGCTATGAAATAGTATTTTTCCTGGTGTTTGTCTGTTACTATCTGCAGAGGTTACTCTTGTTATTCCTATCTCATTACATTCTTCTCTAGAGCCGAATTACTCGTCGAGCTACCACTTCTACTTTTACTTTATTGGTACCTTTAAGTTATTTTAGTATTGCTATTTCTTGTACCTGGATTGGGATGCTGTTCTGAATGGTCAGGGGTCTTTTTTCCGGGGTGTTTCGTGTGTACTTCTGTACTTTTTCCGTTTAATTTAGGTCTATAGCTAGGTTCGAATTCGAGGTTATCGTGGTGATTTGGTGCTGAAATGGGAGGAAGATTGCGAAAGCGGGGTTGATCTACCGATTGATAATTCATACGAAAGTGAGGTTGGGGTGGCAGATGCACTAAAGGTTGAAGGTGTAAGAAAGAGATTTTAGAGGCAGATGTCTCAAAGCGGGTTCTAAGATTAGTTTGTTGACTAGCATTTCGTTTTTACTCTTTTGTGCGACAAATAATATCTATTCATGTAACACCTACGGACCCTACCATCGCTGTTTGAGATGCGGCATCATATAATATCACTCGGTAAATCCCAACAGGGTCCTGCTGAAAATAGGCAGTATCATGACTCTGGCGATAGAAGATTCTAGCACCGAGAAAATGCAGCTTGGTGCACCAGGATCCCGAGTTCGAGCGGGAGGTATGGGGATAACGGAATTACCGGAGATCCACTCTAGATATTTCCGTGGCCTGACAATCGACCAGCCGCATGGCGTTGACCTGTGCGCAACGCACAACTAAAAACAGGCTTGGGTGCGAAGGATACTTATGAGATGTTGAAGATATTCCCGTAGAGAATAGAAGTCAGAGACTAGGGGAATTGATGGTTCAGGAGGGGATACTGGAGAAAACCTAAGCGATAGTCCTGGCATAATTTAATTGCATCAATTGATCGCCAACGCCGAGGACGCAGAGAAAATGCTCAAAAGGTGGGCGATGATTGGGTGTCAAGTAGGAGAGACATAAAATAGCAGGCTGGAGACGGATATACCCTATCAAGACCATAATATAGACGATAAACAAGAATTATTCTCAAAAGTGGAGAAATAGGCTTTTTGTTACCAATTCGGTAGTACGATGTCCTATTCCCAATCTTGATTTGTTCGCTAACTACACGTAGATATGCCTAACTGACCTATGTCAATCCCAGTACCTCTGGATACACCACACCAGCCCATAGCTGATGGAATTAAGCCTACAACGGAGTACCGTGGTTTTTAGTATTCGTAATTGGTACGCGTTTAAGCTTCACCGTGCCGTATCTCCGTAGCCCGATAGTATGACACATGGAGTTAGCAGATCTGTAGGGCATATATGGTCTCTCCTCATCCTCCTCATCGTCTTCAGCCCAGCAAGAACAATCACTACATTTCTCCCACAACACTGTACCATATCAGTTGAGACACAACCCAAGAAAAAAAATAATCGAAAAGAAGACAAAAAACAATCCTCAAGATGGAATACGCAAAGTACGTCTGCTCCCACCAGCACCAAAAGCAAAGAGATACAAAGGTGAAGAGAAGACAAATCTCGTTCAGTATGACTAACACCCCCTAACAGCCTCGGATCCAGCGGCCTCAAGATCTCTAAGATTGTCCTCGGTGCCATGTCTTATGGCGACCCGCGGTGGTCCGGCTGGGTCAAAAACGAGGATGAGTCACTCCCACTTCTCAAAGCCGCCTTCGATCACGGAATCAACACCTGGGATACTGCCGACGTCTACTCGGGCGGTACCAGCGAGCGTTTGATCGGTAAAGCCATCAAACAGTACAATATCCCTAGAAACGAGCTGGTTATCATGACGAAATGCTATTTCGGTGTCGTGGAGGATCTGAGTGCTATGTGGGAGACTGGCCGGAAAACAGCACAATGGGCTAATAGCACTGGGTTGTCGAGGAAACATATTTTTGATGCGGTGGATGCAAGTGTTGAGAGATTGGGGACATATATTGATGTGTTGCAAATCCATAGGTATATCTTTGATCTCATGAACAATACAACCCCAAAGAAGCTAATTTTATCATCATGATCGTAGGCTGGATAGGGAAACATCAAAAGAAGAAATAATGAAAGCCCTCCACGACGTCGTTTCCAGCGGAAAAGTCCGCTATATTGGAGGTACGCCGCTACCCTATCCTACTAAAAATGAATTATCCACTAACCACAGACCACAGCATCCTCCATGTTCGCCTGGGAATTCCAAATGCTCCAAAATATCGCTGAAAAGCACAATTGGACAAAATTCATTTCTATGCAAGGCTTCTACAACCTTCTCTACCGCGAGGAAGAGCGCGAAATGATCCCTTACTGTAAAGAAACCGGCGTCGGCTTGATTCCCTGGTCCCCCCTCGCCCGTGGCGCCCTTACACGACCATTCGACTCCCGCTCCACCGTCCGCGAGACAACCGATCTCTACATAAAGAGGGGTATCCGTGATCATGAGACCGACCACGACGCAGAGATCGTTAAGAGGGTTGAGGAGATTGCGAAGAAGCATAAGACGAGTATGGCAATTGTGGCTACTGCTTGGGTGTTGAGCAGGGGTGCGCTCCCAATTGTTGGGTTGAACAGTGTTGAGAGGATTGAGGAGGCGGTGGAATCAGCGAAATTCAAATTATCTGGGGAGGAAATCAAGTATCTCGAGGAGCCTTACGCTCCGAAGGCGGTTGAAGGCATTCTTTTTTAGGTTTTCGTGCGGTAATCGGCTCACTATTTTAAGACTGTACCTTAACCGTATTCAAGCCATAGATTCTAGAGGAATACTATCTATATGAATACAAAAGTATATGTTGTATAAAAAAATAGTAAAAGATCCGTAGTTGGTGTTGCGTTACTTACTTGCTCCGGTTTTGTAGATTGGGATCAACTTTCCTAGCTCTAAAGAATTTTCTTATAGCCAGTCAAAAACCAAACACTAAGAGTAAGTGAATCGATTGGCCCTGGCGCAGGACGCACTACGTGGTTGACAGCGTGAATCACGGACAGGCAGCTTTGTACCCTTTGCACTGCGTACTATTTTTTGTCTTATTTATCTACCACTACAAAGGGCGGTAAACTAAAAAAACAAACATAACGGCATAAAAAAGTGGTGCAGTGGTTAACGCTTCGCTCTTCGCCCTGTCGGCCCCCAGATAATTCTAGAGATAGGTTTAGTTTTGCTGTTCAGATCCCTGCCAGTTTAGTCTTTCCCTTCCTATGCTTTAGAATGTGGCTATTCCATTTAGTGGTTGGTATATAGCGATAGGATTGGTGCGATACCTTTTCAGTCAAAACACCGTGAGCTCTCTCCATCAGGAGCGATAAATATCAATAGCATAGCAGGCCATAAATGCTTTTGGTACACCGCCTTGATTCCTTGATACCAGTGACACTCCATACCTGGAGGCTAATCGAGTCCCTATAGCTGAGGAAACCTTCAATCATAAAGGGTCACTCGGAGTTAGACCAGCTTTGTTTGAAGTAATAAGGTGAGATATTCGTTGCTTCTATGGAAGGCTTGATATATTGGATAGAGAAGAAAGAAACGAAGAAGAGGCAGAAAGCCTCTGTATATATACAAGTAATCAACCAATCACAGCCCTTCCACCATATACCTCGCCGGTCAGCGCCTCCAGGCCCAAAGCAGCCTGCGAATAAGCCCAATATACTGAATAGCCGCTTGAATAATTGACAGCCAAAGAAGACCAAATCAGCAAGGAATAATAAGAAACCTGAATAGTAGGAAAGCCTACGTATGCTATAAAAGCCTACGTAGGTGGATAAAAGAATAGAGCCAAATAGTAAGGAAAGGCCGGAAGCGGCACGAAAGGAAGTAAATATATCCAACATTGTTCCGACAATCAACGTCCCGTGGTGAAAAGAGAAAAGGCATCAAATTCACGGGCTTGAGGAAGTATCACGCCATTTGAAGCTTCTCCGCAGGAATTGCCAGTATAACCTTGCTTCTCCTACGTGGACTAGGGTCCACATGGAATTTTTTCTGTTTGCTACCCTAGTGTTGGTCCGATCAAGCCAACGAAACTACCTCCTTCTATTTCCCCTCCAACCCTCATTGGGCCGCCCGGGATAACCCTGTGACAACCTCGGAATACTCTTGGATTTATTGTTCAGCAAGAACTATGCTTCAGAAAATGCAGAAACCCTCGATTATGCTGATTGGCGAATACACTCCCGGCGTTGAAAAGAGCGCGGGACGTACCGAGGCGAGATCGTGTCAAAGCCCATAGCAACACGTCCTCCAGGATCTAACTTCACCCCACCAAAACCACCACCGTCCAACCCACTATCCCTCACTCTCAGCCTCATTGTCACAATGTCATCTTCCACACTAGACCACCCTCCACCCAAAACCCCACTCCCACCAAGTAACTCCCCCCCAATCCTCTCCAATCGCACCAAGCTAACCAACAACTAGATAAACGCATCCAAAAGCGTCCCCTCCTCCATCCTCCTATCCATGCACCACTTCACACATCGCAAGACAGAATAGTCTATATTTCTGCCTCTACCCCTTTTATCTCTGCTGTTAAGCGAGTCGAGGGGTTTCTCTCTTCTAAAGCAGGAACAGGGGGAAGGAATGAAGTGACCTTGAAAGCAACCGGGAGGGCGATTGATCGCGCGCTGCAGGTTGGATGTTACTTCATGGAGCGGGAAAGTGAAAAGGTGGTGGTGAGGACGGGTACAGTGGAGGTTATTGACGATGTTGTTGAAAAGATGGATTATGGGCAGCTTACGGAAGGGGAGAAGATAAAGGATAAGAAGGATGGTTTGAAGAAACGGAAGAGGGGGAAGGGAGGGAGTGAAGTAGTAGAGAAGAGCGGAATTGAAAAGGAGAATGAGCTTGGGGATGTAGAAATGGGGGATGGGAAGGAAGATGAGGGGGCCGAAGTAGAAGAAGAAATATTTATGAAGTCTAGAAAAACTAGTATGGTTGAGATCGTCATCAGCTCTACAGAGGGTTGTTGAATAATGCGAGGTTCTTCTATACGCAGATATGTACGATAGTTGTGGAAAGAAAGGGATATGAGTTTATTTATTCCCTTTATATATATCAATTGCGCGCTCAGTGAAGCATAAGCGTCCAATTGACAGAGGGGAGAAACTTATTTCCATGATACAAGTTTCGCCGGATGCCTCACCCTCAAACGAACCCAAAAAGCAATTAACAGTCCAAACCAGCAAAGAAGCAAAAATTGACATGAACGCCGCCCCCAAAAAGCAAGGACCACCTTTTGACGTTTCAATCCGACCTCCCAAAAAACACAATAACCTGAAACCCCGAGTCCACTTTTCCTAAATCCTTCAATCATCGACCTGCATTATCGTTTTGCCTCTGCATCTCCTGTGCAACACTCTCCATCTGCACCTCCTCATATCCGGGTGGGGGGCCCGGCGGAGGTCCTCCATAGCTTACATCTGTATCTACCAGCCTCGGCGCACTTCCGCCCATAGCTGGCGGTTCCTCGTAGGCTGGTAAATCCTCTAGGTGCACAGCGTCCATTGCAGCCCCTTCTGCCACCCTCCCCGATGCTCTAGCGTTCTCTAACGCTTGTAAAAATCGCTCCTTCACCCTCTCGAAAATGGTATAAAAGTCGAATGCACCACCGTCTTTGAAAACAAGTTTTAATTCGATTGCAGAACTCACGGATGGGAGGCCACCGTTAGGGACGGGCCGCACGACGGCTGTCCAAACATTAGGGCCGAAGAAAGGCGCGGAGACATGTGTGTCGTGGAGGTGGTTGATGGGGCAAGAGAACGATTCGAGTTCCTTAGTGCGTTGGGCAGGGATGTAGACGATCTTTTCATAGCCCAAGAAATCAATATATCGTGATTCCACAGGTGCGCCGATAAGAGGGAGAAAGAACACATACCCGTTGGTTCGTAAGGTGTACCACACCTGAACTGCTACTCAACTTAATCGGTGTTGCACCGGGAAGAGAGTTTGAGCTAGACAATGAAAACGAGGTCCTTGTCGGGGAACTATAGAGTCCTCGCTCGCCAGGGAGGTTGACGAACGCCTGTGGGTTGTTCTCGTCCAGCATTACCCAGCTGCGAAGTGAAAATTTCTTAGTTGAACGTTGCTTCATTTCTGAATTGTTTGGCCTGCCTGCCTGCCCAAGTGGAGAGGAA
Source organism: Paragyromitra xinjiangensis (assembly GCA_038503065.1). Lineage (NCBI taxonomy): Eukaryota > Fungi > Ascomycota > Pezizomycetes > Pezizales > Discinaceae > Paragyromitra > Paragyromitra xinjiangensis. Next base: position 1,425,950 of record JBCAMK010000007.1, read on the forward strand.
CTAACTCACTTTATAGACATGATGGGCTATTTGGACTGTTTCCCGAGACTCTTAAGATTTCTTGTGTATTCAGAAAGCGCTTTTGTGGATATGGCAAAGTTGGGGGACTATAGCGAGCAGTTCGTCTGGTATCGCAAAGCGCGGTAACACTAAATATATTAACTAGCGAGCACTGATTCCGCCTCGTCACTAGCCTGCGGGAATATCGAGAGGGTTTAAAACGCCAACCCTGTTCCTGGAGAGGTAGAGGGGACTGAGGGGGAAATCGACGGGTCGATGGCTGATCCAGAGACGAGAAACCGGGTTGTGGGGGGTGGGGGATTGGAGTGGTGGATCAGAGGAGGGGTTCCTGAGTGATCATGGGTTATCGATAAGGGAACGGGATGCTGCATTTGTGATCCTGACATCGCTGCTTTTGGCTGACTAGAGGACTGTATTCTACATGTGCTTCTAACGTCGGTAAAGGATAACCGTTGGGACTTGCAGAATGAGTAATACCTACTGTCGGTATACATTTCTGCCTTCGCACGATTACGTACACAGCAAGTCGCAACCACGGGACGGGGTTTTAGCCTTTTCTTCGCCTATCGCAAATCGAACCGACAAGTTGTGGATTCTGAACCAACCAGCAAGGAAAGACCCTGTTCTTTACCCCACAGTCTCGTTTAAAGCTTCAAGCCACGACGAAATGCTTTTGCTGTTTGCTGCCTAGCAGAAGCAGTCGGCCAAAATCCCTCTTCTCCACAGAGCGCTTGCTTCATCCCTCAATAGTGGCTGCACCTATCTTTAGATGGACGGGCAGACTTTTCGCGAGTCCCGAGGAGGAGATGGAGGTAGGGTACCTTATGTTATCCATGTTGAGTTGGTAGTAGCCGTGGAACATATCCTTTCCTCTGTTGTAGCTTTCTGTCATCTTACTAGGGCAAAAACAATTAGAGCCCGATGAGCCGGTCGAATCTAACCCTGAAGAAATGCGGAGAGCTTGTTTTTCTTTGGCACCCATGGCCAGAGACACTAGGTCGCTGCCAAGATGAAGGAGGGTAAGCGAGTAGCTTTATCCTCAGTTCTCGTAACATAGACGAGGAATGTAGGTAGAAGATTTAGTTGGACTTCTATTTGCTCTATCAGCTATGCTGCTCTAAAGCATCACAAGGAATCATCTGCTCTAGCATACTGTGTCACTAGTTTTTGTCATGCAAACAAGCATCAGGTACATGTATGTTTTGATAGAGATGAGGAAAGAATAAGACCTTAACTTTAAGAAAACAAATTTTTAATTTACTTCCCCAAGAATTGCTACCCGACGAAGCTATTCCCAAGTATATACAGCAGATACACAAAAGAATTCCCTCCGCTTTTTCGCTTTCCCCACCCCAGCTTCCCCCCTCAGGCCAATCGTCCCAAAAGTAACCATGCCAACAGGTTATCTTAAGCAAGGACCAAAAAAAAGACAAAAAAGACACCGACGTTTCCAAATACGATGTACTCTCCGATCGGCCGAGAAAAATCCTAATAAAGAAGGTCTGACGAAAAGTAACATGACCAGACCAACAATAAAGTACTTAAGGGAAAGAAACAATCCCAATCAAACACCCGTTCACCCAAACAGATGTTGCTTACTCTCCCTCTCATCATCGCCTGAGTCAATCAACCCGCCTCCATATCCATTTGACAACAAGCCACCGATAAAACAAAAGGGAAAACAAGACTTAACAGAGTGTCTAAGGAAGGGGTGGCAAATCAAACGATGGTTGATACAAAAGTCCAAGGAATGGCGTGGGGATAGGGTTTATATGTAGTTAAAGGAAGGAATAAGACCTAAAATCAAGGTCCGGACACGGAAAAAGAAAGGGAAAAAGACAATTAAAGGGGTATCAAAGAGAAAGTATACTTAGTGAAGGAGTGAAACACTTTTTGAGAGTCGCCTGAAGGCTCGAGTAAAGATAAACTTATGTAGGACGAAGTTTTCTTACGTAGCGGCTTGACTGGTGTTTAGTTGAGAAAGTGTTCCTCGAATACTGCATATTTCGGCGCCGGATGTGGACTCTGGAGTAGACTGGAATTACTGACGTAATTGGTGAACACGCGCAGAATCGGATCACCGACATCAGAGTAGATCTCCTGGGTATCGCGGCAATTCGTGAAGGGTTTATTGTCGTTGTTCCTACGTGTGAAGCGCGAAGTGTAAATGTTAGCCTATGAACTATTGATATATCTACAATACTTAGAAGAAAAGAGGATGGGTGATGAGGAAAGCATTTGAGAGACCTACACGATACGAAAATGACGCAGGTCACTGTTAAGGACATCCTTAACGATTTTCCACTGAACAGCAAAGCGGCCTCTCCAACGTTTGTCAGACCAACAACCGGCATGAGCAGTGAGGTCAACAGGGCCAACCATCTCAGCAACTCCGCAGAATTTCCCGCTTGAGGTAGTATTAGTAATAAAACATCGAAAGAGGTAAGCCAAACGAGATCTACCTTCCAGAGACTGAGAAGAACAAGTAGATAGGGCCTTTCCTACGAGGATCACGGAACGCTTTGTCAAGACGTTGGTTTCCGAGGTCGGTGGACGTCCAGATGCCATGCTTAAGGGAAGCGAAAACATCGAGCTCGCAGTTGGACTTAATAACAAAGTAGCGAACCTGAATAGGACGTGACTTATTAGTACTGGCAGACTCGGATTTCTAGATTTTTCTCGTTGACACTTCTAGGCATTGATATCGACAAGCACACTTAAAGTGGAAGATATCGGATGAATCTTACAAAGTTAGGGATGATTTCGATCGGCGCGTTAAGGGCGTGCCCCATCACGGCCCACCCCTCACTCAAGGCGAGCTGCAGGGCACCATCACCGCGCTTGAATCCTTTTCTCTTACGTCCATCTTTGTCATGGGTGTCTGTCAGGTCAGAAGAAACAACAAGATCCTTCTGCAGTCCCCCTTGGTCATGGCAACTCTGTAGGCTATGGCTGCCGCTGGAGTGACTGAAATTTCTAGGTCTGTCCATGTAAGCAGCGATGTGTTCATACTCCTGGAGGTCCTCGATCAGTTGCTTGCCAGACATAGGAGGGATCTGTGGTCCAGAAATAGGTCTCATAGCAGGAATTGGGCTGGCCAGGCGAAGCTGAACTCCGTTAGCATTGGCATTGATGACATCACATTGCGCCTGTTTCTCCAAGTTAAGATCCATAAACGCTTCGAGTCCCCCAGGAAATAGTGAGTCCTCGAAACTCTTCCGAGTGTAAGCATCAAGCTCCTCTCTAGTATTCCATATACGTCCACGATCCTCTCTGGTAAGACCGTATGAACGACGAGGAGAAGACCACTCAGCTTGAGTTGTAAGCTTTGGAAGCGGCTCAGTATGTTCCTTTCTAAGTTTCGGGGACTGCTTCCTCAATTCTTCTTCATAAAGTAACCACAGATCGTCTGTGATATTCGCGGTTGCGGGGAATCTGACGTTATTAAGCGCCGAAGTGGTTGAAGTGGGGTCACTATTGCTTATGTTGAGCTTTGGTACAGGTCTTGAGATTGGTTGTTGTTTTGAAGAGTACCTAGTCATATAAGATTCCTCATGCTGCTGAGGAACACCAAAGAAGGCCCTACGAGCAGGAAAGGGAATTCGCTTAGAAGAGACACCATAAATATAGCCCATGCTATTCACGCTATTCATGCTGCCGACGTGCGAAGAAGCAGTGGCATAATACGGAAAGGTGGCAGAGCTATCATTGGTGCAAAGATTGTTGACATAACTATCATTGACAGAGTTATCCTCCGTGGCCGACTGCAACATGGTGCTGCTTCCAGTGTTGCGAATATCTGGGCTAAAGAGATCTAAAGTGCTGGCAGTAAGACGCAATCTCCTGTTAGGGGCCGTGTCGAACACATCGTAACCAGAAAAATCGCTCTCTAAGTTAGACTCAGTTCTTCTCCAAATAGATCTCGAGCGATAAGGCTCTATCGCGCTTCTAGGAAGTGTTTGATAGAGATTGAAATTAGTCATTGTAGCCATTTTGAGCAAGTCTTTGGGGCTATTTAAAGGAAGGTCTTCAGGGAGATTTAAAGGAAGTATCACTATCAAAGTGAGGTGTGGCTATCTGACTAGAGAGACTGTGGGTATCCTGAAGAGGAGTCGGGGATTTAGCGGGAGATTAAGGATCTGGTAGGGAAAAAGGATTGCGAGAAGTGAAGAGAGGAGGAGAGGAGGAAGTGGGAGGAAGGGTATAAGTAGAAAAAAGTTTGCGTGAGGGCAATTTCCACCCTCAGCCCTCCTATTCTGGAAGAACAACTTTGGTTGGCAGTGGAGAGATACCCCCTGTTGCCAGATTCCGTTGCGAGCTAGGGTTTTGTTCCTAGCAAATAGTTTCGATTCTATCATCTTTGCCAGCTCGTGAGTGGTTGGTGCCCCACAAAATCAGTTCCTTAGAATGGCTTCGCTGTGCCTTTCACCGACATAAGCGGTTAGGTGGCGGCCTATCACCTGCCCATAAAATTATCAGTATTATCTCTGTCCCGTGGAATATTGGGGGCTGAGGTTTCATGAAATTTGGTTTGTGGTGTTGTGACGTACCAGTTGTTTCTATAAACCTCCTTCCAGTACTTGTGCTAATTTATAAAGAGTAAAACCCTAAACACTACAATGGTAGATCTATCGTGCAGTTTCATTGAAAGTTGAAGTCCTTTGACCGAAAGTGTATGAATGGCGATAGTGTTTATCGTGGGTTGAAAGGTCAACAGTTCTCAGGTGCGTATCGACGACCTATGAGGTCTAAGTGAACCCTAGTCTCGTGCCCAGCCCCATACACGCAGCTTTCTGCGTACCGTGAACCCACACATGGGAACAATACGGAACTAACTATTCACACACAGACCTTATTCGCCTCCTCTCATGAGCTATAAGATTGATATCAAGGAAAATTTTCAAAAAATAAGCTTTTGTCAGCTCTCTTGAACTATATATAATCTCAACCACTTCGTACCCTCATATTCCCCCAGAACTATTCCCAATTATCCATCTATTTTCAACTCCATCATAGCCCTTTAGTTGATTATAAGCAGGCCTGCAAGTAGACTGAGTAACTCTCCGGTTCGGTTACTTCTTTTATGGTTCTTCATATATTCATCCTCCTACACATCTATACCTTCGCTTTCTTCACCTTTATATACCTCTTCACCCAAAGCACCAGGCACCAGTCGATTAGCGACGTTAAAGATAGACCTGATAATTTCTTTGATATGGCAATTGGGCAAGCTCTTCTCATCAAACCTCCAAAGCCGAAGACTGCTCCGCAACAGCGGCAGGGTCAAGAAACACAGAAAGCTGCAGTATTTCAGGAGCAGTCGCTGAAATTCGAGCAAAGCCTCGAGCTCGTTCAAACTCTCCTTGGTGCCTCGGTGAGCTTGACATCTAATGTTTTTCTCAGGCATTGTGAATGGACTAACAGATTCCATAAGATCGGTTGTTTGTCTTTCCTTCGGTAAGCAATATCAAGACTTTCTCAAGTTCCTTGTGCTCCAACACCCCCCAGAATCCAGTGAACGACTCAACCGATTCAAATTATTGATTGTCAAATAGTGGACTTCTTCCCGAGGAGTGCTTCGTTGAAAAACGTTACGGTGGTAAATCTTCCGCTGCAATCAGTTATCATTCTTTCACCAGCGACCTTGAAGATGAATCGTTTAAGAAAACTCAATCAAACTCCGGAACCCGAGTAAAGAGATTAAGAAGAGGTTATTCTGGAGAGGCAGATCAACTTTTAGATTGGCTTGTATAGTCCTTGTCAGTTGCATCTAGGAATTAATTGAAAACTCACGAATCTTCTTCAAGGAAATCGGTATATTCGACGCTCTCAAAATGGGCTATCTTAAAGCCGTCCAACTAGCAATCTATGTGGATAAGGAACACCCAGACATCATAGTTGAGTCATATACCTTTTCGTTTTCCTACCGTGACCAGGAAGATGGAACTTCCACTATTAGTCTTCGGGTTACCGATATCACCGGACGCGGCGTCACGGTGGAAGATGCAAACAAAAATCTTCAGTTAATGATGAGGAGGTTGATTGTTATTACCCAGGCGAGTTTCTCTGTGTATCATGAAGTAATCACAAGCTTATACAGAAATTCCCTTTCAGAACCTTCCTCCCCTACCTGGTAGGTAGATGCTATTTATACTTGATAATTCCTACTATAATACAATACAATTTACTAACTTGCGCTAGACCAACGTTGGCTCACAATTCGCCTTCACTATTTGGATCACACTCCAACTAATTACGATCCTCCGAGCTTTGTCCGCGTCTCTGAAAAATCCCCGGCTCTCAAATTCCATGAAAGTGAAGCCAAAGAAGTTGAGAAACTAGATGTTGGAGGCTTGAATGCAGGTTTCCATACGTCAGTTCCCTGGTATAACAATCCAAACCTATTACCGAGCTGATATTATATTATTCTTTCAGTGTATCCCTCAAGATATCAAGCATGAATGACACCGATACTCAGGAGCGCCCAAAGCGCCGCCGTGGCTCGAGATTTGTCTACGCAGATGTCGACATCGAAGCACCTCAGTTCACTGTAGATACTTCCAAGCCATTCGCTAGAACACAAGCCACTTCCACGAAGGAATCATCCCTCAGGCCTGCAACCAATGAGCGTGTCAACACCGAGTTTACGAAGCCCGCCGACAGCCGCTCGCTGCGTAACCCAACTATTAACGAAGGTGCATCAGTTGCCAGCCGTCAAATCACAGAAGTTACCAGACGTGATATCCAGGAAAAGATGTTTCTTCGTGGCATGCTTCGCCAGGCAACACGAGAGAACGATTTGATTGCGACTCAACCACTTTCACTTGCAATTTCCCGCACAACCCTCGATGACAGACAGCTCATCTCTCCAAGGGATGAATCATTTTTAACTCCAATTCTTGATTCACAGACCCCTAGTAATAGCCCTACCACCGACCCTGTTAGTCTATTTCTAGCTTCAGAACTCATGCCTACCCAAACAAAACCGCTTCAGCAACAGGCTCCCAGTTCTCTGAAAAGAACTCCTCTTGACAAAGTTTCTGACGCCGACATCCCCCAACGCCAAAGCCCTCGCAATAAAGATGCCTGCAACCAAGAAGTTACTACCACCTTACAGAATCCTCTAGCTCGGGCCGAGAACGCTATCGAATCAGTAGACAAAAATATGGCCAAACTGAAACTTTCAAAAGCCAAGACAACAGAACTAAAAAAGATAAGCGGGAGCGGAAATACTAATAGAAAAGACAGGACAGTTAATAACAGCACAGTGAATAGGAGGCCCGATGACCATATTAACTGTGAGTGTGGCGATGAAAGATATGAAGAAGACACTGTTTGCTGCGATAATTGTGATGAGTGGCAGCATACCGATTGTTATGGGTTCACTTCAGCGAAGGACATTCGCATTCCCGACTATCATGTCTGTTATAGCTGCCTTCTTGGGAAAAACGAAGGCAAGCTCCTTGAGGAAATGCGAAATATGGCACTCTTCCGAAGGGCCCTGAAGACCATTCGGAACCAAGGCACTTTTCCATCATCAAACAAGATCTTTGCTAACAAACTTGGTGTGTACCTTATCGTCCCTGCAAATTCATTCCTTACTGGGAACCTTTAAGGCCTAACAGTTAGATAATAGGATGTGACTTGCCAACAGCGTTACAGATCACGAGACGCTTAGAGAATGAGGGTTTCATCTTAAATGACGTTGCTAAAGCAAAAATCCACAAAAAGAAAGCATATAAAGTTGTGAAAACGGACGAGATCAAGCAACTTATGGATAGGGAATATTTTGACCCTTTGAAGAAGATATCCCACCATGTCAGTACTCACAATCAGCAATCCTTAGTATGAGTGCGTTAGACTAATGCTTAGGTTGAAGTTCGAAAATCCAACCGCTCCAAACATCATACGTGAATCGCTTCTGGGAGAAACCCCCTCTTTGGCAATACCTCCACCGAATACTATCCCAGCTAGTCCGACCAATATCGTGGCCGAGAATTCGCAACTTGGGAAATTTGGGCATGCCACCAAAGACGCCAATCTTCTCCCCCAACTGAAGACCTACGCTCAGATTTCCAATGCCGACGCGGATTCTACTGCCGATGAGGAAGACGAATCGCCTACACAGAGAACTACTCAGAACAGTACCATTGGTTACGAGCCCGCGATGCATCGTTTCAAGAGTTCGAATCGCTCTAATATTACCAGTCTCGCTTATAATAGTCCTATGGCAATGCAGAAGCCTCTTTTTGAGATTGCAGAATCGCCAGAGCCCATGGAAATTGATATTGTCGAAGAATCACAAGTCCTTGGCGACTTGCTCATACAAACAGCTGATGAGACCCTGGGTCGACCGCGTGTGAATATTGGCGGGGTACTACAAGATATTTTCGTCGGTGAGGAACTGGGAGATAGAAGACTTTGATGTGCCTCGGCCTCGAAAACGGACACTGCTACATGAATATTACCGGAAGGAACAAATTATAGAAAACTAGCCAAAGAGATCTTACTGCGGAAAACGCGGTAGTGGAGGAACACCAGTTTATATTATTGCGAACATACTTCCAGGCTACTCTTTGCGCCAAAGAAAACATACGAACACCTACTTTTTATCGCGTCTTTTACGCCCCCCGCTAAGCTCGTTGCCTATCATCCTTTCTTATTTATGTTTAACTATTGAGGAATTTTCACACGAGGAAGCAAGAACCAAAAGCATTAGAGCTTTTGATAATAAAAGCTAAACATAATCGAAATTGATGGACGCTTCAAGTTGCCGTTGTGATGTGATCTATAGCCTCCCTCTCTTCCTTCCCGAGTTAAGATCAGGTTTCCCAAGTGTTATATCTAAAATATATTAAGCCCTTGTATAGCTTTCTGCATCCTGTCGGAGAGATCACCACTCTTAGCCACCAGAAACATATCATCGATGATCATGAAAAATCACTCGCATAGAACCCGTTCACATCGATAGTTCTTCACCCACCTACATCCCTAGCTACCAGTATAATATGTTCCGCAAGAAGAAAGGAAGATATTAGTAAGGCCTAACTCAGAAGTTGTTATCCCAGCCTTTGAGATAATAACCTACGACCAATATAAGTTGTAAACATTTTTTATTCCTTACCCTTGATTCGTTAATTGTACTAGACATCACCCCAACTATCTCAACCCCCAGCTAGCACACCCTTCAACAAATTCTTCCCTCACTAGATGTTTCAAACCCAGAGCTGATGTCAACCCTCAAACATACTAATGCATCAAACGCATCAAACGCCTCGCCTACATCCCACTTCAACAATCTCAACCCAGATTACACATAGCCAATATAACCGCTGTCGACTCATCTTCACCATTGACATCTCCCACATACCCCAACCACCCCTCACCCAGCTTCTTCCAACAAACAGGCGATTGGCTTTGGTCAACTCCTCTCGACGCAAATACCAAACTTTGTGTAGCGCTCCGCTCATCCGGCACATAAATCCTATCCCCCACATCAACCCCCTCCAATGACACCGCCTTCTGACTATAGCCCTCCGCCAGCTTCCCATTCCCCTTAAACCTCCCATCCAAGACATTAGCTTTATTCAAATACACAACCGCACGATGATAATCCCCATACGTCCACGGCAATCCAATAGAATCTCGCATGAACCTATCAAACGCATCCGGCCTCGTAAAGCACGCAAACGAAGCCCCTAAAACCAGCGTTCCCCCTTCCTTCGCATACACAACCACCTTCTCCCTTAGGTCCTTGAACTTCTTTGAGCTCAACGTCGCTCCATCTGCGAGTACCACAGCACGCAGATTATCTGTCTCGATGAGAGACTTCATCGCGTCTGCTGCCGTCTCGGAAATCACAACGTGTGCATAACGACGTAATCCAGCGAGGAGATGGGAGGAGGTTGTTTCGAGAAAATTTGCACTATCACCAGCGGCAATGATGAGGATGGTGGGGAGCGATGGGTCTCGGCAGGTGGGCTTGTGGAGTTTCCAGTCTTGACGTTGGCAGTCGGTGGAGCAGTATGCGGTGGTTCTGCAGCGGGAGCATATCTTCATAGCTTGGCCGTTGATGCCAGTAGAGGTTTTGCTACAGGTGTGGCAGGAGGAGGTATTTGGTTGAGGGTTAGACATTTTGCAGAGTGTTGAAGAGCTGGTTGGTTGGTTGGTTGGTTCTATGAGTATAATTATCTCCAACTCAGAGTTCTCTATGGCCGTACTATATCTCTACCAAGCAGGGAAAATTGTAGTGGCTAGAAACAGCAATAGATATGCCTGAAGAAACGAAACAATTCACCGAAACTGGAACGTCAACGTCGAGGATGAAAAACACGCTGTGCCTTTTTGTGTCTCCATTGACGTTGAAATAAGCTTCTTCGGCTCCCACATCCACATCCGTCCAGTCACAAAAATAATCGCCACGTGGATCACCACATATTCATCCACATTCCTATTCTTTCCTCTATGAACATTGAGATTCCCCTCACCACAGACCCACCGACCACTCTCCAGTATTCCCGAGAATGATGCGCCATCCTAATGCGTAAAAAAACAGAAAAAAACATATTTGTACAAAATCGAATCAATGCAAGAACAGGAAAAAGAAAGGAAAAACAAAACCGAAATAAAAGCAGAAAAGGTTATTTTTTGGTTTCCCCCTACTCGCTACAAATCAAGGCCCTGTTCATCCCATCTACCCCGGGTAAAATAGAATAGCAAAGAAAAGAAACCAATGATAAAACGATGCCTAACCGATAATATAAAAAAATAGCCGGAAATAAATGGGGAGGGGGGTGTTGAAGGTTAATGCACCAAGATCGATGATAAAAGAAAGCCTATAATAATCCCACCATGTTCATACATCCTTCTCCTTCGCCGCCTCCGCCGGTCCCTCAGCCGCCTTTACAACCGTCGGCCCATCCAATGGCGGTGGCGCAAACACTGTGCCTTCCGGCAACTTGATTGGAACCGTCGGCAGGATCTTAAGTTTATCCGGTAGCTTCTCGCCCGCAATAACTTTCTTCATTTCGTCAATGTCTAGACTCTCATACTCGATCAATGCCTTCGCAAGTAGATCGAGTTCCTTGCGATGTGTAGTAAGAATTGATGTAACACGGGCACGAGACTCCTCGATAATACGGCGTACTTCCTTCTCGATAAGCTCTTTCGATTTGGTTGATAGGTGCTGGTAATCTTCTGTCATGTTGACATCACCAACAACAGAGGACATTCCAAGTTCCATCACCATGCGGCGGGCATAGCGGGTTGCGCTCATCAGGTCCTACGCGAAAAAATATTAGTCGGCAAACCAACACCCCTGTAACTCAAGTAGATAGCGGCGATTACATACGTTCGAGCAACCCCCCGTAACATTCTCCGGTCCGTATATCAATTCCTCCGCAATCTTTCCTCCAAGTGCAGAATCAATATGCGCCAACAGTTGCTTCTTACTCCACGAATAACGATCTCCCTCCGGCAAAAAGTGGGTCACACCCAGTGTTTGTCCCCTCGGCATGATAGTAACCTTATAAACCGGCATGTGCCCCTCTGTGAATAAACCAACAATCGCATGCCCACCCTCGTGATACGCAGTCATCTTCCGTTCCTCGAGCGGGATCACAGCAGACCTTCGCTCCGCACCCATCATGATTTTGTCTTTAGCCCACTCAAAGTCCTCCATACGCACATTTAATGCCTTTTGCCGGGATGCGCGGACAGCCGCCTGGTTACACATGTTCTCAAGCTCAGCGCCGGAGAAGCCGGGGGTGCCACGGGCAAGAAGAGATAGGTCGATCTTAGGGTTCACTTGGATTGCCTTTGTGTGGTGCTTTAGAATCGCAATGCGGCCACGAACGTCAGGGAGCGGTACAACAACATTCCGGTCAAATCTTCCGGGTCGAGTCAAAGCCTTATCAAGTAATTGTGGGAAATTAGTTGCGGCCAGGAAGATAACTCCACTGTTCTGAGAAAAACCGTCGAGGTCGACAAGAAGTTGGTTGAGAGTCTGTTTAACATAAGCTGCATCACGCTCATTACGTTTGCCACCTATAGCATCCAACTCATCGATAAAGACAATTGCAGGAGCCTTAGCACGGGCCTGGGCAAAAAGTTCACGAACACGTTTGGCGCCAACACCGACGTAGACCTCGTCGAATTCAGACCCGGACATAAAGAAGAAAGGCACGCCAGCTTCGCCGGCAACCGCACGGGCAAGAAGCGTTTTACCAGTACCAGGAGGACCGACGAGGAGCACACCCTTTGGCAGCTTTCCACCGAGCGTGGAGAACTGGGCGGGATCCTTCAGGAATTCGACTAGCTCTTGGAGCTCTTCTTTCGCCTCGTCGCAGCCGTGAACATCACTAAACCGGGCGGTCTGTTGCGATGCCTGTGCCTCATTCGATGTAGTCCCCGCAACCTTCTTCATCATCCCTGTAGTCTCAATCGCAAGCGTAAGGAAGACGAGCAGGAAATATGCCGTGAGTCCGAAGTAAAACAAGAATTTAATCCATTTGAAGATAGTGCCGCCGATGCTCTCGTCAACAACAACGTGGATGGGAGCTTCCCGTCCGCCGCTGCCAGAGTATCCAGATGTTCCAGATGCGTTTCTTGCCATAGCGAAAGTTCCACCGCGACTTTGTGCAGCAACAGCCTGTCCAATAGCCTGGATTTCCTCACCGCTGAGGGCAGAGTTCTCGGCAAAGTCGCCACGACGATCCATTACAACTCTTGCTTTTTCGAATTGACCAGTGCGTTCAAGTGCCTTGACGTATTTGTCCTCGCAGGCTCGGTTGGTGGCATATTGGCCAGTTTGATACCTGTCGATAACGTACTGCGGGAGATTAGCACGAAGGAGCGTCTCGTAAAACTTTTCTTGAGCGGCTGGGTTTTGCGAGCTGTTGTTTGCGGCTTGTTCAGCGCGGTACAGGGCATTTTGGGAAAGGCCGGAGAAGGATAGGAAGCCGCGGGCGAAGGAGTTGCCAGTGATCATAGGCACCGAGGATGGTATCCTACTAAGTGAGAAGGCCGGGAGAGAAGAAAACCGTCGAGCAGTACCGGTAAAAGTTGAAAATGGCGAGTGTGAAAACTGAGACCGATGGGAATTCCCAAAGGCTGCCTAAAGTCAGTAAGGGCCCGTAGGACTACTAGGTGACAAGAGAACTGACCGGAACGCAAGATGTGACCAGCAAGTAAAGGTGAGCCATTGAAGTTTGGGAATATGTGAGAAGTGCGAAGTTCCGGATAAGCTTTCATGAAGTCGGGAACTTCCGCCACCGAACCATTGACCTGCCACCATCAGCATGAGAACCCCCAACCTCCAATATACATAACCCTCCATTCCTACCTTTCGGGATTCATCTGTTTTCCTAGCCAGAGGTGCACTTTCAGAGTGAATAGTCCTCACTACACTCTGGCTATTTTTCTGAATCGAACGTCCAATATGTCCCCAAGTAGTAGAAAAGACCGTCGAGATACTCGGTAGTAGCCCTGAGGTTATCGATGGTAGGCCCTGTAGTCACGAACAAAACCCAGTTAGAGAAAGAAACTTCAAACATTTCTGTGGCGCTGAGAAAGGACGAAACATACCTGCATAACAAGGCCCACCTGGAATGGAGAAGCCATGATGGCCTCCGGCAATGAGAGTAAACAATTCAAAAGAGAGCAGTTCCTCTGAGCTCGTGGGAAGGGAATGTCGAGACCAGCCAAACGACGGCGGGGAGGGTGAAGTCTAGAAGGGGTGAAAGGTGTAGGTAGGATGGGAGAGTGGCGGTAGTATGGTGGGGGAGGGGGTGGATTGTCACCTTGCCGCCTCGCGATGATCTTCTTCGCCGGAAAGAAAAAGAATGGGAACTTGACTAATCAGCCAGCTGCGCCAAGCCAAATCCAATCAGCCTCTTAGATTCAACGTCACCTCAAGCCAAGCAAGATAACGACCCTAACACCGAATCTTCTTCTTCCTCCTACTACTTCTTCTACTTCCCCTCAAGAACCCCCCTCTCCGCGTAGCTCGCCGAAGCTTTCCCTCCTATGAGTGGAATTATCGAATGGGCCTTCGGGCGACGCCAAACTCCTGCTGAAAGGCTGCGAAAAGTATGTTCCTCTAAACTTACACACCCCCCCACTGTGTACCGAAACTACCACTAACTTTACATCTATCTAGCACCAAAGAGCTCTCGAAAAAGCTCAACGTGAACTCGACAGAGAACGCATAAAGCTCGAACAGCAAGAAAAAAAGCTTATCGCGGACATCAAACGCTCAGCTAAAAATGGCCAAATGGGAGCATGCAAGATACAAGCTAAGGATCTAGTACGCACAAGGAAGTATGTCCCCCAGCTGCCCCCCAAAAAAAAACACATACACGCTAACACCGAAAAATAGCTATATTCAGAAGTTCTACCAAATGAAGACACAGCTCCAAGCTGTCTCTCTCCGAATCCAGACTGTCCGCTCCAACGAACAGATGATGCAATCCATGAAAGGTGCAACTTCCCTCCTCGGCTCTATGAACCGTTCCATGAACCTTCCAGCACTCCAACGCATCGCAATGGATTTCGAGAGGGAGAACGACATCATGGAACAAAGACAGGAGATGATGGACGATGCTATCGATGACGTGACCGGATTGGACGATGAGATTGAGAGCGACGAGATCGTTAATCAAGTTCTGGACGAGATTGGCGTAGAAATGAACCAATCTGTAAGCCTGCACTCACTTCTATTCCTAACTTCGCTAGCTAACATCTATCTAGCTCGGCGAGACACCTTCAGGAATCGCCTCCGCGAACGCAGCTGCAGAAGGCAAAGTAGCGCAGGCCGTAGGCGCGGATTCTATGGACGATGATTTGCAAGCGAGATTAGACAGTCTAAGGCGTTGAGTGACGACACGCGAACTTTTTTTTATGCCTTCCTTGCTGGGTGTCTTGTCACGATATGATTGGGTTCCTTGGCGTTTACGTCTTTTTTTTTCTTATTTTTTGCTGTTTTCTCAGTGAGCTAAGTGGATGCGATGGGACAGTTGCTTGAAAATATTGCATATCCACTTTTGGACTTTTGTTACTCTTTGACTCTCTTACGAGTGGAGATGGGCTGCGTCTTATTGAAGTTTATTGGGATGTGGTGAATCGATGGGTGGTTACCATGGCATAATAATATTGTTTTGAGGAAAAGGAGTAAACTCAGCGCCTCCTTTACTGTTATGGATTCATATCTCCACCGAAAATAATTCACTCGCCGAACACCTCACCGTAAACTCAGCCAGTTGATACAAAACCTTAAAAATGACCCCGTCAAAATAGTTCAGGAAGATATGTTTCCCTTTTTCCCACAGCCGAGCCAACAACCCATAACATCAATCCTCCTAAATCTAACTACCAGCACAGCTATCAAGTCAGTTTTGATGATAATACATCACCTAAAGCAACACAAAGACCCACAATTTGAATATCCTGCCCAAAAAATAAGAATAATCATCCCATCACCATATGCATCTCTCTTGCCAATCAACACGCGAACCCTGGGCCAAAGGCATCTGATTGATACAGAGCTTGATATAGACGCTGGGTGGAAGAATGAAGTTATATATGAAGCGATACCTCGAACTTGTAAATATGAATCTATCCTCGTCTATACCAGGCCTCTCTTCATCAGGCGGACAACTAAAAGGCATCGTGTTGGCACGAGTGAGTATTTTTATTCATGGGGTATCACTCACGTTTATATCAGTAACTTCATGGGGACGCACAAAGAGAATGAGGGAGAATTAACTCAGCCTCCCCAGTATCCACCTAGGCCCTTGGTATATTACTTCCCCCTTCCCCCTCCGAGGGAATTTTTCCCAAACGGTATACTAGCACTCCATGAAAAACTAAAAAGCCAACTCAACTCAAACAGAGAACAGATCTTCCAGATACTCACCAACACACAAGATTGCGAGACAAGATACTTAAATATATACTAAACCAATATCCACTCCACTCCGGACCTTGGGTAGCGCAACCAAGTTCTACAGTACCGCGCTCCTGACCAAAGTTAACATAGGCCAAATCCACCAACTTCTCCAAGCAATACTGATAGCCCCCAGTCTTCGGAACATCGTTACGACAAAAAGGTACCTTGAGTCAATAGTACTACACTACATTAGCTCAGGATTTATCCTTCTTCTTCGTACGTAGGGTAAGATCTAGACTCTCGAGCCCAGCCGGTGCCCCGCCATTTCCAGCCCGAGTGATTAGTTATGAAGAAACCCCGGGGAGCAAAAGATTTGAACCTGATGTTGGTGCAGCACACAACAGCAACCATGCAACCTTCTAATTCCCTACAGATTAAGGGCATTTTCTAATACCTGGAAAGTCACAGTCTAATGAAATATTCCAAGTACAAACGTAATTGAAATATCGTGGTTATAGCCACGGTTTATAACGCACCACAAACATAAAGTACGTAACTTATACACATCAACACAAGTAACTACTTATCGGCAACCCTTCTCGATATACTCAGCAGTTACCAGGACTCTTCACCTATAACTAATAAAAATTCATATCCTCCAAGCTTGTGCCAAGACAGCAAACCCCTTCCGAAGATCTCAGAGCATGCTCCAACACCCCTACTCAAATTATGCTACAGGGAGATACTTCTCTACAAAAAACCATGAGCTCCAAGGATTGCTGAAAATTTTTCTCGGTCGTAAATATTAAAGAAATGGCGTGTCCGCCCACCCATACCAATCATAGCCCCAACACTTGCGAACACATGCCACTCAGATACGTCCCACGTAGCCCGATTCTCATCACGATTGCCGTTTCCCGATGCAAGTGAATGTAACAACCTAGCAGTCTCATGTGTATAATGCATGAAAGCCACCAAGTTCTCTAGCTCGTATTCTTCTCCAGCACATGATCCATGCATCACAAATATCACTCGACGACTCTCAAAGCACATTTTTCTAGTACTAGCCTGTGCAGCACCTTACGATTGGTGGTATGATTCCGGATCATTGCCAACCAGGCTTCCGCGCCTCTAGCCGAGTTCTCGATTCCTTTTTCTTCTTCCAGGAGAAATCTTGGTCGATAGATCAATTTCTGTGCGATGGGAGATGTTAACCTTTACCAATAAACACATGTACATGCCGAATGTAATTCCTGGTCCAGTTAACTAGCGCATGAGACCACTACCATTTCGATCCTTATACCTTAATTACTAAGCATATACGTAGCTCCTTTTTTCGACCGAAAATAATCCCAAACCACCCAATAAAATACTGATGCGGGGGGGAGGCGGAGTAAGGGAATATCAGAAGATGTAACGATCGAGTTTTGTATGGTTTGATGTTTTTTTTTTTTTTCGGTCTGATTTTGGTTTCGCCCCTTTGTGTCGAGAGCATGATAAGATCCATAATCAAGGAGGTATTGTGCGCTAACTGAAGACGAAAATAAAGGTAAAATATTCACATAGATGCTTCGCCGATGATCTGCATGAAGACTGACTCGACTCAGTGACCCCCAATCTTCCTAGAGAAAATTTTAGTCAAGACTTTCGATAACTGACTGCCCTACGGGTTCTCTCGGAGAGCTTTACGCTATTTCCAAATCCCTGTGATAACGGTGTTCCGAGTGATAAACTGTGATGCATGTATGTGGGGGGGCGAGCAGCGGCATTCGGTTTTGGTCGAGAACCAGCCACCGCCTATCGAAGGTAAACAAAACTACCCATGAGTCGATGTAAAGTAGGCAGTCCAGGGGGTGGGGCGTAAAACTGTTCGAGAATAGGAGATTAACCTCAAGAATTCGCCGAGTGGGAATCTTCACAACTCACATAAATCAAGGGCTACCAGCTCTCCATCCCACGCAGCTGGCTGTGTCAGTGCTACCTCGCTTAGCCATATGTATATGTTTCACTCCCACAATACTACCAATGGTTTACCCACAAGGGTGTTCCATACCTATTATTTGGGTCCTGGCCCCGGGACCCTGGGATTCAGAGCAACAACAAAGGCTGAGATAAACGAGGTCCCGGTGATATCTGCTAAGTATAGGGCTAGATCGGCAAGAAAAGCGGTGGAGGCGCTGACCCAAAGTGTCTCGGAGTTTGTCTGAGGTATGCGGTCTGTGCTGTTGAGAAAGGGTAAGGGTATACGGTAGTAATACGGTCAAAGCTCAGAGTCCACCGACACGTATTTGATATCGACGAACTGAACTGAACTGCCAAACGCAAAGTGAGTGGTAAGCAATGCATTGTATAGCGATTGCAAACCGTAACGCCGGTCGAGTGATTCTCGATGATCTCGAGACGCGTCCTTGTCAAGTCATGGCAATAGATGTCTACTAAAGTTTATCGATATGTGATATACATGATTTATTTGTAACACTATTTCTTGGTAGATAGCTTATGCGTCTCATCGTGTATCTCTTAATTGCAGGGATTTATTGGGAGGACTTGGGAGTGGGATCTGCATTTCTTTCATTTGAACTTCTAGTGGCTGTATGTAGCCAGGGTTTTTCTTGGCCCAAGAATGAATTCGCATGACATGGATCAATCTTCGAAAAAAAGAACCATCCAGACCGCTCAAACGGTAGCTCGAATACTACAGACCTAGATAAGGCATGAATACATGTATCTAATGATGTTGGTTTACTATGTGTCGCATGTTATATTGGGAGGGTACATGTAATTATCTAGTATACCAAACCATATATAATTCTGAGAGAGGTTAATTCTGACCCAGGAGAGTCAACTTCAGACTTGAAAAATATCATAAGGTTCGGGGCATATTATTAATTCTGATTCGTTCGATTAGTTTCACCGGTATGTCACATGTTCGTGATGAGTGGGATATTCTCTAGCCTTCTTTCATTCTCCCCACGCCTCTCCTACAACACATAGTCGGATTTATGAGGAAATTGCGCTTCCAAGTGGATTGACCTACCCTCCGTATCTCATCTTTTTCTCTTCTCCCCCATTTTAAACTACTGCTAGGGTTGTCTTCATTCCATAAGTAATCATGAAGATGGATATCTATCATATGAGCTGACGTAAGTGTGTGAGACCTGCTATCTGGTTGGCTTACCATCAGTTAAAGCAACCAAACCATCAAGGGCGAAGGCTGGGAGGAGGCGTGGGCTGTACTGTCGACCACTGTGTGGGATCACAAATATTCTGCTGGCATGCACCCTAGCCTCTATAAACACAAGCCTTGCTCTACCCTATCACAAATACTCTATCAGGCTCAGGCTCAAAAAGAGAAGTACAAACCAGAGTTCTAAAACCTTGGTAAGGATTCCAAACTCTTCAAACTTGAGCTACAACCAACATTTTTCTACGACGTAGCTATCCACCTTTCCTACAGCCCGATGGGTTTGAATCGAGACTGATAGAGAGTTGATTAGCGCTAGATCTGCACATCCACTATGTGCTGGCGTGCCAGTGAGAATTCGAAACCTTCCTAAGGGATATTCGAGTGCGAGCTCATGATGGCACCCTTGGAGCCAGTGGTGCAACCAAGTATCATCTTCTCGTGATCTTTTCAAGAAGATCATCGCTTCGGTGGACTTTCGACCCAATAGGAATTGATTAAGCCTATAAGTATCAAAAAAACCGAATACCCTACTGCACCTCTTATGTGTGTGATTCCTCATAGATCATGACCATTTAAGAGGCTATGGCGCTACATACCCGAATTGCATTCGGAAAAGGGGCGTTTTGGAGAGTCGGTTTTTATACTCACCTGCATTTCGCTGAGCCAGGTCAATTTATATCTTGGAGAGACCTGTTTCTAGTCAGCCGGGTGAGGTGATTCTGGGACATAGCGTCTGGCAGCGCCGAATCGCTAGCCCCCGTGTGAGTACCTACTGCATATTTTGAGCCGTTGTTGGGAGGATCGATTATTTTTAGAGCTAATGTGTTGATGAGTACTTGCGTCTGATAGGTTTCAAACCCTTGGAGAAATTCGAGAGGCTTCTCGGAGATATTCACGCGTGAATTTGTTTGGTAAAAGGTTCCTATTTGCCGCTGTTTCGTTTCGTTTCAAACAGTCTCATTACTAAAACAACCGCATCAGTATCTTTTAGCCTGAACACCGTTTCCGTTGTGATGGCATAACATGTGCTGTTTCACAGGGCGATCCTCATGGCTAGCCGAAGCAAACGTATCGACGTGCGCGCAATATCTGCATCGCAACTCTGCAAGTCTTGCATAGATAATATTTACACAACATCAGTTACCTAATGTCGAGCACCAGTAGCAGGGAAGACAGCGCTGAATTCTGAACAGACCTGGCTCATAGCATGCCATGGTATTTTCGTCGCCTATCCGAGATTTTAGCACCCAATGGATTTAGTCTATCCGTTAAAGGCTAATTATAAGAATACACTACTGCTATCCATCTGCATCTTTAGTCAACCGCTAAACGGGAAACTAATATCACAAACATAAATCGCCAATAGCATTGTGAAAGGGTGAAAGTGTGTGCGCAAGATCGAGATCGTGGAGGAAGGCATCCGAGGGATTTTCGCCTGGGCTTGCAGACGACAGAAACGATTATTTCGACGCGAATTAGGTGTTAAATATGTAACGAGCACACATCACGACACATGGAACACTCTATATACACAATTCCAATATTGCATACCTACATATACTGTATCCAGTTGCACGATGCAATTTAGGGATGCCCACGCCTAAGCGCTCGGGCCAACATTGTGGAGAATCAATGTGCGCAAGGCTTTGGAGAGCCCAAAGAAGATGGATCATCGTCAACTTGAATCGGAGAATGAGGGCGAGATGGCAGGATTTAACGAGCCCGGATTGGTGCAACCTATCATGAATTCCGACGAGAAGGAAACGAGATTAATCCCTGGGATGCTGTCCTGGTGCAATTCCTTGAAGATATCACCATCTTGTAGGCACGAGTTGCATGAAACAAACTGATAAGCGGGTCGAGTAGCGACATGATCTCTACTCGCCAATCGAGAATCATTTCCGCCGATTCTGCACGGATCACTGCGCAAGCGCAAACGCAACCAGAGGCGAGACAACCAAAATGGGCTGCTTGCAATTGGCTGAGGAGCATGTCATAATCATCTGTTTGTTCCACACCACAGGGGATCCCTAAAACAAATCCTGGTATCGTGATTTGTCCTTTGCCCACCTTGTATAGATCTACTAAACACCTGGGGCTAGTAAACATCTTGCATTCACAACTAAATTCTTATATCGAATGCTCAATTTACAATTGCAAGTGATACGGAAGGTATCGATCGGAACTGCAGGATTCTATTTTTATCAGACCTCTGCGAAATGGCAATCTCCACTTTTCGAAAGGGAACATTTCTCCAGCACACCTACTAAAAGCACCCTTATCAATGCCAAAATTTCAAACGTGTATGCCCTGCTGGGATAAGTATTTGGATGATTTTCATGGCCACGAATCCCCAACTTATCCTCTATTGAAATAGATATACAAGCAGCCCTTTGCTGAATCACTCGCGTCTAGTCGTATACAGTGACAATCGATGGTAGAAACACTGAGTTCAAATCACATCATTACTACTTCCTAATATAGCTCATTCTTGTCCAGTCGATCACCTTGGTACTGAAAGAGCAATATTGGGCGCAAGGCGATCCCAGCGCGGGGCATAATAAAGGATACTACCCTAGCGAATTTAGGTAAATGTTTGTCAATCCTTCTTGTTTTCTTATGCAGTGATCATCTAGGGAGATGATGACCTGAGTGTTGTAGTGTAGGCTAGCATGCAATGAAATTAATCTTATCAAGGATATCTGGCACATTCGGGCTCGCATGCGGAATGAAATGCCATTTGTGGCCTGTGACCCAACTAGATAACTAGCATGCTGTCAATGCCGGCTTCAGCTTTGCCACGTAATAACCTTAGATCCAGGGAGAAACAGCAATATTTTGGTCATCAATGATCACTCGATACTCTACCACATACTGTGAAAGGGAACTTAACCCTTAATAGATGTGATATGGTGACTTTGGTTCTAGATCGTCTTCGCCATGATGGAAACCCCCAGCAGCACAGGCAAAGCTTGGCGCCCATGCAACATTCGTGTGTTAGAGGCTTAAGATCCTTTAGCCAAGTAGTATTGAAGGTGATTTCTATGATTCGGATACGTCGATCTATGGAGAGGGTATTATTCTTCACAGATGGCTATTTATAGGTCTTGATCTACTTGCGCTTAAACCAATGCACTTTTGGGGGTCTTTAACCAATCAAACATCAACCAAAGGGATCTTTATCCCTACTGGTGTAATATTTTCTCCTTTTACTTTCGTGGCGAAGGAACAGTTTACCTATCGCGATGGCCCCGAATGACAAAACCAAGTGATCCGGCGTCAATAGGTACGTTTGAAACGGAGATTTCCCAATCTCAACCCCCGCCAATTCCAATCACAAACGTGATGAGACTACAGGAAGTTTCTCGTGTCCAGTAAAAACCACTCTGATTGCGTCCACCCTGCACTTCAACCTGAGGCTAACCCATGACATCACATGACATCCTGTGATTTTCTAGGAGCCGCAGCAGAGTATCTAGAGTACAAGTTACTGGCGGAAAAGAATAAAATAAAAGAGATCTCATGATTAAGACTAGCTCCAGCACGAGAGTCACGGGGATAAAAGGAGGCTTTGTGTTTGGGTAACGTGTGAGGCGCACAATTAAGATCGAGCGGAAAGTCGAGATCTGTTTGGTCCCCCATCCGAAGCCCGAGCTACGTATACATGATAGAAATCCCCCGAAAAACAATTCCTGGAGAGGCAAAGAACTCTCACCAAGCAAGCGAAAACGTGGGCGAATGTACCCCCACGACATTAATTGTGTGTCAAACACTTTGAGCCCTTGCACAGCGGCCCGTCCTATCGAAACCAGTGGCTTCATATCCATCAATGTCGTAGTTTATACATATAGTATGTATGATATTAATCACCAGTTATAAAGAAAGAAGTCAATTTAATCAGAAACAAGTAGAGAAGGATGATAAGAAACTCCCCCAGAACACTTGCCGAGTCACGAGAGTCATTCTATATCTTATCTGATCCATTTTCTCTCCCAACATTAAATGAAGGTAATCTTACAGCACATAGCTCTATCGTGTAGTCGGTTTCTCCGGTTCTGTCAGCATTCTGAAATTCGTGATGAAAGGGCCGGGGGCCTCCGACAAAGGCTGGATGCGAAGCAATCACGGAAAGAGCACGACTATGAGTGTCAACCTCGTGGGCTGCTACCCGGATATAATCTGAATGTGATATGCGATCAAATCTCTTGTTCAAAGGCTAGGTACGTTTCTGTTGGACATCTTTCCGTTCCCCTAAGCAGCTCGGCAACCGACGATCGTCCCTTCTTTCTTGTCTTTGACACAATGCAACCGCGGTCTGCAAATGTTTCTAGGACTGCATGGGGTTTTAGTGGTGGACAGCTGGAGCTGTTGTGGGCTTTAGTTTGCCCGTCGCTTCTGCTTCGATTCGGGGAATTCGTGGCGGACTCGGCTCGGCATCGCTACTTTAGTCGAGTAGTTCCGGGCAGGCTGCTGGGTCATCTGAGTCGTGGCCTGGCATCACAGGAGCGTTTGGCTCAAATCAGTGGCTCGTTAACAAGTCTCAACCAGACGGCACGATAAAGTTGGGCTCAATCTACAGTCTTTCCAGTCACATTCGAACTCGACACAGAGGAAGCAGTGTGATTATGTTCATTGTCCTGGATCCTGGATCCTGGTTACAAGGGTAGCTCGCTGAGAACTCCAATGGATTTAACAGAACGTCGTTCTCAAGAAACGGCATACTCAGAGATACAACGCCGTGCCTAGGCAGCATAGCCCAATGGACGGTAGGAGTGCTGGTACGGAAAGTTGGCCCCGTGTTCAACTCTCGAAGTAGAAGCGATTTTCAATATCGCAATCGTATAAGAGAATATGGTAAAATCGTTACGTGGGGGAAATACCTTACCGCCTGTCACGTCGTCACTGATAGTAATAGAAACAAGAACCAAGTGGGGGATTATCCCTCTGGCTTGGCGAAAATTTACGCCAATTCTCCTTCCAGCTAACTGCCACTCTCGGGATACGGTACTGTTTGCTAAATTGGAAACAAGCAGCATAGATATAAACGTATCAAACCTTTCAGGAGCTACTTGATAGCTAGCCAAATGGGAATATCCAGCAGAAGATGCACTTATGATTAACTAAATACTACCATTAGGTGCAGCGATGCAATGCTCGGCTTCGTGGCATCCATATCGTGCGATTTGCAATGTCCTGCATCGATGCCTGCATAAGAGGAGTGCTATCATAACTAGGCCTCTTGCTAAAAAGTCGGTATACATACCAACACCCCACAGTTATTACTGCTTTAATTATTTTGTGCTTTACTGACATCAACTTTCATAATTAATCTAGAAGTATTCTTAGTATTTCCTTGGGTGTCTGTGTACTGGCGATTTGCTGTTCATATTCTAAGATCTGAGAAATGATCTAAATGGCCAATGAGCGTGCAAGCCCGTTTATTTCAGAGCATACTAGAAGCGGGCCGTGTCTATCCGGGTTTGCATTAAACCTTCGGGCTTTCGAAATCGGCGGTTTCTGAGCTGGCCGTTGCATGGGCTTGACATTGTGGGCCACGATGGACATCCTACCGAATATAATCAACCGTTTATTGGGGGGCTTTTTTTCCACCACTGTCTCTGGTTATTCACATACATCAAAAGTTGAGGAGAAGACGCTTTGGCAGCTGGCTGATCATGCGGAGTCTTATCTGAAGGGAAATATCCCAAGATTTGCATCAATCGCGCATGCTCCAGTACCTTGTTACTATGAAAAGCAAAGTGCTACCCTTATGGGCAGAATTGCGCAAGCCAACACATATGGCAAGGCCTGTAAACCTGTGGCTTTGATGTTTGTCGCCCCGCAGAGACGAATTTCATGCCATGAAGATGGGGCGAGGCCATCATCCGCTTGCATAGAGAAAGTAGAGTAAACCGTCAAGGTTTAGCCCAACTCTCTACTGGTTCAAAGTTCCTCACGCCCGAGTGTTGAAGTCTTGAATATTAGGGGACTAGGTTCGTAGATGGACTAGGGAGAACCTTCGAAGAGTTTGAGAATGTACATGTAGGTCGCTGTGAATAATGGCAAACCCAAGAGAGTCTAGATAGCCAATTTCGCCTTTACCGACACCAAATCCCTTTTATATTCCTCGATGATACATAGCCCACCCGTATCCAAGTCTCAGTAGCCTAAACTCCCCGCTCTATAGCTTGGAAGGGGGTTTTCGTGCATTTCCGGAAAAGGGCTCGCCTGAAAAGATGTCTAAACTTCTTTAGACGTTTATGAGCTAAATAGTGGCCAATTTTAACGCATTCTGAAACGTATGAAATTTCACTCTTTGCAACTCCCGTCTCCATCATAGCTCTGTCATTGGGGGCAACGCCAGGGTATAGACCCGACTTTTCTTATAGACTAGATTGAGTTGCGGACGGTTCCACAATAATCTATGGCGGTATCGCCTCACACAAGAGGCTAGCCACGAACGTGACCCACATTCCGTTCCTTCGGGCTTCTTGGAAGCTCCCTGTCGGTATAATCTCCCGAGATACCCTTGTATTCGGGCTCTGATACCTAGAGAGCAGGTGGATTGTCATAGCCTCTTTCATGAAGTAGACGTAGTGGAAGAATTCCGTCTTGGCAGTTGAAACTGGTAAAGGTTGCTGGCGGTAAATTGACTTTAATCTGCCATATTGATCACCCCAATAGAGATTTCAGCGAGAATTTTTCTGGGCTTTGCTGGTGTGAGACCCCCACCACGCAGGGACAAATCTTTCGGAACTAACTAACCACTTGATACTCGGACCGTATGGTCAGCCAAAAGCAAGACTCGTGAAAAACGGGGATGAGAACGCAACTCGGGTTTTCGGTTAGATTGGATTAAGCGATCAACCAAAGATATCTAAACGTGCTGGGGTTAATGTTTCAACGGGGATAGGTTCGGTAGTGGATTGATTGAGGGTGGGTCAACTGGTGTGGTGTAGGTAGGCATCTCGCCGCTATCGGTGGGAACCAGTTTCAGTGGTCAGCAATAACAAAGTAGCACATCAGCCACCAGTGATACATACGGTACTTGACAAGAAAAACTATTGTGATCCCCGGTAACTTGGGCTTGTGAGACCTAAGCCCATCGCCAATAAACTCGTTGGGAAATCTCAATGAAAATGGCTGCGATCCAGAACTGGATAGCTTCTTAAAGGCTTCTTTTGGGTTTTCAATGGTAAACAGACAACGTTCGTTCGCAGATTGGTGTGGGAGAATGAGCAAGGGGTCAAAATGCGGAGGCGGAAAGTTGCCGGTGACTTGACGCCTCAGCATTTCGGGAGGGTTTCCGTTCCCTGGCAGAAAGCCACGGAGAGTAAAGACGAAGCAGAAGACTCTCCAGGATCGTGGGACGGGGATAGGTACATACATATGCATGGCGTGGTGTCTGAGAAACATATGCAGGATACTGGCACAACACTTCCGTTTTGAATAGGAGTATTCCGCTGGTTGTTAAACATCGGCTACTGTTGTAGGCAGCCCAAATCATATAGAGTACATACGACTCATGCGCGTCCTGTTACTTTTCTTCAATAATCGCAAGGAAGAGCCATGTTGGGTGCAACCTTGGGGGTTTTTGACAATATCATGAATGGAGCGAATGCGGTTATTGGAGTCAGAGACATCAACAGGATCACTGCCATGCATGTGTCGTTGTTATGTGGCATGCCAACAATCACGTTTCCCTTTATCTTTCCAATATATATATATTTATGCTCCGATGAAAAGAGTATTTGGACGCGATGTCCGAAGCCTTTCTTGACTCACAGGCGTGGAAACAACAACGTTGTTCTGCTGGAAATAAGCAATGGTGAAAAAGGTCCATCGATGATGCCTTACAGATCCTGCGATGCAGAAACGGTTTTTCACCCTGACATTACCGAGATCTCGGGTATGAAACATCTTGACACCCTCTATCCATGGGAGGTTATCAGCATCAAACGCACCGTCGTGCCTCAACCCGTCATGCTCTGTTAACCGGCTGTTTACAGGAGTACGTCAGGGCATTGCACAAGAAATCACAAATTTTGATAACTGGTCTGGTATGGAAACCCCTGGAGAGAGATCACTGAAATTTGGGTGAGGTATAGTAATACTGTACAATTCTTATGAATTCTACAGAGCCAATTGAAATGTGATGCCAAGACCCCGTTGCGCTGGAATATAGCGCTGACTAAGTAAGACATGGACTAAAACGGTTCTAGCTTGAACGCCATTCGAATAATATATCCTTGCCGTCACTTTTTAAGAACGCTACATACAGTGAGGCGTCCCCCAGAATTGCAGGAGCAATTGCTCCGAACATGCTTTTTCTCTCTCTGAGATCGATGAATTGACCCTCGATCGCCAGCATCATGTAGTAGTCAGTTCTCCACGCGGTCACAGTATGAAACATTATGATTGTTTCGGGCTCGCTTGTGGTTCTCATCTCCTGTTTCTTGGCGGGCATCACATCGCCCTCCTTCATCCACTATGCCCTTCGATCGCCATGTCTTTGCCCCAGTCTGTGTACTGCCTCACATTTTTTTACTTTTTTTCGTGTTTTTTGTTTTCTCCTCTCAGATCACCAGCAACGTTTTTTACGCGAGACCGCGTGAGGGTGTGCAGGATCCAACTGGTTGGTTCCCAAGCCTCGTCCTTCTATGCTCAGGGATGTGGCTGTACGACTCTCGTGTTTGATTACCTATATGAGCCCTGGACAATTGATCGCTGGTGGTGCCGGGTTGGAACTTTCATAGTTCACGGTTGACGGGAGATCCACCTGAACAGGCGGGCTGTCTGTGTGTCGAGGAAGCGAGTGCCGTGTTCACGATAGCCAAACTTTAGAGCCTATGTACAAGTGCTGAGTGGGTGAAAGTGAGATCAATGGAGAGAGAGGCCAGTGACTAAACCCATTCTAGAGTACCGTATATCTGCTGTTCTTTCTCTGGCAGCGTCTCAAACATCGATAGAGGACTTATCGGACTCCTGATTCTTGCTTGTGTTCTACAGTTGGTTTATTCCTCAGGAGGAAAATGATTTTCGCTGCAGGCTATCAATAGCTTTGCCCTATCTTCTCTAGCGTTTCGTTTCGGGTCGGGAGAATTTGTTTTGGCTGGTTCCCCATTCTTGCCCTTCCCTGTAAACGTCTATATCACATCATATTCTCGGTATTATAGAAGAATCCTACTATAATAATATGATATCGCCGATAGCTGATGGTTAAACTGAAGAAAAAGGTGTGGGAGGTATGAATCATACTCGCTCACGTACATCTGGTCACTGTCTATCTCTTGAAAAGGGTGGTCACCTGCTGCAGCCCTGTCTGCAATGCAGCAACCTCCTCCCGTGCTCCACGGAGGGAAGACCCACAATCCGCACAGTGGGAGGATCTGACATGTCACTTCCAGGGTCTCTAGTGGGTTCTTTGTGTGTGCTCACATCTCTTGGGGTTGTCTCGCGTCAACCTGTCAATGCCTCCTCCATCCCTCCATACTTCGCCTACGGTACCGTCCAGCTGCATGGGGCCTTGGCATTTGGAGAGTCGGTAACCCAACAACAGTCCTCAGAGAGCTTCAGAGACATGAGCAACGCACCAACTGGACGGGATCTGACTTGATTGCTGCTAGTCCACCGACAAACTTACCACAAACAACCCGGAACCGCTGCTTTGAGTGGGGCCAGAAAACCGTTTGCCTAACCCCAACCATAGCAAGCGTGCGGACAAGGGTTGTTGTGTTTGGGATTTCCCTTTTCCACCGGCCGCTCCCTGCAAGTTCAGTCGTCTCCCCACGACGACGACGACTGCTGTCCACTAGACCTTACATGCACCGTCATGCACCAACGCCCTCGCTTTCTGCCTGATGGCCGCCTGCTTCTTCTTCCCGTGCTTAACTGATTGACTTGTCTAGCCTACTGCTTACTCAGGATAAGGAAGCTTTCTGGGGATGCAGAAACTGTATTGGCACAATAGCGAATATGCAGAATTTGCTACATATGAACAACGAGATAATTTCCAGCTGGGGACAGACGGCGGAAGGTGATATTTTTTCTTTTTCTTTTCTTTCTCGAGAGGATGCCGAGCTCAGCCATTCCTTGTATGCATTATATTTTTGTTTTGGGGGTTTTTATATATCCCCGAGATTAAGATAGCAGCAATGGCTACGATAACTGCCTAGCGATCCCCATCGAATCGCACAGCCTGTGGATATTTCCTGACTCTAGTCTTGTTTCTCTTCGACCATTTCTTTCTCCCTTTGGTACTCTGCTGTCGCGTATGTGTGGGAGTCAGGGAACAGGTAGCACTCTGTGAGCTAACACTAGTGGCACCTCGATTGCGGGTCCGCTAGTTCTCTTTATCCCTGCCGACAAAAGCAACTCCAGTACCGCCCCCTCCCCAGTCCCAGCTCCCAGCAGACCTTCTCACCCAATCCCCCCTGGTACTTTTTTAGAAATTGCTCCGAAGACGCCTGTCCCAATTCCTTGGGGCAGCCCGGTTGACTGGCATCCATCAAACGACCTGTCCAGCGAGGTTGGTTCCCGTCACACCATCGAATCAATCCACCAAGAGATCCACACACAAGTGAACGAGGGGAGTGAGAAAAAAAAGCCAAAAGGGTGGCCCAACATCGCCGTGACCGAAGGAGGCTTGAGTTGAGGGACTTACAGGAGTCAGAAGTCAGGAAGAGAAACGACAGAAGACAGGGAGAACGCGAGAAAACAATACAGAAATTTCCTTACCAAGCTAAAAGAAAAAAAGAAAAAGAAAAAGGCCCCCAAGCTCGTGGAGGTTTCTCGGTTACGTTATTATTCGAGCCTCTTGCCCAGGTCTTACACTAAACCCCATCAATCGGTATCCCAGTCATCCCAAGCTTTAAACTCTTGCTGGCTATAATTCACTTTATCATCCCGTCCGCCTCCCTGAATTACTGCTTCGACTAGATCGAGCTCCTACCCAACAACCCCATCCCATCTACTATCTAGTCTCCGACACCGCTGCTTCTTATTCCTTGAGCCTGGTTGTATAGACTACCTGCCAGCTAATTCCACCGGACGCCATCTCCAACACCAGTACATCACACTCACCTTCCCCTCAGACTTCTCCTTATACATAGACCGTCTCCCGGCACCTGCTACGACATTCGTTTAAGAGCAAATACCGCCCCACAGCATTGCCTCAACCACCTCAACCACCTCCATCCCCCCTCCACATCCACACATCTACATCCACCTTCACTACCATTAACTCTATCTCTCACCAACAAACATCTTACTAAAACCATCACCATAATCAACGCCATGGATATCTTGGAACTCATCGATGATCGTGAGCAAACCGTTGCCGAGAGTAGCCCAAGGCCATTTTGCTGCCCTGAACCTAGCTGTCACAAGGTAGATTGCCATTTCCCACTTTGTTGTTGCTGGTCGTAATATAGTGTCAATTGGGTGCTGTAAACATCCGCTAAACATTCTTGTAGAGTTTCAATCGCAAGTCCGATTTACAGCGACATCACCGCATCCATACGAACGAAAGGCCATACTCTTGCACCCATCCTAATTGTGGAAAGTCTTTTATCCAGAGAAGTGCCTTGACTGTACATATCCGAACGCACACCGGCGAAAAGCCTCACCAATGCGAATATATCGGATGTGGAAAGTGTTTTTCAGACGTTCGTTACCCGCAAGCTCCTTGGCTAGGAAAATTACAAGCTAACTTTCATGTTAGTCTTCAAGCTTAGCACGACACAGACGCATCCACACTGGAAAAAGGCCGTACAGTTGCCCCATTGACAAGTGTGGCAAGAGGTACCATGGATCCCAGCGCCAACAATTTTCTGCATATACTAAGTCTCATACCAGTTTCTGCAGGAAAACAACTTTGACAAAACACGCTCGGAGAACGCATCAAATCAGGACAGATAACGATGTGACAGACGATGATGGCGAAGAGACTGAGGATGATGCTCCTTCACCGAAGGTGATGAGTAAACCAAGGGCACCAACGAAAAGGACAAACAAGGCTGCAACAGGGGCAAAGAAAAACACTGCGGCAGCCTCAGGTCGGCCATCGATGCTAAGAACTAGCAGCTCGTTTCCGGAGCCCCCAACTCCCCATAGCCCTCAATCGATAATTCGGTCAGGACCTTCCAGCAGAAATGCTAGCTTTTCTGCTGCAGACTCTTTTGGAGGCCATATGCCACTGATTATGGCACCCTCACTACACCATCAACACCAGCCACCAACACCTCAGAGCCCGTATTATCCTGACGAGGATGTTACCGATAGCAGGGCCATTTCACCAACTACAGTAATTCACCGTGAAGATGAATACAACGCTACGCCAACTGGCGCGCCAATGCAGGCCAACCCATCCTTCGATGGCCTGCGAATTGTTTGCTCAACTCCATCAACCCACCAACTGTTAGCGCAGGCGCAAATCCAAAGTAGCCCAGGGAGCCTATCATCTTGCTCGTCAGCAACAACAAATAGTTGCCAGTCAGATTATTTTTACAGACAGCCGACAAGTGCCGCAAGTCATTATCCGATATCTCCAGGGGCTGTCCCTCCCTACCCGACGCAGATGCCATATTCCCATCCAGCTGCACCCCAACATCCTGCTATCATGTCGTACGCCACGAACGGAGGGATGCTTTCGCCGCACCACCAGGTACAGCACCATCCACATCAGCAACAGCAGGTGTGGTATGATTATCCTTCTCATCACCAGCATCATCTCCTTCAGGCCCAGACGCACCCCCAACAGCAACGGCTATATTATTCGGGAGTCCCTGCTCAAGAGATGGGATATATCAAAGCAGAGCCTGAACAGAATATGCTCCCCACCCCAAGAGGATCTTTCTGCTGAGGGAGGATGACTCCATATCAGAAGAAAGGTGGTGTACAAATCTATCACGTACTTATGGGAGAAACGCGTGACATTCAAAAGAATTGGCGCCCTTTTTTTCTTGTTTTACTTCTGTTACAATATTTTTAACCGTTTCTCCTTTCTCTTTCCTATCTATTGAGCATTTTATTAGCAAGTCCCTCGTGGTTCTTGTGTGGGCGGTTTTGTTCAGAAAATTGTTTTTTAAAGATTGGTATTAGCTTTGCGGCGACAATTGGTGTACGGCGGGTGTGCGTGTGCTTCACTTGTTTTATGCTTGTGCTATTATTTCCCTTTTATTTCTTTTGCTGTCTCGGGGTGGTTTTTTGTTTTTCAGCGCATACACTTTCCTTTTAGCACTTTGATATCACAGCGCTCTTGATGGTATGCCTTCAGGATATATCCTCAGGTTTCAGTGGATTACTGTTTCTGATATGACTTCACTGTTATTATTGATTGCCAGTATTTTGTCTATTTTCACTGTGATTTCTTAATTTTTTGGCCCTAACGATTCCCAGGAATATCGATTCGAGGTTCCTGGGGGAATCGAGGGTGGAGATACAGGCCTCGGATTTACCTCTCCCCCCTTATGCTCTCTGCACCTGCCAAGCTGCAGCTGGCTAGTAGTGGGGAGAACCTTGGGCAATTTATCCTGCCACCTGTTTTTCTTTCTCTTGATATATTTTTATTGTTTTGTTCTTATTAACTTCGATTGTCAATTTGTTAATCCTCTTTCTATTGTTATTATTTCTAGTTTCGGTTTGCCTTCAAAACTCGGGTTTGGGTTGGACTTTTGCTTATTTTCTTTTCGTCTCCAAAATTGTGGCGGTATCAATTTGATTTTTTCGTTCGAAGCATGGGGGTGACATCTTTTTTCCTTATTTCACTGTTTACGTTTGCTTTTTCTGCGTTTGACGTTTGTTTTTTTCCCCGGCGGGGATTCCCATGGAGGGAAGGGAGCGGAAGAGGAGCAAATAGGATAAATTGTATGGGCAACAGGGGTGGAACGTCTGGTATCAGACATCGTGTATTAAATTTTGTCCAGTGTGTGGGTATATCAGTTAGGCTAGTGGTGGAAGGATGACGAGGTTTTACAAAGAAATTGTGCTGGTGTTCTTTTCTCATGGAGGTTTGCTGAAATGATCGTCTATTATTATTATTATTTCACCTTTAACTTAGTTGATCATTATTTGCTGTTTAATTTCACTTTGTAGTAGGATAACTTTGGATGTTATTCTATTCTACCGTCTATAGAAGAATGAATAATGCAGATTTGGAATCCTGGTTTTCTTTAGTGGCAATATCATGGTTTCCGTATACGCTTTACCAGCCCAATTAACACTTCTTGACATACTCTAGAAGTTTCGAAGCAAGATCCCAAGGCCCGAATCAAATATTTGTCCGGT
Organism: Paragyromitra xinjiangensis; assembly: GCA_038503065.1. Lineage (NCBI taxonomy): Eukaryota > Fungi > Ascomycota > Pezizomycetes > Pezizales > Discinaceae > Paragyromitra > Paragyromitra xinjiangensis. The sequence goes on from JBCAMK010000007.1 coordinate 1,459,330, forward strand.
TGATCGGAGCTTATGGAATCTTGGATAGATCGAGTCAGGAAGATGCAGGAGGAGGGCGTGAACGAATGGCTGTTTTTTGCATGTGCTGATGCGCTTCAACCTGCTCAGAACTGAATTTTCTTTCCTTGCCACGATGCTCCGAGTACCCCATGATATTGCTTTGTTTTGATACGTAATTATGAACCAGGTATTGTTTTTCAAGCACCACCTGTTGAATAAAATTGATTGGAGGGGGTTCCACATCGAGGAACGTGGCGGAAACTGTGTCAATTCTGCAGGACTAACGCCACGATCAGTCTGAAGCTGCTTTGGTGCCGGACTACCGATATTGATATGGCTATTCTTCCCCGTCAGCAAGCCACCGGGCCGACCCTATACTGGGGTGTAGCATACCCGTTGCTAGTAACTTTTGGGAGGGTTTTGATATAGTAAACATCAGTCGCGGACATGGCAGCGAGAGCCTTTTTTCTTGGACTGTCGTATCTTCCTGGGTAAGGATGTCTGCCCATAGCAGGAAGATCCCAGATAAATTCTCATGGATTCTTTCCGATTACCTGGTAGGATATCCGGGAGCCGGAAATCCTGTGGTGGAACCATTGGTAAGTCAAGCCATAGCCGTATACTGCAATTAAAAACACACGTTCCGTGACCAAGGTTCAAGAGTTCAGAACCTATCATTCTCTGCACATGTCGCAACTCGTACGTAGCTTGTTCTGCAGGTTTAAAGTTTTGACCCATTATTAAGGCTTCTGTTCGAATATGATTCTAATTCCCGAGTCATGACCTCCTGCATCGCCGCTGTCTGTGGACGGGCAAGAGGTACGAATTGGTTCCACGGTCCCATGTTTCTTCTTCTTGATCGTTTGGGAGGGGCTTGACGGGTCTCTCGGTTCTAGCCGTCTACCGCGCGCAAGCCCAGGCTATTCTGGAAGATCCTACCTCGGCGTTCCACCGCGAATCAAGATTGTTCCTTTTCCTAATTCTCAAAACGGGTAGAGTTTGGGAAATTAATGGTACGTAGGCGCGGTGAAGAAAACTCGGATGCTTTTCTAGTACTGCCGAGCCACTAGCTTGGGTCAGGACATATTCCGTGGCTGGCTTCTATCAGCTATCGTAACCTTCTATAATATATCGTAACAGCTCATTTCACTTCTGTTCGATGGTAACTCTAGGCTCAATGACAAGCCCCCTTAACTCGGGATTTGCAATATTGCGTTATTTGGAAGGTCCCGACACAGTAATTACCGCAACAGGGCCGGTTGGGACTGGTAAAACCAAGTTCTCGGGATGACATAACAACTTTAAGTGGATATGTCTGACTGCTGTAGTAACCGTCTATATAAGGAAGGACATCGAAGCCCTGCGTTACACTATATCAGGCTAGGTCCCAGCCCAACATTTCGGTGACCAGACACGCTGAAAAATGGTGGAAATGGGAAAGGAGCGTGCTGCGGCCATGGGGGCCAACTAAGCCCCCAGAAACTTGCCAGGGAGGCCGCTGTTGGTGCCGAATACGAATGCATCGTGTGATGTGGAATCGGTGCTCTATAGTGTGTTCAGCCACGATATTCGAGGACACTAATTATAAGATGAAACCCACCTACTTTCATGATTCATGTAGCAATTGATATCTAGATCCATCTAGCACAGGAATTAGGTATTAGGCTAAAAAAACCCTCAAGGTAGGCGCTGTAGGGGTAGATTGAGAGCTACAAATTGATCATAAGATGCTGACGGAAGGTTCCCGTGGGGGCATGGAGGGAGGTAATTCCAATTGATAGTTCCAAAAAGCTGCGTAACATAATAAATCCCTAGTGGGGTGCTGTAGAGGATTCTTTTCTTTCCAAAATTCTACCTAGATTTATGAGAGTCTAATGGGTAGTGACCGACTCTTAGAAAATGTTGGTCACGAGTGATGATATATGATTGTCATTAGCGAAATCGAGTGGTTGATTAATTCATCACATAAATCCAAGGACCTGGCTTATGCTACAAACGAAACAAGACTCTAGACGCATTCTTTAGGAAGACGCACAGTGAAGTGAATCTATGGACTCCTGCAGCCGATACTTGAAAACGAAACGCAAAACGAAAAGCAGCTGTGCCTACATTTAATATACTAACCTTCCATCCATGGCTCTCACTTCGTTCACTCCAAACATAAATCTCCTAATGCCTCTCTCCCTTGTCCGGCAGATATGCCCTACCTGCCATTTTCTTTCTGTAGCAATATTTGTCTCCTTTGTCCCTCCGCAGCGCGTACTACTATCTAATCCATCGCAGAACATTCCATGTTGCCCAGACCACTTTCTCTTGCTATCATTTCCCATACCTGGCTACATGTATCATTCGTGGCTTACAAGAGTGGCGGGAGGAATAACCGGAATGGGGGAAAAATCTATACTTTGCGTGAATACTGGGGCGTTATTAAATAAGTTAATTTCCTAAATTTTTTCTTTTATCAAAAACCTTTATCAAAACTTTGTGATGGGCAGAGTTTCATCTACTAGGGTGTAGTGAGCATATGGTTCGGATAATGGCATGGATATGATATGTTGTATCACTGATGATTGGGATTCTCAGGAGAATCAGTGATTAGAGACTGGCCGTTTGGATTACCCTAAACTATTAAGTTAGTGGATATAACCTACAGGATAATGTCTCTCTACCACCGGATATATGGCTTCCGATATTCAAGTACCTTGATGAGGACACTTGAGTGTGTCTTGCGATTTTGAATCTACCTACGAGGCGAAGCATAACGGCTGTATACTGAATGATATATAGATGAAATTGGATTTGGCCGAATGGGACTTTTGCAGCTGGTCCGCTACCAAATTTAGAGTTACGGGGTTGAAAGAGTTAATTTGGGAGGGCTAGATCGTGGCCATGATTGAAGTTTCAAGATGGGAAGGCTCTCTGCTATATATCACTGAAGAACACGGTGTGACCACAGGGGGCACGTGACCTGTTTCGGAGACTTGGATCTATGGTTATCTGGATGGATTAGTTCCTTGGTTTTGAATCTCCCTATTCTTATATTCATCTCGACAAATCTAAGTTATTCGGGGCAGCACCTGGCTTCGACAGTTACGAACGAGAAAGTCTATACCGGGAGCCGTTTGGTCCATGATCACATATCTTCAAGAATATCAAGTATAAGCTTCCCTCTCAAGTCCTCCGGTGCTATCCATGATTACAAGCTTGGGGATTACCCACCATTGGCTAGAAGAGTCCATACGCTACTCGGACTGCCTTCCGTTGAAGGGTCCGCATTCACAGTATTCACTAGTTTCACTTCAGTTTTATTGTCCTAGAAGTTGATAAGTATAACGTATTTCATGGATATATCATCGGGAGGATTCGCCAGGGATTACCATTTTGGCCCGTTGGCTTTGTCGTCCCATATCTCTGGGCTATGAAATTTTCAATTCTAGCAAGAAATAGTGAAAGCTTGTGACTGTGTGCCGTGTTTTTGGGAGGCCTTTCGGTTGTACGAATTTTATTTGTTAAGAGCAAGACGTTATTGGTCGAACCTTGCCGAAAATTTTGGGTTCTGGGTCGTTCGTAGTAGTTCCTTGGTTGAGAATTTTTGAACTGTTCTGGCTGATATGCATATACGGATACAATTACAAGGGGCCTGGTAAACACGGCTACAGCTAGCGCCCAGATATATAGATACTGTTTTTTGTCAAGTTTAATTTCTGTAAAGTTCTTAATACTATTACTGTGCATGCTTCGATGTTAGAACTGGCTTCCGTTGGATTCTGGATTCTTTTTTTTTCGTATGTAGCTAGGTGCTTCTATAAATTAATCTACCATTTTTACAATTACCTCTTTGGGCTAGTATTTGATATAAGTTTTGAGACGTTTTATTCTTGTCCTGTTATCAAACGGGGAATTTCCTTTTCATACGTATCTAAAGATTTCCCGGGTGGTAATTTTCTGAGGGTAGGGTGATATCCGTGTGCATTGCATTTGACTCATAGCCTACCAGCTGTAAAGAGCGGAGTCAATTGTATCTGGGCTCTATGAACGTACAATAATCATTATTCAAATGGACGAGTGCTTTTTGTTACAACGCTACAGTAATCCTCACGATTACTAGATTCCAACCCTGTACCAACAAGCATCCGGCAAATTGCGATCAAGAGAAAGAGGGGATCTCCACTCCTAGACTGGATTTTCTCCCTTCTTTTGCAAAGACCTCTCGCTCCTCTCTTGCAAGTTTCAAAACCTCCGCTCCGACAACTAGGTCCATGATAGCTAGACCCACACATTTGAACACCAGGTTTCCCCTGTACTGTTTGCCCAAATTGCCGTGACCTCCTCCGATAATCTCCCCAATTTCGGTCAGGTCACTGCTTTGGAGGCCTGCCTGGATAATCTCCCCAGCCTCTGCAAGACAAGCCTCTTTCGAATCCACGACAATCAGTACATTCTCCCTCTTTAAGTACAGTGGTTCAATTTCTTGCATCTGGGGCTTATATGATCCAATCAAAGAGATATAGCGATCTTTCTTAGGTGTTAAGTACTCAATGGGGAATAATGGCGCGGTCGCAGGTGTGCAGCAGAATATAGCATCGGAATCGCCAACAGTTTTCTCCAATTTTTTCGCGAAATCTGGTTCATTTTGCGGAGCTAATGCAACGAATTTGCAGTCCGGACTGCTGAGGCTCCATTTAGCTACCTCACTGAGTTTGCGTGCACTGCGGAGTGTTTCCTTTGCGCGGTCAAGCGTAGAGTGGCCAATGATGGTAACTCGTTGCAGATCCGGAATCAGATTCATGCATAAGCTGAGCACCCATTTCGCTTGCTTGCCCGTCCCGAAAAAGATGATGTTTTTCACTGAATTCTGGGCTTCGATTCGCTTCAAGAGGAGTATAACACTCACAAGCGCCGTACGAAAACCTGTCAGTTCTTCGGTGTTTAGGATCCCTTGAAGCTCCCCGGTTCCATCGAAGATCGTAATCGTTCCTTTAGGCGAGGCAGAAGTAGTCGTGTTGAGGGTCACTGTTTTTATACCCGTCAAGTCGGTATTTGAAGAGGGCATGAACAGGGTCGTGAAGCCATTGCTTGTGGAGATTGATTGACGGAGCGGCTGGTGTACTCTAGCCGGCGAGGTGGAGAATTCCTGGAGGGATGTGGAGAGCGTCTGTATGATAGAACGGAGAGTGGTGGTATTCAGGGTTTTAAGGATGTATGATATGTCACTATCGCGTAAAACTAGAGGGTGGGTTGACATGGTGGTGTACACGCGATGGTTTCTTTTGACGGAGGCGAATAGTTATGCGGGGTTGCAACTAACTAAACACTGACACTGTTCAATAACTGGCTGGATGTGTTACGACACGGTGTCAATATTGGTCTAGAACCAGACTTGGCCTCTGCTGAAGGGTCGTATACCCCTTGGAGAATATCAAAAGAAGCAAGGAGATGATTTATGAGACACACAAGACCGAAATCAATCTGGGGTTGGCTGAAAGAGTAACATCATCATAGACGTCATCAATCCATCCTCAACTACAGACATCACCTCCTACCCAAAATAATCCGCGTCAGCACTTGGAATGTCTAAACGTTCGATTACATCCTATTTCACCCCAGTTCCTTCAAAGAAGTCTCGAATTTCTACATCTTCAGAACTTCCTCCAAGTGTGCACATCTCGTATCCCTTCCCAATACCTTGCCTTCCAGCTCAATTTGAACTCAGCTTAGGGGGGGGGAGGAGCAAAAATGGAGATAAGGATGATGAAGAAGAAGATAAAGAAGGGACTGATCCCCATCATATAAACGATAAGGATGATCTTGATATGCTCTACTATCGCCCGCTTCTGAGTACTTATGTTGCCAAGGAACTGTACCTATTCCTCAGGAGAGAACTGCCGTTCTATCGAGTTGAGTACCAGATTAACAGGAGTGGTTCCAAGACCACCGTTAAGACACCGAGATTGTATGCAGATTGTTGATTTTAATTGGGTTTCGTTTGTTATATTGGGTCTGTTCTTTGATATCTCTAGGATACCTTTGCTAACAGTCGTATCAAGTACTACGATCTTCGGTGTCGATGAATCATCCTACTTCCATGAAAATTCTGGCGAACTCCTTGATGCGAAATCCAAAAGATCTATTCCGAAGGGGCGATATCGCTCATGCACCCCAAGACCTATTCCACAATGTGTCGATATCTTGCGTCAAGTGCATACAGATCCCCCCCCCTACAATCATCGTCATCAAGACATTTTAGCTTATTTGTGTCATCGTAGTATGTTGAAGAACGCACAGATTGCAAGTACAACTTTGTTTTGATTAACTATTATGCAGACGGGAACGATTCCATATCGTAGGTTCACCTCATAATCCTGGAAAATGGTCTTTCGATGCTATGAGCAACTGTGATGCTTGGTACTAATGGACTATATAGGTACCATTCTGACGACGAGTGGTTTTTGGGAGAAAATCCCACCATCGCTTCGTTGTCGCTCGGTTCACGAAGAGAGTTTTGCATGAAACAGTAAGGCAAATTTCTTTTGCTTTTGCCTTTGCCTTTAATTTTGGCAGTGTTTTTTCATTTTCACCTTGTGTATACGACCTAGCTATGGTATTTCCTTGGTCCTTATTGGTTAACACGAAGTATAGTAAATCTCTCACAAATCTCTCGCTCAAAATATCGCTCTCCTCTGGCGATATGCTTTTAATGCGAAACGCGACACAAAGAAGATGGCTTCACTCAATTCCGAAACACCGCTCTACCGCAATAACTGGAGGCTCCACGACTTCCTGGACAGGAGGCGGAAGGATCAATATCACTTTCCGAAAGGCAGTTCTAAGCGAGGGCACAGAAAATTATTACTGGTATGCATCATATGTCATTCCCCCATTTCTATGATATTTTAGGCCTGTTAACTCGTGGATTTTGGCATGGGGTAGCTATAATGTTGGGAATGGCCCCCTATATAGGTGGGATGAGGACTTAAAGAAGATGATGCTCGTCTAATGTAATTTTTTGACTGTGGTTTTATTCTCATGGATTGTCACTCGGCATCTCGTGAGCTGAGCTTTGAAATGGTGGGCACGTGGGGAGGTAGGAACGGATCAATTATTTAATCTCCAAAGGTTGGCAACGTACCTCTGTACACCTGTTTTCTGTTTACTCAGGCACCTATCTCTCAAATTTCTATCTCTGGTCCTTCACCGAAATTGCGCTCGAACGGCCTCGTATTAAGAAGCTTCCTTACGTTGATGCATTTTTCACCCATCGCACTGACCACTTGTAGCGGGAAGACCATTCTACTTTGAATCTTTTATCTGGAGGTGTTGGGGAATTTCACCAAGAGCTGACGTACCTCAAATAGTGGAGAGGGTATTTAGGGACTCGGATTTGCTTAGGCACATTAGATGTACTGAAATTCCCGTTTCGCCCTAGATCTGATGTGATCATGAGCTTTTGGCTATTCCTGATGGAACGGAACTTACTGCTTACTTCAGTATTTAATTTAGGAAGCGGTGTCTATTCGTAAGGCCGATTGCCTTTTGAGCGTGAGGCTAAAATTTAGACAACAGCATACCCTTGGTCATCCAATATCGTTGGAATTTCCCACCCATTACCAGTCAGTAATATCAGATTTTTCCGAGTGAAATTTGGTAGTGAAGTATCATAGGCTGTGTGGCCTGCTCCCATGAGAGAGGTTCACACAAAATGGCAGCAGCGAAATCATACCTATGGCTAGGGCTTCAAGCAACTTTCTGGAGTAAGATTCATGGAGAACTACTGTTTGCAGTTTTATTCAAGTCCCACTAAATTTCTGGGTTTATAGGCATCATTCTGTAGGGTTGCAAGAATCCTCAGTTTTTTTCCTTCTAAACTCTTTTTTGACGAAAAAGGAAGGGGTCGAAATGATAAGGGTTAAAAACAACATGTACAGTAGCGAAGAGTAGAGGGCCTAGGGACGCATATGGGCCGAATTCTAGCTCGAAACCCGGGCTCAAGGTAGTATGATGTGATCCTTCAACTTGCAATGACAAGCCAACTGAAAACTAAGCCCACTACCTGGGAATTTCCTTTCCGAGACGAGAACACAGATGCGCGTAGTCATGATCATGTATCTACTGTATAGAATCGCTGGTATAAAAGGCGTTCCCCGGAAGGCTGGGAAAGTACCAGTATACGCTAGGCAGTGGGCATGTGAATCCTCTTCAAAGATAACAGGCGCATCAGGCGGGGCTCTGAGTTCGAAGAAACAAAAGCAAACGGAGCATCGAAGCAAAAATACATCCACCAATTATACGGCGCTTATTCCGCTAAAAAGCATATTTCTGTCCCACTAACGGCTACTGCGACATGCTTCCCATCCCGTCTCATTAAGTCCAATAACATGAGATTGTGGGGACTGGGTAGGAGAATTTTTAACCGGAAATTTCAGATGCATTGGGTACGAATAATTAGCAGTACGTTATGGAAGTTGAAAAGTAGTGGTCGAGTCAAATTTAAATGTCCTCGGTCGAGAGCTCGAGCCTCTTAACATGTGAGGAAAATAGAGTAAAATGAATCTAGATTCCTATGCCACGTCATTTAGTTGAAGTGTTATTTTAATTGACTTCTGCAATTTTGAAATCTCCGGGTTGTTGAGCCCCGCCAACACGGGAAAGCCTTGCTGCTGGCATGCGTAAGCTTGGCTCGATCACCAGGAAAAAGTGAGATGTTCCTACGAACAGTGTGGGAAATGGAGACAGGAGAACCAATAAGCTTCGCTTTAGGCCGCGATGGAAATCGAACGGGTGTTACCCCCGTTTCAACAATATCAGGCTTTGTATTAAACCAAGCGAAACCTACACTTTCAGAGAAACGAGTGATTGATTGTGAACCATTGCATGTGAAACACGGCATCTTTGCGGAGTAAATGAGGGTCATCTGCACCGAAGGGAAAATGGGATGGAAAAAGAAAAGTAAGTGCAATCGCTGCAGACAAAGAGGCCAATGTTGAAGGTAGCAGCATCGAAACTGATCACGCTGCAGTTTAGCTTTTCTTTCCATTTAAGAAATGTTTGGTTTGGTTTGGTTTGCCGGTGAGCTGCGTAGAGAATTTTGGGTGATGTTGTTAGTGGGTGATACCGAAGTGTCAAACTCGTTAGCAACCATAGGATATGCTTGCCCGCCACCGGGAAGTTCCAGAATACTTTTGTGTGGTTTTCATGTATCCAACCACATTTTGTGGTGGTCCTACTAGAATATGGTTGACTTTTTCAAGTACCTACATTTGCTGTACCACGGCACAAGAAACGATGGGGTAAATTGTATAAATTTTTTTCTTTCAAGAAAGGGTTGGCGGGAAAGCCACAGGAAAGCTGCGAGGAAAACTACAGCTCTTGTGGCGTTGACCTTGGATCGACATGGGTTATTTCGGCTTGCGATCAAAAGCCCTAAAGCGCTGGTTTCAGTACACAGATTGGGCAGAAATCATTAGAATCAACCTGATGGCGTGAACAAACTTGCCCAGGTTACCCCCTATCGCTCAATGCGCCATAGATTTTCAACTCTCTGAAATGGATGCCATGTAAAAAGCCTGGGGAAACTCTGTTAGATGGGATGCAGCGATACTCTGTGCCCATATCGAAATCCATTGGCTTTCGGGCATTCAGGGAATTGTCATGTTAGTATACTGATAGGTTAAGGGAGTTCCCCCCAGGCTATCGATTGGGAAACCTTGTGGACACGAAACTCCTGCACAAAACTGGGGGCCAACAGTCCTCGTGGTCGTTGCGGTGGTTATCGATGCGGGGATCGTCACGATTTGCCTACGCCGTACTCTAAGCAGCGGTGAGAATGCCAACCACACAAATCCCGACTAAGTTATTCCCGGTAGCAGCCATTTGGAAGAGCCCTGGCTCATCCTTTGAAATGCCACTGGCCTGGAAATTGCTGGACGAACCATTTTTGCAGCTTTAGTTAGTTTCTGTACATGCAGCTAGGTACTTGGCTTGGCTCGCTGGCCATCGTCGTATATCTCGGAGAGTCAGGCTTCTTTGGCAGTTCTTACCTTTTCTCTCTTCATTTCATTCCTGGTCGGCATATGGTCGTCTCGACCCAGTAATACACTGTTGCCTGCTGACCATCCCGAAAGATCTATGGTCTGGATGATGTGGATGGCCCTACACGCGCATTGCACGGCGACCAAATTCTCCGAAGTTAGCACAGCAAATCCGAGTTTCCTTAGAGTATATGTTCCTCATTTAGCAGGACTATTGTTATCCCATCATTGCTTCCGCTGGCAAAGACCAGGGTCCAGACCCCAAAGCACTGCATTTCGAGATAATTAGGGGTCCAGAACCCTACAAACTCTCAATCTAACAGAAGCTGTGGCACCATAGGTATGCATACCCGCTCGCTTGTCGGTTCTGGTGATAAAGAGTGGCATCGATATCGCGTCGTTCCGATCCATTAATTCCCCCGTGCAGATCGCAGGTATCGACATCGTGGCTGTTACCCAGTCTCAGCAACCGACTCAGGCCAGCTAGAGCTGAAAAATATATCCATCCACCAGACAAGCACCTCGCCAAATGCGCTCGAATGGGGATCCCGAGATTATGCGACACCCACGCCCAGATGCCCACATAGTGGACCTTTTGCATATTCGGGAATTATACGAGTGGATGTTGTAGCCGCCGGTGAATAATTTTTGAGTATGATACGTGTGAATTTCGTAAATCCTGGAACGTGCTGAGTTGTCCATTTTAGGGGGAAGGAGAATCATATCCTGTATAATGATATTAAATTGGCCTGAGGTAAACGAATACCGATCTTTGTTCTTTCCACCACATGGTAAGAAACAATGCCCTTGTAACACTCTTGGAGATCTCACGTACCTGGCATGATGCAAAGGGTTATTTGAAACGGGTTCGAATGAGAAACAAGACCCAATGGGCATTTTTATGAAACAAATGGATTTCTGGAAAAGAATGATGGTGATTCCTAGTTTGTAAAGTGAATGGTATGAGTAGCCTATCACTAGATATAAAAATACAAAATATTAAGAACCAGTTCCAAAAGAGACGATGGAATGCGGAAAATATGATAGGGTGGAACAAAATCATGAGGAATAGCCCAACCACGTGATTTTGGGGGAATCTAGAATTTCGGGGAATATAGTTTAAAAAGGTGAATAAGAGAAGTGTTATATACCAAGGGAAAACTTGACCAATATAGAGTGATCCCTAGTGTCTGCCTTTTCAGCCCTCCCGGCGGGCTCTCCCGAAAAAGAAAAAAAACCAAAATATATAAGAAAAAGAAAATTCCCCGTATGCTGCGCCATTCGATCCCGGATTCTGGAGCCGTTTTATCGTGTTCCATTATTTTTCCTTTTTCCCCCCCCTTTTCCCGGATACTTTCCATGTATCAGACCCAGCCCTTGAACTCCGTTTCTGATTTTGTAATAAACATCTATGCCTAGCCTCCGAGTACCCCGGACCTAGTTTCTTTCTCTACGCCAACCCGCCATAACGCGAAACATGGGTGATTGATCGCGGTCAACGGCTGCAAGTACAAGTACAAGTACCTTGGAAGCCGGAAGTGGCTAGAATAAGCATATGTTCCTGGGTTCAAAGAGTATACCAAATTACGGGATCGGGCTTCGGCAGGGAAATGGGGTATCTCATACTGCTACACCTCTCCTTTCGGTGCTCCTCCACAACTATATTTACACCGCAGCGTATTGTGCCCTGGCTGGATACATAGAGTAAACACCAAGCCTTTACGAGGAGTCTGAAATGTCCTGCAATTCCAAGTGGCATGTGCCTTCGTTAGTCGAAAGTGTTATAAAGATTTGCGTTGGAGATTCGATATTCGATACTTACCACAAACATCATAGTGGACTTTGGTATAATCACACATTCTCTTTGGTGAAAAAGTCTTATATCAGGGAATAGAGGTGTGAGAAGTGGGGGAAGTAGGTAAATGTTGAAGTAGTATAAATATGGGAATTTCTATATAAATGAATTCGTAAAGGTAAATATAGAGATACGTAGGAATGGAGGTAAGCTGAAAGGAATTAATCTACTTTAGATGTGGGAAGATACAGGCAATCGTGATGTCGAAAAGAGGTCAACGATGGAGGCCGTAGCCTGCCTTATATCGACGTGTCAGGGAGTAGCCTCTCGAACCCAACTGCCATGCAATGTCGGTCAATGAGAGCATTGGAACAAGCAAAAACGGGAAATAAAAAAATAGAAGAGCTAGATATTGAGTCCGTGAGCAGTTGAAACCCGATTTCCAGGCAGGATCCCCGGTAACCATTAGTGACCTCCAACAGCCCGATTCGAGGTGCATATGTCGAAATTCCCGGGGCGCTGGTCCCTCGCCCTGATAAATTGGAACAATTGTTGTTTAAAGTGAATCATATTGATGGATTGATCGATTTTTTCGACCCTTTTTGCCCCTCAGCCTTGCAGTGGTTGTCCAGATCTCGTTAGATCTAGGTACCGACATCCCATTGATTCGAATTCTCGATTCACGCACTGACAGAGTGGCAATAGATCGGGGCTTGCTGCATTGTTCTATCCGAAAGGAAAGGTCTGACTAGTTTGGCCGCGTGCAAACAGTCCGTATGGTTACCAATAATATGAACAAACTCCCGCGAGGAAAGACCCAGCTAGAAAAGAGGCTTCTCCGGGGATAGTTCTTCTGGGATGCAGCAACTCATCTGCATCCCACACCGGCCACCCCAGAACCCAAAGGTCGCAGTTGCGTAGCCTGAATCGGAACTGGAGTTGTTTCAGGTCGGCTGATTATCATGGATCAACATTGGTGTGTGCTGAGATCTTTTTTGTACCTTTAGCACGTCCTTGAGGTTCGCGAGATGGCTGCCCATATCTATCTGGGAGGAAGAAATGAATATGTAGCGAATTGTTCGAGACGTGGCCTTAGGCCGGCGTGTGTGTGGGACCATCATGATCATTAACTGGGGAAAAAAAGGAAAAAGGGACTCCAGGTTATTACGCGACCGTTTTTGTCTTGATAAGACAGGTATTGCGTGTTGGCTCTTGCATCTGACAGGGAAAAACCGTGGTTTGACTAAGTTTGAGATTGCGACAACCCAAGTCGAGCTTCGCCCGATGGGATATATCCCGGTATCTCCAAGATCTCACATCACAACACGTTCTTTCTCTTTATTTCGAGTAAACATGTTGTAGCTATATTGAAACGTGGTTGTGGCAGGTTATGTATTGTATGAATGGGGGGTATTTTTTTTCTTCGGCAAAGGTGCCCACGCAGGTGATTCTGATTGAGGAGAGGGTTTAGATCGATTTTCCCAGCTAGAACGGTAGCCATGACCAAGAGAAAGCTGGATAGCTATTGCGAAAAGGGCTCACCAGGGTACAAAGGCGTCCAGAGTGGCATAGAAGTGTTCAAAAGCTGGCCACTCACCCCACAGTTTCGATTCTGTCGAATGCCAGTGACGAATGGTGTGACGTGAAATGTATATATGGTGTGCATTCTGGGTGCAATCAAACACAAAAACCATAGGGAGTTTACTAGTTCTATTTCATACCATTACCCCTTCTGCGCATAGATGCAACATGCCTGTCTGCCTGTCTGCTCTCCATGTAAGTATGCAAACACCGCATATGTAAAGGCCCGTTCTATTACGTGCATCGCTCCAGGCCAACCAGCTTGTCGTTTTAGGAGATGGAGAACCGCAGGACCGGGAGAACCCCTTCGTGATGGCAGCCACTCACCGTGTCGAGTAAATGCTGTCACTCCCCTCCCTTACTTGACTCGCTGCAACTCTAACGAGGGCGGCACTCGGCTCCACAAATCTCAGACGTTAAACACATTTACCCTACCGAGTGCGCATCTGCTTCCTCCCGATTCGGGCCGTCCCTTTTGAGCCGCTTCTTCCGTACTTAGATGATCCCCATCTATGATACATGGTGGAAGAGTCCCCAAGTTGTGGATTGTTTCGTCATTTGCCCGCTCACCAGATTTGCTCTACATTAAGTGTTTCCATGCAATTTCTATACAGCCGTTCACGTCTTGTGCATGCTCGGAGATTTTGTAATATGTTTCCTCGGTTTCATGTTTTGGCACGGGAAAATTTCCTGCAGAAGAGCGGAAGCGGACAATCGAGATTTCGGTGCTGTCACTTCGATTAATGGGATCTTTCGTGTTCGGTACCGGATGTTACCAGCTCCTAGGGTCTGGCTGGCTGGAACGGGTTTATGCCGGTACTTTGTCCCCGAGTCCCGGTTTATCGGGCAACTCTACGCATAGCATACTATTATTGTCTAAAGAGTACAGAATATGAGAATATGTCATGCTACGGCTCAAGCACTATGCAGTGTGGTATGTCGTGATAATGTGAAAACGAAGGTCACGTTCAATCTTCATCTCAACTGGTACAACCGGTCTCTGCATGGTAAATATAAAACGACGTCCTATAAAATGCTGCGATCTAGCCTTTTGAAACTTTATATGGGATACAACCACTGCCTTTGAATAGCAATCTTGTGTCAAGCCGTATATCGTGGATTCAGTAAATTGCTGCAGATCTATGGTCGTTTTTCAGCTCGATTTGTACGGGCATCCCTCTGCGCAATGCATAGTGGAGATTGGCATTGAGGGGTTTTCTACATATCATGAGGATAGTGTGAGTACCATTCTGTGCTATAGTGAAAGGCTACTCTACTGTGGTTTACAATGTGTTCTAGTCCAATCCTTGACGATTGGCTAGGATCCAGAGTGATTGCCATCGAACCATGAACTGTTGGTTTCTGCCTTGGTCATAAATGATTTTTTAATGTGAGTAACCGAGACAATTGCCGTCAACAGTGCAGAAACATTTATAGTTAATCTCATGACGGGGAGATGCTGCCCGCCATGTCATTCACCGGCTGCTATGGCCCAGCAGCACTTTATACCTATGTAGTATATACGATTGTTTTAACTTGTTTGATATTCTTTTCGATGCGTTCTTGGCCATAGACGGTGCCACAATATTGACCCTCTAACGTGAAGTACGCGGGAAAACATGTATAAATCTGCGCGAAAGAAAAGCAATACTGAAAGACCTAATTGCCGCCGGAAAACCGATCTCCATCAAGAAAGTACATCGGAAAAAGAATAGCGGGATATTCCATGAAGCCGGCCGGTCTGCGAATTAAATCCGTATACGCGTGTACTTCTGTGATATCATGGAACGTATGTAATGCAATGTATGGAGTGTTAGAGCGTCCTCCATATGTTCCCAACTAAAAGCGTAGATGTCTAGCCCGCGTATAGGATTATCTGATAAGGATAGATGTCGTTTTGGACTGCGCGTTCCGGTTTTCTAGCTCACTATTTTCAGTTTTGACCTTGGCAAGGCTGGCGCTAGGGAAAATATATCACTTCAATGCATGTATTCTACATGCGGAAACTTTCTGTGGCATTTACCTCCACCTATAGCTAACATCTCTTGATGGTTTTTCCATCGGCTCGTTGAGTGGCTACAAAAAATTGTGCAGAACCGTCTGGTGGGCTTTGTATGAGGGCAGTCAGACGATTGAAGGAGCATGGGTGAACTTCATAATCTAAATTTTCTTATTATAGCTGGTTAGAGATCTAGAAGATGTCTAGCTTACTTGGTTGGTTGCAGGAAGTTTGAAGTCAGATTGAAAGTTTGAGAAACAAAAGTTTGGGTATATTATTTTATACGCATTGATAATTACATGTAGGCCTTCTGCCTAGGGAAGCTTGAACGGTGGAGAGTGGCTGCTCGGGCGATGGAGGAATTTTACGTGCACCAACTCATTTGATCTAAAGATAATTCTAGCAGCAGGGGGATATTACAGTTTCTAAACTTGAAAAGTTTTCCTGCTTCGGATACTGGGGCGTTTACGGGCCCGGAGCCTTCAGACGAGGAAACAATATGTACAGTCCGCCTCGATCTCTTAAATCTCCGAAGAGCCCTAAGAGTCGGCAAGTAAGCGTTTTCAGGGCTCTACTACCGTTGACATCCGGTATTTCGAGTTCTTAGTGTCACCGACGACGAATGTCACCCCCAGCGAATACCCCCACATTCAAGTTCCACGCTGTGTCAGGCCACACTTTGGGCCATAACGGGGCAACTATCCCAAGTAGGAGTCTTACTGTCTAGATCATTCTTAGTAATTTTCTTGTTAAGGTCACCTTTTTTTAGACCTAACTACAAGGGTATAACTCTGAAACGTCTTGTTGATCAATTGAAACGGTTCCAAACTTGGCAGGTCCAAATTGCCGCACAGCGATAACAGGCCAACCCATCAACGGTGAGAAACATACGTCGCTTCATACCATTCAAATTACTATCTATCTATCTATTGTTGTACAGGAGTGTGGTATAACTGTGTTTTAAAGAGAGTGGGTCAAAGAAAAATAATAATCAAAGGAATGTGGTCTAGGCCGGAATCTCGGGTTAAGTATTCGGCTAATAATCGACAAGTCTAAACGGCCAAAGTGTGCCGTGGAGGCGTTCCGTGTGTGGAGAAAGGAACTATATCCCGAAAGCCACAAGAAAAAAGACCAATCCTGGCATCTTGAGGCAGACATGACCTGTTCACTTCTGGTTGAGAGTTTCTCGCTCAAAGCTCGTCGTTATCATCAGCTGCGTCCAGGGCGTCGTTATCTACCCACCCTTGAGCTTTTTCGACGGCCTTTTCCCAAAGTTGGAATAATCCATTCCGTTGATCTTTAGTTGTAGTAGGGGTAAATATTTTGCGGCCTTCACGGTTAATACTTTTGAGTTCCGAAAAGTCCTTCCACACGTTAACGGCGAATCCTGCTGCGATTGCTGCACCAAGAGCTGTTGTTTCACGCATTTGAGGTCGATCAACGTCAATTCCTACAGATTAGATTGTCAACATACGGCGGGGAGTCTCCATCAAAGTTGCCGGGAATCAAGGAATTACCCATAATATCAGCTTGTAACTGTGATCCGAGATTAATTGATGTATCCCGTATAGGCGGGGAGGAGCCATGATGTGACACTTACCTGCATACATACATCTGAATTGCTCATTCCTCCGTCAACGGCGAGTGTGTGTAACGCTGTGCCACTGTCCTTCTCCATTGCATGAAGTATAGCCTTCGTTTGGAAACATGTTGCCTCGATGGTTGCTCTTGCAATATGTTCCTTGGTTGTATATTGTGTAATGCCGACTGTGTTGTTGTGTTAGTGCTCACTACTGTGAGGGGTATAAAACCGCAGTATATACTGACAAATAGTTCCTCTGGCATCATCCACCCAATATGGGGCAAACAACCCCGAGAATGCGGTAACGAAAACAACGCCACCGCTATCTGTAGCTCAACCCGGTTAGTGCCAATTGATTCTCGGGATATATATCAAGTGGAGCAGCCAAGCAAATGGGGAGGCAAGAAAAGCTCATAGTTTAAGACATACCTTTGACTTTAGATGCTAATTCCCCAATCTCACCCGAATGTTTAATCAACCCAAGATTATCTCGAAGAAATTTTACAGCTGAACCGGCTACGGCAATTGATCCTAGAATAAAGTCAGACTAAGGACCATTCATCGGAATTAGTACATACCTTCGAGAGCATATACTGGCTCATGTCCCTTGAATGCATAGGCAACAGTGGTTAAAAGCCCATTCTTTGATATTACAGGCTCGTGGCCAGTGTTATAGAGAAGGAAACATCCGGTTCCGTAAGTGTTCTTGGCCATACCTGGTGTGAAAGCACACTGTCCAACCAATGCAGCACTCTGATCGCCTAGACATCCAGCAATCTTCACACCTTTGAGAATACCGTCACTAAGGGACCCGTAGGCATCTGGATCCGATGAGTGCACGATTTTGGGCATATTAACGCCCCTAACGCCGAAAAAATCTATAAGGAAATCATCATACTCCAGAGTCTTGATATTGCAAAACATAGTTCTCGAGGCATTAGTGGGGTCAGTGACATGAATTCCATTCTTCACACCACCAGTCAGATTGTAGATCAGCCATGAATCGACAGTTCCGAACGAACAACGACCAGCCTCGAGAGCAGCTTGGACAGCGGGAACATGTCGCACCATCCATAACAACTTGGCGCCGGAAGGATATGTTGACAATGGAAGACCGCACAGTGTTCGGAGTTTATCCGAGCCGTCCTTTTTTCGTAATTCGTGGACGAGTTTGGATGTTCGGGTGTCAGGCCACACTATGGCGTTGTAGAGTGGTTTCCCTGTTTCTGTGTCCCATACAACCTGGTAAAAGCGAAAAGATCAGCCTATGAACCGGGATTTAAGATTTAAGGTTTCGTTTATTTTCCCTTATGAATAGATATAAGCGAGGGTGGGGGCTGTTTACCGTTGTTTCACGTTGGTTCGTGATCCCAATTGCTTTAATGTCATCCACCTCATAGCCCTCCTGTAAGAAGTCTTCGGTAGCCCGCTCGATACAAGTATTTACCGACTTCACCAATTCGTAAGGATCGTGTTCTATCCAGCTATTACCTCATTCGCTGCAGTTAACTACATGAATTGGCAGAAGGATAAAGACTTCGGGGTCAATTACCCCGAGTGCGGGTAAAGCTGCTCAAACTCCATTTGGTAGCTTGCACGTGGTGTACCAGAACCGTCAAAAATCAAAAAACGAGAACTGGTGGTGCCTTGGTCGATTGCAGCCGTGAAAGATTCCTGGGGGGTATTTTTTCTCCGCTGGCGATGCACAGTAGGACTGTGAGAGCTGTTGTTTAGGTCACTGCGTGACGAGCGACGGCTACTAGCTGTGCTGCTGCTTGCTGTAGATTTAGAAGAACTGGAACCCATTAGAATTGGTCGTGAACAAGAGTGAAATTTCTGAGACGGAATCTGGTAAAAAGGGCGCAATAGGAGCAGACAATGGAAGGGCGTAGGGCAGACGTAAATGGTCTGCAGCAAACAGAGTACTGAGTTGAAGGAGTCGTGGCGAAGAGAGAGGGGAGGCAGTGGTCCTTATTGACCTCGGGGAAGTAAGTGCGACAGACGATAGCCTTAGGAAGGAAGCACAGGAGGGACGGTATGTAGGCATTGTATTGAACCGGCTGCACGAAGGGGGGCAGCACGGAAGAAGAGAGGTGTGGGGGGGGGGGGGTGTCACCCTCCTAAAGGCAATCACGAGTGATGCGGATGGTTGTAGTTGTTGGATGGGGGTCGTGGTGGTGGCATCAGATTTGGGTGGTCGTGGACAGCTTGCCCAGATTTTCGGAAAACGTCACTCCTGGTTACGTTACGTCCTCGTGACTGAGGCTGATTTCACCGGTTGAACTTCTCTACCGAGGTCTCTGCTAGAGCCTCAATTACTGCCAGAGCCTTCTAGCCCCTCATTATATAAGAACTCCGCCTTCCCCAACATGATTCCCTATCTAATGCACGTAATCAGCCTGCTGAGCCCAGAGGTCACTTTGGACTTTAGGTTGAGCATCACGTTAATCCGAGTGGTTACCCGAACGGGACAGCCGCAGCCCGTTATCTCTTCTGTTTCGAGGATAGTTTGAAGTTGCAATTGGCACCTTTTATTTAGCATATGCAAATGGGTTTTTTCACTTTTGAAAGACATGGCAGGCAGCTACATGATGCCATGACTTACACCATACGGCTACTATTGTACCGAGAAAATAAGAACATTGAAAGGAAAAAAAAGAAAGGAAACTACAGCTTTTCCGATTCCAAATTCTCCAGACACCGTGTGATTGTAATTGAACCCAGATATTTTGCACAAGACTAAAAAAAAAGCACTTAGATCTTGATCGCCGCATCCAACGCCTTTTGTTTCTTGGCTAGAGTGATAAAGGAGATGGGTCAGTATGTTATAGTAAGGTAAGAACCACTAAACAAGCAAGCAAACTTACCAATCTTAGCATTAGCTTTGGCTCCCATGATGCCACCTCCCCAGTGTCTCTTGGACTCTTCGTACTTCTCGAGATAGCCCTCCTTGACAGCGGTTACGAGCTTGGAGAGCTCGGCCGTGTCTTCGCCGCGAACCTCAGTCAGAGCTAGGACGGCAGCAGTCTAGTGACATGTTAACAACCGGCATCACCAGCTATTGGTGTTAACTACGAACCTTCTTGTGAACAACTGTTCCGAGACGAGCCTTCCCCTTGATGATGGCATAAGGAACTCCCATCTTTCTGCATAGGGCTGGAAGGAAGATGACCAACTCAATGGGATCAACATCGTTAGGGATAAGTACCAACGCGGCCTTCTTGTTTTCAATCAGTCCAACAACGTGGTTAAGGCCGTACTTGACGACGTAAGGCTTCTTGGAAACCTCCTCCTTCTTCTTTCCGTCTTTAATAGCCTCAGCTTCCTTGGTGAGACGGTCCTTCTTCTCGACCTTGGTTTCAGGTCGGTACTTGTTAAGGAGACGGAAGGTTTGGGTGGCAAGGTTCTTGTCAAGAACGTTCTGGAACTGCGCGATCGCGGGTGGGACTTTCAGACGAAGGTTGAGGACCTTCTTGCGGCGCTGAAGAAGAACATACTCCGGCCATTTTACCATACGCGAAAGGTTCCTTCGCGGTTGGATGTCCTGGCCGATACCGAAGTTACGAGGGCGTTTCTCAATGAGAGGGTTCTACCATACAAACCAAATTAGTATCATCTAAAGTGGGACAGAAATTTGAGGTCAGGAGCCTAGATATACCTTTACTTTCTTGCTAGCACCGGCTCTCTGCTGAGGGAACGGGGCAGCGGCGGTCTTCTTTCCTCTTGGAGGCTGGTCATTGAGAGATTTGAATCAGTGAAT
This sequence comes from Paragyromitra xinjiangensis, assembly GCA_038503065.1. NCBI lineage: Eukaryota > Fungi > Ascomycota > Pezizomycetes > Pezizales > Discinaceae > Paragyromitra > Paragyromitra xinjiangensis. Next base: position 1,480,075 of record JBCAMK010000007.1, read on the forward strand.
GTACTTCAATAGAAACATAATCTACTCTAAAAGTCTCGCGGCATTTGCAGTAAAGCAAGCAGCATATGAGACTTCAGCCAAAATCATCAAACGAAACGACACAGAAAAAAGAATCAACATCCCAAGAACAAGCAATAGAAGCTCGTAGTTGTTCAGTTTCCTTAATCCGTGCGCCCATTTTTGGTGCACCTAGGACGAGGATCTTGCAGAGCTCCTTTGATAATCGACGTGTGAGGTCGAAGACGGCAGAGGTGACAAAACCCAAGGCAAAGGGCGGATAGGAAACAGTTGATCAAATCAAGAGCGGTAAACACTCTCCATCTGATTCCCACCGTTTCTCATCATTTCATGTACAAGAGAGCACACAGGTTGGTCGTTGAAGACTTAATGGCGATACCATAGCCGATGCATTTATTGCAGCCATTGGATGCACAGGGGAAATAACTCCAGGGTATCTACCATCTTGTCTTTTTATTTTTTCTCCGGGGAAGGCGAGCTGAAAGTGCTGGTTGCTGTGATGTGGTTTTTGGTGGCGGTGCCGTCGTCGTCGTCGTCGTCGTCGTCGTCGTCGTCGATGTCGTTGTCGTTGTCGCTTGATGTCGCGAAGAACCTTTTTCACGCTGGTGTGGGTGATGGTGGGTTGAGTGTGTGTTTTGCCAAGTCTTGGGACTGTTTTTTTCTCTATATCATGGCGGATAGGGCTTTGCCAGAACGATAGGGTAACTTCTACAGCCTGCATCACAAAGCAACCTACCGAAACTCTGGGATTCTAGCAATTCCAATTAATAATAAAATAGTAACAGGATAGAAATTGTGTCTTAGTCGACTACTATAGATACATGTCAACACTCAAGCAACCCCGATTAGCGAGGGTTACATGTATATCTTCTTAATTCATATGGTACAGCATTACATACATGTAGTCTACGATCTCATGCCAAGCCATTTCGTGGTAGGAATGTAAAGACCATGGTTTAATTAATTCTCTTTGCCCTTCTATGGGTTTATTTTGAATATCTTTTGGTCTTCTTCTTGCTCTCGACCTAGGCTCATTCCCATCCCCTACTGCCTGAGGCTGCCGGTGTGCAGCAGCCTGCGCAGTATGGGCTTAACACGAGACTCTCAACTCTCAACTAACTACATATAGACAGGCGAAACCAGTTTAGGCACTAACCCGTTTTTTTTTTTGATGTTCGGCAGTGAAGTAAGATGGAAATTGTTTGCCCCAGTCGGTTTATGCTAATGCCCTGTAGGTCCGTATGCGCACCCAATCTGTAGCTATCCAAAGCGTCAATGGATCCAATTTCCCAGAGCCTTCCCAAAAACCACGCAGATATCCGGATGGCTAAGCTAAAATGAAACCTGACCGAAACTTCCAGCAACAGATTGGCAACACAGCATCTCGCGACTATATAATTACAATAGTACCCCTTACGCTCCAGAATCAATTTTCCCTATCTGAACTCTTCATACTCCGGTAGACCTTATAAGACGTGAGCTCATCCTTTAGTTTTTGTAGCACCTGGGTTATTCTCCTTCGCTTCCGGTTTCGGCCTCTGCACGACCTTCTTTTCTCCACTCGATTCCGGATGTTCATAGACCGAACTATCTAGTTTGGATTCTCCGGAGTCTTGTTTATTGTCGGAATAGACACCTTGTGTGCCTGGTTTATCATCCTTCGCCCTCTTGCTTGGGTCTGCTGCGGTCTTATTTCCCTCCCCCTCACCCCCTTCTTCCTCATCATCCTCCATTTCGTCACCACTATTTCCTGTAGCTGCACGTTCTCTTTCTACCTTTATTTCCATATCTTCCTTTCTCAAGGCTCTCCTACGTTCCTCTTCTTCTTTTCGCAAGTTCTCCCATTGGGAGTCACGGAGATCTTGGAGGTAGCTTGCAGGCCCAGGAATCTTGGAAACCTTGTCTCCGATCTACAACAGTGTATTAATATAATTCCGAATAGAAACCAGTAAAAATAGATGGTGCGTCATACCTGTCCACGCCCAACTAACGTCATCACGATAGAGGCACCAACAACAAATGTCAGAAGGAATCGGTAAGTCATGTACCACCTCGGTGCCCATCCTTTGCTCGTTGCAGTTGAATCTGCGAAATACATTCCAGTAAACCCAATAAATTGAGCAAGTAGGGCATAATCTAAAGGCAGCAGCAACTAGTAATCGAAGATTTTATCAGTACACCCTCCACTTTGTAAGATAATCTGATGCTGAGGACTTGGCTCACCGTCGGCCAAGCCAGCATTGGCGCCAAAATGCTGAGAGAATAGCGTTTATATTTGTGTTTACCACCATATTCGGCCATCTCCAGCCCCCAGTGGACAGCTCCCAAGAATGATAGAATAATAGCCCCAAGACCAACCTGTAAAGGTTCTAGGATATGCAGAAGGTGCCCTGCGGTATCGCCATTGACTAAATATCCTATCCCATGCTCCCCAGAATAATTTATATCCCAAGCAAGATAGAGGGTTGATAAGGACGTCCCAATATAAGGGATTAAACCGCCCATTCCGATATAGAGAACTTCCTTCGGGACCTCATTCAACTCGAATGTTTCTTTGATAATCCTCTTCAACCTCAAGCCATTAGTACACATGGGTGAATATGATATGCAGGATAGGAAATCCATACAAGGTCTGATTTTAACCCACGAAGCATATCTGGATCATCACCAGATTCATTTTGGGCGAGGACTGGTTTTTTAGGCTTAGGATCAAAAATAGGAGTCATGCTGCTTGTACTAGTGACATTCTCCGGGTCGGCTTCAAGCTTTTGCTTCAAGGCATTTTGCCGTTCTTCCTCGAGCTTTGCTTTTTTCTCAGCATCACTAATCCTGTGGAGTTGAGTAGTTGAAAATAGTGACTTGGAAATTAGTAAAAAGCGAGGATGATAAAGCTGCAAAGAATTTGGTTGGGTGTATGGTCGAAGCGAGAGAGTTTTCAAACTTGGCCTTGTGTTGCTGCTGAAAGACCGTAGGGTGGAATGCACGAGCAAAGAACGCGGTACGCATGTGGAGGAGAGTCGTCGCGAAGGAATTGAGCGAAACATTTTGTCAGGCGCGGGGAATGATGGAGAAAAGGAAGATAGAGGGGGAGTAAGATGCACAAAAGGGACGTAGAACTCTGGATAGCTATAATTGGCGATTCTTGCTGGAATTGACGAAGAAACGCAAACTACGTTTGTTGATACACTCATCATGACGTCATATATTGTATGGCAGGAACGAGAAACGCTAACGTCATCACCACCAGAATAGGTAGTTTTACGAAAAGCGAAACAAAGGAATCTGAATAGAGTAGTGTTCCTCTGAGAATAAATCCAAGTTTAATCTATTGTAGCTTGGCTAAAACTTCTTTTTGCGCATGCTAGAGGGAGTTGGTGATCACCGCGCGACTCGGCATCTCTCTGCCGAGGTCCTAATATTCGATTGGTTTTACTTGGCTGACCTAGAGTACAGGTAGCTCGGTAATACTATATATAGTAGTCACGATCGGTTGCAGTCACCGAAAGTCACTCGAAACTGTGGAAAATAAGAGTTTTGACCTGCCTCCACCTGTTGCCTACGGATGGTGTGGGGGAACTCGTTGCTACATGTAGTTTCGTGGGCTCCGAAATATTATCAAACCCACAATTACGATAGTGAAATTTGTCGTTTGTCAAATATACGAGGTACATGTGAGTAAATGCAGGGTAAGGCTACATGTACGATGTCTTTAATTGCCACTCCCGTTTTAGGGGACTGTATTTTAAGAGGTACATGTATGTACTACATGTAGCCAGAAAATAATGTCTGTTCGGTTCGGTACAAGCAACGCGGAGGAAAGCCTCAAGAATAGCGAACTTCTTTATTTCCTATGCACCCCGATTCGCATGAATTCGTCTTGCTGTAGGCATATGGAATTCTCCTATTTCGGAGATATAAATATTTTCGTATTGAAGAAGAAGCATAGAAGGGCAACTATATGTAAAACCTTACATGTATTTTATGCCTGGATGACGCTTGACGCTAAGAATTGATTCTCTCAGAAGAAATACTAGGTTTCTTTATTGTCCTGCTCTTTCTCTCCATCTAGTCTCGCAATTGACGTTTATTCGCTCTAAATAGGGTGTTGGGTCGAGCTCTCTCACAATCCGTCAACACCCAATTTAGGAAGGATTGTCACGTGATAAGTCGGCAGCGAGACTACTCTACTCTCCATCCAACTGATGGTTTTATGCCACTGGCTTGGCCAACCTCCCATTTTGACTAACCCCATTTTGTCTTAGCTTTTGAGCCTAACTTTGTCCCATGCCAGAGGCCTTCAGCTTCACAACATTAAGGTTCATATACCTAAGGTGTATAGGGTAGAAATATAGTCGCACCTCGATATGTCGGATGCCAAGCCCCAGTAAGATTTTGTATGAGATAGCAAGTTATCCGAGATAGCAGATTAATTTTGGTGAGCAAAAATATTATGGTAGGGGAATCCATACGAGATAGCAAGGGATTCGACACTACGAGATCCGACATAGCGAGGTGCGACTGTAGGTGGATATTTGTTTACTAGTTGTGGATAGACGGTGTTTGCTGTTTGAGATTTCAAGAAAACTAACTGCCAAGGACCCGTCTTGGCATTCACACGCGCCGCCACCGATTTGCCGGGGTGCATGGGTCGTAGGACACACGTCATTGGCATTTCCCTGGCTGAGGATTTATGCTGTGCTCCTGAATAGCGGGGTTCAGTCAATGCCCATCGGGTTTGCCTTCGTACGAAGCAATTCTTTCTCTACTCCCATTGTTCCTCCATCTCTGTCTGAGGCAATTGAACACACGAATAGTTTTCTCTTTAGTGCTTAGGATAGAGAGACTTAATCGCAACACGAAGTCACGCAACAGAAGGCATCACGAAGCACGAATAATCGGAAACACGACAAACCATCCGGCTACAGTAGAATAATCTACCAGACATTGAACTGAACTGTACTGCCAGTTGCAGGACCTATAGCTGGGATGTTGGAAGGATTGGTATGTGTTCGGATTAAAGGCCCCAAGGGCTAAGTTTGTTTTCGGATGCTCACAGGCTTTTATGGGTTTAGATTTCGACGTTGATGAATCGGTTCCTGGGGATGTATGGATATCTCCATCTGAGTGTGTACGACCGAAAAAACTGACAAAGTAGGTATATCAAGAATTTCGATAGCAAGCAGCTAAATGTAGGCATATGGAGGTATGGTTATAACCGAGCCTTGAAGAGTTTAGGAAGGGATCTAATGGGTGGTTAGCGGCGATGTCCGATTACGGAATTTGGAGTTGAAGAAGGAGGTACGCTTTTACATGATTACCTTAAGGGTGATCAAGGCCTTGCTAACACTATTCTTCCAGGCACTGGATCAAATGAAACTTCCTCTGAATGTATCAGAAGGCCACCTTGGGCAATTGACTTTACAGTAAATTATAATCTTCTTGGGTATAACGTACTAGAAAGCTGTCATGGGAAGCTAATCCGAAGCTTGCTTAGAATTCCATGGAGTAATCTCAAAGGAAAGCCAGTTAAAGTCATCATTGAGGACGTATATTTACTGGCAGCCCCAAAAGCCGATCAGGAGGTGGGTTCGCATCAATTTTATTTCCTGGCCGCATTCTTCGCTGGCCATATCCAAGATGATGGTTCTGATTATGAATTCTGCCCTTCACGCAAGCAGTATGATGAGGAAGAAGAGGAACGCAGAAGGCAGGCCGTGAAACAGGAGAAGCTACAAAATGCAGAGCTGTTGCAGGAGCGAAGTACCGAAGGCATGTCGGCGGAAGAACAGCAGAAGAATTCAAGCTTCACGAGCAGTCTAATTACAAAGGCAAGAGAAAATCTTTCGGGGTAAACAAACTATGCACTAATTCTGCGGTTCGAAGATTTTGGATAATTTACAGATAACAGTCAAAAACATTCATATCCGATACGAAGATTCTATTAGTACTCCAGGTGTGAGTTGCCGATACCTCAGAAGAACAACAAGAAAGGAACTGACCATACCAGCATCCATTTGCTCTCGGGTTCACCCTTGAAGAGTTTTCTGCCGTCTCAACGAACGCAAAATGGGAACCGAGTTACGTATCAGAAGATACGCCGGTGACGCACAAACTTGCTAAGCTTGGGTCTCTGGCCATATACTGGAATACCGATGCTGAACATTTCCGAACTGGTGTTAGGGCTAAAAGCCAAGATGAAATAATAGCTGCATTTAAAGGTCTCATCGCTTCTGGTGACCGTATACCTTCAGGCCACCAATTTGTCCTGAAACCAGTGAGTGGCGAGGGTCGCATAGAGATGAACAAAACTGGCAAGCCGGACAAACCGAAGTTGAAAGCACAAATGATTTTCGATGAGATCGGGTTCATCCTTGATGAAGATCAGTATCGGGATGTATTAATGATGGTTGACCTTTTCCATTTTTACATTCGCCACCAGCAGTATAAAAAGTATCAGCCTAAGGGTGTTACTCCTAAGGAGAATCCAAGGGCTTGGTTGAAATTTGCTACGGATGCTGTTCTAAGCCAAATCCATGAGAGGAATAGGCAATGGTCGTGGGATTATTTTCGGGAGAGAAGGGATGACCGGAAACGGTATATCGAGCTTTTCAAGAAGCAGAAAAAGGAGGAGCCGTTGCAACCGGACGAGGCAGAGGAGCTGAAGAAGCTGGAATGGAAGCTGTCGTACCAGGATCTGAGATTCTACAGGTCTCTGGCCAGAAACCAACTCAAGAAGGAACGCGCATTGGTGAAGAAGCCGGAGGAACAGAAGAAACCGCAAGGTTGGGTAGCATGGGTATGGGGGTCTGCGCCGAAAAAGGAGGAGGAGGAACAGGGCAATAGCAATGTCATGACGGATCAACAACGGAAGGAATTATACGACGCAATCGACTGGGACGAGAAGAAGGTTATCGCGGAGTCCATTGATCTTCCCCGGGAGACGATCAAGATGCAGGTTGAGGCCAGCTTAAGAACGGGGAGCTTCACGCTCAAGAGAGATCCACACGGCAAAGGAACAGAGATTCTCTCATTACTCTTTGACCAGTTCCAATCGAAGATCTTGCAGCGTCCAGATTCGTTCTATGGAGAGCTCAGCCTCGGCGGTCTTCGGGTATATGACGGCACGACCCCAGGATCCTTATTTCCTCAGATCGTACGAATAAAAAACGACCTGACACCCCAGGTTGCGACCGAATTTCGGATTGAGGAATTGGATGACGAGCAAGGATTAGAATTAGCTAAGCAGTCAGATGCAGAGGCTTTCTTTGAGGCCTCATTTGAGCAGAATCCGCTTGATGAGAGTGCTGACTCGGCGATCACGATGAAGATGAGGAGCATGGAGATCATATACAATCCCCGTTTTGTCGAAGAGATCTATAAATTTTTCAAGCCCCCAGAGCGACATATGGAAAGTATTGGTGCGTTGATGGAGTCTGCTGGTGCTACTGTGGAGGGTATTCGTCAGCAGACAAGAGCTGGATTGGAATTCGCATTGGAGGAGCATAAGACTCTAAATGCTAAATTAGATCTTCAGGCGCCGTTAATCATTATTCCCGAAAGCTGTACTGAAAAAATGACTAATTGCTTGATACTCGACGCAGGTCATATCAGTATAACGAGTGATCTGGTCAAGAAATCTGATATTAAAGAAGTCCAGTCTAAACAGAGACAACACTATAGCGATGAAGACTACGCTCAACTTGAGGCATTGATGTATGACAAATTCACGCTGAAGCTAGAGTCAACACAGGTTCGTGCATAAGATATTCAGTTTCCTAGAAGAAAGATAACTTATTATCGGAAAAGGTTCTTATCGGGCCTTCTATCGAAGAAACTATCACACAGCTTCAACAGGGTTCAGACAGAAAACATCTCCATATTGTTGATCGTATCAACATTGATTTCACGGTGGAGATTTCGATCCTTCCGAAAGCGCCAAATCTTACAAAGTTCAGGCTTTCAGGGCATCTTCCGGTTCTCCACGCTTCTTTGTCTGATAAGAAGTATAAGGCATTGATGAAGATTATCGATGTGGCGATTCCGAAACTTGATGACGAGGAATCTTTAAGCCCGAAAAAGCCAGTAAGACAACCAACCCAAGATCAACAGCCCGAAGGCTACGCGGAGCTTCGGCGTCCAAGTGCTTTCCAATTTGCTGCCCAGAAAGAACTGGTGTTGGACGATGAGGACAGTGATGATGAACACGAACAATTCGAGGAAGCTTCTGATGGAATCCCCGATGATTCCCCAAGTATTCACCAACGGACATTCGAGCTGAAGTTCACTGTGGGGAAGTTGCAGGGGTCACTGTTTCGGGCAGATCCAGAAGGAGTGAACCCAGATAAAGAGTTAGTTCTTCTCGTTGCTGAACATTTTGCTTTGGATTTCTACATCAGGCCATTTGATATGGGAGCGGAGGTAGTCCTCAAATCATTGAACGTGGAAGACCTTATCGATGAGGATCCCTCACCAGATTTCAAGCGAATAGTCACTTCCGATGGCCTTCAAGAGCAGACAAATGATAGCCCTCTCTTCTTCGTCAAGTACGTCAAAGTCAATCGAGAGTCACCGGAGTTTATGACTGTCTTTGAAGCCATTGAAACGAATGTAGATGTATCTATATCAACCATCAATGTTGTTGTGACCCGAAAAACGGTCCTCACCCTACTTGATTTCATCATCACCACATTTACGAATCCCGGGGTACCGGCAGAACCCCAAACAAAGAGGATAGAAGACGCAGGCGACGAGAAAGAAAACGAGAAGACAGATCAAGCCCAGGCCAACAAGACAGTCCCCGAGGCTGACAAAATTCGCGTTAAAATCGATTTGGATAGTATCGCTCTTATCCTGAATAATGACGGAATTCGTCTCGCTACATTGAGCCTTGCTAGTGCTGATGTCGGGATTTTCCTCATGGGTAAGACTATGCGAATTGGGGCACGTCTCGGCAATTTTTCGCTTTTTGATGATATCAACGAGGGCGCTGGGGAGAGCTCGCCTTTGCGGCAATTGGTGAGCATTCAAGGAGATGAGCTTGCTGACTTTCGCTATGAAACCTTTGATCCCGAGGTCAAAACTTCCTACCCGGGCTACAATTCGTCGATTTACCTCCGTTCTGGATCTATCAAGGTCAACTTTGTGGAAGAGCCGTTCCGTAAGATCATCCAGTTCGCCGTCAAATTTGGAAAGATGCAGGCCCTTTTCAATGCTGCTCGCCAGGCGGCCGTCAACCAAGCTAGTACACTTCAGGAGAATGCAGATAAAATCCATTTTGATATTATTGTTCGGACACCAATCGTAGTGTTCCCACGGGTTATCACTAAGGACAATGTGCAACGAGACGTGTTAACGGCTTACCTGGGAGAACTTTATGCGCAGAACAAGTTTGTGCCGCTCGAGGATACCGAGAATTCCGTTATCGTCAACAAAATCTCAGCTGGCATTAGAAAGACTCGACTTACATCGCAGTTTTATTTCGAGAGTGGCGAGAAAGAGGAACTCGAGTTACTCGATAAACTAGACCTCACTTTTGCAATTACATATTTAGAACACATGGCAAATGCTGAGAGACCAGATCTAGTGGTAAGTTTCTTGTAATATTTGTCGAGATAACTTCAGGACTGACTTCCCCCACAAGATTGAGGGCCGCATGTCCGATCTTAATTTGAAATTAACGCAAACCCAATTCAAGTTCCTTTTGGAGCTTTCTCAATCAATTCCAGCCGTGTTCTCTGGTGAGCCGGAGGACGAAAACATTATCGATGAACTGCCTTCGGAAACGGCTGAGCCGGCCAAGGAAGTAATGCATCAAAAAGAGGATGCCTCGAAATCTGATAAAGTTGTACATTTGCATCCCGAGCTTGGAGTTGGATCAGATACCTGGACCAAGCTTGATATGGTTTTTGATGTTGGCAGCATCGGCTTGGAACTCTTCATCGCAGATTCAAATCATCCCATCGAGGGTCTAGAGGCAGCAAGTCTGTCCCGAGCGTCCTTGAATAAGACTCACATCAAATTGCGAATGATCAGTGACGGTTCGGTTGAATCAGAGCTATTAATCGAGTCCTTCAACATTGAAGATAGCCGATGCCAAGAATCTAATAAATTCCGCAAGTTCATGTCTTCGACTAATAAAGAGGGATCTCAGTTCATGGCTAGCTTTACACTCTCAGGCGGGGTTGATAGGAATCTTATGGCCCTTCTTACCATCGATAGCCCTAGGATTATCTTCGCATTAGATTATATTTTCGCTGTTCGAGATTTCGTGATGTCGGGATTGGAAATGGAAGAAGACAAATTAGCCGAAGCACTCGAAGAGAGTTCAGAAAGCGAGGAAGAATCTGATGAGGCCGAAATGCGTCTAACGGTACCGGCAAGTAGGAGGACCTACGATACAGGCAAATCTGGGGTTTCAACCAAGAGCGAAAAATCGAAAATTACATCACAACAAGGGATTGGAATTTCGTTCAGGGTTAACATCGTTGACTCACAAGTTATCCTTATTGCTAATCCTGCAATCAGCAACTCTGAAGCAATTGTTCTCGGGACAAAGCAGATCTTGCTATCCCAACAGAATGCTCTAACCCTCCAGGTCGAAGAGGTGGGGATGTTCCTTTGTCGGATGGACAAGTTTGAGACCAGTCGCCTTCGAATTCTAGACGATTTTACTCTAAACTTTTCCATGGATAACCGATCCCTTGGGGAATACCAGTCCGTCCAGAGCATCCGTGTTGAGGTTGAGCCTTTAGTTCTGAGAGTATCTCTGAGAGATATCTTGCTAGCCACCCAGATCTTCAACAAGGCCTCGGAGATGTCGGCACCAAACAAGAAGAATCTTGAGTCTGCGACCCCAGAGCCCACAAAGATTAGGCAATTAAAAAGCTCCGGGAAATCGTTGAAGCGAAGAACTGCTAGTGGTCGAGGAGTCTCAACAATGGTCAAAAGGAGCGCAAAGTCTTTTGCCACAAGCAAGAGCAACGCATCTCGAAGAACTGGGCCTGCTGGTGTAGGATCATCAATTGTAAAAAGGGAAGAACTAACTGCCGAGTTCAATGGCCTGAGGGTTATCTTGATTGGCGATCAACACGAATTGCCTCTGTTAGATTTGAGTGTGAAACATTTCACTGCGAGAGTCAGGGATTGGTCGGCTGACGTACGTTAAAGTTTCGGAAGCATGATTGTAGAGCTATAGCTAATTTTCCTTAGATGGATGCTGACACAAATATCGAGACGTTTGTAAACATTTACAACTTCTCGAAATCTGCCTGGGAACCTCTCGTCGAGCCATGGCAACTTAGCTTTCATGTAATGAATTCTGTGAGATTTGATTAGAAACCCCTTGCGCTAATACCTATACAGATGTCTCGAACATCCCACCCAGAGAGGCTCTCTATTGACCTAATTTCTCGAAAAACACTTGAGATAACTATCACCTCTCAAACCATTGCCCTTGCATCAAAAGCCGCCCAGTTCATGCAACAAGATGAGGACATGCTTACAAAGCCCCGTGGTGCTGATTCTCCGTACCGCATTCGCAACCAAACAGGATTCCCTCTGCATGTTTGGGCTGCTTCTGACTCTAATGAAGGCCAATCAATGGCCATAAAGCTTGAAGATGGAGAACAAGCACCTTGGAGATTTGAAGAGTGGGAAAAGATGCGCGAGGTAGGAAAATCAAGCCAGGTCTTTTGAGCCCTAGCTAATATTGATGAAGAACCTAAGCCCAGAAGGATCAAGTGGGGTAGTTGGAGTCAAGATTGAAACCTCAGGATTTGAGAGTGTTACGGAGATACCAGTGAATCGGGAAGGAGAAACCCTATACACTCTCCGACCAGCAAAGAACGGAATCCTTCATCGACTTTTATGCGAAGTTCACCTCGGCGCAGATAACATTAAGCACATTACTTTCAGATCACCATTGGTAGTGGAGAATAATACACAAATCCCTGTTGAACTGGGAGTCCTGGATCCCGAAGGTCAGCACATCATCAGAGTCTACAAAGTATTGCCTGGGGAAAGCCAACCAGCTCCAATTGAAGCTGCATATCATCAATCATTGGTCCTAAGGCCAGACGGTAAGTGATATGTACTTCTGGCCCCAAATCATTTAACTAACTATGAGGTAGCGGGTTTTGGATATACTTGGTCGCAAGATCGTTTGGCATGGAAGAACCTTCTAAAAAAGCAAACAAGATGCATCACTTGTAACAGCGAAGAGGGGAATAATTCTCCACCATTCTATTTCCAGATGCACGCCAACTTCCAGAAGAATAACCCGGTCACGAGGTAAGTGCTTGATGGTACTCAAACTAAGGTTTCGTAGATACTAATAATTGCAGCGTTTATCCTTATATGAAAGTCCGGTTGTCCGCGCCCCTTGAAGTTCAAAATCTTCTTCCATATGATTTTAAATTCAGAATTTACGACAAAAACACAAAAAAGGAATGGACGAACTTCTTACGAAAAGGGGGATTGAGTCCAGTTCATGTTGTAGAGCTTTCTCACCTGCTATTAATGAATATCGACATGCAAGACACGGTTTATAACGCTAGTGAGTTTGCGATCATAAATTCTAACAGTACTGAATTCGATCGAGAGGATACGCTGGTTGCCAGAGACAATCAGCAATTAGAACTGAGGCTAAAGCTTCATTACTTTCCGATTCCCGACAGCGGTGGCGCTTTCCGTGTAACTGTTTACAGCCAATATGTCATTCTCAACAAGACTGGGCTGAGTATGATGGTAAAATCGAAGTCTTTACTGCAGCAAGCAAGGATTGCCGCTGGACAAATGCAGACAGGTCGATCCCCCCATATATCAAATATACTAGTTCGTCACTGACGCTAAAAGGCCCCGAACATTCGCAAAAGGCAGTCCCGTACATGTTTTCATACCCTAGCGACGAACTACAAAATCGAGCAGTCTTAAGGGTTGGAGATTCGGGTTGGAGCAAACCTCAAAGTTTTGACGCCATCGGAAGCGTAACAGACGTAGTTCTTCCGTCGTCTTCGAAGACAAGTGAAATACATATCGGTATCTCAGTAGATGAAGGAGAAGGAAAATACAAGTTGACTAAGGTCGTGACACTGGCTCCACGTTTCATTCTGAGGAGTAAACTCTCCGAGGACCTCCAGATCCGAGAACCTGGCACAGGTTCTACCGAAATCATGACTTTAAACCCTGGAGAACTGCTTCCGCTACATTTCTTGAAAGTCATCGAGCAAAAACAACTCACTTTCCTCTTTCCAGGGATTAACAACAGGTGGTCTTCGCCATTCAATATTTCTGACTTGGGAAGTACCCATGTCAAAATGCACAAGGCAAACCAACGCCAGTCGCTGATTCGAGTTGAAATCTTACAAGAGAAGGCTACAATTTTCCTTCACATCTCCATGGAAAAGAATAATTGGCCCTTCTCCATGCGTAACGAGAGCAATCAGGAGTTTACTTTTTTTCAGGCTGATCCTAACTTGGACGAAGATGAAGATAGGACAACAAATTTCCGGCCTATTTTGTATAAACTTCCACCTCGAAGCATCATGCCATACGCCTGGGACTTCCCTGCTGCGAAAAATAAAGAATTAGTTCTCGCAGTTCGCGATCAGATAAGACACGTTCGCCTCGCAGAGATTGGCAACCTCGTAAGTCAAACTTTGTTTCGTGTTTTACTCTCAAAACGGTCATCTAACTCGTTGCTCCTGTCCCCCAGATCCCATTCAAAGTTGATAGTGATACAATTGGTGAAGATGGTCGGCCAATACGGAAAACAATCGATATCAACGTCATTGCAGATGGCCCAACCCAAACTTTGGTCCTCTCCAATTACAGGGCTTCAAAGAGCTTGTACAAGCCAAAATCCAATGTCTCGTCTACCAGTGTTGCAACAGGGTTTGAAGTCAAGGATGGAGACATCACCGAAACTTTTCAAGCCCAGCTTCGTTTCGCTGGTATCGGCATCTCGCTAATCAACAGGCAACTGAAGGAACTAGCATACATAACTTTCCGTGATCTGGAAGTCAAGTTTGGTGAATCAAAACTCCAGCAGAGCATCATCCTCTTCATTAAGTGGATTCAGATCGACAATCAGCTTTACGGAGGAATCTTTCCCATAATCCTCTACCCAAGCGTGGTGCCAAAAACAGGCAAAGAGATAGATACACACCCGTCAGTTCGTTTCGAGATCACACGAGTTAAAGACGATTGTAAGTTCGAAACCTTCTTTTCAGAGATTTTTGCTTACGATTTCAAGCGTATGGTGTCGTGTATATCAAACTTTTCAATATACTACTGCAACAAATGACGGTTGAAATAGACGAAGACTTCATTTATGCGCTTCTGGACTTCTCAAAAATCCCGGGCGCAAGCTGGTCTGAGCAAGAGGAAGGAAAACTATGTGATGAGGATCTGGAGCTACCAGAGTCAAAAGCTGTCAGTGCCGAGCAGGACTATTACTTCGAGCAACTGTGCATCCAACCTATGCAGCTCGATTTATCTTTACTTCGAACAGAAGTTGTAAATGCCGAAGATAAGACTTCCTCGCGAAACCCTTTGATGTTCGTTGTCAATGTCCTTACAATGGCTATGGGGAACGTCAACGATGCACCGGTTAAACTCTCCGCTTTGATGCTTTCAAATGCTAGAGTCTCAATGCCCATTCTTCAACAGAGACTCACAGCACACTACAGTCAAGAGTTTTTATACCAGATCCATAACATCTTAGGATCAGCAGACTTTTTAGGAAACCCGGTAGGGCTGTTTAATAACATCAGCTCTGGTGTCGCAGGTATCTTCTACGAACCGTATCAAGGCTTTATGATGACCGACCGCCCACAAGAGCTTGGCATTGGTATCGCAAAGGGAGCAACCATGTTTGTTAAAAAATCAGTGTTTGGTGTGAGCGACAGCTTGTCCAAGTTCACTGGAAGTATATCAAAGGGTAGGTCAATTTCTTGTAAAAAAAATATCTATATAAAGCAATAAAAAGCCAGCCACGCTAATGCAGAGCAGGGCTTTCTGCTGCCACTCTGGATAAGCAATTCCAGGATCGCCGCCGTATCTCCAGATCACGAAATCGACCGAAACACGCATTGTACGGTGTCACCCAAGGCGCAGATTCGTTTATCACCAGCTTAGCCAGTGGTGTTGGTGGATTAGCACGGAAGCCTTTGGAAGGAGCGGAACGCGAAGGAGCCCTAGGATTTTTCAAAGGTATTGGGAAGGGGGTGGTGGGCTTGGCTACCAAGCCCGCTATAGGAGTCTTTGATCTTGCATCTAGTACGGCAGGCAAAATTTGAAGTCCCTCAGTTTGATTCATTGCTAAATTCATCGCATTATAGATGTTACCGAAGGGATCCGCAATACAACTACTGTGTTTGACGCAGATGGGCTGGATCGTGTTCGATTGACAAGACACATTGGGCAGGATGGAGTGGTGCGGCCATATTCACAACGTGAGGCACTCGGCCAGTTTTGGTTGAAGAATCTGGATACTGGGAAATATTTCAACGAGGAATATATTGCCCATCTAGAGCTCCCAGATCAGGATGTTGTGGTAATATTAACGTATACGTAAGTCTTGCGCATTCTACCCATAAATGAAATAAATCCTATCTAATCTTTAACCCAGACGGATCATGCTCGTCAAATCGAAGAAGCTATATTGTGAATGGGATGTGCAACTTAAAGACTTACAAACCATTAGTATGGAGAGAACGGGAATTGTCCTGATATTGCGTGGGAACCGACAGGGGCCATTTATTCCGACTAAAGATGAGTCATCTAGGAAGTTCTTGTTCAAGAAGATTGGGCTTGCAGTAAATTCTTTCAACAGCACAGCCGCGCTTTCTTGAATCACGATGGAAATTGTGACAAGCTAATTAAAGGGAGGGAGTAAGTGGGAGGATTTCCTGTTGTAGTTCTAATTTAAATATCTTTGATGGAATTTTATACTCTTAAGCTTTAGCAAACCTCTAGATCTTTCAGCTACAATTCAATCATGACAAGTAAGATTTATAAAATTAAGGTGTGGAGTGAATCCATAGGTGGTAGGCTAATACAGGGCTTTCCAGGATGTCAGATAGCATCGTATGACTGACACCCTTGCTGCATATTCCCTAGCTCGTAGCGCCAAACTCTATGGTCTTCGAAGGCTACGACAAATATCATTTGCGTTCCTTTTCTGGAGGGGAATTCGCAAGCCTTATCCCAAACACTATGTGCATGATTGTGACTAAACCGTTGGAAACAGAATAGCTCTTACATACATAATTTTTCGATAAAAACCCCCTCGACTCTTGTGTCGGTAGTGTTGATGGGTGGTGCTAAGTACTTGACAGGAACCAGATTAATTTGTACAATTTTTCCGAAGAAATCAGGAAAGTCTGTCTCGTTCCTAGCCTATTTTATTCGCAGCAGACACGTAAGGTACGAACCTTGGCCCCAAGCATAGGTCTGGGCACGGGGCAACAGTAAAGTGGATATTCTGAATAAAATTTATCTCACCAGGAGGTGTGGGTGGTTGATCATGTGCATGCGTAATTCAACAATGTAGGATTAACCACAAAAAAGTGAGTGAATGTTGTAGCTAATATAGCTTTGATCTTATGTTGAAATTTTATGTTTGGATTTTTTGTCCTTATTCTCTACAATACATTAGTCCCGAGGGTAGGGGTTTGGCTGGAATCGGGCCCCGAGGCAGGGGCGCAGAGATATGCGGGCTGTGAGACCTTTTGCCTGGCCCATCAAGTGAATCTGCAATTTTTGTCTTTGTCTCTGTGGGTGGGGTGTGGGGTGGCTCATACCTTGTCACTCGGAACTGAAAAAGGCCAAGATTATTGTTTCGCTTGAACTATGCTTCTCGCACACTGGTGGGGGACCTTGATTTCTCCAGATTAGTGGTGCGTGGTATTATACCCTACGGTGAATGCTACGGCCCTGGAATTAATGGTGCGGAATAAGATAAATAAACACAGAAACATGTATATGTGCATGCACTAGCGATCGCAACGACCGAAAACGAGCGGCCGCAGGAAGAGTGCTAGAAATGTGTTAATCATCTTCCACATGTTAGCTGCCCTACAAATGCTGTAGCTGGAACGGGAGATGAGCAAAATTCCGGGAGAAACCAGTGCGACATGAGAAGCCACGAAGGGAAATTGGTGGACAGCCAAGACCAATACATCCCTGCGCTGCGTTCCCGCCGTCACCAACACAGCTTGGTACTGCTGGTCAGGGTACATCACCATCTAAATCTTCTGCGACGTCTAGTCTTCCAAAGTATCCTTCTTCCTCCCCAAAAGCCTTCCAACCCCTTGTTGCTCAAGAAATTCTAATCACCTTTCCTTCGTCTTGCAAGATCATACTCAACTTACTGCCTATCTCCCTACATTCGCTCTTCAACTCTGCCCACACTCGGCTTCTCCTGGCAAGCAAACCCCCTGGCTGTTGCTCCCTTGTCTAGCCCGGGGCGGCCGCTGTCGCGCCGTGCCTGAATGTGACTTTACGACACTTTCTCTACCTCTCTGACTGCTGCTTCCGTTGAGGGAGCTGATACAGCTCGACCGGTTCACTGTCTATAGTATTCTTATAATCCACGGATATGCTGAACGGCATGGGATCGGCTAGGCCACTCTACCCGTCCTCAAATGATCCCGATTTGCGAAATGGGAGTCCGAGATATATTGCTGCTGGCACTAATAGTTGCCCGCCACCCCATATCCTCGAGAAACATTTCTCATCGCCTATAGAGGAGTTACATCCTAGATTCAATGCCGTGAGGACCCAATTTACTTTTTGTCAATTTGCCAATTTGTTTGTTCCTTGTTCCCCGAGTCTGGGAGAAGAGGCGAAGAAATGCAGTAAAGGGGAGGAGTTGTTTTGTTGCTTTCCCACGTTTCTTTAGACTTGAGGCGGGAGAAAGGAATAGCAAAGTTATACACGCTAGAACATCTGCTTAACTCCTCAAACATTCCTTAGTTAAATAAAGCTCGCCCGCGCTCTTCTGCGCTTCTAAATGTCAATGATCCCATGGCCATGCATCTTCTCGTCGAGACCGCTATCGTTGACTCAACTGACTACGAAATCCTCTCTTATGAAGAAGTCGACGAGCTCAAAAAGGAATACAACTTCCTCTCCAACCGTATCGACGCATCGAAACGGAAACTTGCCCTCGAATCAAAAGTTCGCGATGCCGCACTATCGCTTAGCAGGCTATACTCAAAGAAGGGGAAACAGAGGAGGTCGCTTCTGGGCGGGGTCAGCGATGTTACAAGGCATACAGATGAAGAATTGATGGCGAGCAATCGCAAGTGCGAGGAGTTATCACAAGAGCTTTGGAGGTTGAATAATAGGGCAGTTGAGATCCAGCGGAGGCTGTTACAGCATAGTGCAGGGATATTGGGGATGACCCATCAAGGCACGGCTCACAGGGGGTACCCTAAAAGTCTGCAGGTACCGGGTTCACCTTCGAGTCAATACACCCTCGTGAATCGCAGCGTGACGAACTCATCTTTGGCTGTTGAATTCGATGATCGTAGTTTCTACAGGACACCAGATAAGCTTGATGAATTCGGAAACTATGATCGAAGAGCTTCAGCCAGTGAAAGCGCTAGATTCCTTCACCTTGACACAGGAGCTTCCCCACGATCGCACAAGGAACGACGAGGCTCCTTGCCAGCTGCCGAGGACCCATATTTGACACGAAGACTGGAAGATCTCAATAATCAACTTCGGAATGTTATCCTTCAGTTAACAGCTAACCAGTCTCTTCCTCCACCCCTCCCTGTTAGTGGATCTATGAACAGCACTGGTGTACAAGAGCAGCTTTCGCTATTGGAGCAGACCATTGAATACGTCCAACAGAATCTCAAACCTCCACCTCCGCCATTAAGCCCTGGTATTAACATTGCTGCTCAGGAGTTGGAAAGGACAGATGCTATTCTGTCGACCCTGTGGGACATGTTGATCCTTGGAGAGGAGGAAGTTCGGAACCAAAAAAGGCAAAGAATACGAGATGGTGACAATCACGACCTAGAATACCCCGACTCAGATTCGGAAGACTATGATGATGATTCTCTGAACCGCAACTTCTCTATCTCCGCCTTTTCCGCCAAAGTCCAAGCACTATACACGCGCGCAACTGCTATCCGTGATGAGCGCTCGCTGCTCCGGCTTCAGAACTCCCAACAGCGTACTCGTTTTGAAGCCGAAACTGCCGCGTTGAAAGAAAAACACGCTACCCGCGAAGATAGCCTTGGACTGGAACTTTCCACACTAGGCTCTCAGCTCGACCAGCTTGCAAACGTCCTCGAGCAGCGTGAAAAGGACATCATGGCTGCCGACGCCAAAGCCAAAAATCTCATGGACGAACTGCACATCACGCAGTCAGAGGTAGGGCAGCGTAGCAGCGAAGCCAGGGTTGCCAGAGAGGAGCTAACAGCCGTGATGATCCAGCTTGACAAACAGAGACGTATGGACGCACAACGGCAAATAGAGGATAGTTCGGATAGGGGGAAGGATGCAGCGGGATTGGAGGAGGAGCGTAGGGCAAGATACGAACAAGAGGAGGCGTTATTTGCGCAGCTAAAAGATAAAGAAGAACTACTTATGGTACTTCAAGGGGAACTAGAGGAGGCGAGAGAGGATAGGGACATTACGAAAGTTGAGCTGGAGGCACTTATGAGTGAATCGGAAGGAAGACTAAAGAAACTAGAGGAGGAAATTACGGTGCTAAAAGAGGCAAAAAAGATTGCGGAGGAAGCTAAAAATATCTCTCGGATGGAGCTTTCAGGGAAGGAAAAGCAAATGGCTCAGATGGACAATGATATGCGGGAGCTCGAAGGAAAAGTTGCGGAGTTGTCCACAGAAGTCGCTATGCTCAAAGCAGAACTCGATGAAGCCTATGGGTCCCGAAAGCAACGTGCTGCCGAAACCGCACAGGCCCGTGCTGCAGCGGCTGCCCTTGAGGCTGCCAATAAGGGGCCGCAGACCGTCGATCCGGGTCTTCTCCAAGAAGTCGAAGCCCTTGCAACCAAAAATTACGAGCTAATGGAAGAGCTTGCCTTACTAAAAGCAGAAAAGAGCTTCGGCAGTTCAGAGCTCGAGAAGCGCTGCAAGGTGCTGCAAACGGAGCTTGATGAAATGCTAGTGGACTTTGAAAATCTCACAAAGCAGTCTATAGAGAACGAAAACGATCGAATACAGCTAGAAGGAGTGATCGACAAGCTTAGGGATAAGTGCGAAGGTTTGGAAACTAGTTTGGCAGATCAACGGGTCCAGTGGTTGGGCGTGAGGGCTCCAGGGCCAGATGGGAAATTAGGCTCTGGAGGGCGGTATGGAGATGGGGAGAGTACGAGTACGCATGTTCTTAAGACGGAGTTTAAGAAGATGATGAGGGAGATGAGATCAGATTCGACGAAAGCTTTAAGGGTGGGATCTCCTTGTTTCCTTGTGGGTTGTTATAGGCATTGACTAACCGGGAATGACTAATGGGGAAATAGGCTGAGCAAGAGCAGCGGCGAAACCTGGAACAGCAAATCCGTAGTATGAAGCAAGAAGCACTGTCGCGAAGAGGTACTGTTTCATCGGCAAAGGCGAATGCATCATCATAATCCTTAGACCACGCCTCGAGTAAATGTTTGACTCCTCTTTCATTTTACCCAATCTCGATCATGGGATGATTGTATACACACTTGACGATTTTCGCTAGTTTTCTTTATTTCTTTTCGGTTGGGTTTCGTGGGGTAGGGCTTCTGTTGAACTGGAAGCTGCTGTTTGATTTAGTTAGCAGCGGGATTGACTGATACCCTTAGATGAAATGATTATGCGGTAATTCGAAACGAGGGTGGGGGGAGAGAGAAAACGGGATGAAATACTTTGTAGGGTTCATGCGTCTATTTCTCGTATTTTTACCTGTAATTGTTAGGGATGGGTTTTCTTGAGTTTATGACTCTTTTAGTTCCATGTTAGTTTTGTCGAGGTGGCCTTCCATTCTAATGTAATTACTTGATATTGTGTGCTATATTTTACACTATGCATAGCCCTTGTATTTCGGTTTATGGTAGGCCATGGATACTTATTGTGAGGATAAAATTACTACGGATACGATTATTGGCTGTTTTTCTTTAGCTTCTATGGTATTTGGATTAAGCTGTTACAGGCCGCAGTACCATATTAACTATTGACAGCAGATGGTCACATAGAGGGTTAAGATAGATTTTGGGCGTTCTGAACTAAAGCTATGGACTCGAAATCTAAGTCTCTCACTTGCCCTAATCTGGGGAGAGCCAACTGTACCTTTTTCTATCTAATATAGGACTAGTACCACTCTCTCGAACGTGATTTGTTACGTTTATTAAGCCCCAACTATAACAGTGCAAGCTTGAAGTTGCGGTCTTAGTCTTCGCAATTTACAGTCCCGTCAGGAAAGTCCTGGCACTCCTAAAGCTCGGCCGCCGGAGTGTTTAGGCCGCGGCTTACGCGTAGGTAACAGTAAAAATTAGGAGGATATTATTTAGCGCTGTGGGGTCGATAGAATTTACTCTTTTTATTGCTGGCCCTCTATGTTGCTCTCTGCGACTTTTTGGTTGAGGTACCGAACTGACAAGGGCGCCAGGACTTTTGCAGAAATGAAGGAGTTTAAAGAAGGATGGTTAGATGATGTAGGTCCCATTCTTAGCAAGAAAAATAAGTAAAGAAAGTACACAACTTTGGCCTATTTGATAGCACAAATCTTTCACAGCAATTTTTCTCCCAGTGGATATGGTGCACGGACGGGTAAAACTGGACCAATCAAATTTGAGTGTAGAATGCCCTTGTCTTACAATTCTTGGCTGGAGCCTCACCAAATCTTAGGAAGAAATCTCCAACTTGAATATCTCAACCTCTGATGCTCCTGAAGAAGGGGTTATTTAAAAATAGACTTTATACTAGTGTTAATGCCCAAATATAGCTTTAAAAGTTGTGTTTGGAGTGAAACCACCCTGTGTATATTTGATCATAAGCTCAGCATTTCTCGGAATGTTCCACTTTGTACATTTCACAGCCAAAAAATAGGTTTAATTCCACCACAGCCACTGGCCCTTGTGCCTTATAAAAAGATATAGAGCTTGTTTACTATGATTCTAGATCTTGTATCTTTTCTTGAGTCATTTAGCTCACCATGGGGGTTGGAATATCGGGCGGAATATAGTGGTCCAGTTTAAGACCTGCGTGCACCATACTTTCTTGTCGCAATAGCAGGCGAAGTACTACCTATTAGCACAAAGGATTCATATTCTGACCAGAACTTAGAATAGGTATTATGGATGCAATTTTGTGGCGGTTGTAGCAATAACTACCACCAAGAAGATGGCGTTGGGGAGCTGGCCAGTAATTGGCTAGAACCGCTTTTTTCAGACGCCCATCCGCGATTCCCGAACACCGAGCGTGACTAAATAGCACATGTCAATTCGATTTCTAGTGCCAAAGGACGGAAAAGAATAAAAGAATTGAGGGTAGCTTCGTCTCAAACTTTTGTTGTGACGTTGGGTGTTTGCGCCGCATTCATATAAGCCAGGGGTTGTAACCGATTTATTATTGTCCATGATCAAAAGTCTGGGTATTTTTGAGTTAGCAGCTGAATGGAACCCCAAATTGAAAGTCCACCAATTCTAGAGAGAAAAAATCGTAAAAAATGCTAAAAATGCTTCTTAGCTTATCAATCTAAACTCATACCTTCTAAATGTGATTAGCCTTTCCTAGAGCCATAGAAGGCTGTGGGAAGACCTTGGGACAAACTGCAAGAGCTGGGGCTCGGTTGCAACCATACACACCACCTGAATCTGAACTTTCAACTACATATTCCTCCTATCTATACCATCTGAGAAGGGCTTTTAGTAATTTTAAGAGGGCGACTAGAATCCACAAAACATGGAGATTTTTTTGCTATTTTTTTCAATTTTTTCCATCTAGAGTTGGTGGACTTTCAATTTAGAGGTTCATTCGGTTGCTAACTCAAAAACACCCAGACTTTTGATCATGGACAATAAAGAGAAATATCTTTTATTCATGTATATATGCATTTGCATGCGCCCATCTCGCTTAATGCTTCTTCATAGCCCGTGGGAATTATCTCATGTTTCTATATAGCGGATCTCTTGCATCCCCTTTAATGCCAACTTTTTCTTTTTACCATTCTCCGCCGCCGGTCACTTGCATTATTTCTGCAGGCCATCTCTCGAATACATCACACATCCACCGAGGAAATCCAGGACATATATAGGAACCTCAGGCCTTAGACTTTGGGTTGAGGCTATTAGTTGCGTCTTCCCCTCACACTCGTCCTCTATTTTCATCTTATGGTTGAAGGTGGTATCACTGACGTCAGACAGTTTCCCGTCATGCAGGATTCTTATATCTGTCTCCGTGAAGTTAAGCTCCCTCGAACTGCTAGGCCGGGAACCAAAGGGATTTTTTCTCTTGTTGCGCATCTCAAGTCCAACTAAGAGGTTAGGGTCTGCCTTTCCCGGTCTGGACTGCCTTCGGCTGGGACTTATGCGTGATGGTGATTCTCCCATGAAAAAATCACCAGAGCTAGCTGTTTCGCTTTGTATATTGCCAGATATGGGGGGCCCTTATAGAAAGATTCCAGAAATTAGCTTATTACCACTTTAGTTGACTTATGTTCCACAAACCTGATAACATGTACACATCATGGGGGGTTTCATCTACCCTTATTTTATTCCTTTCCGAGAGAATCGTAAGACTATCGCTCCATTGGCAAACGGTTCTTGGAGACTCGCATTTGGGGGCTCACCGGTCTTTAGCAGGCCATTCCTCTTCTCGGAGAGTGTTGTTCTCGAAGTGTAGGTTTTTCTTACCTATGCGGCTAAAAGTTCTTGGATGAAGTTTAGGAGTAGCCAAAGGTAGTACTATGTTTGACTCTTTCGCCCCACCCAATGGACTTTGACAATGTGTGCCAGGGGTTTCTTTTGTAGTTGGGATATCTACAAACGCACCAGCTGTAAGTGAATCGACCCCCTTCTCGTCTGTTAAGGTGCTTAGCGGAAGAGACATTTTATTTAAATCAGACTGCACTGCGCTGATAGCAGATGAGGATTCCTCACAGTCGCTCCATTCTGATCCACTTAGTTCAATAGATAAAAGATCTAGCGCTCCCTTGCTAGGATGAACGTTAAGTGGTTTCCTGAGTAAAGGTTCGAAGCCTAGAGTGATTTCCCTAGGATCCAGCCTCGCTAAGTTGCTTATCTCATCATTTTGCATGTATGGCTTGCCCTCTTTCGCCGGCAGGTCTGAAAATTTAGCATGGGTACTGGTGGTTGGCTTTGGCCATATTTTTGGATGGGAAAATTTGGCAGCAATTTCTGAACTCTGTGCTGGAGCTTGGTTATGAAGCATTGTCGCAGTTTGTGGGAACCTTGGCCCTGTTGGGATAGCTTGCTGTGTACTTCCTTTCCCTTTGAGCAGCCTTGGTAGTTTTTCTAAACCCTCTCGGCAACAGAAATGTTTGCACCTTGGTTACATTAGCCCTCATCAAAGTATGCCCAATGGAATTATTACTTGGTTTTGTCCCCACACTTATGCCTACACTTCCAGTTTCCGTTGGGTAGTTGTTCCATCACTTCAGACGCCGCGAGTTCTTCATCTGTTGTAGTGCTTTGGGTATAGCCGGTATTAAGGCTGCTGTTCTTGGGGGTTGGTTTCATGCCCAATGTGTGTCGTGGATATGTGATGTCATCGGGATCATCCATATACAAAAAGCTTAAATTTTCACATTTGTGGGGGGGCAATGCTTCTGTTTTGTCTTAGCAAACTCATGCATGAACCACAAGAGGGTAAAAAAAATACCATTTACTAAACTTTGGCAGCTTGGTTCCGTTAGGATACTTACCTTTGGGGTTAACGGAACCCGGGCAGCTGCTTCTTCCGGGGCCACTGATGAGAATTGGCGCTCAAATTCCTGGGTAATAAATCGCGGTGCCAACTGCTTTTCAGTAATGACTGGGGGTAGCAGACGAGGCGGTGGAGGGTATAGGAAGGATTCAACATCTGGCTTGAGTTCATGTGTTTGCAAGGTGCCCACTGCAATATTTTAGCACGATAACCAGGGATAGCTTGAGGGAGTTTTACCAATATCCTCACATACGAGGTGACATATTATTGTTTGTTCCAGTGTGTCAAGCTCAACCGTGAAGTGGACATCCTTTCCGCCTTCAAGTTTAGAAACACTAGAGTATATTCAGTAATAAGATGTAGTATAGTGGGATGAACGCCTTACGGAATTCTTCTGAACTCAATCAGTAGGCCATCTGACCGCTCAGCAAGGAAATTTGCGAACAATGTAATCCCACGAAATTTCCCCGGAAGGCGATCATTGAGATATCCAATCTCGGATCGAACATATAGTTTGACAGGGTCTTTTCGATTCCCATTCTAGTATATGTTAGTACTTCTAAAAAGCGTTTTTGTCGAAGGCCGGGTGTACCTTTGAAATTTGCCGAGAAGTCACTCTCAGCCTCGGGATATCTCGTACAGATTTGATTGCTTTAGACCCAAACGGGGGATTGCGGGACATTATAGCTTCGATTTTGTGGGCTTCAAGTTGCTCCAGCATTCTAAGGCTGCGCACACCTGCAGTTACGAGTTTCTTTATTGATGCAGGCCCAAACCCTTCAATTTGGCGAAGTTGCAGCGGCGAGTTTTCCCAGGCCTTTGCCTTCAAGCACCGGGCTATCTCTAGAGCACTTTTTACTGAGATAGAGTCTCTGAGATGCAGCTGGCAGTCGATAATACACCGAATGATTCTGTGACAATGTTTGAAAACTAGATTTCTGTCTTGCATTAGTGTCGTCTTATACCTTTGGAAACACTCGAGTGCCGGGAACTCCATCATGCCGATTTCGAACTGCTTTCATGTCAGCATCTATCCAGGAGAGAATTTTCCATCCATTCAGGTGTGCCTGTGACGTACTTGCATCAAAATAAACGTCTTGTGCGATGCGTTCGATAACTCCACCTTGACAGGATATTTTATTGTCTTGTTGAGCTCCTTGTAGAGCCCCTTTTCTCCAACACGAAATCGCATATCCTTGAATTCCTCAGCTTGAGATAAAGTGAGAAGCTGAGAAAAATTAGCAGGAAAGTTGCCGCCTAAATTGGGCGATTACCTTACCACTTCCGACATCGTTGCTTTCCCTCCTAAACCAAGAATCGTCTGCATTGTTTTAAACTTGATATAATATCTTGCCATTGCATGGCCTAGTTCTGAGCACTTCAGTTGAGACTCATAACTTAAAACAAGACCAGCCTGCCCTAGAAGATTGATGTTCTTCTCGCAAATTTCCTCTAAATTTTGGTCAACATCTCTAGATCCGCTCGAATTATCCAATTTGTAATGAGCTGGGTTCCTTTTTAAACGAACATAAAGAAAGGTTGACCGAAGCCACAGTTTTGCCGATTCAACGTCTTTAATAGTACCTAGGCCAATTTCCGCGTTCTGGGATTGTTATTTCTGCCATCTCAAGAAGGGACATCATAAAAATACTCACCATATGCTCCACGAGATTCTCATGCAAGCTTTATAATCCCAATAAAATAAGAACGAGCAACCTCCGATACAGTCTAGGAAAACTTACCAACTTTCAAGAGTTTCCGTGCCAGAAACCATTTTTTCATACCTCAGCTTATTATCTTTCTTAGTCATGATCACTGCAACTGCGGTATCATCGAACTGGGGTCGTCCTGCCCTTCCGAGCATTTGCATGACTTCCAAATCAATGTATTCTTTTGTTTGCCCATCAGCCCAAGTCACTGTGTTCTTAATGATGACTAGATAAGTTGGAAGATTCACACCAACTGCCAATGTCGACGTGCAGCAAACAACATGAAGGCAACCCTCAAGGAAAAGCCTTTCAATCAAAACCCTGTCACCGGAGTCTAGACCTGCGTGATGAAAAGCAACACCGCATGTTCCAACAATCTGTAGATCTTTGTCTTTAAAAGAAAATTTTTTATTTGGCGGAGGCCAGTATTTTTCTCCCCCGTTATGTTGCTTCCAGCTTCCAGCAAGCATCTTTGCTGTGCTGACACACATCGCGCGCGTCATGCAAAAAATCATGATTGGCTTCCTTGCAGAATGTTTCTGAATGATACCCGGAAGCCTTTTAAGCCTTAGCTTGAAGGTCAAAAAGAACGGCAAACATTACGAGTTGAGCCCACTGATGAGCTTACATTTTATCAAGGGTTTTGTCAAACATAAAGTCATTGCCTGTGGAAGGGTACCCGTAGACAAATCGCTGCAATTTGACTGGACGAAATTCCTCCCCAAAACGTTCATCGCAGGCAGGGACATTGAGTGCTCGAGAGCTCTTTCCGAGCCAAGTAGCAACATCTGGAGAGTTGGGGATTGTGGCACTTAGTGCCACAAACCTAACATTTGACCCAGTGGATTTCATTCCACATAAATTTTTAGTATTGCCCCACTCTGTGGAAAGGTCCAGAAAAGAATTCACCTTGACACAACAACTTCGAGTGTCGCTCCACGAGCTTCCTTCAGAATGTGCACCTCGTCAATCTATCTTTTGTAAGCATTCTCTTCAAGATGCCTAAAATAAAGGAGTTTAATTACCAAAAATAATCGTACAAGCTCAAGCAGTTTTTTATGGTCTTCCCATCTTCTAGTCATACTATCCCATTTCTCAGGGGTAGTAATAATGATATCTCCATTTTTGACGTTTTTTAATTGCGCCTGCTGTGTATCGCCGGTCAGTTCTGTGCAAGCTAGACCTAATGTCGCGAATTTGCGTTCCCAATCTATAGATTTGCTTTTAGCCTCTTTATTTTAGAAACACGGGGAAAAGCAAAAAAGCTACCTCGTTTTCTTTCGGCGCAGAGTGCTTTCGTTGGAGCTTGGTAGATAACTTTATAATTTCCCTGCGTTAGTTCATTTGCCAATGCGCAAATTGCTAGCTCGAGAATTGCTGTTTTTCCAGAGCCTGTAGGAGAAGAAAGGACAATGTTGTCATTCGACTCATAGACTGAGTGAAAGCATTTAGATTGCACTGCATTGAATAGTGGAAAAGGAAAAATCCCCCGGAAGCGGTCAGGGAGAGTGTTGACTGGAATTAGAGAAATTCCACGAAAGGTTGCTGGGGCGTGAGAAAACGTTATACCCAAAGGAAGGCAATCTAATCCTTGAATATTTCGCCCCTGGGACAGAAAAAAACGAGCATTTTTAGTTCCCATTCCTGGCATATCTAGCTCCTGTTTCCCAGCATGCAACTTATATGCAGGTTCCAGACTATGGGGCATAGGTTCCAACTTAGAGAGAGATAAATTATCATTTCTCCTATCATGTTTTGGAGAATGAGGCCTGTGCTTGAACTGCGCTGTGAAGTATGATCGTCAGAAGAAAGGAAAGCCTTGTGAATCATTAGAGTATTAGGTATGAGGAAATTACAAATATTTAACTTCCCAACTAGTCTCCGAGGTAGCTGTAATTGCGGAGCTGCCTCAAGTGACGGATTCTGGTCTGCTTGCGGGGAGTGAAGCAGGTAGCCGTTTGTCGGAACAGGCGGTATGGCGCGTTCAAATGACAACGAAGGACTGTAGTACGGGGCATCAGGGTTCCAGTGATCTCTACCTTCTGTGATGGGTCCGTTCATTACTTGGCGGCCTTGCCTAATCAGAAACAGTAATTGTGCTAAAAATCACTCAAATCATTGAGCTAAAGCTGCATACCGAAATCATCCGGTTCTAGCCAGTTCTTTCGTAACTGCATAGTTTGGGCCTTGCAAAGAGCGTGATCGAATTCAACTGCAGGATATAGTCGAGAAATAATATTATTAGGCTGAACGTTTGGTAATGTATAACAATTCTGGAGAGAGAATGCTTCACTATTTTCCGCATCTTTCAAAATATCCACAACCTCGTCAACGAGGTCTTTCATCGTGGTTATTTTTTGGAGGGATTTTGGGCGAGAACGAGCAGGAGTGACTTGTCAAATACCGCTGGAGGAAGATGAAGAAACAAGATGCACGTAGCACAACCGTCAGGTCTTGTGAGTACAAGAATCAAGATGGTTTGTAATACACTCCGTTAGTCAGCAACTCCTACAGTATTTAGCCAAGGAGATCACAGGGTATCACTCCCCCGCGCTTCGTCCAGCTGCTAGGAGGATTTCTTGTCCATAGGGGCTCGCATATATGCTCACTGCCTCTTTTTAACCGCTACCTATTCTAGTGTGGAGCGATGGATTGGCTGGTTAAAAAAGAGGCAAGCATTCCATACATACATGTATAATCTAAAGTACTGCGTGCCTCTTCTTTTCTGCGGTTGCGCCTGCAAGGTAAAGCTCATTGGTATTTAGGTAGTGCACATTTTGATTGGCGCTCGCTTTGGGGAGTGCAGCTAGCCTACCCCGTCGAAAGAAAAAGAAAAAGCTGAGGCTTTTAATCGTGGTTGATCTGCATCGGCGGGATGTACAAAGTTCAATAGGTACCCATCCTCGAAATAGTTCCCTCCTCACTAGAAATCACTCCTTTGAGCATCTCAAAACGCTCCCTCGAAAACCTTAGCCCACCATGGCTATACCTACAGAAGCAGATGTTATCGTTATTGGGGGTTCGGATCTCTGGCATTCTATATGGCTAGAAATTAATTAACAAGCAACTTAGGTGGTGCTGCTGGCTGTGTTGTTGCCGGTCGACTTGCCGCTGCTGACCCCACACTCGAAATCATTATCGTTGAAGCAGGTCGCAACAATCTGGAAGATCAGAATATCATCAAACCTGGCATGTGTCGTATTCATCTTGCTCCCAAAGCTGCCACAATGAAGGCCTACACAGGGAAACCATCCGAGAACCTCGCGGGGCGTAAACCTATCGTTCCTGTTGCTCAAATACTGGGTGGTGGTTCTTCTGTTAATTACATGATGTATACCAGAGCCAGTGCATCGTAGGTTCTGAAACTCAACGTAATTATACAGGTTTTCTGATTACAAGTACAATTACTAGGGATTATGATGATTGGGGTACAAAGGGCTGGACAACAAATGACTTGCTACCGCTGCTTAGAAAGGTGCAGAATACCAAACGGCCATGTTTATTTTTAAAAATTCCCTCGATTGTAGTTGACTAGCATAATCGCAGTGTGAATCCTACTCCGTTGGCAATCTGAAATCAGACACTCATGGATACTCCGGGCCTTTGGCTGTATCGCACGGAGGTTGCCCGGTGGGTATTGCGGACGAGTTCCTTATAGTGGCCCAGGGTAGAGGATACAGCATTGTAGACGATGCTCAAGACCTGAAAACTTCTAATGCGTTCGCGGTAAGTGAGCACGAACAAGGGTAACCAATCGCCTGCATTATGCATTGCTTCTAGCTGTATTCCTGGAGTATCATAGTGCGGTCGAAAATATGGGTTTTCTCCATTATAGGGGGTATTTCTGGCTGACGTCTTGAAGCGTTGGGCCAAGTGGATCGACCCGGTAACTGGACGGCGGAGCGATGCAGCCCATGGTTATGTTCATCCTCAAATGATTAAAAACACTAATTTACGGTTGTTGGTTGAGTCGACAGTTTCAAAAATCACTATCGAGAACGGCCAGGCCACTGGTATCGAATACGTCCCGACTATTGCAATAAAAGGAACGACTCCGCTCCCTAAGAGCATAAAGGCCCGAAAACTCATTGTTCTTTCAGCTGGTGCTCTTAGTTCCCCCGGAATTCTTGAGCGTTCAGGTGTTGGTGCGAAAAAAGTTCTGGCAGCAGCGGGAGTTACGGCTATCGTCGATCTGCCGGGTGTTGGCGGGGATTATCAAGACCACACTCTCTTAATTTCAGTTTACAAAGTCGCAGACGATGCTGAAACCTGTGATGACTTGGGTCGGCTTGATTCCGATGTGTTAATGAAAGCAGAGAAGGAATTTTTACGAGGAAAAGGGATGTTGGCAACCAACTTCGTAGATGTTGGAGGGAAACTCCGTCCTACAGAAAAGGAGCTTAAATCGTTTGATGCTGCTTTTCACAAGCACTGGAAGGATCAATTTGAGGACGCAGAAGATAAGCCAGTCGTTTTCGCCGGCATGGTCAATGGGTACGCTACCAATCAAATCTAGGTAAAATTACATCTAACCTTAGGCGAAAGGTTTGTTGGTAACCACTCTCTCGCTGGACTCACAGAAGGGAAGTATATTTCAATCATAAACATGGGACTCTACCCAGCCAGTCACGGCTTCGTACACATCACTTCAAACGACCCGCACACAGATCCTGAATTCGATCCGGGTTTCCTGTCTCATTCTGCAGATCTAGCACCCATGGTGTGGAGCTACAAACTTAGCCGAGAGCTTGTTAGACGCATGCCTTCTTATCGTGGCGAGGTTCAGGCCTTTCATCCCCAGTTCCCAGCTGGATCTGCAGCTTCTGTAAAAGCTATTGATACAGATGATATTGCCATAGTATTTGATTTCCCACCTCTTCATTACTTCTCTAGGGTTTAGATGACTTAAAGGTTCTAATCAATTGCGGAACAGAGAGAGGATATCGTCTACAACAACGAAGATGATAAAGCTATTGAGCAATTTTGCAGGACGAGAGTTACCTCGACCTGGCATGGCCTCGGTACCCTTGCGATGAAGCTGCGTGAAAATGGTGGTGTAGTAGACAAAGAGTTGAGCGTTTATGGCGTAGCAAACCTCAAAGTTGCTGGTAGGTCAAATCAACCCCAGAAATAGGTTTGCAACTTACAAGTCCCACAACTTGAACACAGATCTTTCAATTTGTCCCAATAATGGTACATGAATTTCTAGTTTTTTCGTCTACCGGCCCTGGAAGGGGAAGTTTCTAACGGTCTGAATAGTTGGGTCAAATACGTACTCCACCGCCCTCACTATTGGAGAGAAATGCGCAATTATTTGTGGAGCCTATCTCGGGATTTCGAATGTATAGGGGAATTAGGGTGACAGTACCTAATAATATACTTTATTATAGGCAACGATGTCACAGGTCTTGCTTGCTTTATTCCATGGGTGGTAGTGTAGATGATGAGAGTATAAAGATGATTGACTATTATTATTCACTACCAACCTAAATGGATGCATTGTACGCATGGAAGATTCACACTAACTAATTTTAAAGGTTAGGTGGACGCTAGCCAACAAATTGAAACCCTACCTCAAGAAATTCTGCAGAATACTGCCATATTACCACACACCCGGGCTCGCAAAGCAACCCCACACCAACTGTCCCCTGTGTAAGTATGGAGATATAAGTCACCCTTTCTCTTGTAAGTTATCAGTATTTGTATAGAGATGTTTGTCCTGCCCAGTCTGGGGATGTGCCTTTTCGGCAAGGCAGTTGAGTGGTTCACAGCCTCCTGATCCTCACTTCTTTCATTAATACATGTATGCCTACTTCAACGCT
Source organism: Paragyromitra xinjiangensis (assembly GCA_038503065.1). Taxonomy (NCBI): domain Eukaryota; kingdom Fungi; phylum Ascomycota; class Pezizomycetes; order Pezizales; family Discinaceae; genus Paragyromitra; species Paragyromitra xinjiangensis. Next base: position 1,512,515 of record JBCAMK010000007.1, read on the forward strand.
CTATCACCCGAACTAGCTGTGTAACGTATAGCGGTGAGGTACTGTCTGCTAAACTACACTTCATATCTCAAAATTTTAATTCACATTTCACTCAAAGCATCCTTCTCATTGACCTCTATTATCGTCCTCGGCCTATTCTTGTTTAATCCTTCTATCAGAGCACAAGCCTGACAAAGCATTTGCGATGTCAAATAGCCGCACTTCCTGCAACTACTTATCATCTGTTCCTTTATTTTTCCCGGAGTTTGCTGTCCCCTTTGTCCCTTCCTTCCCTTCCTTGATACCACGATTTCTGTCTCTAGCTTCTCCCCAGCTTCTGCCGCCACCAGCTCCTTCTCCATATCCGCCATCTCGTCTCCCGCTCCCGTGCCACTTCCGCTGCTGCCACAACCACCGCCACCCCTAGTACTATTCGAGTTCTGTCCGCTGTAGTTACTGCATCCAGATCGCCTGATCAACTCTGGGACCATTCTCGCAAAGGCTTCGCCAGAGCGCACAATGTCCAGGACTGCAGAGGGCCGCACCCGCTCCAAGGACTTAATCAAAGACCTTGCACTACCGCGGAAGGCCTCGGGTGAGTATATGCATTCGGTTGTAAAGTAGTCTAATTGTTTATGATGTGCGTATAGCACAATCTCTTTCTCGTATGCATACTTTAAGGGCTTACTTCTTGCTATAGGTGAGGAGGAGGACTCGGTAATTATCGATGTACATCTGTGGAGTCTCGGCAAGTCACCTCTCAGGACTACGACACAACTATCAGCAACCTGTCGCCTCTTATATTTTCTAAAATAAGACAAGATGCACTTACGATTCATCAATACGGTCTCCGCAATATCATCAGCATTATGTCCTGTCACAACATGATTAATCCCCAGCTTTGCGGCACCTCTGTCTAACGCCTGCCTCCGGAATACACCACAATATGTGCAATTCCCTTTCTTCCCAATTTGCGCCACCACCTGATCCATACTCCATCCATACAACTCTTCATAACTAACGATACACAACTTCATCTCATATTGCACCGCGTTACGCTTCACGGTCTCCAGGGAGTCGTCCCGATAGCCCTTGATGCCCTCGTCGATAGAAAGTAATACAAATTCGACACCGTAATTGTGACGCTCATTTAGTGTTTTGAGGACAGAGGCGAGGACTGTGGAATCCTTCCCGCCAGATGCACCAATGGCAACACGGTCACCCGGCTGGAAGAGACGAGTAGCAACGATTGTAATATGGATTTCTTCTTCGAAGACAGAGATGAAACATGCTTTGCAGAGGCGGTCGTGGGTTTTCGGACGGAGGATGATAGCACGAAATTTATTGCAGCGGAGGCAAAGATTAGCAACAGCTATTTTCTTCAAGGGCGGAGATATAGGGGGAGGGGGGGTTTCCGCCGTCATATTCCGCTCTGGTTACTACTAGTGAGGTTAGGGTCCTTGAAGGAAGGTAGCGAACGATGTCTTTTCGGTGTATTCCTTTTCCACTACTTTTTTTTTCTTTTCAAGGTTATTGATGTTTCCTTGGGAACAAGTTGTCTGGATGATCGAAACGAGAGATTGCAGAGGTAAGCGCTAGCGCAAGAGGCTGGTATGCCTGGCGAACGTAGCGCGGCGCCAAGACTTTTCGATCGCTAAATGACTTTGGGGTTGAGATTCTAGAGGAGAACTAGTCAGGCAAATGTGGGGGAGGGAGTGAGCTGATATCAATTGTGCTGATACTTGCAAATGTGAAAGAGGACATGTTACTTTGACTCACAGTGGCATATGATTCTGGGGGGCCTTTCAGCTGCTGTTATTGGCTTTGGATCAGAATTCTTAATTTGTACAGGAAAGGGGTTGGAAAGGCGTTGGAAAGGCCAGCACTACAGGGGGTCACGGGCGCACGGCGGATACGGTCGGACGGCGGACAGGGGTCTGGGCTTGGCAAGGACTACTGAGAAGGTACAGGACTATGGATAGGGTACTGATTTTTTGTACCTTTCTTATAGTCCTGTACCCTCTCAATAGTCCTTACCTATCTAAATTATGGGCCCTATTTTCTAGATTTTACCCCCCAAAACCTGTACCCTATCCATAGTCCTTGCCAAGACCTGACCCCTGTCCGCCGTTCGACCGTATCTGCCGTGCGCCCGTGACCCCCTGTACAGGGTGGCACGGGCGGATGGCGGATATGGTCGGATGGTAGCTTGGCGCCAAGGCTTGGCACAGGACTACCGGTAAGGTACTCGGGGATGGGTGTAAAAATCGGAAAATGCTGGGGTGGAGATCGGGATCAAGATTTGGACCCACATGGAAAAGTCAAGGGTTATGTTGCGCCAAGAATTTAGGGCCTATGGTTAATTAATTCCAAGTACTTTACTTACATAGTAGTTTCGTTCTCAACAACCAGGCCTCGTAGAAACAAGCCAGTAAGGCCATTTTTTTCCTCTCATCGAGTTGATCTATAGCATCTATTGCAGCATTATACAAAATCAATTTTGCAGTTTTTCCATGGTAGGAAACAGGATAACTGTAATTGTCATTTGCATAAAAACCTTTCGCTCAACAACCAGCATCAGCAAAAATAATTATTTCCTCCCTCAGCTCCAGGAGGCTCGGGATCATCGGGAGACTCGGGAGACTCCAGGAGTTTATGTGCCTACCTGGAGGAGTGATCCACGACCCACCTGCTCAGGGAGGCATGGAGAAGCAGGCAGCAAGTGCTCTGGGAGACTCTAGGAGATTGATATAGGCACTCCTAACGTGCCATGGAGAGCTGTGGAGGAGCACAAGTTACGCCTGTCACAGTACTCAATTCACTTATTTTCATGGATGGAATGGACGAAAAGAATTGATTGGATGCGGTTTGGAATGTTGGGTTTCTTTGTTTTTCTTTTTAGTTCGGTCGGTTGCCTGGAATGTGTTGAGTCATGGATGAGTCAGGGTAAGGGAGAAATGGGATATATAAGCAATGGATTCCGTTGTTCTTGTTTCTTTTCCTTCTTCTTCTTTAAGCAACATCTCTTACTTTACTTCTACTGTACTGTTATAACATCTCTGTTTCTACCTCAGAAACATCGCCGTCGCTGTCGCTGTCGCGCCCCCAGAATCACTTCGATTCTTACACTACGTGAGGCCTGTGGAAAACATAGTACTATCATCGTAGCGAAGTCTCCTTCAAGTAGCACTGCTCACCTTCGGGGATACCGAAGGGCTTGACGAGACCTCGTTCCCTGAGATTACGTTGCTTCCTCATCCACACCCCTCACCAGCGATCCCTAAAAAAATCAGGATCTCTTCATGACCTTAACCTCATGGAGTTACCAACTCATTGCTCGATTATTCCCCTGTGCCACACCCCGAAAACAAAACACAAAAGCACCTGAACCTTTACTGGTGGTACCTTACTGGCTTGACGACGAATACCTACGAACCAACTCTATCCCCTCCACAATCTCTAAAATCATCTAGAGATCCACTCTTACCCACCTCACCATGGCAGCAGTACCCAACCCTGTACCACAGACCAACGATCCAGCTCCGGAAACCTGGATCTTCCCTACTCAAACCCGTTTTGCATCGCTGGCAGAGGCGGACCTCAGCACTCTGTATGCACAGCTATTGAGTCATGTTCAAGGACTTGAGGCTCAGGTCGACCTCCTGGAAGACGAGAAGGGGCAGGCAGACCTTGCAGCCAACACCACCCAGCTTCAGCTCACCAACTTAACCGAGAATTATACCCAGGCTACCTCCACCATCAACAGACTTCGTCAAGAGCGAAATAACCTTCGCACTCAACTTGGCCAAGCCCAACGCACAGCAACCCCAGCGTTACCCCCACCCGATCAGAATCTACGCCCTGTCTCCCACCGATCTGAAAAGATGCCAGACCCAGAAAAATTTGATGGGTCTCGTGAGAAGCTCCCTGGCTTTGTGCTCCAACTCCGTTTCAAGCTCTTGGTCAACCATTACAGATTCACCGATGAGAATAATAAAATTCTATACACCATCAACCGCTTGGAAGGAGCTGCTCTCAAGCAAATCCGCCACACTGTCCTCTCTACCAGCCTAACCACATGGGCATCCGCTGCCGAACTCATCACCGCCTTGGAAACAGCTTTCGGTGACCCCGACCCAATGGGTACAGCGAGAAGAGAACTCCACCAACTTCGGCAAGGTAAGCGTGAATTTTCTGCTTATTTGGCGGACTTCCAACGAATCATGGGCCGCTTAATGTTATACCTATGGCTATAGGCGTGCAGTGGTCTCCCTGTTACCCTACCTACGTAGGGAGTTACCCTACCTTCCATTTGGTCACCTTCCCGTCTTTGTTGGACCCCTCTGTGGCTGCCTGTTGTGATATTGGCCTTCCCAGCCTATTCCCAGGCAGTTACCCTGCCTTCCCCGGTTACCCGGCCGTTACCCTGCCTTCAGCAGCGAGTGGATCGAGAAGGGGGGACACCCGCAAAATATCCGCGTCCCGGAGACTAAAAGTAACCCTTTGGTTGTCAACGGCGCCCTTCCCGCGGAACGTGACCCGGAGGGTTTGTATGAGAGGTCTTCATAGGGCAACTTGGGGCGCCGAGTCACGTGGGCTATTCGGATTAGTCATCAGAGGTCTCCTGCCCACGCTACGGGGCTCCAAACACCAGCTGTCGCAACAAAACGATATCGTGTAACCACCTACTCGATCGGGCGAACGCAACCGTCGCAACCGTATCATCGCCACGTCGAACCGAGGCGATCTAAGGATTACTGAACGAGGGGTAAGCGTCGGAAGTTGGAGATATCGGCTTCGCCGATAGGATGTCAGATAAATGGATAAGCGAGTTAGTTCAATTTGTAATAGTAGATAGTTTAGTCCGTCGACCCAAGCTACAAAGAACACACAGTAGTAAAGAGGACGGGATATAAATACTCTTGCATTGGACGTCAATTCTGAGTCGATCATCATCGAGGAAGAACGAGCCTTATCAATATTATTTTGTTACCAACATACTTTGTTCCGTGATAAATTCTCCATCGTATCGAGTTGTTTAGCATAGCTTCGCGCTTCAACACTCGTGTCCTTCCTATTGAGAAAGTTCTTTCAACGGAACAGCCCCGACCCTTATCTCGCTTAAACTATTGTTGCCTTTGTGCGGTTCATAAGAAGTTGTCAGGACGTGCGCTCGGGTATTGTGCTACGGATAGTAGCCGGTCGAGTTACAGAGTCTAGAGAGCTATCTAAAGCTTCGCTTAGAATTCAGTAGTGGTGCGAAGTACCGGTCTTACACTTAATGTATGAGGAAAGGGCAAAAATGGATGCTCTGGAATATGGAATGTCGGAAGAACTCAAGGAAGCCATGGTTATCCTCCCGGAACCCCCCACCACCTTCAACACCCTCACCACCCATTTACTTCGTCTGGATAATCACATCAGGGCAAGGAAGGAAGAAAAAAAGGGGACCAATCGGAGCAACATGGGACAATTTATTGCCCCTGCACCTGCCGCCTTCACCTCTCACCCATCCCATGTTCCTGGTGGACTCGCCCCCATGGATCTTTTTTTCGGTAGAACTAGCAATCTTTTGCGCCCTCCACCGGACCAACGATTCACCATGGTCAATGGACGAAAAAAGCTTTCGGATTTCGAGAAACAGTGGTGTCATTCCACTGGCAAATGTATGTTCTGTGCAGGCGAAAATCATTCCTACGCCAATTGCCCCTCAGCGCCAAAGAAACCGGCAATGAGGGGAGCTTTGGTCAACACTGCTCCTGCTGCTTCTTCTTCTTCTTCAGGGTCTATTGACCCATTACCTTCTTTCACAGCTGCGGATGTCTCCCAGTCTTTAAACTTTTAAAACCAGAGTCGTTTTGTGACCCTGCTCTGGTTTTTACTTTCTCTCCTCTGTCTACTTTTTCTATTTTGGGGTTTTCAGTGTCAAACGTGTGCGTGGAGGATCAATTGGATGGGGAACATTTTGTTATTTCATGTAATCTTTCAAGTAACAATAAAACCATACAAACTCACGCACTTTTGGACACTGGAGCCTCAGGATTTGCATTCATGGATGAAGAATTCGCGCGTCACCATAATTTTCCCCTTGTTTCCTTAAAAAACCCCCGCCAACTTGAAGTTATCGATGGAAGGCCCATTTCCTCAGGTGCCATCACCCATCTTGTACATTGTGGACTTTCTATCCAAAATCACCAGGAAAAGGCCCCCTTCTTTGTGACACAACTCGGTCACTACCCACTGGTCCTAGGAATCCCTTGGATGAAATATCATGATATTGCTCTACAATTTGCAGCCAATAAAATCACGTTTGGATCCAGCCGTTGCCGCACCCACTGCACCCCCATCGCATCCCCTGTCACCGTTCATGGTATCCAACCCCCGGAGAAACTCAAAGTCCATTTCATTGGGGCCACAGCTTTTAGCCGGCTAGCTAAGAAACGGACCTCCCAAATCTACGCCATCTCCTTGTATGAGATCAACAAGATCCTGGATAAACAAATTACCAAGGAGGAATGGAAAAAACAAATCCCCCTGGAGTATCATGAGTTCCTGGATATGTTTGATGAAACTAAAGCAAATGGACTCCCCCCACGCCGCCCCTACGATCACAAGATACCACTTCTCGACGGAAAAGAACCCCCCTTTGGACCACTATATGGTATGTCACAAGAAGAACTCCGGGTACTGAAGGAGTAAATAGGAGACAACCTCGGAAAAGGGTTTATCCAAGCCAGCTCATCACCAGCTGGGTCCCCGGTCCTCTTTGTCAAAAAAGCGGATGGATCTCTTCGTTTGTGTGTTGATTACCGCGGATTAAATAATATCACTATTAAGGACCGCTATACTTCTCCCCTCATCCGAGAAACCCTGGACTGCCTGGCCAAGGCAAAATGGTACACTAAGCTGGATCTCCGCATGGGGTATAATCAAATACGGATGGCAGAGGGCATCAGTAAAAATTGATTAAGCCGCCCCGGCCGCCTGGAGGTCTAGGCGGTCGGGCGGAATGTTACCCTTCTGTTAGGTTGCTGCAGCACCTCGGCGCGCCTGGGAGGCATGGTTTCTAGACCTTTGACCGCCCGGAGGAGGTCGTTTCCTCCTGTAGCAAGTGGTGTAGTGGGCTGCTTCTGGGCGTGGGTGGTCCCTTGCTGCCGCAGAATTTGGCAGCAGTTCGCCCTGTAGAATGGATTTGCACAGTATGCTTGTAGGGCCTAGAATATTTGAGAATCACTTGTATGGAACCAATATCATTGACAATTGCTTTATTCTATGTATCTATCTATATATCTATGTACAAATATTGAGGGCGCAGCTAAACTAGCTTCTGTGGAAGCTGCAGCAGCAAATCGACGACCTGCCAGAGGCAGGCAGCGAATTGACCATATGGCGCAGGCAGCAGAAGCTCAGGCAGCGAATCGAGCATATGGCGCAGGCAGCGGAAGCTCAGGCAGTGAATCAACCTATTGGCGCAGGCGCAGGAAGCTCAGGCAGCGAATTGACCATATGGCGGAAGCGGAGGAAGCTGCAGCAGCGAATAGACCTATTGGCGCAGGCACAGGCTCAGGCTTAGGCAGCAAATTGACCTATTGGCACAGGCTCAGGCTCAGGCAGCAAATAGACCGTATGGCAGAGGCGGCGGAAGCTGCAGCAGCGAATCGACCTATTGGCGCAGGCGCAGGCTCAGGCTCAGGCTCAGGCAGCGAATAGACCATATGGCGGAGGCGGTGGAAGCTCAGGCAGCGAATTGACCATATGGCGGAAGCTGCAGCAGCTGCAGCAGCGAATAGACCATGTGGCGGAGGCGGCGGAAGCTCAGGCAGCGAATCGACCAATTGGCGGAGGCTGCAGAGGCTGCTGCAGCGAATCGATCAATTGACTGAGGTGGCGGAAGCTTAGGCAGCGAATCGACCATATGGCGGAGGAAGCTCAGGCAGCGGAAGCTCAGGAAGCGAATTGACCATATGGCGGAGGCGGAGGAAGCTTAGGCAGCAGATCGACGACCTCCAGGAGGCGGCGGAAGCTCAGGCAGCGGAGGCTGCTGCAGCGAATCGATCAATTGACTGAGGCAGCGAATCGACCATGTGGCGGAGGCGGCGGAAGCTCAGGCAGCGAATTGAGCTGCTTGCTGAGCTCGCTTAGGCGGAAGCAAGCAGCCAGCCGAGGCGGAGGAAGCTGAAGCAGCGGATCAAAGCGAGTCTAGGAGACATATTAGCGTCAATTATATAAACGGAAGCGAGACGTTACCTAGGAGGTTCTTTGCAGGCAGAGCTTAGTACTTCTAGCCTAAAAGTCACGATGTTAGCAAAGTACTATGGTACAGCGAGGTAGGGAATGGGTGGGAGGGAATAGGGGGAAGCAATAGTAGGAAGGACGGGAGGGAATAGGGGGAGGTGGAGATTGGTGTCTTACTAGGCGTTGCTTTGGCGACGACTAAGCGACGACTTGGCGACTACAAAGTGATGACTAAGCGACCACAGAGTGATGACTAAGCGACCTCTAGATTTTTGAAAATCGCTAAGTGCCAGTGCCTGGCAGGAGACGAAGTGAATTTTGCTAAGTCCTGAGTTTTCAGGGACTTAGCAAAATTCGATTGAAAATTTGCTAAGTACTCAGGCTGCCGCCCAGCGCTGCCGGATGGTAGGGGGTCGCCCGGAAGCGCTGCAGGCAGCAAGCGGCGCCAAGGGGAAGCGCAGCAGGCAGCTAGTGTCACCCAGGTGCGCCAGGCGGTCGGGCGGAATATGTACCTATTGGGCGGAATTTTTTCTTTACTGATGGGAGAAGAGTGGAAAACAGCATTCCGCACCCGTTACGGCCTCTATGAGTACAAAGTCATGCCATTTGGACTCACCAACGCACCTGGCACCTTCCAACGCTTTGTTAATGATTGCCTCACCGAATACCTGGACATCTTTTGCACAGCCTATCTTGATGATATCCTGATCTACAGTGACAACTTGGAGGAACACAAGGAACATGTTCGTAAGGTTCTCCAGGCCCTAAAACAACAAGGGATCCTCCTCAAACCTGAGAAATGCGAATTCCATACCCAATCAACAAAGTATTTAGGTTTAATTCTTTCACCGGATGGTATTAGCATGGATGAGGAGAAGTTGAAAGCGGTACGCGAATGGGGAACTCCAAAATCAGTCAAAGACGTCCAAGCTTTCCTAGGATTCGCAAATTTCTACCGACGGTTTATATTCGGGTTTTCACGGCTTTTTGCACCCCTCACAGTGCTAACAAAAAAGGATACACCTTTCAAATGGTCCCCAAAAGCGCAGCAGGCGTTTGATGACTTGAAACTCGCCTTCACCACTGCCCCAATTTTGATGCACTTTGATCCTGATAAGAAAATTTTTGTGGAAACAGATGCCTCCGATTATGTGTCCGCCGGCATTCTCTCTCAGTATGATGATAACAGAGTATTACACCCAGTGGCCTTCTTTTCCAAAAAACATTCTCCGGCAGAATGCAACTACGAAATCTATGACAAGGAATTGCTTGCCATCATTCGCACCTTTGAAGAATGGAGACCGGAACTGGAAGGAGTGGCACACCCCATTTCTGTTATTTCCGACCATAAGAACTTGGAGTATTTTATGACCACCAAGCAACTGAACTGTCGACAAGCCAGATGGGCCAAGTACCTTTCACGCTTTAACTTTGTCATCACTTACTGCCCTGGAAAACAAGGAGGAAAACCGGACGCATTGACCAGGAGATCAGGAGATCTCCCTGAACATCAGCAAAAATAATTATCGCCTCCAGGAGTTTGGGCATGTCTCCCGGGGAGGCAATTTCCTCCCTGACCTCTACGCGCTCCCTGACCTCCATAAGGAGTGGTCACGCTACTACTTCCTCCTGGAGGATATACCTTATCCTTTTGACTCCTTTTAATCTCCTGGAGGAAATGGCTGCTCTTCATCACTGATGTACGCTCGTGGAGCGCCTAGCAACTCCTTCATATCTCTAGGAGGATAATGCTTCTCTTCCCCGCAAAATTTCAGGTGTTTTGCTTAGTAATTGCAGCTCAGCACGTGATATTCAGATTTGATTGGTTCTATTCTTTTATTCGTTCAATTGATAGTGTTGCCACGTAGGATATCAAGCATCCTCTACCTACTCCCATACCACGCCTACTAGGACTCTCATTCTTTGCCTACACACATCCTTCGCCTACTCCTATCCTTCGCCTACTCCTATCCTTCGCCTACTCCTATCCTTCGCCTTTTCCTATCCTTCGCCTACCCCACATTCTTTGAGTCGATTGATAGTGTTGCCACGTAGGATATCAAGCATCCTACGCCTACTCCCATCTCACGCCTACTAGTACTCTCATTCTTTGCCTCTCCCATCCTTCGCCCACTCCGCACAAGTTCGTAGAGTTCGCAATCCTCGAGGATTCTCAGTTTCCTTAATCCACACATATTCCTGCGTTCTTGGTCCTACGAGGATACTCAGTATCCTCAATTCTCTAAAGTATAGATCTCATTAAACGTTGTAAGATCAATTCGGTTGTTGACCAGCCATTTAGTATTATTCTCTTGGAGCTCCGGGTGCTCGGGAATGAGATGTGCTATTCCCATGATACTCTTTATCCCCACAACGAATCGATCGTCCGCCAGCCTAGTAGATACTCTCACCATCCCATGGATGTCAGTAATCCTGCCTCCACCTGGAAAGGCTCGTAGCATCCTCACAAGGACTAGCCGATGAGTATACTGGGTATGAGGATCCCGAATCTTGAAGAGGCAAAGCACTTTGGCTGGAAGGCGTCCTCGAAGAGCGCCAAACTGGCTCTCATCCCCTACCTGGACCCACACCCAATCGTTCCGTGGAGCCTGACTCCTAAACGCTCGCTCCCCTGTGCATCTCACACGATGAAGCTCAAACTCCTCAGGTTGCTGGAACTTCGGCACAGGGACTCGAAGGTGAGAGAACATCTCAGCTGGGTATGTGAGAAGAGCCTCTGTATCCTCCTCAAGACGACGCTCATCCTTCAAATTCTGACTACTATAGTATAGTATTCGTTCCGGTAGATCTGGCATATTGATCTGGGAGATGATGTCATGCAGAAGGGAGATCTTTGCTTGTCGACCACACAATCGCCGGAGGGATGCCCTTTCTCCTGTATGCTGGACCTCGGATCGTCTAGGCCTAAGAATATCCTGCAGCTCGGGATTGAGAGGCTCAGCATCCTCGTAATTAGGAGGCTCAGCATCCCTCGAAAGGGCCCGGAGGTTCAATATACGCATACCCAATGCTTGTCGACGTGCGTAGTAGTGCAGGATTTGCTTCGTCGAATCGTTCTTATTGGATGCCCGATATCCTTCTTTGATCTGTTGCCGATGTGCTGTCTCCCCCGCCTCAGTAGAAAACATGGGGATCCCTCCATACTGCTTAACGTGCTCATGGAAGTGCGTTAAGAGGTGCATCTTTGGAAAGTTGAAGTGGCTTTCTTCCTGCCGCGTTTCAATGAGTAGCTCTCTCCTTTCGAGCCTATCAGCATCCTCCAGTCGCCTTTTTCTTGATCCTGTAAAAGGATGCCGGGCATCCTGAGATAACTTCAAGCGTTTGACTGTTGCTCGTGCCTTGGCGCCTGCTTTCTTCGAAGCTCTGAATTCTAGGAAGATATCCTTATGCTGGTGGAAGTCGGCGAGGTATTGATCCATATATCGCAAGGTTTCAGGTGTATGGCTCCGATACTGTGCCATAAGGTGGAAATCGATAAAACTCCGCACACAAAGGATAGCTCGCTTGAAAGGATATAGCTCATCCTTCGAAGGATTGAGCAACGCAACTGCAAACGCTCCGAGAAGGATACGGCCAAGATTGCGCATCTCCTTGCCCTGCCACTGGGTGACCTCTCGATAGGCCTTTGTTGGCCTAGTCAGGCCTGGGAAGGGGGGTATCGACATCCAGACTTCGTCAAATGCCTGCTGCCTCTTGTGCTTCTCAAGGAAGCTCTCTATCCACTCCATCAAATGCTTCAATAAACCGAGATATATATTATGCAGGAGGTCTGGCTTGTGAAGGTCCCCAGCGCGAGGGAGGTGTGGCATCCCCCAAAAGACGTTGAATGGCGCTTTCAGCCCTCGTTCGACGAGATACTCCAATTCCTGAGGATCTCCAGTATCGGCGAAGGATTGCGCCACTTCCTGATACTCCTTATCGTTTCGCTTCGGGCTGCTGACTAGCTCACCAAGTTGGTCTGGTCTGACCTCGCACTTTGGGCAGGCGTTTTGCTGCAGGTTGTGGAGTTGGCAATGCTCTGCGTGGTCAGCCATCCAAGCACAAAGGATTGGATAGCACATTCGGTACTGAGCATCCGCACATGCTAATCGGATTCCGATCATCCCAGCCTCCCTCATATCCTTCAAAAGGATGCTTAGAACCTCGTACAATATATCCCTATTGGCTTCCCGGCGGAGCCTATTGATTGAATTGTCCTTGGTAAACTTTGGAGGGATCGGGAGGAGTGCCACAAGGACCATGGCCATATTCGTTGGCTTATTTCTAATCTCAGAAGGGATATTCCCTATCGTCAAGTAGATTGGCCAAGCCTTCTTGTCACCTGAGAAATTGGTAAGATGTGTGCCATCCGATGCGCAGATGACTGGAATCACTGTGGCTCCGCGAGGTAAGCTTTCCTAGCCACGAGAATTAGCAGAATAATGGATACGTAGGAGGGAATAGCTAACCTGTATTTCCCACCACCAGTCTGCTGTATGCAGCTCAGAATACATCCTCTCTCCACTGTTGTTGTATTCTCGGATTGGACGATAGACCATATCCTTGGCATATGCCGGCTGTTTGAGCAAGTATTGGATACAGGCCAGTATTGGCCTGAAGTAATACCACGTCACTCTTTTCCTCATCCCCTCCATGACTTCACAACTCCCTCGCTGCCAGTGTGCCTGGCCTAAATCCGGATCTATCCTATCAAGGAGTCTGTACATCGTATGGGCAGACCTAAATCCTGGCACAGGAGTACAGAGCTCCTCGTTGAAATACTCGTTGATACGGGTTTTTGCTATTCCGCTCTCCATCATCCACCTAGCGAGCTTGAAGTCAAAAGCCGTCTCAAATGGAGTGTATGGGTTTGAAAGGAGGAATTCGACAACCTCCTGATGATCCTCCACATCCCCCAAAGAGCCTGCTGCATCGGCAAATTGAATTACCCCTGGGCCAGACAGCTGCATGGGCCCTATACTAGTATTTACGTCATTATCCTCCGTATCGGAAGGATTCTCGTCATCCTTCTCACTTCCGCCTGCAGTGCTCCCATTTGACGATGTGCCTCCTTCTGAGTCAGAGCAGATATCTTCCCAGTCACTGTCTGGATTCTTTTTGCGCCATGAACCAACTGTTGCACCATCCTGATTATCCTCTTCGGATTGGGAGCCTCCTTGACCAAATACGATGGAGGTATGCTTAGGGTGGATATCCGCCATGTGGGTATGTAATGATATAGCTGAGCTGTAGGTGCGGCGGCACAGTGGGCAACGGGATCTTGAAACCTCCATATCAACTTGAAGGATGCTGGAACTCGCTTGGCAGTAGAATGCCCTTGCCGGGAGAAAGTATGATATCAATACTCGCTAAGAGAAATTAGGATGCTGACACTCGCTGATAGGAAGTAGGATATTTGCTCACTATTGGGAGGATCCAGGCTAGAGCTTGCGCGGAGCGGAATGTTGCCCCGTGGAGGATTTGCGGCGATCGCTGGAAATCAGCCTCGGGGATGCTAATGCCGAGGAGAAGTAGAACGCTGAGAGGGAGTAGGATGCTGGAAAGGAGTAGGATGCTGTAACTCGCTGAAGTGGAGTGATATTGGTCGCTAGAGTAGGAGTCTACTACTCGTAAAGGTAGGAAGCTCTTGCTGCTGCTCGTTGGAGTTCAGGGGGTGTTGATATGAGGTTGAAATATGGGAGCAGGCTAATCCCAAAATAGGAGGTGTAGGCGTCGCTTAGTGGTTTCGAGGTGGGTTAGGGTTGGCCTGCGCACAGATCCTATCAATACCTCACATATGACCTCATAAACGCTGCCAGGGCAAACAAATCCTGCTTCTCCTCCTCTTCAGCTTCCTCTTCAGCTTCCTCCTCGCTCTCCTCCATCCTCTGCAACCTTCTCTCCTAGCTTGCCTAAGCTCGCGATACTATATATCCTTCCTAAACCAACTTGATATTACTGTTTCAAGATGCCCAATATCCTCAAATCAGCAGTAGACTCGCGGAGGAAATTCAGCGCTCAAGTTGGGCGGTAAGCAAACTCCATGGTGGGGAGTATCTTGATACGTTGATACTGATATAAATAGGCGGTGAATACTCCCAGTAAATCAAATCAAGAACCAGAAGCAAGTGCTATTCAGAATACTGCGAAAGATACAGAGACTCTCGAACGAACGAAAACGCCCGTCCAGCAGCGACGACTATACACAAAGAAAATTTGCCCGCCGCGCCGCAGCTCCTTCAACTCCAACTTCTTCAACTCCTACTCCTCGTGCTCGGAGGACTGATATCCCAACCGCTCCTCCGACAATATAGGTTGGCGACTCTTTTTGGACCAGGTACTTATAACATCCAAGAAGGATACACAGACTCCATCCCCCTCCATGGCTGCTTTAGATAAAGGTAAAGGCAAAGCTAAGGAACCATCGGAGGATCCGGAAACCCCGAAGGAGGATACGGAGACTCCGAAGAAGGACCCAAAACCTCCAAAGAAGCCTGAAACGCCGAAGAAAGTGGTAATAAAGGAAAAGGCGCCAAAGAAGGAAACGCCAAAGAAAAAGCTCATGAAAGCCACTGACTATAAGCCACTCCTTGGGTTTAGAGAGGATAATCCTCATCATTATACCGTCCTTCGGAGTGATGTCGTATCCTATTTGAGGATGCATGGTATCCGAGGCATTGCTAATCCTACCGTAGATGCATGGGAGTTATTAACGGCATGGGCAACAGAGCACCATTCTATTGTAACCTACCGCTCAAGGCATGCGGAGGATCAGGAGCAGGTAGATCAAGCGATGCAGAGTCTCCTCCGCGATTGCTTGCATCAGGTGCAGCAGACGGATACCAAGATCCGTGCGGAGCTAGAGGCTACTGGTATGATCAAGGCAACGGAAAAGGATGTGGAAGGTAAGATTCTGTTTATGGTCTCTATTTGTTTGACTGAAGGATGCTTACTATCGTGTGGGTGATTCAGGTTTCAAGGAAGTCGCAGTCCGAGTGATACTCTGTGACCCGGATGCCTGGTGGAGGGTTTCCACCAAGGAGACTCGTTATCCCTGGGAAGCACCGGCTGAGGCCAATTGGGGTTTAACCAAGTCTTGGGTTGCCGTAATTAGTGCTCCTACCCTTAACGAGTGCCTTCGTGTAGCCACGAGGCGATTACCTGTGGGCCGTACTCCTCGAAGGATGCTAGGAGCCCTTATGGATGCTGTTCCTGGAGAGCTTTCTACGACTTACCCAATCTCTACTATTCTTGCCGACGATGAAGATGTTGCTGGCTGGCTAGCTCAGATACAGAGTCTAACCGCTCCGAGGATGCTGGTCGTCCTTCATCGAGCCCCATACGATGGCCCGGGCCCCAAGGGGGAGCCTGCGGAAGAGTATGATGGCTCAGATACGCCACCTGCGTCAGGGGACCCTGATTATTTTACAGCTGAGGCACTTGCCGAAGCCTTGGCTGCAGTGAAGGGAGCGGAGGATAAGGAGAAAGCGAAGGATAAGGGGAAGGCGAAGGATAAGGGGAAAGCGAAGGATAAGGGAGAGGGAAAGCGAAGGATACGGAGGAAGTGGATGATACTGATGAAGCAGGTCCTTCTTGAACGATTGGTATACTCCCTTCTGACTGCTATCACTAGATCAGCGAATGCTTATAATATTAAACAGGTCGGAAGGGTGGGATTAGGGATATTGGGATTAGGGGTATCGGGTATAAGGATTAGGATTGGGATTAGGGGAGCTTTATGGGGATTACCGTGAGGATGCAGGACATCCTTTGATATTTGCTATCCGTGTATTTTGTTTATTTTGGGGGGGGGTCGAAGCGCTGCGTCAGTAGTATTATATTAGGACTAGAGTTAATTCAAATATGTCTTAGAGGATAGACCACACTCCTTATAATCGTCACCCCCAGAGGTTCTCCTCAGGATTCTCTCTCTCCTCCATACGCTATTCTCCTCCATACGCTATTCTCTCTCATACAATACTATATCGCCTTCTATTATCCTTCCAAATCATCCATTATCCATTGAAGGATGGCAGGCATCAGCAAGAGAAGCCATGAAGCAGCTAAACGAATGCCACCTCCCTCTCGCCACGCACCTGGACCCTCCGAAGGAAGGAGAAGGCGTATCGCTGATCCGGAAGCTGAGCCTCTTAATTATACCCGACGTGGCAAAGAAAGAGAAAGAGGACCAGCATCGCAGGAAGGAGAGGAATTCGAGGAGGAGGTAGAGGAGGAGGCAGAGGAGGAAGTAGATGAAGGAGATTCGGCAGATGAGGACTTCTATGAGGATGAGCAAGCTCCCCCTCCAAGTCAGAACCGGACTAGAAAATCGCAGACGAAGATACAGGCAGCAGCAGCAGAAATGGCCCGTAATGCCAGCTATCGAGGGCGAGCTCACTTGGTAGGAACCCTAGGGATACTGAGAATCGTCAGGTATTGAGAATCCTAAAATATTCAGTACTTTCTAACTGCAAAATAGCGTGTTCCTGAATCTCTAGAGCAAACACCAGCTCGGCGAGCTAGGCCAGGGCGCCCTCCGGCAACTCCTGCCAACTCCCCTAATCGTCTATCTGGTGAGAGTCGTAGCAGTGGAAGGTCTGTATCTCCCATGGACGATACAGAGAGTCGTCTCGGGGGAGACCTCCATAGAAGGAGTAGCAGAAGCATATATCTGCTGGGGGACCCTATCCGCGCCTTGGTCCATGCATGCCAGGAGAATATTTTCCAGAAGACCCTATTTTGTGAGCCCCTGCCATCCCCCGACACATTGCTCAGGTGGATACGTGCTGCTTGGGCAAAGGCTTCGGAGGATATGGAGCGTCAGGGCTCCTCTGAGGCAAACTTTGTACTCGTCAGGTATTCATTCCCAATCCACAGACCACCTACAGCTTGTCCGAATTGCTTGCCTTGGAGAGCTTGGAACTGACCAAAGAAAACCACGTCCAGGTAATTACCCCT
Source organism: Paragyromitra xinjiangensis (assembly GCA_038503065.1). Classification (NCBI taxonomy): domain Eukaryota; kingdom Fungi; phylum Ascomycota; class Pezizomycetes; order Pezizales; family Discinaceae; genus Paragyromitra; species Paragyromitra xinjiangensis. The sequence continues at coordinate 1,529,687 of JBCAMK010000007.1, forward strand.
TCCTTTAAGGATACTGCATATCCTCACACGAGATATAGATTAGCCAACAGCACTGCCGGGTGCGCTCTCACCTCGTTGGCGCAGCCAAGGCGAGCATTGTCCAGCTCTATGAGTTGGATGAGCAAAATCCTGAGAGTATCCGAAACAAGGTGGAGTATTTGCTAGTCAAGGATAGGTTTATGTGCCTTGAATCTACCATGGCGGTATGTCGAATTCGGGAGCAATAGGAGTAGGAAGCTGACCATCCTACTAGGATTATAAGAATCGCTTTCTCAATGATGCGATTGCTGAGCTCATCTTCCTCCGGTACTATAAAGGGAGAAGGATGAGGGGACGCTCCGATGCCGCGTTTAGCTCCTTGATCAATAAGGAGTTCATTTGTTTTATCACAGCAGCGCTTCAGTATGGGCTAAAGGCCTGGAGGACTGGCATGTATGTGGAGCCTGTGGACTTCACTCGGGATACCTGTCATCGTACCACTCCCCCCTCCCCGGATCCTACTATATCTCTCCTAGGAAGACTGACATCCTTTATAGCGGTCTGGCACAGGCACTGCAGGACGTGGAATGCCATAGCACTCAGAGCTCCTGAATGGGAAGGGGAAATTCTCAGTGCAATTCGGCATGAAGTAGAGAGAAAGGTTTCCAAGGTGACTAGGAGGCCTGTGGAAGAGTCAGCTGATCCTTGGAGCGATGACGACGACGACGATCATATGGGTGAGTTACGGAATCGCAAGCGGAAACGGGACCTTGAGAAGGGAGGTTATCAGGATACTCGCAGCAAAGCTAGGCGAAAGGGTTCGGAGTCTCCTCATCCTGAGGATCAGGAGCAGGCACCAGGACCTGTCAATATTCCTACCCTTTTCCTAGAGCGAGAAAACGAGAGCGAGATCGAAACTGAGGTCGATACCCCTCCTCCAACTACTGATGATATGCAGGTCGACCTTGCTGGGGCTGTTGCAAGCTTCGAGCAGGAGAGGGAGGCTGAGGATCTTTGAAGGGATGTTTGGAGCCATGGAGGATACACTGTATCTTTCGTTTGTTTTTGTCTGTCTTATGGTTAGTCTTAGGGGGCCGTAGAGGATACGCTGCATCTTTCCTTTTGTTTGTTTCTGTCTGTCTTTTGGTTGGTCTTGAGGTCTGTGGAGGATACGCTGCATCTTTCTTTTCGTTTGTTTTTGTCTGTCTTTTGGTTAGTCTCGGGGTCAGTGGAGGATACACTGCATCTTTTCCTTAGTTCGTTTTTTTAGATTGCGCTGTGGAGGATACGCCTCATCTTTCGATTTGTTTGCTGTTTAATCCGTCTGTTGATTGGTCTCGATATGCGAAGGATTATCTATATCATTTTGGAGGATTCTCGCTATAATAGTAATTTCAATTCTTCTGCACTCAATTCCTCAGGTCCGAGTGATATCATGTGAATGGCTTTAAGTGTGATTTGAAGCAAGGACCTCCTGAGCGAGGATGTGGGATGCCATAGCGATTATGGAGAGCTCAGGAGGATTCAAAGGACCTCCGAGACGATTCAGGATATCTCCGGGAGGTATAAATGCAATGGTATGGAGTTGTAAAGTAAAGAACGCTTGCTCCATGGGAGGAAGCACGATATCGCGTATCCTTCGGAGGAAGTAGTCATGCCTCTGCGCTCCCCAGGAGAACACTAAACGTTCGTATGCTTCAGGGAGGACGTAGTCGTGCTGCTGCTCTCCCTGGGAGGAAGCTCAATATCGTGTACTCCATGAAGGAAGCAGCCATGCGACGATTCTCCACAGGATATTGACTAATACTTGCCCATTATGGAGACACCTGGAGGAGCCTAAGCATCTCCGTGGAGACTCGGGGAGCAGGTGCGGACGACTCCCAGGGTCTCCACGAGGATGTGGAGTATCGTTCGCTCCTCCAGGTAGGCACATTTTTTCCAGGAGTCTCCAGCGCCTCCCGAGCCTCCCGAGCCTCCTGGAGCTGAGGGAGGAAATAATTATTTTTGCTGATGAAGAAGGGGATGAAAGACTCGCACACCAGAGTCAAGTGGTATTGAAGAAAGAAAATTTGGATCCTAAGCTAAGTTTGTTGGCGGGCTCTTTATCAAACGAACCCGCTGAATTGGATGCCACCCTACTTCCATTATTTAAAGAAGGATATGAAACTGACCCATTCCCGGAGAAAATCCTTACAGCGTTGGAAAAGGGAGATAGACAATCAAAAGAAATCTCCTTGGCAGAATGCACCACCAGCAATGGGCTCCTCAAATACCGCCAAGGCTTCTTCGTTCCCAATTTCGATCCACTTCGTCTCGAAATCCTGAAACAATATCACAATGCACCAGCAGCAGGACACCCAGGACGAGAGAAAACCTTCGAATTGATATCTAGGGATTTTTATTGGCTAAAGATGAGGGAGTATATCGGCCGCTACATTAGGAACTGCCATGTCTGTCAACAAGCAAAACCAGTAACACAAGGCACACAAGGAGTCCTACGCCCCCTACCCATTCCAAATAGACCCTGGGAAGAATTATCGATGGATTTTGTGACTGGGTTACCGGAATCGGAAGGCTTTGATGCGATAATGGTTATTGTTGACCGATTGTCAAAAATGAGGCACCTAATTCCTTGCAACACTACCGTGAATGCTAGACAGGTGGCCGATTTATATCTTCAGAATGTTTGGAAAATCCATGGCCTACCCTCTTATATTACCTCCGACCGGGGAACACAGTTCACTGCCAAGTTCTGGAAAGAACTATGCCAACGGCTACAGATCAACGCCAGGATGTCGACCTCTTTCCATCCAGAAACAGATGGACAGACTGAGAGATTTAATGCAGTAATGGAACAGTACCTTCGGTGCTACGTGTCCTACCAACAAGAAGACTGGGCTAAATGGTTACCGATCGCGGAGTTTGCAACAAATACATCAGCAAAACTGATTCTGATCCTGGCTTCCGCTTCTAGGTCCCGCATTCTCTTGGAGGTCAAAGCGTTGGTGTGGGAGGGTCCTGAGCGCAACTGGATCATCCACCCGTCTTGTTGTCTATTTTGGTTGCTACAGGTCGGAAGGGCTGTGCTCCAGTACACACTGTGGACCTCACCTACAAACTCATGGACCCTCCTGGAGCTTCCTGGAGCTGAGCTGCACGGTCCATGGTGCTCTCTGGAGTTGCATATCTTCCCCCAGTACCAATTAGGGTTCGCTTTTCTAGGTCCATGGTGCTCTCTGGAGCCGTGTACCTTCCACCCGTACCAATCTGGGTACTGCTGAAGTGCGTACTTGCCCTCCACCAGTACCCTGAAGCGCGTACCTGCCCTCTATTAGGGTCCCAAATTGCGCACTCCGCTGACCGGAGATCGCAGGATCTTGCTTTGCAAGCGGGTCAATAACCCTGACCCTAGGGACTTAGCGAATTTTTAGCGAAGGTCTTTTGCTGCCACCCATACCGTTGCCACGTTACCCCTTTTCTCTTACTCACACCCATCCACACCCGTTCACACCCACACCCATCCACACCCACACCCCCTATTGCCCTTCCTAATGTGTAGTTACATGAACTTTGCTAACATCGTGACTTCAGTTCTCACATGCCACATACATTTGGACATCGACATCGGACCCTATTACATCGGACCTCGCTTGGTCGGACCCTCAGCAGCAGACCTCGCTCGCTTCCACAGCCTGCTGAATCGACTGCCTGAGAGCCTCCCAAGCAGCCTCCGAATCGGCTGTTTCTAAGCTTCCGAATTGACTGCTGAATTGACTCCTGAATAGACTCCGAATTGGCTGCTCAATAAACTCTGAATCGACTCCCGAATAGGCTCCGAATTGACTGCTGAATAGGCTCCTGAATAGACTCCGAATCCCGCTGAATTGACTGCTGAATTGACTGCTCAATAGACTTCGAATCGACTCCCGAATAGGCTCCTGAATAGGCTCCGAATTGACTGCTGAATAGGCTCCTGAATAGACTCCGAATCCCGCTGAATTGACTGCTGAATTGACTGCTCAATAGACTCTGAATCGACTCCCGAATAGGCTCCTGAATAGGCTCCGAATTGACTGCTGAATAGGCTCCCGAATAGACTCCCAATCGGCTGTTTCTAAGCCTCCGAATCCCGCTGAATTGACTGCTGAATTGACTCCGAATCAGCCGTTTCTAAGCCTCCGAATCCCGCTGAATTGACTGCTCAATAGACTCCGAATCGACTCCCGAATAGGCTCCCGAATAGGCTCCGAATTGACTGCTGAATAGACTCCGAATCGACTCCGAATCGGCCGTTTCTAAGCCTCCGAATCCTGCTGAATTGACTGCTCAATAGACTCCAAATCGGCCGTTTCCAAGCCTCCAAATCCTGCCGAATTGACTGCCGAATTGACTGCAGAATAGACTCCGAATCAACTGCGTGCCAGCGCCTGAAACAACTGCTGAATAGCAGACCAAACAATTGATTTAGGCACAGGTGGGTTTAGTGTGGGGGGGTTGCCTCTAGTGGCGACTGCTTGATTTTGTACATAGAGATCCTGTAGGGTAGCTTTTCCATATACGTAGCCGAATTGATACCAATAATCATGTACATTCGCGTACCCCCAGAAGTAGTATTATTGGCGCCCTACAGCCGCCCTGAAGCTGCCCTAAAGCCGCCCTACAAGCGACCTACAAGCGACGGTGTGGTCCACGGGAATTGATAGAGCTCCAGGAGGGTCTGCCAACTATGGTAGGTGGTCCAGGGAGGTCCACGAGGGTCCATGAGAAGTGGTGTGTGGTCCGGGAACCGTGTGCAAGGGTCCGTGTGATATGGCTGTTCCATGGACTGGCACTTGCCTCCATCTGGTCCGCGCGGTCCATGAGGGTCTGGGAGCGCCCAGGAGCCGAGAATCAGTTTTGCTGATGTAATCAAGAATTGACAAGCACAAAGATTACACCTTTCTTCGCCAATTATGGCTATCACCCTCGCTTTAATACATTGATAATGCCAACCTCCCGTGACCCACAGGCTCTCGATGCTAAAGATTTGGCCCAGCGTATGGAAGAACTCCAAGACTTCCTACGAACACAGATCCGGACAGCTCAGGATGTCTATGAAGTCAGTACCAATAAGCACCGAATCCCGGCCCCAGCTTATCGTGTTGGGAATCAGGTTTTTATATCCACCAAAAACGTACGGACCTCAAGAATATCGAGGAAATTGGACAGGAAATGGATGGGCCCCTACCAAGTTAAAAGAGTCGTGTCGCCTTACGCTTACGAGATTGACCTCCCCACATCAGTCAAATATCACCCTGTCTTTCATGTGTCCCTGATGAAGCCAACCGCGACGGATCCCTTGCCAGGACAGGTTATTTCACCACCACCCCCGGTCCAAGTTAATGATCACGAAGAGTATTACATTGACGAGATCCTGGATTCAAGGCTGCAATATGGAAAATTGGAATACTTGGTTAAATGGACAGGTTATGCTCAACCTACCTGGGAATCGGCAAAGGATCACCAAGAAACGCAGGCGGTGGAGGTTTTTCATTAACAATACCCCGATAAACCTAATGATGTTGTATCTCAGGTTCGCAGGAGCTCACGTTTGAAGGGAGGGGCTACTTTCATGGATGGAACAGATGAAAAGAATTGATTGGATGCGGTTTGGAATGTTGGGTTTCTTTGTTTTTCTTTTTAGTTCGGTCGGTTGCCTGGAATGTGTTGAGTCATGGATGAGTTAGGGTAAGGGAGGAATGGGATATATAAGCAATGGATTCCGTTGTTCTTGTTTCTTTTCCTTCTTCTTCTTTAAGCAATGTCTCTTACTTTACTTCTACTGTACTGTTATAACATCTCTGTTTCTACCTCAGAAACATCGCCGTCGCTGTCGCTGTCGCGCCCCCAGAATCACTTCGATTCTTACACTACGTGAGGCCTGTGGAAAACATAGTACTATCATCGTAGCGAAGTCTCCTTCAAGTAGCACTGCTCACCTTCGGGGATACCGAAGGGCTTGACGAGACCTCGTTCCCTGAAACTTATGTCACGCTGTCACCCAGGTCTAGAAAATTATTTTGACTATTATTATTGACTATCTAACAGATCTATATACATCAAACGAGCCCCCGCATCCTCCTGCCCCGCCGCATCCTCTTGCCTTGCCGCATCCTACCCACCTATTCTGAGCCTGCTGCTGAGCTTGCTGTGGAGTCAATTCGGAGGCTAGCAAACAGTCAATTCAGCCATGGATTCGGAGGCAGGGAGGTGGTCGATTCGGCAGTTGATTCGGAGGCAGGAAAGCGTGGGATTCGGAGTCTATTCAGCAGTCAATTCGGAGTCTATTCGGGAGTCAATTCAGCAGTCAATTCGGCAGTGGATTTGGAGGCTCGGAAACAGCCTATTCGTAGGCTTAGAAACAGCCGATTCGGAGTCTATTCGGAGTCAATTCAGCAGTAGATTCGGAGGCTCAGAAACAGCTGATTCGGAGTCTATTCGGAGTCTATTCAGCAGTCAATTCGGCAGTGGATTTGAAGGCTCGGAAACAGCCTATTTGGAGGCAGGAAAGCACGGGATTCGGAGGCTTGGAAACAGCCGATTCGGAGTCTATTCAGGTTATTTATTTATTTATATTTCATACTGCATAAATCCGAAACGGATATGGCATACATATAGAGAAAACCAAACAGAAAACAAAACAAACCGCAACTAACTACCCGATTCCTCCCACTGGGTCCAACTCAGCCCTCTACGGCTAATCTTCAGTTTATGTGTTAATACCCCGATCTAGTGCCCTCTCTCACAGGACAAAACTACCCTGGGCATTCTTCTTTCACCAGCACATGCTTTGTGCCTATAGCACGTCCCTCCAACAATCCGAGCACTGTCAAGGGAGGTGAAGTCGTAAGGGTGGGGGGGAGACTTAGATTTGCATGCGATTCTGTCTTTCGCTTGCAGCTAGTCTTGCTGCTGTGAGTTTGAGGCACTCAGGGGAGTTACCACGATGTTGTTCGCCATAGTTGGCGCAGCGGAGGATGGTGTGGAGGCAGGGAGATCCTTTGACATGGCAGGAAGGTTTGCCGCAGGTGTGTGTTGACACTGTATGAGGCCCAGCACAGATGGTACAGATGGGGGTCTTGCTGGTACAGCGTTGTTGGTGGTGGCCAAAGGCCAGGCAGTGGGTGCATTGGGTGTCCTGTCCAAAGCGAAGGTATTTGGAAACCTTGAGGCGGCGTCCGAAAAGGGAGAGCCCTCTCTCAAGGGCAGTGGTGGCAGGTTGTTTCCCCTGGATGGTCAAAACCATGGAGGAAGCCTGCTTGCCCTCTCTCTGCTCTGGTCTGGTGAGCCAGCGAGGGTCGCGCATGAGGGTAGTGCCAGGGTTGAACTGTTCAACCTCTGACCTGATGTGTTGGAATCCTTCTTCGCCAGAAGGAATGGAGGTGGGTACGTTGTGCAGAACAACCTGGAAGAGAGTGACTTCTTTCTCCAGGCTGTTGGCATTGGGGATGGTGGATCTCACAATCTCCTCAAGCTTTGATCTCTGCTTGAGGAGTGTGTCGGAGGTGGTGGTGGTGACAGCAATGAGCTGCACATGGTGGGCAGGTGTAAATCGCACCTCTGCAATCAATGGGCTTTCTAAGGCTGCATTGACTGCATTGCGAATGGTAAGTGGGGTAACATCATCAGGAATGGGTAGACCATTCCTGGTAATGATGAGGGTGCGGTCGCGTTTGGGAGGGTTGGTGGGTGGTTTGGGGGCCTTGGAGGCCTTGGGGGCGGGTCTGGAGGCCTTTTTAGAGGCAACCTGAGCCCATGAGTGAGGTGCAGGTGCTGGGGCAGCCGCTGGAGGTGGGGGAAGGTTGGCAGTGGCCAGAATGCTAGTTAAAGCGCGTTTCTGCTCCAAGTCTGCCACCTTGGTTGTGAGAGTTGCTACCTTCTCCACAAGTGCTGGGTCGTTGTGGATGGTAGGGGGAGGTGGGGGGTTCCTGGCTGCCTTCTGGAGGCGTCTGATTTCTCTCTCCAGTTGCTTCACATAGAGGCGATACTGGTGGAGGTCTCTGGCGATTTGGATCACAGCATCTGCGATCTTGGCTGTGGTGTTGAGGGTGGGAGCCACGAAATCATCCATGCTCTCATGCTCAGACTCAGACTCTGTCATCTCATGGTCTTGAGAATCAGGAGGGAGTGGGAGCGACTCATAGTCCTGAAGGGCAACAGCAGGACGCAGTGGGAGGGTCTGAGTAGGGGTCTGCTCTGGGTCTCCATGGTGGAGAGCAGAAAGTCGCGAATTGGGGGGTGTAGTGGGTGCTGTGGGTGTTGTGGGGGTGGTGAATGGCGAAATTGCGCCAGGAGAGGGAGACTGAAAGCCTCTCCCTCTCCCTCTGCCTCTGGACGAAGAGGAAGACATGGAGGGGTCCTGAACCGACAGGAGGAGGTGGGGTGTAGTAGTAGGGCCCTGGGGGGGTCCCTGGCGGAGGGGGAGGGGGTGGAGAAGCAGGAAGTGTCAACAACTTCTGCAAATCTGCTCCGATCCGAACGAACGAGAGGGCGATCGAACGGGCACAGTGAGGGGACTCCAAAAAGCCCGGGGTCGAGTCAATCGGAGTAGTATTGGTGGAGATATGAGGTTTTGCAAAATCTCAAAATTTGAGGTGTAGGGGGGAAAAGAGGGGTAAAATAGCGAATTCGACAACAACTTTTGCAAATCGAGAGCGACCTCGACGTACAATAGCAGGATCGAACGAGGGCAGCGAGCTGATTCCGAATAGTCAAAAATCTCGTTAATCGGAGTAGTATTGGTGGAGTTGTGACCAAAAAGTCACTTTGGCGTTGTTGTTGTCGGTATTGACGGGTCTATTCAGGTGTCTATTCAGCTGTCAATTCAGCAGGATTCGGAGGCTCAGAAACAGTCGATTCAGAGTCTATTCAGGAGTCAATTTGGAGTCAATTCAGCAGGATTCGGAGACTTAGAAACAGCCGATTCGGAGTTGATTCGGAGGCTATTCAGCAGTGGATTTGGAGTCAATTCGGAGTCTATTCAGGAGTCAATTCGGAGGCAGGAAAGCACGCGATTTGGAGTCTATTCAGCAGTCAATTCAGCAGGATTCAGAGGCTTAGAAACAGCCAATTCAGAGTCTATTCAGCAGTCGATTCGGAGTCTATTCAGGAGTCGATTCGGAGGCAGAAAAGTATGGGATTTGGACGCACATCAGCAAGAACAAAAAATGACCTATTTGAAATTAGGATCATGTTCTTACCTCTGTGACCTATTTGGCTCCTATTTGGACCTCTGTGGCCTCTGTGGCCACTGCAGAGGCAAATATCAAAATTTCCTCGGAAACCTCCACAGAGGAATGTTGACCTCTGCAGGGGCCGCATAGGCCAAATAGGAGCCAAATAGGCCACAGAGGTCAAATAGGCCACAGAGGAATGTTGTTTGTTTTTGCTGATGCAGGCAAGCAGTCAATTCAGCCGTGGATTCAGCAAGGGGAGTGACAAGGCCTATTCAGAGTTAGCTAGTGTACAAAACAACGCGTCTATGGTGGAGATGTAGGAGAGGAGGAGGAGGTATGGGCTTAGCTCCGGGGGTTAAAAGGGGGTGGGTGAATAGGGTGGGCGGTGTGGGTTGGTTGGGGCAGCAACAGGAAGTTGAAAGAAATTCTTCTAAGTCCCTAAGCAAGATCCAATAGTCTGCGATTCAGGGAGTCTTTGGCAGTGGTGTTGAGGTCCAGGAGTGGGGTGGAGGCTTAGGATCGTGCCTTTGGCTCAGGGAGGATACAGCATATCGCGGGAGAAGCCATATCCTCCGGGAGATGCAGGTCGGGGAGCTCGTGCCTCCAAGCGCCCTGGGAGCGCACGGAGCACGTGGAGGAGATTGCCTCCCCAGGAGGCGTGCCCATGCTCCTGGAGGCGTTAATTACTTTTGCTGATGAGGCCTCATAGAAACAAGCCAGTAAAGCCATTTTTTCCATCTCATTGAGTTGATCTATGGCATCGATTGCAACATCATACGAAACCAATTTTGCATCTTTCATTTATTTTCTACATACAAAACAACTCTCGCAAGTTGCAAACTAGTACTTTGTATGTCCTCCTTTGGCATCCCTTAGCTCCTTCAACCTTTCTGGCATTGATTCTGTCAACACCACAATCTCATCTTCAGTTAATTTCTCCCACTCCTCAAAAATCGCCTCTTTCAATTCAGCATCAGCAAAAATAATTATTTCCTCCCTCAGCTCCAGGAGGCTCGGGAGGCTCGGGAGGCGCTGGAGACTCCTGGAAAAAATGTGCCTACCTGGAGGAGCGAACGATACTCCACATCCTCGTGGAGACCCTGGGAGTCGTCCGCACCTGCTCCCCGAGTCTCCACGGAGATGCTTAGGCTCCTCCAGGTGTCTCCATAATGGGCAAGTATTAGTCAATATCCTGTGGAGAATTGTCGCATGGCTGCTTGCTTCATGGAGTACACGATATTGAGCTTCCTCCCAGGGAGAGCAGCAGCACGACTACGTCCTCCCTGAAGCATACGAACGTTTGGTGTTCTCCTGGGGAGCGCAGAGGCATGACTACTTCCTCCGAAGGATTCGCGATGTCGTGCTTCCTCCCATGGAGCAAGCGTTCTTTACTTTACAACTCCATACCATTGCATTTATACCTCCCGGAGATATCCTGAATTGTCTCGGAGGTCCTTTGAATCCTCTTGAGCTCTCCATAATTGCTATGGCATTCCACATCCTCGCTCAGGAGGTCCTTGCTTCAAATCACGCTTAAAGCCATTCACATGATATCACTTGGACCTGAGGAATTGAGTGCAGAAGAATTGAAATTACTATTATAGCGAGAATCCTCCAAAATGATATAGATAATCCTTCGCATATCGAGACCAATCAACCGACGGATTAAATAGCAAACAAATCGAAAGATAAGACGTATCCTCCACAGCGCAATCTAAAAAACGAACTAAGGAAAAGATGCAGTGTATCCTCCACATCAGCAAAAATAATTATTGCCTCCAGGAGTTTGGGCATGTCTCCTGGGGAGGCAATTTCCTCCCTGACCTCCACGCGCTCCCTGACCTCCATAAGGAGTGGTCATGCTACTACTTCCTCCTGGAGGATATACCTTATCCTTTTGACTCCTTTTAATCTCCTGGAGGAAATGGCTGCTCTTCATCACTGATGTACGCTCGTGGAGTGCCTAGCAACTCCTTCATATCTCTAGGAGGATAATGCTTCTCTTCCCCGCAAAATTTCAGGTGTTTTGCTTTGTAATTGCAGCTCAGCACGTGATATTCAGATTTGATTGGTTCTATTCTTTTATTCGTTCAATTGATAGTGTTGCCACGTAGGATATCAAGCATCCTCTACCTACTCCCATACCACGCCTACTAGGACTCTCATTCTTTGCCTACACACATCCTTCGCCTACTCCTATCCTTCGCCTACTCCTATCCTTCGCCTACCCCACATTCTTTGAGTCGATTGATAGTGTTGCCATGTAGGATATCAAGCATCCTACGCCTACTCCCATCTCACGCCTACTAGTACTCTCATTCTTTGCCTCTCCCATCCTTCGCCCACTCCGCACAAGTTCGTAGAGTTCGCAATCCTCGAGGATTCTCAGTTTCCTTAATCCACACATATTCCTGCGTTCTTGGTCCTACGAGGATACTCAGTATCCTCAATTCTCTAAAGTATAGATCTCATTAAACGTTGTAAGATCAATTCGGTTGTTGACCAGCCATTTAGTATCATTCTCTTGGAGCTCCGGGTGCTCGGGAATGAGATGTGCTATTCCCATGATACTCTTTATCCCCACAACGAATCGATCGTCCGCCAGCCTAGTAGATACTCTCACCATCCCATGGATGTCAGTAATCCTGCCTCCACCTGGAAAGGCTCGTAGCATCCTCACAAGGACTAGCCGATGAGTATACTGGGTATGAGGATCCCGAATCTTGAAGAGGCAAAGCACTTTGGCTGGAAGGCGTCCTCGAAGAGCGCCAAACTGGCTCTCATCCCCTACCTGGACCCACACCCAATCGTTCCGTGGAGCCTGACTCCTAAACGCTCGCTCCCCTGTGCATCTCACAAGATGAAGCTCAAACTCCTCAGGTTGCTGGAACTTCGGCACAGGGACTCGAAGGTGAGAGAACATCTCAGCTGGGTATGTGAGAAGAGCCTCTGTATCCTCCTCAAGACGACACTCATCCTTCAAATTCTGACTACTATAGTATAGTATTCGTTCCGGTAGATCTGGCATATTGATTTGGGAGATGATGTCATGCAGAAGGGAGATCTTTGCTTGTCGACCACACAATCGCCGGAGGGATGCCCTTTCTCCTGTATGCTGGACCTCGGATCGTCTAGGCCTAAGAATATCCTGCAACTCGGGATTGAGAGGCTCAGCATCCTCGTAATTAGGAGGCTCAGCATCCCTCGAAAGGGCCCGGAGGTTCAATATACGCATACCCAATGCTTGTCGACGTGCGTAGTAGTGCAGGATTTGCTTCGTCGAATCGTTCTTATTGGATGCCCGATATCCTTCTTTGATCTGTTGCCGATGTGCTGTCTCCCCCGCCTCAGTAGAAAACATGGGGATCCCTCCATACTGCTTAACGTGCTCATGGAAGTGCGTTAAGAGGTGCATCTTTGGAAAGTTGAAGTGGCTTTCTTCCTGCCGCGTTTCAATGAGTAGCTCTCTCCTTTCCAGCCTATCAGCATCCTCCAGTCGCCTTTTTCTTGATCCTGTAAAAGGATGCCGGGCATCCTGAGATAACTTCAAGCGCTTGACTGTTGCTCGTGCCTTGGCGCCTGCTTTCTTCGAAGCTCTGAATTCTAGGAAGATATCCTTATGCTGGTGGAAGTCGGCGAGGTATTGATCCATATATTGCAAGGTTTCAGGTGTATGGCTCCGATACTGTGCCATAAGGTGGAAATCGATAAAACTCCGCACGCAAAGGATAGCTCGCTTGAAAGGATATAGCTCATCCTTTGAAGGATTGAGCAACGCAACTGCAAACGCTCCGAGAAGGATACGGCCAAGATTGCGCATCTCCTTGCCCTGCCACTGGGTGACCTCTCGATAGGCCTTTGTTGGCCTAGTCAGGCCTGGGAAGGGGGGTATCGACATCCAGACTTCCTCAAATGCCTGCTGCCTCTTGTGATTCTCAAGGAAGCTCTCTATCCACTCCATCAAATGCTTCAATAAACCGAGATATATATTATGCAGGAGGTCTGGCTTGTGAAGGTCCCCAGCGCGAGGGAGGTGTGGCATCCCCCAAAAGACGTTGAATGGAGCTTTCAGCCCTCGTTTGATGAGATACTCCAATTCCTGAGGATCTCCAGTATCGGCGAAGGATTGCGCCACTTCCTGATACTCCTTATCGTTTCGCTTCGGGCTGCTGACTAGCTCACCAAGTTGGTGTGGTCTGACCTCGCACTTTGGGCAGGTGTTTTGCTGCAGGTTGTGGAGTTGGCAATGCTCTGCGTGGTCAGCCATCCAAGCACAAAGGATTGGATAGCACATTCGGTACTGAGCATCCGCACATGCTAATCGGATTCCGATCATCCCAGCCTCCCTCATATCCTTCAAAAGGATGCTTAGAACCTCGTACAATATATCCCTATTGGCTTCCCGGCGGAGCCTATTGATTGAATTGTCCTTGGTAAACTTTGGAGGGATCGGGAGGAGTGCCACAAGGACCATGGCCATATTCGTTGGCTTATTTCTAATCTCAGAAGGGATATTCCCTATCGTCAAGTAGATTGGCCAAGCCTTCTTGTCGCCTGAGAAATTGGTAAGAAGTGTGCCATCCGATGCGCAGATGACTGGAATCACTGTGGCTCCGTGAGGTAAGCTTTCCTAGCCACGAGAATTAGCAGAATAATGGATACGTAGGAGGGAATAGCTAACCTGTATTTCCCACCACCAGTCTGCTGTATGCAGCTCAGAATACATCCTCTCTCCACTGTTGTTGTATTCTCGGATTGGACGATAGACCATATCCTTGGCATATGCCGGCTGTTTGAGCAAGTATTGGATACAGGCCAGTATTGGCCTGAAGTAATACCACGTCACTCTTTTCCTCATCCCCTCCATGACTTCACAACTCCCTCGCTGCCAGTGTGCCTGGCCTAAATCCGGATCTATCCTATCAAGGAGTCTGTACATTGTATGGGCAGACCTAAATCCTGACACAGGAGTACAGAGCTCCTCGTTGAAATACTCATTGATACGGGTTTTTGCTATTCCGCTCTCCATCATCCACCTAGCGAGCTTGAAGTCAAAAGCCGTCTCAAATGGAGTGTATGGGTTTGAAAGGAGGAATTCGACAACCTCCCGATGATCCTCCACATCCCCCAAAGAGCCTGCTGCATCGGCAAATTGAATTACCCCTGGGCCAGACAGCTGCATGGGCCCTATACTAGTATTCACGTCATTATCCTCCGTATCGGAAGGATTCTCGTCATCCTTCTCACTTCCGCCTGCAGTGCTCCCATTTGATGATGTGCCTCCTTCTGAGTCAGAGCAGATATCTTCCCAGTCACTGTCTGGATTCTTTTTGCACCATGAACCAACTGTTGCACTATCCTGATTGTCCTCTTCGGATTGGGAGCCTCCTTGACCAAATACGATGGAGGTATGCTTAGGGTGGATATCTGCCATGTGGGTATGTAATGATATAGCTGAGCTGTAGGTGCGGCAGCACAGTGGGCAACGGGATCTTGAAACCTCCATATCAACTTGAAGGATGCTGGAACTCGCTTGGCAGTAGAATGCCCTTGCCGGGAGAAAGTATGATATCAATACTCGCTAAGAGAAATTAGGATGCTGACACTCGCTGATATGAAGTAGGATATTTGCTCACTATTGGGAGGATCCAGGCTAGAGCTTGCGCGGGAGTGGAATGTTGCCCTGTGGAGGATTTGCGGCGATCGCTGGAAATCAGCCTCGGGGATGCTAATGCCGAGGAGAAGTAGAACGCTGAGAGGGAGTAGGATGCTGGAAAGGAGTAGGATGCTGTAACTCGCTGAAGTGGAGTGATATTGGTCGCTAGAGTAGGAGTCTACTACTCGTAAAGGTAGGAAGCTCTTGCTGCTGCTCGTTGGAGTTTAGGGGGTGTTGATATGAGGTTGAAATATGGGAGCAGGCTAATCCCAAAATAGGAGGTGTAGGCGTCGCTTAGTGGTTTCGAGGTGGGTTAGGGTTGGGCTGCGCACAGATCCTATCAATACCTCACATATGACCTCATAAACGCTGCCAGGGCAAACAAATCCTGCTTCTTCTCCTCTTCAGCTTCCTCTTCAGCTTCCTCCTCGCTCTCCTCCATCCTCTGCAACCTTCTCTCCTAGCTTGCCTAAGCTCGCGATACTATATATCCTTCCTAAACCAACTTGATATTACTGTTTCAAGATGCCCAATATCCTCAAATCAGCAGTAGACCCCGCGGAGGAAATTCAGCGCTCAAGTTGGGTGGTAAGCAAACTCCATGGTGGGGAGTATCTTGATACGTTGATACTGATATAAATAGGCAGTGAATACTTCCAGTAAATCAAATCAAGAACCAGAACAAAGTGCTATTCAGAATCCTGCGAAAGATACAGAGACTCCCTCGAACGAACGAAAACGACCGTCCAGCAGCGACGACTATACACAAAGAAAATTTGCCTGCCACGCCGCAGCTCCTTCAACTCCAACTTCTTCAACTCCTACTCCTCGTGCTCGGAGGACTGATATCCCAACCGCTCCCTCCGACAATATAGGTTGGCGCCTCTTTTTGGACCAGGTACTTATAACATCCAAGAAGGATACACAGACTCCATCCCCCTCCATGGCTGCTTTAGATAAAGGTAAAGGCAAAGCTAAGGAACCATTGGAGGATCCGGAAACCCTGAAGGAGGATACGGAGACTCCGAAGAAGGACCCAAAACCTCCAAAGAAGCCTGAAACGCCGAAGAAAGTGGTAATAAAGGAAAAGGCGCCAAAGAAGGAAACGCCAAAGAAAAAACTCATGAAAGCCACTGACTATAAGCCACTCCTTGGGTTTAGAGAGGATAATCCTCATCATTATACCGTCCTTTGGAGTGATGTCGTATCCTATTTGAGGATGCATGGTATCCGAGGCATTGCTAATCCTACCGTAGATGCATGGGAGTTATTAACGGCATGAGCGACAGAGCACCATTCTATTGTAACCTACTGCTCAAGGCATGCGAAGGATAAGGAGCAGGTAGATCAAGCGATGCAGAGTCTCCTCCGCGATTGCTTGCATCAGGTGCAGCAGACGGATACCAAGATCCGTGTGGAGCTAGAGGCTACTGGTATGATCAAGGCAACGGAAAAAGATGTGGAAGGTAAGATTCTGTTTATGGTCTCTATTTGTTTGACTGAAGGATGCTTACTATCGTGTGGGTGATTCAGGTTTCAAGGAAGTCGCAGTCCGAGTGATACTCTGTGACCCGGATGCCTGGTGGAGGGTTTCCACCAAGGAGACTCGTTATCCCTGGGAAGCACCGGCTGAGGCCAATTGGGGTTTAACCAAGTCTTGGGTTGCCGTAATTAGTGCTCCTACCCTTAACGAGTGCCTTCGTGTAGCCACGAGGCGATTACCTGTGGGCCGTACTCCTCGAAGGATGCTAGGAGCCCTTATGGATGCTGTTCCTGGAGAGCTTTCTACGACTTACCCAATCTCTACTATTCTTGCCGACAATGAGGATGTTGCTGGCTGGCTAGCTCAGATACAGAGTCTAACCGCTCCGAGGATGCTGGTCGTCCTTCATCGAGCCCCATACGATGGCCCGGGCCCCAAGGGGGAGCCTGCGGAAGAGTATGATGGCTCAGATACGCCACCTGCGTCAGGGGACCCTGATTATTTTACAGCTGAGGCACTTGCCGAAGCCTTGGCTGCAGTGAAGGGAGCGGAGGATAAGGAGAAAGCGAAGGATAAGGGGAAGGTGAAGGATAAGGGGAAAGCGAAGGATAAGGGGAAAGGGAAAGCAAAGGATACGGAGGAAGTGGATGATACTGATGAAGCAGGTCCTTCTTGAACGATTGGTATACTCCCTTCTGACTGCTATCACTAGATCAGCGAATGCTTATAATATTAAACAGGTCGGAAGGGTGGGATTAGGGATATTGGGATTAGGGGTATTGGGTATAAGGATTAGGATTGGGATTAGGGGGAGCTTTATGGGGATTACCGTGAGGATGCAGGACATCCTTTGATATTTGCTATCCGTGTATTTTGTTTATTTTGGGGGGGGGTCGAAGCGCTGCATCAGTAGTATTATATTAGGACTAGAGTTAATTCAAATATGTCTTAGAGGATAGACCACACTCCTTATAATCGTCACCCCCAGAGGTTCTCCTCAGGATTCTCTCTCTCCTCCATACGCTATTCTCCTCCATATGCTATTCTCTCCCATACAATACTATATCGCCTTCTATTATCCTTCCAAATCATCCATTATCCATTGAAGGATGGCAGGCATCAGCAAGAGAAGCCATGAAGCAGCTAAACGAATGCCACCTCCCTCTCGCCATGCACCTGGACCCTCCAAAGGAAGGAGAAGGCGTATCGCTGATCCGGAAGCTGAGCCTCTTAATTATACCCGACGTGGCAAAGAAAGAGAAAGAGGACCAGCATCGCAGGAAGGAGAGGAATTCGAGGAGGAGGTAGAGGAGGAGGCAGAGGAGGAAGTAGATGAAGGAGATTCGGCAGATGAGGACTTCTATGAGGATGAGCAAGCTCCCCCTCCAAGTCAGAACCGGACTAGAAAATCGCAGACGAAGATACAGGCAGCAGCAGCAGAAATGGCCCGTAATGCCAGCTATCGAGGGCGAGCTCACTTGGTAGGAACCCTAGGGATACTGAGAATCGTCAGGTATTGAGAATCCTAAAATATTCAGTACTTTCTAACTGCAAAATAGCATGTTCCTGAATCTCTAGAGCAAACACCAGCTCGGCGAGCTAGGCCAGGGCGCCCTCCGGCAACTCCTGCCAACTCCCCTAATCGTCTATCTGGTGAGAGTCGTAGCAGTGGAAGGTCTGTATCTCCCATGGACGATACAGAGAGTCGTCTCAGGGGAGACCTCCATAGAAGGAGTAGCAGAAGCATATATCTGCTGGGGGACCCTATCCGCGCCTTGGTCCATGCATGCCAGGAGAATATTTTCCAGAAGACCCTATTTTGTGAGCCCCTGCCATCCCCCGACACATTGCTCAGGTGGATACGTGCTGCTTGGGCAAAGGCTTCGGAGGATATGGAGCGTCAGGCTCCTCTGGAGGCAGCTTGTACTCGTCAGGTATTCATTCCCAATCCACAGACCACCTACAGCTTGTCCGAATTGCTTGCCTTGGAGAGCTTGGAACTGACCAAAGAAAACCACGTCCAGGTAATTACCCCTTCCTTTAAGGATACTGCATATCCTCACACGAGATATAGATTAGCCAACAGCACTGCCGGGTGCGCTCTCACCTCGTTGGCGCAGCCAAGGCGAGCATTGTCCAGCTCTATGAGTTGGATGAGCAAAATCCTGAGAGTATCCGAAACAAGGTGGAGTATTTGCTAGTCAAGGATAGGTTTATGTGCCTTGAATCTACCATGGCGGTATGTCGAATTCGGGAGCAATAGGAGTAGGAAGCTGACCATCCTACTAGGATTATAAGAATCGCTTTCTCAATGATGCGATTGCTGAGCTCATCTTCCTCCGGTACTATGAAGGTAGAAGGATGAGGGGACGCTCCAATGCCGCGTTTAGCTCCTTGATCAATAAGGAGTTCATTTGTTTTATCACAGCAGCGCTTCAGTATGGGCTAAAGGCCTGGAGGACTGGCATGTATGTGGAGCCTGTGGACTTCACTCGGGATACCTGTCATCGTACCACTCCCCCCTCCCCGGATCCTACTATATCTCTCCTAGGAAGACTGACATCCTTTATAGCGGTCTGGCACAGGCACTGCAGGACGTGGAATGCCATAGCACTCAGAGCTCCTGAATGGGAAGGGGAAATTCTCAGTGCAATTCGGCATGAAGTAGAGAGAAAGGTTTCCAAGGTGACTAGGAGGCCTGTGGAAGAGTCAGCTGATCCTTGGAGCGATGACGACGACGACGATCATATGGGTGAGTTACGGAATCGCAAGCGGAAATGGGACCTTGAGAAGGGAGGTTATCAGGATACTCACAGCAAAGCTAGGCGAAAGGGTTCAGAGTCTCCTCATCCTGAGGATCAGGAGCAGGCACCAGGACCTGTCAATATTCCTACCCTTTTCCTAGAGCGAGAAAACGAGAGCGAGATCGAAACTGAGGTCGATACCCCTCCTCCAACTACTGATGATATGCAGGTCGACCTTGCTGGGGCTGTTGCAAGCTTCGAGCAGGAGAGGGAGGCTGAGGATCTTTGAAGGGATGTTTGGAGCCATGGAGGATACATTGTATCTTTCGTTTGTTTTTGTCTGTCTTATGGTTAGTCTTAGGGGGCTGTAGAGGATACGCTGCATCTTTCCTTTTGTTTGTTTCTGTCTGTCTTTTGGTTGGTCTTGAGGTCTGTGGAGAAGCACGGCCCCGACCGACAACAACAACGCCAAAGCAACTTTTTGGTCACAACTCCACCAGTTTTACTCCGATTGCTCTACTTTTTGATTATTCGGACTCGCCTTGCTGCCCCCGTTCGATCCTGCTATTGTACGTCTGGTTTGCTCCGGATTTGCAAAAGTTGTTGTTGAATTCGCTTATTTACCCCTCACTTCACAAAAACCTCACCAAATCTTGAGATTCTGCATTTTCTCATAACTCCACCAGTTTTCGTCCGATTAGCTCGACCCCGGGCTTTTTGGAACCGCCTCAACGCGCCCGTTCGATCGCCCTCTCGTTCGTTCGGATCCGACCAGAACTGCAGAAGTTCTGATCGATTTCCCATTCCCAACCGCCAGCCCTCCCCCCCAGGGCACAGCAACCACCCCCCCCCACCTCCTGTCGGTTCAGGACCCTCCTCCATGTCTTCCTCTTCGTCTAGAGGCAGAGGGAGAGGCAGAGGCTTCAGGTCTCCCTCTTCTGTGGCTAGCTCACCTCAAAACTCGCTCCAAACGCCCTTTGGCGCCCCTACAACACCCCCAAACACCCGATTTTCACCTCTGCTCCATGGGGACCCAGAGCAAACACCTACCCAAGCCCTGCCACTTCGCCCAGCAGTCCCCCTACCTCACTATGCCTCCCTGCCCGCCACAGAGCCTACAGACAGTGGCTCTGTCCTCCTGGAAGAGTCTGACTCTGACATGACGGACACTGAGGGACCCCTCACCTTCTCCACCACCCTACCTCCAGTCATCCAGATGGATGACAGCAACAGCAATCTAGATCGCCTTGGTGCCATTGGCACTGGGGAAAACTACAACCCTTCCCTCTTCGCAGTGATGGATGAGCAGAACAGGCTCATCAAAGCACTCACCAAACGCGTCAAACAGCTTGAAAAAGCCATCCTCACCCCACCACCAGCCCCTACCTTCCACAACGACCCAGCTATAGTGGAAAAGGTGGCTACCCTCACCTCCAAGGTTGCAGACCTTGAACAGAAGCGGACCCTCACAACCATTCTGACTTCTGCCAACCTCCCCCTACCTCCAGCATCTGCTCCCCCACCAGCCACCACCTCCTGGGCTCAGGTTGCCTCTAAAAAGGCTTCCAGACCCGCCAACAAGGCCTCCAAGCCTCCCAAACAACCCACAGCGCCTCCCAAACGCGACAGAACCCTCATCATTACCAGGAATGGTCTACCCATCCCTGATGACATCACCCCACTCCTCATTCGCAATGCAGTCAATGCTGCCCTGGAAAGGCCATTGATTGCAGAAGTGCGATTCACTCCTGCCCATCATGTGCAGCTCATTGCTGTCACCTCCACCACCTCTGACTCCCTCCTTAAGCAAAGACAGAAGCTTGAGGAAGTTATCCGCACCACCATTCCCAATGCCACCAGCATGGAGAAGGAAGCAGTCCTGACCCAAGTTGTTGTGCACAACGTTCCCACCTCCATCCCCTCTGGCGAAGAGGGATTCCAGCAGATCAGGTCTGAGGTTGAGCAGTTTAACCCAGGCACCACCCTACTCCGCGACCCCCGCTGGCTCACCAGACCTGAGCAGAGAGAGGGGAAACAGGCATCCTCCATGGTTCTTACCATTGTGGGGAAGCAGCCTGCCACCACTGCCCTTGAGAGAGGGCTCTCCATGTTTGGACTTCGTCACAAAGTCACCAAATCCCTTCGCTTTGGGCCAGACACCCAATGTACTACCTGCCTGGCCTTTGGCCACCCACAACAACGCTGTACCAGCAAAACCCCTTACTGCAACATCTGCGCTGGGCCACATACAGCATCCTCCCACTCCTGCGCAACCTCCTCTTGCACCATCAAGGGAGCTCCCTGCCTCCACACTATCATCCGTTGCAAGAACTGTAACGAACAGCATCGTGGTAACTTCTCTGGTTGCCTCACACTCACCCAAGCAAGACTTAGAGCCAGCGAACGTCAGGATCGCATGGTTGTTTAAGTTTTCCCCTACCTGTTATGATTTAACCAGCCTTCAGGGGTCTTAGGACTCAGTGGAAGGAGTGCTATAGGCACAAAACATGCGATGGTGAAGGAAAAAGGAACAGGTTGAGATCTTCGGGTAGTCACTTGTCTTTCCTTATCATATTAACTGATGACGAGCCTGAGAGAGGCTGAGATGGAACTGGAGGAGGATTTAGTTAGTTTGTTTTTGTTTTCTTTTCATTCCTGTTGGGTTTTTCTCTTATTGTACGCCATATCCGATTCGGATGCATGCGAGTATGAACAATAAATAAATAAATAAATAATGCGGATTCATTGGCCGACAGTATTAGTGGTCTGTACCGCACTGCGGTGTGCATTGACGGACTATGAGTTGACCGGAGTCAAGGCGAGCCCTGTTATCGGGTTCGAACGTGAGCGGATGATAGGTAAAAATGCTCATTCGTCACATTTTCTTTGGCTGACTGTACCATAGATCATTATGAGCGCTATAAGAATACTATGTTGAAGGTGAGTAATCTGCAATCTCTCTAGAGCAACAACTAATGAACCTAGATGTCGAAGACAAGACAAGATGCCGTTCTCAGGAAGATCGAAGAAGGCATCAAGAAACGTTTCCGGCTGCAGGATAACGTTGTGCAGACTATGGGGTGCGAGGATGAACTAGGTAGCGATATCGAGGACCTGAGAGATAGCGACGGGGAATAGGGATCCATGTACGAATTAGTGTACTGATAGGGTAGGCAATAATGGGTAGTGGAGGGGCCTGAGTGATATATCTTGTAAGCGAATAATAATAGACGGAGGCAACGGTGTCGGAATATGCGCGTATTAGGGTCATTTTGTATTATAGGGGGAGTATTTTAATAGAAACGTACGGTCCAAAAGTCAAACCAAGCCTGAACCTCGGGGTCAAAACCAGAAGGGTCTGTCATTGTGCGTGGTTTCGCGGATGGTCCGGAAATCTAGGAGAGGGGTCCGCGAAGATACACATAAAGTACAAGGCGATCCGGGAAGATGCATAGCTTTATAAAGAGTCCTTGGAGCTGGAGATCATCGATCCGGGAAGATACGAAGCTTTATCAGGAGTCCTTGGAGCTGGAGATCATTGATCCAGGAAAAACGAGCAGAAAACCAGGAACTCGAAGGGATTGAGGAACGATGGGATGTGGTCCCAGGGATCAAAGAGACAGACCCTACGGTCCAGAAGTTATCGATTGGGGTACGGTATCCCAGGGAGAAGGAGTCACTTGTCCAGAGCGGTCCCCAAAGAATGGTTCGTGATCTAGGAAGAGCAACAGATGCTACAGGAGCACCACGGTGGTCCAAGAAGAAGGGGTGAAGGTCCACGACGGTACAGGAGGACCATGAAGTGGTCCACAGGGGTCCGGGGTCTGTGCGGTGAAGTACTGGGTCCGTGTGCCACGATCCACGGGATATGCCTGTTCCATGGACTGGCACTTGCCTCCATCCGGTCCGCGCTGTCCATGAGGGTCCAGGAGCGCCCGGGAGCCGAGAATCGGTTTTGCTGATGACATGCCTCCCAAATGCATCAACTGTGGTGGCACACATAAAGCCACTGACAGATCCTGTGTTGCACGCCCAGACCTCTCCCAAACTGAAAAAGACATCATGGTGGAACAATGATTGTGCAACCAAACCCACACAAGATCCGCCTGATGCAACACAACTGCCGAAGAAACCAAAATATTATGTTATCCCTCCTCGACTCAGCCTCAGAAACTGATATAGTTATTATTCAGGAACCCTTTGTTATGCCCGATACTTTCCCTGACGCACCACCAAACTCCTGGACATCAATATCTCATGGGTCATTCGCAAGAATGATTCCAAGCTGTATTAACCGCCCTCGAACCATGACCTTTATATCAAAATCCAACCTCTTCCTGAAATATCAGCCAAGGCCCGACATCATCAATAACGAAGATGTACAGGCCATAGAGCTGTCAACCCCCTCCATTCCTTCCTTTACCCTCCTCAACATCTACAATGAACAACCTGCAGCATCACAACATGTTCCTGACAGCCACCCGCAATACACAGTTCAACGTGTACTTGTGGGACTAAAGCTACCAGAACGCTGTATCATGGCAGGTGACTTCAATGCCCACCATCCTCTCTGGGACTCACGAGTCCGTTCACCAAAACGACATGAAGCTCTTCTAGCTATACTAGAAGAGTTCAACTACACCCTCATTAACGAGCCTGATATTTATACCTACAACTACCCAACAGGCACTGGCAGATCTGTTTCGGATCTTGCCTTCTCCTCCTCACTGATGACAGACTTGATTATGAACTGGGCAGTCATGGAAGACCTTGCGACAGGATCCGACCATGAAGTTGTTCAGTTTGAAATTGCTTCCGACTCTTTGGAATGCGCCCCTCCACCATCAATGGAACAATTTAATTAGGCCAAGGCTGATTGGGACGGCTTCCAACAAACTTTCACCCTCTCTTCCATCACTACTAAAGACACCTGGGAGTTCCTACACTCCCACCCAACCCATTCAAACCTAGACGAGGCAGCTCAACACCTACGAGATTCAATCATAGCAGCTGCCAACATCCATGTACCCAAACGAAAACCATCGCCCTTCGCCAAACCTTGGTGGAATGAAGACATCAGAGAAGGACGCAGACATATGAAGACAGCCCTCAGGGACTAGGGAACAAATCAGACTCCAACCATGTGGCGAAGATTCAAAAACCTGCGAACATCCTACTTCAGACGAATCAGAACAGCAAAAAGTGAACACTGGAATACATTCCTAGAAGAAGCTCACGGAAAAGATGTCTTCACAGCAATGAGGTACACCAAGCCTTGCAGATGTGAACGCACCCCCACCCTACACAATCCCACCACCCTCCAAGAGTCCAAAACCTTTGAAGAGAAAGCCAATCTCTTCCGAGCAACTCTATTCCCTCCCCCTCCCTCAGTGGAACTTGATGAACCCGTTCCAGCAGGCAAACACAAGATTCCATGGAAAGACCTCACCAATGACGAGATTCGGAAAGCAATCATGACCTCAGCAGCAAAGAAAGCCCCTGGACCGGATGGAATCGGCTTCCTATGCATTCAAAAAGCATACCAAGTTGACCCAACGCAGTTCAATTCCTTCTACAAAGCCACCATGAAAGCAGGATACCACCCAACCATATGGCATGAAGCTACAATTCCAATCATTAGAAAGGCCAATAAACCTGACTATACGATAGCAAAAGCCTACCGACCAGTATCACTCCTCAACTGCCTTGGCAAAGTCTCAGAAAAGATTATAGCAACCTGATTAGCATTTATGGCAGAAAGATATCACCTTCTCCATAGATGGCAAATTGGAGGACGACCAAAAAGATCAGCTGTGGATGCTTGCATGCTTATCAGCACGCTTGCCGATGCAGCCAAAAAGAAAGGCCTAACACTCTCTGCACTTTGCATGGACGTGAAAGGTGCATATGATTTTGTATTCAAACGATGACGGATCAAGACCATGATAGAACTGGACCTCCCAGTTCCCATCTGCCGATGGGTGGACTCCTTCCTCAGCAATCGAACAGCCTGTATGGCATTCGACGGTGAAATTGAAGCCATGGCACCCATTCAAACTGGCATCCCACAAGGATCCCCCACCTCCCCCATCCTCTTCCTCCTCTACCTGGCTCCATTGTTCAACGAGCTAGAAGAAAAATATCCTGATTCCACCTGCCTCAGCTATGTTGATGATGTGGGCCTTCTGGTTACAGGAAAGTCTGAAGCAGAAAACTCTCGAACACTGGAAGCAATGGCACTCACCTCCTCCGAATGGGGTGAGAAAAATGCCTTGTACTTTGACAATCCAAAGACAGAACTCACTCACTTCCACTCCAGACGAACAACTGACACTTCTGATGAAGCCAAAGTGACAATGCCTGATGGCAACGTGATTGAGGCTGCAGATGTCCAGCGATGGCTGGGTGTCTGGTTTGACCGCAAACTCACATTCAAGCATCATGTGAAGACCAAAGCTGCCTCCGCCCTTCGAGCCTTCATGGCTATCTCCCGTCTCGCAAGCACAGAAAAAGGACTTAGTTACAAAGCACTCCGCCAACTCTACCAAACCTGTGTAGCCACCATCAGTGACTTCGGAGCTGAAGTATGATGGAACGGGCAGATTGGACTCAGCAACACCATCCAGAAAGTCCAGAATCAAGCAATGCGCAAGATTGCTGGAGCCTTCAGAACCTCACCTGTCCATGCCCTGGAAGCAGAGACAGGACTTCTCCCTACCCCAATCAGATTGGACGAGTTGCAAAGGAAATATGCACTCTGAGTCCTTTCCCTACCCAACACCCATCCCATCACCTCCCTCTGCCCTGATTCCTGGCCTTCAACCCAGGAAAACAATAACCCAGATAGCTCCAACAACACTCCATGGCACCAAACCACCACCTCCCCCAAATACGAAACAAGACTACATAGGATACTGGCATCTACCAACAAATGGGTCCAGCCACAACCAGAAATTGAATGCGTAGACAATCTGGCATGCCCACCATGGCACCAAAACACCATAGACATCTACATTGACCCTGCAGACAAAGACGCAGCAGCAGAAAACCATCGGAACCACACAGCTGGAGACAGTACTAGGACTGATCGCCTAGTATTCTACACTGATGGCTCCCTCCTGGAAGGCATAACAGGAGCTGGAGTTGCTGGTTTCCGCAGAGGTCACTCTGTGGTGAACCAATCCTACCACCTCGGCAAAGAAAATGAAGTCTTCAACACAGAACTTTATGGTATTGCAAAAGCCACTAAGCATGCAATCCTACAAGTAAAGCGATCACCTCACCTGACAAATGATGTCTATATTTACTGCGACAACCAAGCAGCAGTACAACGAATGACAACACCCCTCCCTATGCCAGGCCAACACCTGGTCCATCAGTAAAAAAAGAATTCCGCCCAATAGGTACATATTCCGCCCGACCGCCTGGCGCACCTGGGTGACACTTGCTGCCTGCTGCGCTTCCCCCTGGCGCCGCTTGCTGCCTGCAGCGCTTCCGGGCGACCCCCTACCATCCGGCAGCACTGGGCGGCAGCCTGAGTACTTAGCAAATTTTCAATCGAATTTTGCTAAGTCCCTGAAAACTCGGGACTTAGCAAAATTCACTTCGTCTGCTGCCAGGCACTGGCACTTTGCGATTTTCAAAAATCTAGAGGTCGCTTAGTCATCACTTTGTAGTCGCCAAGTCGTCGCTTAGTCGTCGCCAAAGCAACGCCTAGTAAGACACCAATCTCCACCTCCCCCTATTCCCTCCCGTCCTTCCTACTATTGCTTCCCCCTATTCCCTCCCACCCATTCCCTACCTCGCTGTACCATAGTACTTTGCTAACATCGTGACTTTTAGGCTAGAAGTACTAAGCTCTGCCTGCAAAGAACCTCCTAGGTAATGTCTCGTTTCCGTTTATATGATTGACGCTGATATGTCTCCTAGACTCGCTTTGATCCGCTGCTTCAGCTTCCTCCGCCTCCGCTGGCTGCTTGCTTCCGCCTAAGCGAGCTCAGCAAGCAGCTCAATTCGCTGCCTGAGCTTCCGCCGCCTCCGCCACATGGTCGATTCGCTGCCTCAGTCAATTGATCGATTCGCTGCAGCAGCCTCCGCTGCCTGAGCTTCCGCCACCTCCTGGAGGTCGTCGATCTGCTTCCTAAGCTTCCTCCGCCTCCGCCATATGGTCGATTCGCTTCCTGAGCCTCCGCTGCCTGAGCTTCCTCCGCCATCTGGTCAATTCGCTGCCTAAGCTTCCGCCGCCTCAGTCCATTGATCGATTCGCTGCAGCAGCCTCCGCAGCCTCTGCCAATTGGTCGATTCGCTGCCTGAGCTTCCGCCGCCTCCGCCACATGGTCTATTCGCTGCTGCAGCTGCTGCAGCTTCCGCCATATGGTCAATTCGCTGCCTGAGCTTCCGCTGCCTCCGCCATATGGTCTATTCGCTGCCTGAGCCTGAGCCTGAGCCTGCACCTGCGCCAATAGGTCGATTCGCTGCTGCAACTTCCGCCATATGGTCAATTCGCTGCCTGAGCTTCCGCCGCCTCCGCCATATGGTCTATTTGCTGTCTGAGCCTGAGCCTGAGCCTGAGCCTGCGCCAATAGGTCGATTCGCTGCTGCAGCTTCCGCCATATGGTCAATTCGCTGCCTGAGCTTCCGCCGCCTCCGCCACATGGTCTATTCGCTGCTGCAGCTGCTGCAGCTTCCACAGAAGCTAGTTTAGCTGCACCCTCGATATTTGTACATAGATATATAGATAGATACATAGAATAAAGCAATTGTCAATGATATTGGTTCCATACAAGTGATTCTCAAATATTCTAGGCCCTAAAAGCATACTGTGCAAATCCATTCTACAGGGCGAACTGCTGCCAAATTCTGCGGCAGCGAGGGACCACCCACGCCCAGAAGCAGCCCACTACACCACTTGCTACAGGAGGAAACGACCTCCTCCGGGCGGTCAAAGGTCTAGAAACCATGCCTCCCAGGCGCACCGAGGTGCTGCAGCAACCTAACAGAAGGGTAACATTCCGCCCGACCGCCTAGACCTCCAGGCGGCCGGGGCGGCTTTATCAATTTTTACTGATGTCATTGAAGCCCGCAACAACTTGCTTCAACTCGAAGACAGTGTCATCAAAACCCATGTCTATTGGGTACCAGGACATGTCAACGTTGCCAGCAACGAGCTAGATGATAAGCTCGCCAAGATAGGAGCCCAAGGAACCAGGATAGAATCAGATGTCCTCATCTCCATCACATACCTCAAGAGAAACATCAAGGAACACTCCCTGACAACATGGAAAGCCAAATGGAAGCAGGAAAAGAAAGGCCGCAGCTACTACGGACAACCAGCACTGAAACCAAGTGCCCCACTGAGGGGAAACATCCCCAGAAGAACAGCCTCCACCATCACTCAAATGAGAACCGGACATGGATACACCAAATCCTACCTCGCCAGAATCCCTACCAACAACATTGAAGACACCAAATGCAAATGTGGCTTCAATAACCAAACACCACAACACCTACTGCTAGAGTGTGGCCAGGAACCACTTCCTACCCATCGCAAAGCACTCAAAGCAGCCCTTAAACCAATGCCACTCACATGGAGAACTGCGATGCATACCAATCCTGGCCTGGCTGCCACCATTGAAACATTCCTCACACCTACCCAAATCGCTACCAGAAATTGGACCCTGGAACGACAAGAAGACAACAGGTACTCCCACCAAGGAATATACCTCTACAACGACGAAGAGGAAGAGAGCGAAGGAGAAAGAGAGAACGGCTAGTAAGAATGGGCTATAGGCCCAAAGCATGCGATGGTGAAGGATGATAGACAACTGATGAATACCCTGAAAGTGGGGTGAGATGGAACATGACCGTGTGGAGGATTTCTGATTATAAAAACTGTTTGAGTATTTCCCTATGATTTTACCCTGTCGATTGATATTCTGTTCGTTTCTACTGTTCGGTAGAACTTTGAGATAAAAATTGTTATTTCCTTTTTTGTTACTTTTCTTTTGTTATTTTGTTTTGATTTATGTTTCTTCTGCTTTTCGCAAAGGGATATCTGATGTGGATATCTACTAATTAGTGGGTTCATGTTCGCGGAGGATCTTCCTTTGTTAGTTATTGTGCGGTCATGGGGTTTCCTTTCACTGTATGCCATATCCGTTACGGATTTATGCAATATGAGCAATTAATAAATAAATACATGCTCTGGACCATTCAAAACAGCTTTGCAGCCTTAACGGAGCAAATGCAACTTAACCAGCAAGCACTCATCAACAGACTGGACCACCAAGTGTCTGACATTCTCACCCTCACATCCTGCATCAACGAGCTCACTAGAGCCAACAACGCCCTCTCCTCCCTCGTTAGAGAAAACTCTACCAAACCCGATCCCCCTCTTGTCCCTCACCCAGCTCCCGCCCCTCAACAAGCCCCTGGTCCTAAAGTCACAACCTACGCACAAGCTGCTGCTGCCCCCACCAACCCCAACAAGACCAAGAAACCAAAGGTCACCCCCCTCTACAACCCAGAATACACAAAGATTAACCACGAAATCATTGTGGAAACTTCCTCCTCCTCCCATGAAATCACCAGTGATGCATTCCTGAAGGCTGTCAACATCACTCTCGCTCCTCGCAACTCCTCCATCCTCATGTGAACCAGAACAGAGAAACACAACTTTGTTCTCCTCACCCGACCTACAGAATCTGGCGAACAAGTCTGCTCTCTCTATCAGCGAGAGATCGAAGATGCCTGCAACCTCCTCCACCTTCCCATCTCTGATGTGCGACCCAATTCCAGATGGTCTAAGTTTATCATCCATGGCGTTCCCACAACTACCACCATGAAGGAAGTACAGTTATTTATTTATTTATATTTCATACTGCATAAATCCGAAACGGATATGGCATACATATAGAGAAAACCAAACAGAAAACAAAAACAAAACGCAACTAACTACCCGATTCCTCCCACTGGGTCCAACTCAGCCCTCTATGGCTATTCTTCAGTTAATGTATTAATACCCCGATCTAGTGTCCTCTCTCACAGGACAAGACTACCCTGGGCATTCTTCTTTCACCAGCACATGCTTTGTGCCTATAGCACGTCCCTCCAACAATCCGAGCACTGTCAAGGGAGATGAAGTCGTAAGGGTGGGGGGGAGAATTAGATTTGCATGCGATTCTGTCGTTCGCTTGCAGCTAGTCTTGCTGCTTTGAGTTTGAGGCACATCAGCAAAAAAACGGATTGTCGCCCGGTCCGCCCAATGCATCAGGCGCCCCAGGCGGTCGGGGCGGAATATAGCCCTCCCTCAGGCTGTAAATTTTGCCCTTCACGTCTGGGCGACAGCTTACTAGAGGTCGGCATGGGGGTGCCCTAGGTCCAGGAGGCTATTCTCTGGGCGACCACGGAAGGTTGACGAGTGTCTGGAGGACAGCGGGGGGAGAGCAGTGCGCCCACAGGATCACATTTTCAGCAGGTCACCCTGTGATCTAGTTTGAATGCTTTCGCCCATATTCTTGTTTACAATCGTTCTATTATTTCTATATAGCTCTATATGTACATGTATCTGTTCTTCGTATCCTAGGTGTAGGGGGGGGGGCGGAGGCAGCGGAGGCTCCTGCAGCGAATCGACCAATTGGCGCAGGCAGCGGAAGCTGCAGCAGCGAATTGACCATATGGCACAGGCAGCGGAGGCTGCAGCAGCAAATCGATCAATTGACTGAGGCGGCGGAAGGTCAGGCAGCGAATTGACCATATGGCGGAGGCGGAGGAAGCTCAGGCAGCGAATTGACCATATGGCGCAGGCGGCGGAAGCTGCTGCAGCTGTGGCGGAGGCGGAGGAAGCTCAGGCAGTGAATCGACCATATGGCGCAGGCAGCGGAGGCTGCAGCAGCGAATCGATCAATTGACTGAGGCGGCAGAAGCTCAGGCAGCGAATTGACCAATTGGCGGAGGCGGAGGAAGCTCAGGCAGCAGATTGACGACCTCCAGGAGGCGGCGGAAGCTCAGTCAGCGGATCAACCATATGGCGGAGGCAGCGGAGGCTGCAGCAGCGAATCGATCAATTGACTGAGGCAGCGGAAGCTCAGGCAGCGAATTGACCATATGGCGCAGACATCGGAGGCTGCAGCAGCGAATTGACCAATTGGTGGAGGTGGAGGAAGCTCAGGCAGCGAATCGACCATATGGCACAGGCAGCGGAAGCTGCTGCAGCTGTCGCAGAGGTGGCGGAAGCTCAGGCAGCAGATCGACCATATGGCGGAGGCAGTGGAGGCTGCAGCAGCGAATCGATCAATGGACTGAGGCGGCGGAAGCTCAGGCAGCGAATTGACCATATGGCGCAGGCAGCGGAAGCTGCAGCAGCAAATCGATCAATTGGCGGAGGCGGAGGAAGCTCAGGCAGCGGATCGACCTCCAGGAGGCGGCGGAAGCTCAGGCAGCGAATTGACCATATGGCGCAGGCAGCGGAGGCGGCTGCAGCAAATCGACCATGTGGCGCAGGCAGCGGAAGCTCAGGAAGCGAATCGACCATATGGCGGAAGCGGAGGAAGCTCAGGCAGCATATCAACGACCTCCAGGAGGCGGCGGAAGCCCAGGCAGCGGAAGCTCAGGAAGCGAATCGACCATATGGCAGAAGCGGAGGAAGCTCCGGCAGCGGATCGATCAGCCAATTGAGCTGCCTCCTGAGCTCGCTTAGGCGGAAGCAGCGGAAGCTGAAGCAACGGATCAAAGTGAGTCTAGGAGGCATATCAGCGGGAGTCATATAAGCGGAAGCAAGACGTTACCTAGGAGTTTCTTTGCAAACAGAGCTTAGTACTTCGAGCCTAAAAGTCACGATGTTAGCAAAGTACTATGGTACAGTGAGGTTGAGAATGGGTGGGAGGGAATAGGGGATGGGTGGGAGAGAATAGGGGGAAGCAATAGTAGGAAGGACAGGAGAGGTGGAGATTGGTGTCTTATTAGGCGTTGCTTTGACGACGGCATGGCGACTACTAAGCGATGACTAAGCGACCTGGAGATTTTTGAAAATCGCTAAGTGCCTGAGGCGAGGTGAATTTTGCTAAGTCCCGAGATTCTAGGGACTTAGAAAAATTCGATGGGTAGAGCCCGCTGGATTTCGCTAAGTGCCACATCTGGGTGCGGGTGGTCACAGCTGACCTGCAGCCGAGCGCCAGGAGGCCGGAGCACTGTGCAGCCTGCGCCCGCACAGGCCAGCACTCGGACCAGCTCGCCTGGGTTGTAGGGAAGGCCACTAACGCAGCGGGCGGAATATGGCCTTCCGGAAGACAAGAAAGTGTCGGGGCAACATTTTTTTTTTGCTGATGCACTCGGGGGAGTTACCACGATGTTGTTCGCCACAGTTGGCGCAGCGGAGGATGGTGTGAAGGCAGGGAGATCCTTTGACATGGCAGGAAGGTTTGCCACAGGTGTGTGTTGACACTGTATGAGGCCCAGCACAGATGGTACAGATAGGGGTCTTGCTGGTACAGCGCTGTTGGTGGTGGCCAAAGGCCAGGCAGTGGGTGCATTGGGTGTCCTGTCCAAAGCGAAGGTATTTGGAGACCTTGAGGCGGCGTCCGAAAAGGGAGAGCCCTCTCTCAAGGGCAGTGGTGGCAGGTTGTTTCCCCTGGATGGTAAGAACCATAGAAGAAGCCTGCTTGCCCTCTCTCTGCTCTGGTCTGGTGAGCCAGCGAGGGTCACGCATGAGGGTGGTGCCAGGGTTGAACTGTTCAACCTCTGACCTGATGTGTTGAAATCCTTCTTCGCCAGAAGGAATGGAGGTGGGTACGTTATGCAAAACAACCTGAAAAAGAGTGACTTCTTTCTCCAGGCTGTTGGCATTGGGGATGGTGGATCTCACAATCTCCTCAAGCTTTGATCTCTGCTTGAGGAGTGTGTCGGAGGTGGTGGTGGTGACAGCAATGAGCTGCACATGATGGGCAGGTGTAAATCGCACCTCTGCAATCAATGGGCTTTCTAGGGCTGCATTGACTGCATTGCGAATGGTGAGTGGGGTGACATCCTCAGGAAGGGGTAGACCATTCCTGGTGATAATGAGTGTGTGGTCGCGTTTGGGGGGGCTGATGGGTGTTTTGGGGGCCTTGGAGGCCTTGGGGGCGGGTCTGGAAGCCTTTTTGGAGGCAACCTGGGCCCAGGAGTGTGGTGCAGGCGCTGGGGCAGCTGCTGGAGGTAGGGGGAGTGAGGCAGGACCAGAGGCAGAGGCAGAGGCCAAGATGGTGGTGAGGGCGCGTTTCTGCTCCAGATCTGCTACTTTGGCTGTGAGGGTTGCAATCTTTTCCACAAGAGCAGGGTCGTTGTGGAAGACTGGAGGTGGTGGAGGTGTCCTGGCTGCTTTTTCAAGCCTGCGGATGGTTTTGAGCATCTGCTTGATGCAGGCCCGGTATTCATGGAGGGTTGCAGCTAGCTGTAGGACCGCATCTGCAATCTTGGGGGTGGTGTTGAGGATGGGGGGGGTGAATTCTTCCTCCGTTTCACTCTCAGATTCAGTCATCTCATGATCCTGAGAGTTTGGGGGGAGTGGGAGGGATTCATAGTCCTATAGAGCAACAGCAGGACGCAGTGGGAGAGTCTGGGTGGGTGTTTGCTCTGGGTCTCCATGATGGGAGGCCGAAAAGCGCGAAAATGGGGGTGTTGTAGGTACGATAATGGGTGTTGTAGGGGTGTTTTGGGGCGAATTGACGCCAGAAGAGGAGGGCTGATAGCCTCTGCCTCTCCCTCTGCCTCTAGATGAAGAGGAAGACATGGTGATGGTCCTGAACCGACAGGAGGTGGGGGGAGGTGTTGTTGGGCCCTAGGGGGGTCCCTGGCGGGTGGGGGAGGGTGGGAGCAGGAAGTGTCAACAACTTCTGCAAAACTGCTCGGATCCGGACGAACAAGAGGGCGATCGAACGGGCACAGTGAGGGAATTCCAAAAAGCCCGGGGTCGAGTCAATCGGAGTAGTATTGGTGGAGATATGAGGTTTTGAAGAAACTCAAAATTTGAGGTGTAGGGGGAGAAAGAGGGGTAAAATAGCGAATTCGACAACAACTTTTGCAAATCGAGAGCGACCTCGACGTACAATAGCAGGATCGAACGGGGGCAGTGAGGCGAGTCCGAATAACCAAAAATCTCGTTAATCGGAGTAAAACTGGTGGAGTTATGACCAAAAAGTCGTTTCGTGGTTGTTGTTGTCGGTAGGCGGCGTTGGATACCTCATGGCACAGAATGAACACCTGAACAAGGAAATCGCTGAGCTCAAGATGATGGTTAGCAACCTCACCACCCAAATCTCAACCTCCCTGGGCTCCATGAGCCACACTGTGATCGGGAAAGTGGATTCAATCCACCACACCCTGAAAGCAACTCCAGCAGTACCAGCAATCACAGCAACAACCCTCCCCAACACACCCCAACAACCCAAGAAGAACAAGGGAAAGGGAAAGGCAACTGAAAACGCGCCAGCACCTCCTCCACCTCCTCCACCTCCTGCACCAAAGACTTGGGCCACTGTGGCGAAAGATGGAAAGCCTGCGAAGGCCAACACTGACACCCCCACAACCCCAACCCCAGAACTCACAAAGAACATGATTGTCCAGCGCAGTGGTGATCAGAAAGAAGAAAGCCTCAACCTCCTTGTCCTGCGCAACACCATCAACAAAGAACTCCTGACTGCTAAAGCACCAGAGAGCCTCCAGATCTCAGGAATCTCCTGGAACCTGAAAGCCAACCTCTTGCTTTACACTTGCAATGGATTTACTAGCACTGATTTTGACCTGCACAAGGCCACCATTGAGAAAGTTGTGAAGGAAAGTGATGAGAAAGAGAGCTTTCTCTCCAAACAGGAGTCCTGGCACAAGGTTGCCATTCACGGAGTCCCAATCATGGAATACCCTGACAATCGTACCGGCATGAGTGACCTGCAAAATGAACTGGAATACCAAAACAGTGATCTCAAACTGGCAGCACCTCCTCACTACATGACCCACCCAGACAAGAGAAACGGAAAGTCCCACAGCTCGGTGATGATTGCCATCACCAGCAAAAGCAGGTACAATAAACTGATCAAAAACGGAATCCTCATCTTTGGCCAAAGACACAGGACCGGAGCCTATTTGACTGAGCGCCCTGGTGACCAATGTTCTAACTGTCAAAAGTTTGGACACAAGTTCCAGAGATGCCCCTCCTCCAAGCCAGCCTGTGCCTACTGTGGACACGAACATGCTACCAACAAGCACTTCTGTGGGACTTGCAGAGCCACTGACTCTTGCGCCCACATGCCTCCCAAATGCATCAACTGTGGTGGAACACATAAAGCCACCGACAGATCCTGTGTTGCACGCCCAGACCTCTCCCAAACTGAAAAAGACATCATGGTGGAACAATGATTGTGCAACCAAACCCACACAAGATTCGCCTGATGCAACACAACTGCCGAAGAAACCAAAATGTTATGTTATCCCTCCTCGATTCAGCCTCAGAAATGGCTGATATAGTTATTATTCAAGTACCCTTTGTTATGGCCGACACTTCTACTGATGCACCACCAAACTCCTGGACATCAATATCTCAAGGGTCATTCGCAAGAATGATTCCAAGTTGTATTAACCGCCCTCGAACCATGACCTTTATATCAAAATCCAACCTCTTCCTGAAATACCAGCCAAGGCCTGACATCATCAATAATGAAGATGTACAGGCCATAGAGCTGTCAACCCCCTCCATTCCTTCCTTTATCCTCTTCAACATCTACAATGAAAAACCTGCAGCATCACAATGATCTCCTGACAGCCACCCGCAATACACAGTTGAACGTGTACTTGTGGGACTAAAGCTACCAGAACGCTGTATCATGGCAGGTGACTTCAATGCCCACCATCCTCTCTGGGACTCACGAGTCCGTTCACCAAAAAGACATGAAGCACTTCTAGCTATACTAGAAGAATTCAACTACACCCTCATTAACGAGCCTAATATTTATACCTACAACTACCCTACAGGCACTGGCAGATCCGTTTTGGATCTTGCCTTCTCCTCCTCACTGATGACAGACTTGATTATGAACTGGGCAGTCATGGAAGACCTTGCAACAGGATCCGACCATGAAGTTGTCCAGTTTGAAATTGCTTCCAACTCTTTGGAATGTGCCCCCCCCCCACCATCAACAGAACAATTTAATTGGGCCAAGGCGGACTGGGACGGCTTCCAACAAACTTTCACCCTCTCTTCCATCACTACTAAAGACACCTGGGAGTTCCTACACTCCCACCCAACCCATTCAAACCTAGACGAGGCAGCTCAACACCTACGAGATTCAATCATAGCAGCTGCCAACATCCATGTACCCAAACGAAAACCATCGCCCTTCGCCAAACCTTGGTGGAATGAAGACATTAGAGAAGGACGTAGACACATGACGACAGCCCTCAGGGACTGGAGAACTGATCAGACTCCAGCCATGTGGCGAAGATTCAAAAACTTGCGAACATCCTACTTCAGACAAATCTGAACAGCAAAGAGTGAACACTGGAATACATTCCAGGAAGAAGCTCACGGAAAAGATGTCTTCACAGCAATGAGGTACACCAAGCCTTGCAGATGTGAACGCACCCCCACCCTACACAATCCCACCACCCTCCAAGAGTCCAAAACCTTTGAAGAGAAAGCCAATCTCTTCCGAGCAACTCTATTCCCTCCCCCTCCCTCCGTGGAACTTGATGAACCCGTTCCAGCAGGCAAACACAAGATTCCATGGAAAGACCTCACCAATGACGAGATTCGGAAAGCAATCATGACCTCAGCAGCAAAGAAAGCCCCTGGACCGGATGGAATCGGCTTCCTATGCATTCAAAAAGCATACCAAGTTGACCCAACGCAGTTCAATTCCTTCTACAAAGCCACCATGAAAGCAGGATACCACCCAACCATATGACGCGAAGCTACAATTGCAATCATTAGAAAGGCCAACAAACCTGACTATACGATAGCAAAAGCCTACCGACCAGTATCACTCCTCAACTGCCTCAGCCAAGTCTCAGAAAAGATCATAGCAACCTAATTAGCATTTATGGCAGAAAGATACCACCTTCTCCATAGATGGCAAATTGGAGGACGACCAAAAAGATCAGCTGTGGATGCTTGCATGCTTATCAGCACGCTTGCCGATGCAACCAAAAAGAAAGGCCTCACACTCTCTGCACTTTGCATGGATGTGAAAGGTGCATATGATTTTGTATTCAAACGACGACTGATCAAGACCATGATTGAACTGGACCTCCCACTTCCCATCTGTCGATGGGTGGACTCCTTCCTCAGCAATCAAACAGCCTGTATGGCATTTGACGGTGAAATTGAAGCCATGGCACCCATTCAAACTGCTTTCCCACAAGGATCTCCCACCTCGCCTATCCTCTTCCTCCTCTACCTGGCTCCTTTGTTCAACGAGCTAGAAGAAAAAAATCCGGATTCCACCTGCCCCAGCTACATCGATGATGTAGGCCTCCTGGTTACAGGAAAATCTGAAGCAGGAAACTCTCGAACATTGGAAGCAATGGCACTCACCTCCTCCGAATGGGGTGAGAAAAATGCCTTGTACTTTGACAATCCAAAGACAGAACTCACTCACTTCCACTCCAGACGAACAACTGACACCTCTGATGAAGCCAAAGTCACAATGCCTGACGGCAACGTGATTGAGGCTGCAGATGTCCAGCAATGGCTGGGTGTCTGGTTTGACCGCAAACTCACATTCAAACATCATGTCAAGACCAAAGCTGCCTCCGCACTTTGAGCCTTCATGGCTATCTCCCGTCTCGCAAACACAGAAAAAGGACTGAGTTACAAGGCACTTCGCCAACTCTACCAATCCTGTGTAGCCACCATCAGCGACTTTGGAGCTGAAGTGTGGTGGAACGGGCATATTGGACTCAGCAACACCATCCAGAAAGTCCAGAATCAAGCAATGCGCAAGATTGCTGGAGCCTTCAGAACCTCACCTATCCATGCCCTGGAAGCAGAGACAGGACTCCTCCCTACCCTAATCAGATTGGATGAGTTGCAAAGGAAATATGCACTCTGAGTCCTTTCCCTACCCAACACCCATCCCATCACCTCCCTCTGCCCTGATTCCTGGCCTTCAACCCAGGAAAACGATAACCCAGATAGCTCCAACAACACTCCATGGCACCAAACCACCACCTCCCCCAAATACGAAACAAGACTACATAGGATACTGGCATCTACCAACAAATGGGTCCAGCCACAACCAGAAATTGAATGCGTAGACAATCTGGCATGCCCACCATGGCACCAAAACACCATAGACATCTACATTGACCCTGCAGACAAAGACGCAGCAGCAGAAAACCATCGGAACCACACAGCTGGAGACAGTACTAGGGCTGATCGCCTAGTCTTCTACACTGATGGCTCCCTCCTGGAAGGCAAAACAGGAACTGGAGTTGCTGGTTTCCGCAGAGGTCACTCTGTGGTCAACCAATCCTACCACCTCGGCAAAGAAAATGAAGTCTTCAACGCAGAACTTTATGGTATTGCAAAAGCCACTAAGCATGCAATCCTACAAGTACAGCACATCAGCAAAAAAAAATATGCCTCCGGGAGTTTGGCTGGCGCTCCCCAGGAGACGTTTTCCTCCCTGACCTCCCTGACCTCCCAAGCCTCCTGGAGCAATCAGCGCCCAAAGATCTTCTCCTGGAGGATTTGGCTAATCCTCGCGTCTACTGACTACTCCTGGAGGAGATTGCTGCTCTTCATGGCATGTGTTTTCTCCTAGAGCACCTAACTCTCCCGCATATCTCCAGGAGGATATTTCTCATCA
This sequence comes from Paragyromitra xinjiangensis, assembly GCA_038503065.1. Classification (NCBI taxonomy): domain Eukaryota; kingdom Fungi; phylum Ascomycota; class Pezizomycetes; order Pezizales; family Discinaceae; genus Paragyromitra; species Paragyromitra xinjiangensis. The sequence goes on from JBCAMK010000007.1 coordinate 1,568,599, forward strand.
TCACGGGTAAGGTGGAGGTTATTCTGCTTACTAAGCGCAGGTTTTAGGCAGTAGAAAGATTTTTATTGGCTCTAGTATATATTTGCCACGTAGGATATCGACCATCCTACGCCTCCTCTTTGCCTCTCCGCATTTTCTATAGCATAGCCTACATTCTCTATAAATTGCCCGCTCCCAAGCTCTCACGTTCGAGGATGGCCTGTATCCTTAATCCACCAGTCCATAAATCTCTAATACGGTAGTCCTGCGTCAGATATTGACCATCCTACACTAGGATATTGACCATCCTATACCTTCTCTTTGCCTCCCCGCGTTTTCTATAGCATAGCCTACATTCTCCATAAATTGCCTGCTCCCAAGCCCTCAGGCTTCGGAGATGCCCTATATCCTTAATCCACCGGTCCATAAACCTCCGATATGGTAGTACTCAGCATTCCCATCCCTCGAGGATGCCCAGTATCCTCACTCCAAGGTATAGATTTCGTTAAAGGTTGCGAGATCAATTCGGTTGTTGACGAGCCATCTAGTGTTCTTCTCTAGGAGCTCTGGCTGCTCTGGGATGAGATGCGCAATCCCCATGATATTACCCATCCCCACAACGAACAGATCATCCGCTTGCCTGGTAGAAACTCGCACCATCCCATGGGCCTCTGTGATCCGACCACCTCCTGGATAGGCTCGCAGCATCCTCACAAGGATAAGCCGATGCGTATAGAGGGTATGAGGATCTCGAATCTTGAATAGGCAAAGCACTTTGGCTGGAAGGCGACCTCGGAGAGCACCAAACTGACTCTCATCTCCTACCTGGACCCACACCCAATCGTTCCGTGGAGCTTGGGCCCTAAAGGCTCGCCCTCCTGTACATCTCACTCGATGAAGCTCAAACTCCTCAGGATGCTGAAACTTAGGCACAGGGACTCTAAGTTGCGAGAATAGCTCAGCTGGGTACGTAAGAAGAGCCTCTGTATCCTCCCGGAGCCGGCATTCGTCGTTTAGATTCTGACTGCTATAGTACAGTATTCGCTCCGGCAGGTCCGGCACGTTGATTTGGCGGATGATATCACAGAGAGTCCAAATCCTTGGTTGTCGGCCACACAATCGCTGAAGAGATGCTCTCTCTCCTGTATGTTGGACCTCAGACCGCCTGGGCCTGAGAATATCCAACAGCTCGTAATTGGGAAGCTCAGCATCCCTACTCAGAGCCCGAAGGTTCAATATACGCATACCCAATGCATGTCGACGTCCATAATGGCGCAGGATTTGCTCGGTGGAGTTATTCTTATTGGATGCCCGATATCCTTCTTTGATTTGCTGTCGATGTGCCGTCTCTCCAACCTCCGTGGAGAACATGGGAATCCCCCCATACTGCTCAATGTGCTCGTGGAAGTGCGCCAAGAGGTGCATTTTAGGAAAGTTGAAGTGGCTTTCTCCCTGTCGTATTTCGACGAGCACCTCCCTCCTCTCCAGCTTATCCTCCGCTTGGAGCCGTCGCTTCTTTCCTCCTGTCATAGGAGTCCGGGCATCCTTCAAGCTCTTCTCCTGATCCTGCTTCAAACGCTTGATTGTCGCTCGCGCTTTTGCGCCTGCCTTCTTCGAGGCCCTGAATTCGAGGAAAATAGACTTCTGCCTATGGAAATCGACGAGATATTGGTCCATAAAACCCAACGTTTCGGGAGTATGGCTCCGATACTGCGCCATAAGGTGGAAATCAATAATGCTCCGGACACAGAGGATCGCTCGCCGGAAAGGATATGCCTCATCCTTCGATGGGTTGAGGAGAGCAACAGCAAACGCTCCTAGCAGGATACGGCCGAGATTGCGCATCTCCTTGCCCTGCCACTGGGAAACCTCTCGATAGGCCTTTGTTGGCCTGGTCAGGCCTGGGAAGGGGGGTATCGACATCCAAACTTCGTCAAATGCTTGCTGCCTCTTGTGCTTCTCGAGGAAGCTCTCTATCCACTCCATCAAATGCTTCAATATACCGAGATATATATTATGTAGAAGGTCTGGTTTATGAAGGTCTCCAGCGCGAGGGAGGTGTGGCATCCCCCAAAAGACGTTGAATGGCGCTTTCAGCCCTCGTTCAACGAGATACTCCAATTCCTGAGGATCTCCAGAATCGGCAAAGGATTGAGCCACTTTCTGATACTCCTTATCGTCTTGCTTTGGGCTGCTGACTAGCTCACCAAGTTGGTCTGGCCTGACTTCGCACTTTGGGCAAGCGTTTTGCTGTAGGTTGTGAAGTTGGATGTGCTCAGCGTGGTCAGCTATCCAAGCACAAAGGATTGGATAGCACATCCGATACTGAGCATCCCCACATACCAACATGACTCCTGTATGCCCTGCCTTCCTCATATCCTGGAATAGGATACTCATCACCTCGTACAAGACCTCTCTATTAGCCTCCCGGCGGAGCCTATCCTCTCCACTGCGCCCAGCAAATTTGGGGGGGATAGGGAGTAGCGCCACGAGCATCATAGCCATATTCGTTGGCTTGTTTCGAATCTTAGAGGGGATATTCCCTATCGTCAGGTAGACTGGCCAAGCTTTCTTATCGCCTGAAAAATTGGTGAGATGTGTACCATCCGACGCGCAGATTACTGGGACTACTGTAGCCCCATCAGGTAAGCTCCCCTGACAGTGAGAATTAGCAGGATAATAGATATCCAGCAGCGAAGACTTGAAACTTCCTCCTTAGCCTCCTTAGCCTCCAGGGGAGCTATAGAGGCTATTGAGGAGTTTGAGACTCCGCTGATAGAAGGGGGAGTTAGCTAACCTGTACATCCCACCACCAGTCTGCTGTATGCATCTCCGAGTACATTCTCTCGCCATTATCGTTGTATTCTCGAATGGGACAATAGACCATATCCTCTGCGTATGCGGGCTGTTTAAGCAAATATTGGATACAAGCAAGCACGGGCCTAAAGTAATACCGTGCCGTCCTTTTCCTAGTCCCTTCCATGACTTCACAGCTCCCCCGCTGCCATTGCGCCTGACCTAGATCCGGATCTATCCTGTCGAGGAGCTTGTGCATCGTGTAGGCAGATCCAAATCCTGGCGTAGGAGTGCCTGCCGCAGGAGTGCAGAGCTCTTCGTTGAAATACTCATTAATACGGGTCTTCGCTATCCCGCTCTCTATCATCCATCGGGCGAGCTTGAAGTCAAAGGCAGTCTCAAACGGGATATAGGGGTTCGAAAGAAGGAATTCGACGACCTCCTGACGACCCTCCACATCCCCCAAAGAGCATGCTGCACCAGTAAATTGAATGGACCTAGCACCAGACTTCTGTGGAGGCTCTGCAGCTGTGTCTGTATCCTCTGTATCGGATGGCGGAGGATGCTGGTCATCGTCCTCACTACCGCTCTCAGTGCTTCCACCGGAGGACTCACTTCCTCCAGAGCTGACATCTTCCCAGTCGCTATCCGGATTATTTCTGCGCCATGCCAGTGAATCACCATCCTCTTCGGATTCAGAGCCTCCATGGCTAACCTTTTGGGAGGCTTGCTTGGAATGCATATCCATTATGTGCTTCTGCAACGAAACCACTGATTTGTAGGTGCGACGACACAGAGAGCAGCGTGTTCTTATAATCTCCATTTTGACTAGAAAGGATTGTGTATATCGGTTGAGGAGTAAGGTGGTAGGGCTGGAGTAGGATGCTCGAGGCAGAATGGTCTGCTTGATCTATTTCCCGCAATCGCTGGAAATCACTCTCGCAGGCTGTTAGCTACTGATACTCGCCATGAGAACGTAGGATACCCATACTCACTGTGGGAAAGCGTGATGATGATACTTGTTGGGAGGAAGTAGGATGCTGCTGCTCGCTGAGGTAGGATGCTATTGCTTGCTGGCTGCTGGTGCTCGTTCCGAGGAGGGTTTAGGGGGTAGTTTGTTGACATGAGGTTGAAATTATAGGTAGGCTAAACCTAAAGGAGCATGTGTATCCATAAGCGAGAGCAGGCTTGGCGACTCGGCACTGGGTTAGGGTTGGCCTGCGCACAGAGCCTATCGATATCTCACATATGACCTCATAGGCACTGCCAGGGCAAGCAAATCCTGCTTCTCCTCCGCTTCAGCTTCAGCTCCCTCCTCGCTCTCCTTCAACCTCTTCAACCTTCTCTCCTTGCTTGCCTGCGCCCACGATACCATATATCCTACCAACTTGATACTACTGTTTCAAGATGCCCAATATCCTCAGAATGGCAGTCGAGTCGGAAGAGCTTCCGGCTCCGCGGTGGATGGTAAGCAAACTTGAGCCTGGAGCGGGGTATCTTGATACTTCGATACTAATATAAATAGGCGGTCAATACCTCCCTTAAATCAAATCCAGAACCAGAACCAAGTGCTATTCCAGATCCTACAAAAGATACAGAGAATCCACCGAAAGAACCAAAGCGCAGAAAGCTTGCTCCCGATTCAACAGCCCCAACTACCGATACCCCCACTCCTGTTTTACCAGAAACCCCTACTCGGAGGCTAGACTTCCATCAAACCTCAGGCAAGCGTCTTTTTCTCTCCCACGTGCTTATACCTCCGAGGGATACCCAGGCTCCTACTCCAACTACCGATATGGCGGCTCCTGATAAGGGTAAAGGTCCAGAAACTCCGAAGAAGAAACTTTATCTAAACGCGGCGCAATATAAGCAATTGCTTGGCTTTGGAGACGATAACCCACATCATTACACCGTTTTTAGGAGTGATATTGTGTCCTATATGAGGATGTATCGTATCCGAGGCACTGCTAATCCTAGCGCTGAAGCATGGGCTCGTTTGGTTAGGTGGGCTAAAAGGCATGATTCCTTTACCCTATTCCGTGCACTGCACTCGGAGGATGAAGCACAGCTAGAGCGAGCGATTAGCAGTATCCTCAGGGATTGCGTGCATCAAGTGCAGCAAGGCGAGACCAGGCTCAAAAAGGAGCTTCTAGAAATGGGAATGATCCCAAAGGCAAAAGCATTGACAGCAGCGGCAAAAAGTAAGCTTTGATTCCTGTTTCCTATTCGTTTGATTGATTGATTGAAGGATGCTTACTATCGTTTACTAGGAGCTGCGGCCACATTTGAGGAGAGAGCAGTTCGAGTGATCATATGTGATCCTGACAACTGGCATAGAGACCCCAAGATCGATCCTGCCTATGAATGGGAAGGCAATCTAAGCGTAGTAACCCATTGGGTTGGAGTCATCGGGACTCCTACTTTTGGCGAGTGCTTGCGACTGATAAGCAAGCGTTTGCCTAAGACCCGCATCCCCCGGAGGATCCTTGGAGCCCTTGAGGATGCCACGGATAAATCTAGTACAGCGGATCCGGCTAGCGTTATTTTGGCTGATGATGAGGATGTTGCTGGCTGGCTGGGTCAAACACGGAGCCTAGCTGCCTTGAGGATGCTAGTCATCCTTCGTCGGCCGCCTGGCGAGGACACGGACACGCCACCAAATGAAATGGAGGGTCCGTATCTTACCGCGGAATTGCTACTCAAAGTTCTGACTCGTCTAGTTGCCGAGCAAGGGATTCAGCAGGGCTTGGGCTTGGTGGAGGGAGAGGATGCGGAGGATGCGGGTGCGGATGCCGATGCCGACGCCGACGCTAGGGATTTGATGGATGAGGATGAGGATGAGGATGCGGAAGCTAGGGCTAGGGAATTGATGCGGCAGGAAGATAATGCTGGTGGCTCCTCGAGCAAATAAGGATTGGTATAATCCCATCTAGACACCACAATTCAGTTAACATTTACTAATATTTGGCAGGATTTTACTTTGGTAAGGGAATTGGCGTTTGGGGGCTTATGGAGGATACCGTCAGGATGCTCGGCATCCTGGAGATTTGCTATCCGTGTACTATTCGTTTATTTTTGGCGCATATGGAGGATATTGGGCTTCCTTTGAGACTTGTTGTCTGTGTATTATTTATTTATTTTTTTAGAGGTCGAAGCGTTGTGTCAGTCAAATTATGGCAGGGTTAGGGTTAATTCAATCGTATGTCTTAGTTCAGACCTCTCTTCTTATAATCGCCCCCTTCAGCCAGTCCTCTAGAGGGTCTCGCTTCTCCATAGCACTCCCCTTCTCCACAGCACCCTCCTACTCCGCAGCACCCTCCTACTCCAAACGATTCCGTGACTCCTACTTCGTTCTAATTTCCAAATATCAGTATGACGACCAAAAGAAGCGTCGAAGCAGGCAAACGGATGCCACCACCCCCTCGCCCCCCTCCTGGTCCCAATGCTGGAAGAAGGAAGCGTGCTGCTGCGAGTCAGGATGTTGAGCTTCCCAATTTAAGTGCAAGGCGTAGTAGAGAAAGGGGGGTAGGGGGACGAGAGGAAGAGGAATTGGGCGGGGAAATGGCAGAGGAAGAGGAGGAGGAGGAGGAGGATGAGGAGGAGCAAGAGGAGCAACGAGATGAAGAAGATTCAGCGGATGAGGACTTTTATGAGGATGAGCTGCCTCCCCCTCCGAGCCAGAACCCAGCTAGGAGGTCCCAGTCCCAGACTAAGATACAGGCTACTGCGACTCAAATGGCTCGTAATGCAGTCTATCGAGGGCAAGCCCGTTTAGTAAGTGCCCCCTACGGTATCGTGAATCCTTGGATATTGAGGATCGCCTCTAATGATGTGAGGCAGCGTGTCCCCGAACCTCTAGAGCGGACGCCAGCTCGGCGAAAAAAGGCAGGACGCCCTCCAGTAGCAGCAACACCTGCCAACTCTCCAAACAATACATCAGACGAAGGGTCAGATCCCCCAACAGAGGATAGCGAGCATCTCCCTGGAGATAACCTCAATAGAAGACGTGGTAGGAGCATCTATGCGCTGGAGAGCCCAATTCGGGTACTGGTCCACGCATCCCAAGAATACATCTTCTATAAGACCTTATTTTGCGAGCCTTTGCCCGCTCCTAAGACCTTGCTCTCATGGATACGTGCTGCCTGGGCCAAAGCTTCGCAGGATATAGAGCAACAGGCTCCTCTAGAGGTTTCCTGTACCCGTCAGGTAATCATTTCCCACCCAGAGAAGTCTATCCATCATTTTGCAACACTAGTTGCCCTAGAGAGCTTAGAGCTGACAGGTGAAAATCAAACTCAGGTAATTATCCCTTTCCCCTGAAGGATATTGTATATCCTCCTGATGCTGTATATCCTTACACGAGCTATAGATCAGCCAACATCACTCCCGGGTGCGCTCTCATGTTGTCTGTGCGGCGAAGGCAAATATCGTCCGGCTGTATGAGCTGGATGACCAGAATCCTCAGAACGTGAGGAATAAAGTTGACTATCTATTAGCTAAGGATAGATTTATGTGCATGGAAGCTAGCATGGAGGTACGTCACATCAAGTGGTAATACTGCGGGAGGCTAATCATCGTGATAGGATTGTGGCAATCGCTTCTTGAATGATGCCATTGCGGAGCTGATATTCCTCAAGTACTATAAGGGGAGGAGGATGAGGGGACGCGTTGATTCGTCCTTTATATCCTCCATCAATAAGGAGTTTGTATGCCTTATCACGGCAGCACTCTATTACTCGTTGAAGGCTTGGACGACTGGTATATATGAGGATCCTGTTGACTTCACACGCGAGACTTGCTTTGGTATTCCCCTAGCGCTCCTTGCCTCCTTTAGCAGGAAGACTGACATCCTTAATAGCGATTTGGCTCAGGCACTGCAACACGTGGGAGAGCATAGCAATGAGAGCTCCAGGCTGGGAGGTGGAGATTTTAAAGGCGATTCGCCGCGAGGTGGAGCTGAAGGTCTTCAGAGCGACTAAGAAGCCTGTGGACGAGCCCACAACTCCTTGGAGTGATAACGAGGAGGAGGATCCTATGAAGGAGTTGCGGTCTCGCAAGCGCGTGCGAGAGCTCGAAAGGGGAGGCTACCAGCATCCCCGAAGCAAGAGCAGACGAACGGGTTCAGATTCTCCTCATCCTGAGGATCTGGAGCAGCAGAAGGCACCTGTCAACATCCCGACCCTTTTCTTAGAGGTAGAAAGTGGGAGCGAGACTGAGGTTGATACCCCTCCTGCTTCCGCAGATGATGCCCACGCTCCGACTACTGCATTCAACGCCCCTCCGACCACTGATGACATGCAGGTAGACCTCGCCGGCGCTGTCGAAAGCTTTGAGCAGGAAAGAGAGGCACGGGAATAAGACTTTGAGGATATGGAGCATCTACTCGTTCGTTCGTTTTTGGTCTGTTTTAATTGGATATGGGAGCCGTGGAGGATATACCGCATCTTTAATTTCGTTTGTTTTGGTCTCTTTGTTGGTCTGATTTGGGAGCCGTGGAGGATATGCAGCATCTTTGCTTTCGTTTGTTTTGAGTCTGTTTATTGGTAGGATATGGGGCCCGTGGAGGATATACTGCATCTTTGCTCTCATTTGTTTTGGTCTCTTAGTTGGTTCGATATGGGAGTCGTGGAGGATATACAACATCTTTCCTTTTGTTAGTGTGCGTTATAGTCATAATAGTAATTTTGGTTCAATTGTACCCTATTCCGTCGGTCCGAGTGATATCATGTGAATGGCTTTAAGCCCCGAAGCGTAGAGCTCCTGGGGGATTTTGTGCATCGCCTAAGGGATTATGGAGAAGAGGGGTAAGAGGTGTTGTCTCCCTGGGAGGAAGCTACATATCCCGTACGCCACAGGAGAATAAGTCATGCATCTATCCGCCCCGGGAGGAAGCTTAATATCACGTACGCCATGGAGGAAGAAGTCGTGCTTCTATTCTCCCCAGGAGGAAGCTCGATATCGGGTACTCCACAGAGGAAGAAGTGATATTTCCTACCTCCCTGGGAGGAAGCGTGATATCACAGACTCCATGGAGGAAAAGGCTATTCGTCGGCTCTCCCCCAGGAGTATGACTAAATACAAGCCGATTATGGAGGCACCTGGAGGAGCTGTAGTATCTCCATGGAGACCCAGGGAGCAGGCGCGTACTCCTCCAGGAGACTCCTGGAGGAGGTGGCTCACAACCAGCACATCCCTGAAGGCACAACATTTCCCTGGGTCTCCCGAGGCTCCCGGAGCTCTGGGAGGAGATAATTGTTTTTGCTGATGCAATCACCTCACCTGACAAATGATGTCTACATCTACTGTGACAACCAAGCAGCAGTACAACGAATGACAACACCCCTCCCTATGCCAGGCCAACACCTGGTCATTGAAGCCCGCAACAACTTGCTTCAACTCGAAGACAGTGTCATCAAAACCCATGTCTATTGGGTACCAGGACATGTCAACGTTGCCGGCAACGAGCTAGATGATAAGCTCGCCAAGATAGGAGCCCAAGGAACCAGGATAGAATCAGATGTCCTCACCTCCATCACATACCTCAAGAGAAACATCAAGGAACACTCCCTGACAACATGGAAAGCCAAATGGAAGCAGGCAAAGAAAGGCCGCAGCTACTACGGACAACCAGCACTGAAACCAAGTGCCCCACTGAGGGGAAACATCCCCAGAAGAACAGCCTCCACCATCACTCAAATGAGAACCGGACATGGATACACCAAATCCTACCTCGCCAGAATCCCTACCAACAACATTGAAGACACCAAATGCAAATGTGGCTTCAATAACCAAACACCACAACACCTACTGCTAGAGTGTGGCCAGGAACCACTTCCTACCCATCGCAAAGCACTCAAAGCAGCCCTTAAACCAATGCCACTCACATGTAGAACTGCGATGGATACCAATGCTGGCCTGGCTGCCACCATTGAAACATTCCTCACACCTACCCAAATCGCTACCAGAAATTGGACCCTGGAACGACAAGAAGACAACAGGTACTCCCACCAAGGAATATACCTCTACAACGAAGAAGAGGAAGAGAGCGAAGGAGAAAGAGAGAACGGCTAGTAAAGAACGGGCTATAGGCCCAAAGCATGCGATGGTGAAGGACGATAGAAAACTGATGAATACCCTGAAAGTGGGGTGAGATGGAACATGACCGTGTGGAGGATTTCTGATTATAAAAACTGTTTGAGTATTTCCCTATGATTTTACCCTGTCCATTGATATTCCGTTCGTTTCTACTGTTCGGCAGAACTTTGAGATAAAAATTGCTATTTCCTCTTTTGTTATTTTCCTTTTGTTATTTTGTTTTGATTTATGTTTCTTCTGTTTTTCGCAAAGGGATATCTGATGTGGATATCTACTAATTAGTGGGTTCATGTTCGCGGAGGATTTTCCTTTGTTAGTTATTGTGTGGTCATGGGGTTTCCTTTCACTGTATGCCATATTCGTTACGGATTTATGCAATATGAGCAATAAATAACATAAATAAATAAATCTCAGCGGCAGCCTTTTCGGCGACAATTTTTGCTGCGAGTATTTTGGCAGCCCTTTCTACGGCAGTTTCAGGTGGTTCGGCTGACGCCGAATCCCTTGCAAGGGCTCGAGTCTTTTTAGTCTGGGCAATGAGGAAAGCGTGACCGTGACCGGCCCGCAAGGTCGCATACTCTGCACGAGCTTCCTGATCGTCGTCGGATCTACTGTCATGTGCTGGCTTCCAATTGAGAACGTTCCATTGCGTCGGGTATGTATCATACATCTCCTGAATGCTATCATACCAAATCTTCTGCTTCCCGGCTCTCGTGAGTGTGGTGTAGGCGAGGCCTGGCCTACTTAGAATGAAATCTTTCTTAAATGAAGAAACCCATTTTTTATATTCAGGATCTTTTTCGTCTTGAAAGCCCATCTTTTTGATATGTTCAATCGCTGGGAAGGTTTTAGGAGGCATAGGTGTGATGTAGGCGGGTACGGCTGTGGTCTGAGTATGGGTACGACTTGGGTACGGATATGGTGTGTACGGTCCGGTTTCGAGGAGTGTAATGGGTATGGATATGACTTGTGTACGGATATTGTGGGTACGGTCCGGTTTCGAGGAGTGTAATGGGTATGGATATGGGTGGTAGGTATGGTAAGGTTTTTGGGGAGTGGATGATTATCAGTAATGATTATGAGTACAGGTAGAGTAATTGATAGTAGTAATGTGCAAGTGCAAAAGTTGTATCTGATCTGATTTTGTGATCTAAGAGTGACAAGTGCTTTATATACTACAGCGGGCAAATTCAAGATGACAGCGGAATAGAAGTTTCGTTTCGCAAACAAGTTGAGATTTTGGGTGGTTTATTTTTAACTTGAGACTGGACTTCTTTGACGTTAGTGGGTTGGGTTGGTGTGTCACGTGATAAAGGAACCCCTGCCAGGGCCCAAGGCGTGTGCTTGGCCATCTCTAATTCAACGTCTATCTACCAGATCTACCGTTACCAGATTTTACACAAAGAAAAGCTCTGTTAATAAAGACAAACTCCGAACTCCACGCTTCCCCTAGGATACAATTATATTCATGGTAGCGGTGCAAACAGCCCGCACCGAAATTCCACTAGGTATGTTAGCGCTCCACGATAAAACACCGCACCTAATGCCTAAGCAGCCTCACCTGGTTCCCTGACCCCCAAGCTTCAGTCGATAGTAATGGCGTCCGCCTTTCCATCATTCGCTGCAGCATCCTTCTCATTTACCCCCTTGATTTCCTTGACCCTGGTGGCTCGAGTATCCACCAGCTCCGCGTACGTGTAGTCTGTTCCCATGAGCCCATGCATGATACGCACCTCAAACCTCCCACAAATTTCTTGCAGCTCTTGCGCCTGGTCGTCAACCCCATTCGCACAATGCAAGGTCCACGAAGTTGGTTTGCGGGTCTGGCCGAGGCGATGGATACGCGCTACCGCCTGGCGCTGCTCATTCAGATTCCAGAATTTTTGAATGATTACTACGTGGTTTGCAGCCACAAGGTTCAGTCCGGTCCCGCCGAGAGCAGGAGTGAGAGGGAGTATGCTCGGGGTCTTTGCAAGGGCGAAGCGTTCTAGCAAATCGGTACGTTCGCCCGACTTGAGCGCTGAGTGGTAGTGGAAAGGTATCACTCCTGGATGGAAGGTGGCTATCCACCACGTGAGCATGTGAGTTTGCCCAGGTAGTGGGGCAAAAGCGACCGCTTTGTTAGGCTGTCCACCTTTCACAGACCTGCGTAATATTGGTAGGAATTCGGACTCCAGCCAACGAAAGACAGGCCCTCCGGTAAACGTCTCTGGGTCCCATTCGGTACGAAAGATAGTCGAAGGACCTTCAACCGTGTCGCCAACGGTAACAAGGTCCGCTGATAAACACGCCAAATGCCAATCGTGAACTGTCGCGTGAAACATATCTCGCTGCTTTTCTTTCGTTAACCGGACCCACTCCTGGAGCCATTTCTTCTCACTCGCTGTGTACTCTAGGCGGACCTCCACGCTTTTGAGTTCGGGGACCCTCACGAGATCCGTACCGTCAGCACTTTTTGTTTCTCCCCACCGGCGTATGGTCGAGGGCCAGACACATTTCTTGATAGCTCGGTATGTCTCTTCTTTAGACACATTTTTGTGCTTCGCATCATGGACTGCCTCCTCTAACCTAGACGGCCCGTGTATAACAAGACTGTCCGCGTCGCACTGGCAAAACAACCATCAAGTTTGGACCACCCAGTCCGCAACAGTATGATGCATCGGCGTCCCCGTCAATTGGGTCCTGTAAGGCGCGTCAAGCTCCATCAGCGAGGCAAACCCCATACTCCTTACATTTTTGACCCAATGTGATTCATCGAAGATAGCAATACCGAATGCAGCACGTTTCAAGTCTGTCTTGTATCTGGACTGGAAGGTGTTATAGGATACCAGGTATATAATATTCCCGCGGCCCGGATGATCCTCATCCAAGTTGATCTCGGAAGCTTTGGGCTTATAATTCGGGCCGATTTGCTTTAATTCCAGCCCAGTGCCTGGCAAGACCCGGCTGATTGCTGACTTCCAGGTCTCGATGAGGGATGGCGGCACGACGATTAGCATCGGCCGGCCAATTATATCCGCATTCACTTCCAGCAGCGGACATTCGGAGTCTAGTTCTTCCAACTTTTTACCTCCATAGAACGGAATTGGTTTTCCATCTTTAGCGTGTTGGAGAAGCCATTTTATGTGAATGACCGCACCTAGCGCCGTGTAGGTTTTTCCCAAACCCATGTCGTCGGCAATCAATACTGCGTTAAGGTCAAGGCCGTCTTCCTGCATGAAGCGTTTGAGGATAAACCCCACACCCCACACCTGGTGTGGTAGGAACTTGGCGTTAGGGATCCTGAGTATTTCGAGCATAACGTCAACGATATCTTCCGGAGCTGAAGCCAATGCACACGCTCCGAGCTGTTTCACTGCTTCATCGAAACACTGGTGCTCAAAATCATTGTTGAGGTGATCTGCGCAAAGGCCTTGGAGGTCCGACATCAGCTGGTACTTGGTTTTGACGCTATCTTCGGCGATATCCTCGATATCAGCGCCCCCTTGGTTCTCGTGCCGGTAGCGTACGGCAGAGTGGTCCTGCTTGGGTTTGAGAATCACATTCAGGGCATCATTCAAGGGTTTTCCTTGGTCTGCATTTAGGTGAGCTGCGTCAGAACATTTAATTCCTATTTAACATGGCTAACTGTATGAAATAATATCACTAACCGCTTACGCCACCCCGTTTTTCTTGTTCCTCCGCCCCACCATCCCCCGTACCCTCCTTATCCTTACCCTCCATACCCTTATCCTCCGTACCCTTGCCCTTCGTACCCTCTTTATCCTTACCCTCCATACCCTTATCCTCCGTGCCCTTGCCCTTCGTGCCCTTCGTGCCCTCCGTACCCTTACCCTCCGTACCCTTACCCTCCGTACCCTTACCCTTCGTACCCTCACCATCGGTACCTTCATCACTGGTACCTTCATCACCGTTACCCTTCGCACCCCCTCTATCCTTGCCCTTTTCCACCCTGCTTTCCTGATCGTCGTCGTCGTCGTCGTCGTCGCTGTCGCCGTGCTGGTGGTGGCGGTAGTCCTCGTTGTCATCGTCATCGTCATCTTCATCATCCTCCTCGTCCCCGTCATCCATATTGGCCCGACGACTTTCCTTCATTTCCTCCCTAGCGTACTCCAAATCCTCCTTCTCCATGACTGTCAGCAGCTCCGTCACCCTGCTAGTAGCTCGTGCCGCCGCCGCTTTCCTGGTCTTTGGATCCAAGACGATCGCCCTCGCTTTTCGGATCTCTTCCAAATCGATAGCCCTCTTATCAGCACGCTTCTTTTTCTTCGCGGCCTTTGCAGCCTTGGCGGCTTTTTCTGCTTCTTCGCGCCTCTTTGCCGCTTCAACCTCTGCCAACTTGGTTTCCCTCTTTTCCTTCTCCGCAGCTGCCTTCGCATCTAACTCGGATCATGACTTTGCGGCCTCCTCTTGCTCCCCAACACCTCAGATCAACCTAGATGCGCAATCTGTGGCCTCTGGAAGTATAATTGCTAGGGCTAGAAACTTGAAGCTGTCCTCACCGGGGCCGAGGTTCATCTGGGCATTGAGTACTGCAGTGTTCCACGCTTCCTGGGAGGAAATGTAGTGAGAGTTGACCAGTGCCGGGATTGCATCCAAATTGACCCCTAACATTTCTGCGAGACTGCGATCACGGATCACTACGTTTACTCGCGCCATGATGTCACAATTCAATCCGGTCTCGTAGCGTATCCACGTCACTAGGTCTATGAAGTCGGCAACATCTTGGTATGCACGCAGACACTTAAAGCTCTCATACATGAGGACAACAATGAAATGGGGGAACTTAAGCGTAGGGTGTATTTTTCGCATTTTCGGCAAGGGGGCTGCATCGTATCCGCCATCGTCGCTGTGAGGGCGTTTGGTGCCAGCACTGGACCTGTTAGCACCGGACCTGTTGCCAGCACCGGACCTGGAACCGGACCCTTTGCCGGACATAGGCCCAATACTACCGCCAGCACCAGTATCGTCAGCATTAGGCCTGGACCTAGCACCAGATTTAGTCCCGGCACTAGACTTGGGCCGGGAAATTGACTTAGAGCTAGCACCGGCTGCCTTTTTCGAGTTCCGCATCTTTTTCGTCTGGGCCGTCAAAAACGCATGCGCATACTCGGTCCTGGTTTTTCGGTTCGGGAATTTGTTAAGGTTCCAGACATCCGGATAGCGCTTGAAAATATCCTTATTACACTGATCCCATTCTGTCTTATCCGGTCCGAAGTGTTGACTACCCTTCTGGATTTCCTTCCGAGGCCCAAAGGCCTCCAAACCACCGACAACAACAACACCAAAGTGACTTTTTGGTCACAACTCCACCAAAACTACTCCGATTAACGAGATTCTTGAAGATTCGGAATCAGCTCGCTGCCCCCGTTCGATCCTGCTATTGTACGTCTGGTTTGCACCGGATTTGCAAAAGTTGTTGTCGAATTCGCTATTTTACCCCTCTTTTCCCCCCCAACAACAAAAACCTCACCAAACTTTGGCAATCTGCATTTTGTCATAACTCCACCAGTTTTCGTCCGATTAGCTCGACCCCGGGCTTTTTGGAACCGCCTCAGCGCGCCCGTTCGATCGCCCTCTCGTTCGTTCGGATCCGACCAGAACTGCAGAAGTTCTGCTCGATTTCCCACCCCCCTCCGCCAGGGACCCCCTCCAGGGCCCAGCACCACCCCCATACACATCCCAACACACCCTACCTCCTCCTGTCGGTTCAGGACCCTTCTCTATGTCTTCCTCTTCGTCTAGAGGCAGAGGGAGAGGCAGAGGCTTCAGGTCTCCCTCTTCTGTGAATTCACCCCAAAACCCGCTCCAAACGCCGTTTGGCGCCCCTACAACACCCCCAAACACCCGTTTTTCGCCTCTGCTCCATGGAGACCCAGAGCAGACACCTACACAAGCCCTACCACTTCGCCCAGCAGTCCCCCTACCTCACTATGCCTCCCTGCCCGCCACAGACCCCACTGTTACAGAGAGTGGGTCTGTTCTGTTGGAAGAGTCTGACTCCGACATGACGGACACTGAGGGACCCCTCACCTTTTCTACCACCCTACCTCCTGTCATTCAGATGGATGACTCCAACAGCAATTTGGATCGCCTTGGTGCCATTGGCACTGGGGAGAACTACAACCCCTCCCTCTTCGCAGTGATGGATGAGCAGAACAGGCTCATCAAAGCACTCACAAAACGCGTCAAACAGCTTGAAAAAGCTATCAACACACCCCCACCAGCCCCTACCTTCCACAATGACCCAGCTCTAGTGGAAAAGGTGGCTACCCTCACCTCCAAGGTAGCAGACTTGGAACAGAAACGGACTCTCACAACCATTCTGACCTCTGCCAACCTCCCCCTACCTCCAGCAGCTGCTCCCCCGCCAGCCACCACCTCCTGGGCTCAGGTTGCCTCTAAAAAGGCTCCCAGACCCGCCAGCAAGGCCTCCAAGCCTACCAAACAACCTGCAAACCCCCCAAAACGCGACCGTACCCTCATCATTACCAGGAATGGTCTACCCATTCCTGATGACATCACCCCACTCCTCATTCGCAATGCAGTCAATGCTGCCCTGGAAAGGCCATTGATTGCAGAGGTGCGATTCACACCAGCCCACCATGTGCAGCTCATTGCTGTCACCTCCACCACCTCCGACTCCCTCCTTAAGCAAAGACAGAAGCTTGAGGAAGTTGTTCGCAACACCATCCCCAATGCCAACAGCATGGAAAAGGAAGCAGTCCTGACCCAGGTTGTTGTGCACAACATTCCCACCTCCATCCCCTCTGGCGAAGAGGGCTTCCAACAAGTCAGATCTGAGGTTGAGCAGTTTAACCCAGGCACCACCCTACTCCGCGACCCCCGCTGGCTCACTAGACCTGAGCAGAGAGAGGGGAAACAGGCATCCTCCATGGTTCTTACCATTGTGGGGAAGCAGCCTGCCACCACTGCCCTTGAGAGAGGGCTCTCCATGTTTGGACTTCGTCACAAAGTCACCAAATACCTTCGCTTTGGGCCAGACACCCAATGTACTACCTGCCTGGCCTTTGGCCACCCACAACAACGCTGTACCAGCAAGACACCCTTCTGCAACATCTGTGCTGGGCCTCATACAGCATCCTCCCACTCCTGCGCAACCTCCTCTTGCACCATCAAGGGAGCTCCCTGCCTCCACACCATCATCCGTTGCAAGAACTGTAACGAACCGCATCGTGGTAACTTTTCTGGTTGCCTCAAACTCACCCAAGCCAAACTTAGTGCCAGCGAACGTCAGGATCGCATGGTAACTTAAGTTACACCCCACCCTTATTGATGTATCCAACCTTCAGGGGTCTTTGGACCTGGTGGAAGGAGTGCTATAGGCACAAAGCAAGCGATGGTAAAGGAAGAATGCCCAGGGTAGTCTTGACACTGTGAGAGGGAGTCACTAGATCGGGGTATTAACACATTCACTGA
The DNA here is from genome assembly GCA_038503065.1 of Paragyromitra xinjiangensis. Taxonomy (NCBI): domain Eukaryota; kingdom Fungi; phylum Ascomycota; class Pezizomycetes; order Pezizales; family Discinaceae; genus Paragyromitra; species Paragyromitra xinjiangensis. The sequence goes on from JBCAMK010000007.1 coordinate 1,585,909, forward strand.
TGATGAGCCTAGAAGAGGCTGAGTTGGAACTGGCGGAGGATTAGTTAGTTTTGTTTTGTTTTCTTTTATGTTCCTGTTGGGTTTTCTTCTGCTGTACGCCATATCCGTTTCGGATGCATGCGAGTATGAACAATAAATAAATAAATAAATAAATAACTTCCGAGGCCCAAGAAATTCTTTTTTGAATGGACCAACGAATTGTTTCCACTCCGGGGAATTTTCTGACTTAAAGCCGAGCATATCGACAATCTGTTGGCCGGTTATTTGTACCATGTTGGCTCTCTTGGGGTCTATCGCTCGCTATTTTACACTGGGTACTAGGGGCAATCGTAGGAGATAGATCTGATTTGGCACGAAGTCGGCTTAGGGTCCCTTGTATGAAAATGGAACACGGTGAACTCACCAAAAGTGTGAGGGTTATTGCGGCTGTGAGGTCGAAGGGGGAGCGAAGAGACTCTTATAGTATGCTATCGCGGAAGCTTCCCAGGACCAGCTCTCAAACATGATGCCGAAAGGACCGCAAAGAGATCTGTGCTCTTCCCGAAAGCATGACGTTGATGCTGCAAAAGGCTCTGTGCTCTCAGAAATATCATGATGCTGTATACGAGTGAAAGTGGGGAGCAAACAGCCCAAAACGACCGTGAATCAGCTTCTGGAAGATGCTTCGAGCGATGTTCCTAGGTTAAAGCCTGCCATTATTGTGTTTGTTGGAGGTTGAGGGGTAAGGCAAACCGCAGGGTTAGGGCTGCATTATCTTGGCACATGATGATCATGCGATTGGCGCGAGGCTTACCACCTCATCCAAACAAGGTCCGCCGCGGACAAACCAACAAACAGGATGGCTCGTACAAACATCAGCAAAAAAAAAATGTCGCCCCGACACTTTCTTGTCTTCCGGAAGGCCATATTCCGCCCGCTGCGTTAGTGGCCTTCCCTACAACCCAGGCGAGCTGGTCCGAGTGCTGGCCTGTGCGGGCGCAGGCTGCACAGTGCTCCGGCCTCCTGGCGCTCGGCTGCAGGTCAGCTGTGACCACCCGCACCCAGATGTGGCACTTAGCGAAATCCAGCGGGCTCTACCCATCGAATTTTTCTAAGTCCCTAGAATCTCGGGACTTAGCAAAATTCACCTCGCCTCAGGCACTTAGCGATTTTCAAAAATCTCCAGGTCGCTTAGTCATCGCTTAGTAGTCGCCATGCCGTCGTCAAAGCAACGCCTAATAAGACACCAATCTCCACCTCTCCCGTCCTTCCTACTATTGCTTCCCCCTATTCTCTCCCACCCATCCCCTATTCCCTCCCACCCATTCTCAACCTCGCTGTACCATAGTACTTTGCTAACATCGTGACTTTTAGGCTCAAAGTACTAAGCTCTGTTTGCAAAGAAACTCCTAGGTAACGTCTTGCTTCCGCTTATATGACTCCCGCTGATATGCCTCCTAGACTCACTTTGATCCGTTGCTTCAGCTTCCGCTGCTTCCGCCTAAGTGAGCTCAGGAGGCAGCTCAATTGGCTGATCGATCCGCTGCCGGAGCTTCCTCCGCTTCTGCCATATGGTCGATTCGCTTTCTGAGCTTCCGCTGCCTGGGCTTCCGCCGCCTCCTGGAGGTCGTCGATCTGCTGCCTGAGCTTCCTCCGCTTCCGCCATATGGTCGATTCGCTTCCTGAGCTTCCGCTGCCTGCGCCACATGGTCGATTTGCTGCAGCCGCCTCCGCTGCCTGCGCCATATGGTCAATTCGCTGCCTGAGCTTCCGCCGCCTCCTGGAGGTCGATCCGCTGCCTGAGCTTCCTCCGCCTCCGCCAATTGATCGATTTGCTGCTGCAGCTTCCGCTGCCTGCGCCATATGGTCAATTCGCTGCCTGAGCTTCCGCCGCCTCCTGGAGGTCGATCCGCTGCCTGAGCTTCCTCCGCCTCCGCCAATTGATCGATTTGCTGCTGCAGCTTCCGCTGCCTGCGCCATATGGTCAATTCGCTGCCTGAGCTTCCGCCGCCTCAGTCAATTGATTGATTCGCTGCCTCCGCCATATGGTCGATCTGCTGCCTGAGCTTCCGCCGCCTCTGCCACAGCTGCAGCAGCTTCCGCTGCCTGCGCCATATGGTCGATTCGCTGCCTGAGCTTCCTCCACCTCCGCCAATTGGTCAATTCGCTGCTGCAGCCTCCGCTGCCTGCGCCATATGGTCAATTCGCTGCCTGAGCTTCCGCTGCCTCAGTCAATTGATCGATTCGCTGCTGCAGCCTCCGCTGCCTCCGCCATATGGTTGATCCGCTGACTGAGCTTCCGCCGCCTCCTGGAGGTCGTCAATTCACTGCCTGAGCTTCCTCCGCCTCCGCCAATTGGTCAATTCGCTGCCTGAGCTTCCGCCGCCTCAGTCAATTGATCGATTCGCTGCAGCAGCCTCCGCTGCCTGCGCCATATGGTCAATTCGCTGCCTGAGCTTCCTCCGCCTCCGCCATATGGTCGATTCGCTGCCTGAGCTTCCGCCGCCTCCGCCACAGCTGCAGCAGCTTCCGCCGCCTGCGCCATATGGTCAATTCGCTGCCTGAGCTTCCTCCGCCTCCACCATATGGTCGATTCGCTGCCTGAGCTTCCGCCGCCTCAGTCAATTGATCGATTTGCTGCTGCAGCCTCCGCTGCCTGTGCCATATGGTCAATTCGCTGCTGCAGCTTCCGCTGCCTGCGCCAATTGGTCGATTCGCTGCAGGAGCCTCCGCTGCCTCCGCCCCCCCCCCTACACCTAGGATACGAAGAACAGATACATGTACCTATAGAGCTATATAGAAATAATAGAACGATTGTAAACAAGAATATGGGCGAAAGCATTCAAACTAGACCACAGGGTGACCTGCTGAAAATGTGATCCTGTGGGCGCACTGCTCTCCCCCCGCTGTCCTCCAGACGCTCGTCAACCTTCCGTGGTCGCCCGGAGAATAGCCTCCTGGACCTAGGGCGCCCCCATGCCGACCTCTAGTAAGCTGTCGCCCAGACGTGAAGGGCAAAATTTACAGCCTGAGGGAGGGCTATATTCCGCCCCGACCACCCGGGGCGCCTGATGCATTGGGCGGACCGGGCGACAATCTGTTTTTTTGCTGATGAACTGCTTATATTGCGACAAAAAATGCAAGTCTATTCGAGGTCTAGGCATCCACCTGCGGCATTGTACCGGCATTCGTCAACAAACTGACGCGGCTTCTGCCGCAGACCTCCGCGATCAGCCACCAGGTTTGATAACCAGCAAACCATACAAATCAATTGGCGATCTGACGGGAACGTAACATCTAGAGTTTGCCACCGACATGGGTGACTGGAACATCGATGGCGATGATGGTTGGATGGATAGTATGGTCTCTCATATGCTTACATTTATGAAGGCGTTCATACCAACTCGTGTTATAGTGGATGACGATCCTAGAGGAGGACAGCAGTCGACGGATAATGGTCAAAGGCCGCCTGTCGAAGACACACCTGCAGACCCACCCGAACCTGAGCAACCGGACCTGACATGTACACCAGACCAGACCAAGACCTTCTGGTACACAACATCTGAAGGACCCGAGAGTGCGGGTAGGTCATATGGCTCAGCTAAAGGGACCTACAAAAAGCACCTGGAAGACGACTGGAATCCGTGGCACCCCTTTTCTAACAGCAAAGACTTTGAGCTTGCAAGCTGGATGACACAACATGGACTTTCAAAATCAGCTATCAACTCATACCTAGACCGAGGTCTTGATGGGGATCAGTGCAAGTCTTTTCAAACTGCGGATGAGCTCTGGATAAAGTTATAAAACCTAGATTTTGGCCTAGGCCACGCTGGCTGGTCCCGAAAAGAATTAAGTACAGGTACGCTCTACACTAGGAACCTCCCGGAATGCATCAAATTTCTCCTTGGCCATCTTCCTTTCGTGGATCACATGGTGTACGAACCTGTACGTCTCCATGACACTCAAAATCAGCGGATCTATAATGAAATGTACTCGGGTGACTGGTGGTGGGAGGCCCAAGGCCATATTGTTGAAGGGGGAACTCTTGTACCCCTCATATGCGCGTCTGATAAGACGTGTTTGACAAACTTCTCTGGAGACAAGTCTGTATGGCCGCTTTATATCACTCTCGGAAATATCAGCAAAGATTTATTTATTTATTTATTTATTATTCATACTCGCATGCATCCGAAACGGATATGGCGTACAGCAGAAGAAAACCCAACAGGAACATAAAAGAAAACAAAAACAAAACTAACTAATCCTCCGCCAGTTCCAACCCAGCCTCTTCTAGGCTCATCGTCAATGAATGTGTTAATACCCCGATCTAGTGACTCCCTCTCACAGTGTCAAGACTACCCTGGGCATTCTTCTCTCACCATCACATGTTTTGTGCCTATAGCACTCCCTCCACTAAGCCCGAAGGCCCATGAGGGCTGGATAAATCAATACAGGTAGGGGGAAACTTTAAAGAACCATGCGATCCTGACGTTCGCTGGCCTTAAGTCTAGCTTCAGTGAGTTTGAGGCAACCAGAAAAGTTACCACGATGCTGTTCGTCACAGTTCTTGCAACGGATGATGGTGTGGAGGCAAGGAGCTCCCTTGATGGTGCAAGAGGAGGTTGCGCAGGAGTGGGAGGATGCTGTATGAGGCCCAGCACAGATGTTGCAGTAAGGCGTTTTGCTGGTACAGCGTTGTTGTGGATGGCCAAAGGCCAGACAGGAAGTGCATTGGGTATCTGGTCCGAAGCGAAGGTATTTGGTGACTTTATGGCGAAGTCCAAAGAGTGAGAGCCCTCTCTCAAGGGCAGTGGTGGCAGGTTGTTTCCCCACAATGGTCAAGACCATGGAGGAGGCCTGCTTTCCCTCTCTCTGCTCAGGCCTGGTGAGCCAGCGAGGGTCGCGAAGTAGGGTGGTGCCTGGGTTGAACTGCTCAACCTCAGATCTGATCTGTTGGAATCCCTCTTCGCCAGAGGGGATGGAGGTGGGGACATTGTGCACAACAACTTGGGTAAGGATGGCTTCCTTTTCCATGCTGGTGGCATTGGGGATGGTGTTGCGAACTACTTCTTCAAGCTTTTGTCTCTGCTTGAGAAGGGAGTCGGAGGTGGTGGAAGTGACAGCAATGAGCTGCACATGGTGTGCTGGTGTGAATCGCACCTCTGCAATCAATGGCTTGTCTAGGGCAGCATTGACTGCATTGCGAATGAGGAGTGGGGTGATATCATCAGGAATGGGTAGACCATTCCTGGTGATGATTAGGGTACGGTCGCGTTTTGGGGGGTTTGCTGGTGGTTTGGTAGGCTTGGAGGCCTTGCTGGCGGGTCTAGGAGCCCTTTTAGAGGCAACCTGAGCCCAGGAGTTGGTGGCTGGCGGGGAACAGCTGCTGGAGGTAGGGGGAGGTTGGCAGAGGTCAGAATGGTTGTGAGGGTCCGTTTCTGTTCCAAGTCTGCAACCTTGGAGGTGAGGGTAGCCACCTTTTCCACTAGAGCTGGGTCATTGTGGAAGGTAGGGGCTGGTGGTGGTGTGAGGATAGCTTTTTCAAGCTGCTTGACGCGTTTGGTGAGTGCCTTGATGAGCCTGTTCTGCTCATCCATCACTGCGAAGAGGGAGGGGTTGTAGTTCTCCCCAGTACCAATGGCACCAAGGCGATCTAGGTTGCTGTTGCTGTCATCCATCTGGATGACTGGAGGTAGGGTGGTGGAAAAGGTGAGGGGTCCCTCTGTGTCCGTCATGTCAGAGTCAGACTCTTCCAGGAGGACAGAGCCACTTTCTGTAGGCTCTGTGGCGGGCAGGGAGGCATAGTGAGGTAGGGGGACTGCTGGGCGAAGTGGCAGGGCTTGAGTAGGTGTTTGCTCAGGGTCTCCATGGAGCAATGGCGAAAATCGGGTGTTTGGGGGTGTTGTAGGGGCGCCAAATGGCGTTTGGAGCGAGTTTTGAGGTGAACTAGTTACAGAAGAGGGAGACCTGAAGCCTCTGCCTCTCCCTCTGCCTCTAGACGAAGAGGAAGACATGGAGGAGGGTCCTGAACCGACAGGAGGAGGTGGGGGGGTGGTTGCTGTGCCCTGGGGGGGAGGGCTGGCGGTTGGGAATGGGAAATCGATCAGAACTTCTGCAGTTCTGGTCGGATCCGAACGAACGAGAGGGCGATCGAACGGGTGCGCTGAGGCGGTTCCAAAAAGCCCGGGGTCGAGCTAATCGGACGAAAACTGGTGGAGTTATGAGAAGATGCAGAATCTCAAGATTTGGTGAGGTTTTTGGAAGTGAGGGGTAAATAGGCGAATTCGATAACAACTTTAGCAAATCCGGAGCAAACCAGAGGTACAATAGCAGGATCGAACGAGGGCAGCGAGGCGAGTCCGAATAATCAAAAAGTAGAGCAATCGGAGTAAAACTGGTGGAGTTGTGACCAAAAAGTCACTTTGGCGTTGTTGTTGTCGGTCATATCAGCAAAGAGATTCGGCGAGAGAAGTCAAAACTTGCATGGGTCTTACTCGCTTTACTCCCCGTACCCCCCAAGGACCCCGAAAGTGGCTTCATACACACCTCTTGGCACGAAGCCATTGACAAAACTTTTGAACCCATTAAAGACCTTGATCTGGAGGGTCCGGGGTTTGAATGGGATTGTGCGGATGGCCAGGTTCGTCGGTGCTTCCCGGTGATAGCTGCGTGGGTTGCGGATTACCAGGAGCATGTGATTATCGCGCACCTGAAAAACGGTGTGTGTCCATCTTGCGAGATTCCAGTGGCTGATATGGGGCATGAAGACGGACCAATGTGTGGACCAGAACGAGATCCTAATGAGTATAAAGAGCTACTTGAAAAGTCTGAGACCGCATCTGGGGAGGTGCGAGATGATTCCCTCCAGGATCTTGCGGACCGCCTCGTTCTGCCCATGGCAAACCCTCTCTAGGACTATCCACTGTGCAACGTATACAAACTATGGATGGTTGATATTCTCCATCAGTTTTACTTGGGCCTCGTTAAGAAATTGATGGAATGGCTAATCCCTTTCTTGAAATCCAGAAAATTATACCAACGATTCAACAAGCGATTCAAGTCAATGCCGCCATATCCTGGATTTCAGCGTTTCACTAAGGGCTATAGTGACGTGAGCCAATGGCAAGGGAAAGAAATTCGGACTATGACGCTCTTTCTGCTCGTGGTTACTGGTCCGTTGCTAGCACCAAAATCACGGACCCTGAGGGTGAAAGGTCAAGAGGAGTTGGAGGCCCTGAAATGCGTTAGGTCTTTATGTGAATTTGTCTTGGTCCTCCGGCAGCGAAGTCAATCTGACTACTCTCTTTCATTGTTGCAGCAGGGGTTGGTTACTTTTTATAAAACAAAGGCTGTGTTTCGAGGGACCCGAGCAACAGCAGCGCGGGCTAAGGCCTTCAACAAGCAATGGGAGGAATTACTGGCAGAAAAGGGTGCCAAATGGTCGGAGAGGAAAATTGAAGTGGAAAAAAAGAAACTCGAAACCGAGCTTTACCATTTCTCATTCCCCAAGATGCATTTACCGAGTCATATATGCGAGAACATCCGCCGGATGGGCGTGCCAGATAACTATTCCACAGATATATCGGAACTACTCCATGTGGAACATGTTAAAGATGCCTATCGGTCTTCCAATCGTGTCAACTACGTGGAACAGATGCTGCGTTTTAACAATCGTCGGTCAGGTCTAGAATACATGGTCCAGATGTTAGAATACCTTGCCCTACGAGGGTACTATCTGCCAGAGTCCGCAAAACTACTACGATTACAAGACTTAACTGCTTGGCGAGCGACTACACGGTTTAGACGACAGCGGGAGAAACTGCAGAGTGGGGCTGCTATTGTACCATCTGAGATTCTGACACCACGAGAGAACGGACAGGTAAACCAAATACATCAGCAAAAGGTTTGGATTTCCGCCCAGTGCCATTTTATGTAATCCCCATTCGCCCAGAGGAGATATTAGAAATCCCGATATTGCATTGGAATCAGCTCATCAAACTGCATATTCCCACGCGGGGCTTGGCAGGATCGGATGAGGTTTAACCTTCAGTCTTACATCCTGAATATTACGATTTTAAGCCTGAAAACTTGATATTCAGGATGTAAGACCAAAGGTTAAACCTCATCCGATCCTGCCAAGCCCCGCGTGGGAATATGCAGTTTGATGAGCTGATTCCAATGCAATATCGGGATTTCTAATATCTCCTCTGGGCGAATGGGGATTACATAAAATGGCACGGGGCGGAAATCCAAACCTTTTGCTGATGCTACCCGCACCCCGTCTAGCTGGGAAGGTAGTGGGTTCTATGACCTTAGGCGAAGCCGAGACTCAATACTCAATACCGGACCTAGCACTTTGCTTTCAAGATTGGTTGGTAATGAAGTGGGGAAAGGACTTGGTACACAGAATATTCGGGCCCAGATGCCGTGATACAGCTAAAATCACAATTTATAACTCGGTATCTTGCTGGTATCAGCCGTTTCAGTATCCTGGGGGTACTGCAAAGCAGATGCTTCGATGTCCCAAAATAGGAAAAAAGAAAGAGAGTGGGAAAAACGCGGACCACACGATTTGGGTACGACAATACGACGAAACCGAGTTGGACAGCTTCCACGGACGAAAAGCATGTTTCCCATTACTCTACTTCGGTTTCCGACCACCAAACTGGGTACTAGAGGACCCTTCGGCAACTCCAGACAAGGTTCCAACAGTCGAAAAGGTCCGCCTGATTGGTACGCGGAAAATACGAGTAAAGACCCCTCGAGAACTAAGGTTTGCAATGGTGCACGGTACCAAATTCGTTAACCCAAGCAGCAAGCCGGACCCTGCCCACGGGTGTGTTGAAGTTGAGATAGACCCAAAGGATCGGTACGTAGCACCGGTAGAGAGCATTGAAGGCCCGGTCCAGCTTGTGGAAGAAAACGAGGAAACAAAGAAAACTTAGCTGGTGAATAATCACATCGATCTCGAAACATACTATTATGTCTATTAGAAATGTAATTAGAGGCCACCTCAGTACGTGAGGAAAGTACAATGTCAAATGTATCCTAAGGTTCGCACAACTTGAAAGACGGTCCGGTGTGCTCTGAACAATGGACCTGAAGCATTCAGCAGGGTCCGGAGCACAGCAACAGGCGCATGGGTACGCCTGGAGTCTGCTGCAATGGTCAATGGTCTGCACTGCGAAGAACCAAAACAATCCAGTGATGTCCAAGAACTGACTCCCAAGGTAAGGGATACACAAGGACTAGAAGGCAAGGGTCCATGGTCCGCATGAATGCGGACCTGGGGGGGTCTGGATTATTAAGGAGCAACAGTATCAACAAATGGAGACCCATGGAGCTAAGAGCGAAGGTCCATGGTCCGTGAATCAAGGCTCGTGGGCGGTCCATGGGACTCCACGAGAGTATGCGAGTGGTCCAGCAGGCTCCAGGAGAGTCCGTGAGGACGGGTGAATAATCCAGAGAGCGCCATGGACCATATATGACCAGTCCGAAAAGCACCAGAGACATGATGGCACGGTCCTGTAGTGATTGCGAGGCCCTATGCGCTGCGTTGCATAACAAAGTACGCTAATTTCCGGTCCGCGGAGCATCAAGCAGGTCCGGGAGAACCCGAAACCTCGCTTGCAGACGCCATGACCAGAATCGGTTTTGCTGATGGTGGGCGCAGGAGTCAGTGGCTCTGCAAGTCCCACAGAAGTGCTTGTTGGTGGCATGGTCGTGTCCACAGTAGGCACAGGCTGGCTTGGTGGAGGGGCATCTCTGGAACTTGTGTCCAAACTTTTGCCAGTTAGAACATTGGTCACCAGGGCGCGCAGTCAAGTAGGCTCCGGTCCTGTGTCTTTGGCCGAAGATGAGGATTCCGTTTTTGATCAGTTTGTTGTACATGCTTTTGCTGGTGATGGCAATCATCACCGAGCTGTGGGACTTTCCATTTCTCTTGTCAGGGTGGGTCATGTAGTGAGGAGGTGCTGCCAGTTTGAGATCACTGTTTTGGTATTCCAGTTCATTTTGCAGGTCACTCATGCCGGTACGATTGTCAGGGTATTCCATGATTGGGACTCCGTGAATGGCAACCTTGTGCCAGGACTCCTGTTTGGAGAGAAAGCTCTCTTTCTCATCACTTTCCTTCACAACTTTCTCAATGGTGGCCTTGTGCAGGTCAAAGTCAGTGCTGGTGAATCCATTGCGAGTGTAGAGCAGGAGATTGGCTTTCAGGTTCCAGGAGATTCCTGAGATCTGGAGGCTTTCTGGTGCTTTGGCAGTCAGGAGTTCTTTGTTGATGGTGTTGCGCAGGACAAGGAGATTGAGGCTTTCTTCTTTCTGATCACCACTGCGTTGGACAATCATGTTCTTGGTGAGTTCTGGGGTTGGGGTTGTGGGGGTGTCAGTGTTGGCCTTCGCAGGCTTTCCATCTTTCACCACAGTGGCCCAAGTCTTTGGTGCAGGAGGTGGAGGAGGGGGAGGAGGTGCTGGCGCATTTTCAGTTGCCTTTCCCTTTCCCTTGTTCTTCTTGGGTTGTTGGGGAGTGGTGGGGATTGTTGTTGTTGTGATTGCTGGTACGACAGTAGTTGCTTTCAGGGTGCGGTGGATTGAATCCACTTTCCCAATCACAGTGTGGCTCATGGAGCCCAGGGAGGTTGAGATTTGGGTGGTGAGGTTGCTAACCATCATCTTGAGCTCAGCGATTTCCTTGTTCAGGTGTTCATTCTGTGCCATGAGGTGTTGGTTGACATCGTTTTGACTCATTGGGAGTGCAAAGTAGGTGGGAGTGCGTTTGGGAGGGGGAGCAGATTGCTGTTGGTTGCCAAAGGTTCTCTTTAACGGGCCAGCTGCGGATCTGGTCCTGGTCATTGGTTCTGGCTCGTAGGTGAGGTCAATTCCTCCCAAAGTGTTCCTAAATGATAGAGGATGTGTGGGGGAGTTGCCAGCTGAGGAGAAGAATGGTGGTGGGAGTGTAATCTTGCGAGCAAATGGTGCTGGGAGAGGTTTGGTGGTGGAGGAAATAGGGTCGCTGCTCATGATGTCAGGAGCATGCTGACTGACGTTCAGGAATCGGTTGGTGGCCATCATGGTAGGGCTGGAGGGAGGTGAAGATGGAGGCATGACGGGAAGTTCCGTAACGTCTTGCATTTCATCCCCGTGGGCCGATATGGTTCCGGAAGTTTTCGGAAGTTTTCGTGTAACGAATACTAAAATAAATTGCCGAGACAAATGTTGATTGGTCGTTGAAGACCGGAGGCTGATTGGGTTCCACCAATGGAATGTTCCAGAAGGTAGCAGGTGATGTGCTGTCAGTCAGAATTGCAATATTCCGAGATTTCTGGCGATTTTGGGCGATAAAATGAGTACTACTCGGGCGCCTGTGGGCCGATTTGGCTGAAACTAAAAATCCTGGGCCGTAGTATGTAGGCAGCGTGGATGTGCAAGTTTCAAGTCAATCGGACAAGAACTGGTTGACTGGCGACGATTTTGAGGGGGGGCTCGGCGGGTTTTTTTGGTGGGGTGAGCCCCAAAGAGGGGAAATGAAGGGGAAAATCACAACAACTTCTGCAATAGAAGAGATGGATTTCCCAGGAGGTGTAGAAGGGGGTAAAAGGGGGCACTGATTCCGAATATGAAGTCGGTTTGATGATATCTCTGTTGGTTGTGGAGTTATTTTCGAAAATTCGTCCTGGTAGAATGGTTGTCGCTGGTCCAGAGCATGTATTGTTGGACGTCTTTGCCATCCTCTTCTGCTGGGACTTCGGGAGCGTAATCTTGGTCAGGAGAGAAGGGAAGGTTGAAGGGAGGGATGCTGGTTTGTTGTGGTGGGAGGGCTGAGGAGGATGATTCCCCCATGTCAAGATCTTCTGCAAAAGCAGATAGTGCGGTGGAGCCAAAGAGAGCCATTTCTTTTGAGGGAGATAGGGTTCTGGCTGGTTGCGGTGAAGGGTCGGAGAGCTGACGCTTCCTGGGGATGGGGCCTTTCTTGCGGCCGTGCCCTTTGGTGAAGATGGGTGGCAGGCGCACGTCCACCAACTTAACAGGTGATGGGGAGGGTGAAGCTGAACGTCTGAGAGGTGTTTGTGGAGGATCCAGTGTGATTTCCTCGGGTTGCGACCGTGGAAATTGAAAGCGGGGTAAAGATGGTGATGAATGAAGCCGAAGGGTTACAGACTTTCTGCAGTGTGTAACGCCGTTGCAACGTATCTTTTGGAGTTTTGCAGGGATCTTTTGCGCGTGCAGGATGAGGTCCAATTTCCAATTTCCAATTTCATTTAATTTTAGACAGTCGCTAACCTAACTAGCTACTGAATGACACACGTATATGAAATACATGGTCTCATCCACCGCCAACCTCAACATCCCCGTAAACAAAACATAACATAAAGAAAATACAAAACATATCAAACATAACCAATACAACAAACTATATCAAGGAAATTTTATAATCGAATTTAAACCATCCGGATACAAAAGAAAAACTTCCCCCGCCCGGATTGCCTTATGATCAATTTATATTTAGCAAATTTGTATTAGATACACCATAGAGATACTTGTTGGTTGAAATTGTGGCCAGATTGTTCTTGCGAATGAAGTGCAAGAGGTCAATGTGGTTATTATTGAGGAGTATGGCTGAGTACCAATTGTGGCCCCAATTCGGTCGGGTGGTGCCATTGAGTGGGCAGGCGAGGGCTAGATGTGGAGAAGAATTGATAGCTCCACATTGGCATGCGGAGGGGGGACTAAGAGGATTTGGGTCCGCCTTGGTTTGTTGAGTGCGGAGGGTGGATATTGCTTTCGCCTGATTTCAGCGGAGGAATCGTATGATTGAAGGAGGATGGAGGGCAACGGGGGTTTCAGTTGTGAGTTGCCACATCTTGAGGAGGTTGAGTTTGGGTTGAAGACGGAGCCAACCCAGTGTGGTGCAGGTGTGTTTGCATGGCGGGAGGGATAGGCCTTGTTTGGCCATTTGATCAGCGATGTCGTTGCTGGGGATGTTTGTATGAGATGGAGTCCACTGGCCAAAAACTTCTGAATTGAGGTTGTTTAATGTGGATATATGTGCCAGTGTGTCTTTTAGGTATTGGCGATTGGAAGTACTGTTACCGGAAAGGGATAGGAGGGCGTTTTGATTATCAATGCAGAGATAGATAGTGGAATTATCCGCAGGCAAGTTATGGATTAGAAAGTATAGGGCTTCTTGGATGCCATGTATTTCTGCGTCTTCGTTTTCGCATTGATGTCCCAGGTTGCAATTGCCCTGGTGAGAGGAAGTGGTAATCCCGTATTGGATGTGTTGGATGTTCCAACCTGAGGCAGTAATGCGACTTTCAGCACGGGAACCATCGGAATATAAGATCCAGGCATTCACTAGACCATGTAGCCAGTCCATGTGGGATAGGGAGGCAGATTGTTTGGTGCCTTGGATGTGTATGTGGGATGGGTGTAGGAAGGGATGGGTGGGTAGGGAAAGATCTTCGATTGGGGCACCAATTAACAGCCTGGCAATCAACGAGCCAACCCGTTGTAGATCAGTGCCTTTGAATTCGGTGGGATGGAGGTGTTGTAATAATGTGTGGTGTAGGGGGTGTTTGGGGTTGCGGAGGATGCGTAGCCCGTAATGTTGAGTGCGCATGTCGAGTAGCAGGTTAAGTGGAGCTAACCCGGCTTCAGGTAACAGCTTGTGTATAGGAGAAAATTTGGAAAGGCCAGATATTAGCCTTGCAGCACGATGGTATGCTGGCGAAAGTCTGTCCAAGATGCTTTGTGATCCGGTCCACCATACCTCGGAGCCATATAGGGCTGCTGGGAGAATGATGGTGAGGGTGAGTTGATGGAGAAGGTTAGGAGTGGGTCCCTTGTCTTTGACTAGGTTATTTACCAAGTATAGGGAAGTTCTTAGTTGAGAAGCGGCTTGTTGACAATGTGAGTGGAAGTTAAGTCTTTGATCCAGTACAATGCCTAGGACTTTAATGTGAGGCGAAGGGGGGAATGTTTTGTTATTTAGCGTTATGGCTTGGGTTGATGGTTGACTGGTGAAGGGGGTGATGAGGTGAATTAACTCTGTTTGGATTCAGAAAATTTGATGTTGAGGAAGGAGGCACGTTTCTCCTTCGCCTTGTGTCTTTCCGCTAGGCGTATGGTGGCAAAGGCGGGTTTCTTGCTCATTTGTAGGGCGGTATCATCATCTATGTAGATGGTAGAAGTTTCGGAGGGATGTGGAATAAGCGGATCAAGTGCTGCAGCGTAGATGACGAAGGCAATGGATGTAAGTGGTGAGCCTTGTGGGAGTCCAACCATAAGTGGTTGGGGTGCTTCCAGTTCGTTATTGATTCAGAAGGCAAGTGTACGGTTGGAAGTGAAACTTTGCATCCATTTGATGCACCAGGGAGGGAAGGTGTAATGTTCCAAGATTTTTATTTGGTGGGGGTGGGATACGCAATTGAATGCTCCGTCAATGTCCGTTGCCAAAATGGATGGGCGGGAGGGACGTTTTATTGCCCTCTTGTCGTTGTGTGGAACGGGTATCAGCAGTTGTCTTTGTGCAGGGGTAAGAATGAAGTGAAGGGAATCAGTGGCAGAGATGCCTGTTCTGGCTCCAGTGTGGTGTGGTTGAATCGGGCCATTTAATGTTGCACATGTTTCAAGTTTTTGGGCAACTATTTTTTCAAGTAATTTGCCGAAGCAAGAAAGGAGAGAAACAGGGCGGTAGCTTTTAGGGGATGAATAATCCGCCTTGCTTGATTTGGGAATGGGAACGCAATGAGTTATCTTCCAGGAAGTTGGCATGATACCCAGGCGAAGGAGGTTATTGAAAAGAGAGGTGAGAATGGAGGGGCGAGCACAGTGGACTTCTCTAAGTGTGATGTAGTTGATCCCATCTGGACCAACTGCGGTGCGCATGTTCGATTTCTGGAGGAGGGAATCAATTTCCTCTTCCGTAACCAGAAAGGGGATGTATTCGGTATTGGTGGAGGGGGGGTAGAAAGTTTGGAGGGAAGTCGGGTGGAATGAGCTGCGGGGGGAAGAAGGTGCGACGAAAGGCTTTGCCGATTTCCTTGTTGGTTTCTTGTTTTTCAATAGGAGGAATGTTTGGCTTGTTGTGTGCAGTGCTTTTGTTTAAGAGGTTCCAGGCAGAGCTGGGGGTGATATCTTTGAGGGTGCGGTGCCAGTGGTCCCATTTGGCTAGCATTATTTCAGTTTTGTATTCCTTCCTTATGGAGTTGGTGAGGGATCGCCAGTGAGGTGGGGCGTTGGGTTTCCGTGCTCGTGATTCTGCCCATGAAAGTTTTCTTTTCAGGGCTTTGAGATTGGGTGTCCACCAAGATTTAGAATATGTTCAAGGTTTTGAGAGGGGTACCATTGAGTCTATAGCTAGATTGATCACATTCGTGATATGGGTGAGGGTGAGATTGGCTTTCTCCGCATTGGAGAAATTGAAGGGGATGGCTGCTTCTTGGATAATGTTGTGGAATAGGGGCCAATTTGTTTTGGAAAATAAACGTCGGCTGGAATATTCCGGAAGATCAATGTAGAGTGTGGTGTTTAATGAAACATGGTCGGAATTGTGTGTGCAATTGGGGGGGGGCTGACCAGGGTCCACAGATGTCAGTTAGACCTCTTACCATGGTGAGGTCGACGATGCTGGGTCTTTGTCCATTTCTGGGGAAGTGGGTAAGGATGCCTGGTTTGTTGAGGAGGCGGAAGTTGTTAGTTTCCAGCCAGTTTGTGATTTGTTCCGTTAGCGCAATGCGGTGCGAAAAGAGATGTTGTTAATTTTCGGTGATGGGGCCGTACCACCAAGGGTGGTGGAGGTTGAAGTCCCCTGCGAGAATTGTGTTCTGATGGAAATGATGTGAAAGAAGTGGGAGGTGATTATCGTTGGAACTGGTACATGGTTGAATGTAAATGTTGCAGATTTCGCAGGTAAGATGAGGAATTCTGATGAGAATTGAAATGATGTTGGGGTTGGGCGAAAGTGTGGTGATTATTTTTGTGTTTTTTAAATTTTTCTTAATATAGATAATAACTTTAGGTGACAAGGAGGGGTAATATGCATCCACAGTTCTGGAATTTGGTGGAAGTGAATTATGGTCAAGCCATGGTTCCTGTAGCATGAGAATGAGGATATGTTGAGAACGGTCGAAGGAGGAGATGACTGAAAGAGTAGAGGCCTGTCCTTTGGCGCAGTTCAGCTGCTGTACCATGGCTATGCCTGTTATAGGGGGTTGTGCCTCCATTAAGCGTTGGTGGTGTTAATTCGGGAGGATTTGAGGCTCTCTGTGAGCTTGGTATATGCAATGTAGACCTTGCGTTCATAAGCTTTGTGGCCTTGATTGCAGTTAGCGAAGCGAATGGGTGGATGGGTGCATTTAATTCCAGCCGGACATCCTGCTGAAATGCAGGGGTGTTTGATGGTTTCGTGGGCTTCTGCGCAAATCGTACATTTGAAGTCCTTTTTGCAAGTTTGTTGCTGGTGGCCAAATTCTTGACACTTTCGGCATTGGGTAGTGGGGGACACCGCAATATATTCCTGGATGCGGCAGAACGAGTTGAAGAGGGGGATTTGGTGGAGGCCTAAGGTCTCCATGGTGAATTTTTGCGGGAGTGCGATGACGATGGCTGAGTGAGTTTTGTTGGCCCTTGCTTCCGGTGTGGTGAGCCATCTGGGGACTTGGGCGAGGGTGAAGGTGGGAACTGAGATAGACATTTGTTCCGCTACTTCAGCCATGGTGTTCTTGGTGGGGATGCCATGGATGATGAATTTGGACCATTTGGAGTTAGGTCGAGCTTCAGAGAGGGGGATGTTGAGCAGAGTGCAAGCTGTTTCAATTTCCTTGTTGTAGGCTGAACAGATTTGTTCGGCAGATTCATCGGGGCGAGTAGTGAGAACGAAGTTGTGTCTTGCAGTTTTGGTGCAGATGAGGATCGACGTGTTTCGTGGGGCGAGTTCCTTGTTGATGGCGGCGAGGAGGGAATTGTTGGTAAGAGCTGGGGGGAGGTCGCCAGAGGTTTCCAGTATGATCTGACGGTTGATTGCCGTGAATTGGGGTTGGAAGAGCTTGGGGGGAAGGGCCTTCTTCTTCTTGTTGCCCTTGTTGACTTTAGTGAACGGGGCTGCGGGAGCGTTGGCTGCTTGTGCATAGGTCATGGGCTTGCCATTGTTTAGCAGTGGGGTCTGAGGTTTTGGGCTGCCTGATGCAACACAACTGCCGAAGAAACCAAAATGTTATGTTATCCCTCCTCGACTCAGCCTCAGAAACGGCTGATATAGTTATTATTCAAGAACCTTTTGTTATGCCCGATACTTCTCCTGACGCACCACCAAACTCATGGACATCAATATCACATGGGTCATTCGCAAGGATGATTCCAAGCAGCATTAACCGCCCTCGAACCATGACTTTTATATCCAAATCCAACCTCTTCCTGAAATATCAGCCAAGACCCGACATCATCAATAACGAAGATGTACAGGCCATAGAGCTGTCAACCCCCTCCATTCCTGCTTTTACCCTCCTTAACATCTACAATGAACAACCTGCAGCATCACAACGAGTTCCTGACAGCCACCCACAATACACGGTTGAACGTGTACTTGTGGGACTAAAGCTACCAGAACGCTGTATCATGGCAGGTGACTTCAATGCCCACCACCCTCTCTGGGACTCACGAGTCCGTTCACCAAAACGACATGAAGCACTCCTAGCTATACTAGAAGAGTTCAACTATACCCTCATTAACGAGCCTGATATTTATACCTACAATTACCCTACAGGCACTGGCAGATCCGTTTTGGATCTTGCCTTCTCCTCCTCACCGATGACAGACTTGATTATGAACTGGGCAGTCATGGAAGACCTTGCAACAGGATCCGACCATGAAGTTGTTCAGTTTGAAATTGCCTCTGACTCTTTGGAATGTGCCCCCCCACCATCAACGGAACAATTTAATTGGGCCAAGGCGGACTGGGACGGCTTCCAACAAACTTTCACCCTCTCCTCCATCACCACTAAAGACACCTGGGAGTTCCTACACTCCCACCCAACCCATTCAAACCTAGACGAAGCAGCTCAACACCTACGAGATTCAATCATAGCAGCTGCCCACATCCATGTACCCAAACGAAAACCATCACCCTTCGCCAAACCTTGGTGGAATGAAGACATCAAAGAAGGACGCAGACACATGAAAACAGCCCTCAGGGACTGGAGAACAGATCAGACTCCAGCCATGTGGCGAAGATTCAAAAACTTGAGAACATCCTACTTCCGACGAATCCGAACAGCAAAGAGTGAACACTGGAATACATTCCTGGAAGAAGCTCACGGAAAAGATGTCTTCACAGCAATGAGGTACACCAAGCCACGCAGATGTGAACGCACCCCCACCCTACACAATCCCACCACACTCCAAGAGTCCAAAACCTTTGAAGAGAAAGCCAATCTCTTCCGAGCAACTCTATTCCCTCCCCCTCCCTCCGTGGAACTTGATGAACCTGTTCCAGCAGGAAAACACAAGATCCCATGGAAAGACCTCACCAACGATGAGATTCGGAAAGCAATCATGACCTCAGCACCAAAGAAAGCCCCTGGACCAGATGGAATTGGCTTCCTATGCATTCAAAAAGCATATCAAGTTGACCCGACCCAGTTCAACTCCTTCTACAAAGCCACCATGAAAGCAGGATACCACCCAACCATATGGCGTGAAGCTACAATTGCAATCATCAGAAAGGCCAATAAACCTGACTATACGATAGCAAAAGCCTACCGACCAGTATCACTCCTCAACTGCCTCGGCAAAGTCTCAGAAAAGATCATAGCAACCCGATTAGCATTTATGGCAGAAAGATATCACCTTCTCCATAGATGGCAAATTGGAGGTCGACCAAAAAGATCAGCTGTGGATGCTTGCATGCTTATCAGCACGCTTGCCGATGCAGCCAAAAAGAAAGGCCTAACACTCTCTGCACTTTGCATGGACGTGAAAGGTGCATATGACTTTGTATTCAAACGACGACTGATCAAGACCATGATAGAACTGGACCTCCCACTTCCCATCTGCCGATGGGTGGACTCCTTCCTCAGCAATCGAACAGCCTGTATGGCATTCGACGGTGAAATTGAAGCCATGGCACCCATTCAAACTGGAATCCCACAAGGATCCCCCACCTCCCCTATCCTCTTCCTCCTCTACCTGGCTCCTTTGTTCAACGAGCTAGAAGAAAAATATCCTGATTCCACCTGCCCCAGCTATGTTGATGATGTGGGCCTTCTGGTTACAGGAAAGTCTGAAGCAGAAAACTCTCGAACACTGGAAGCAATGGCACTCACCTCCTCCGAATGGGGTGAGAAAAATGCCTTATACTTTGACAATCCAAAGACAGAACTCACTCACTTCCACTCCAGACGAACAACTGACACCTCTGATGAAGCCAAAGTCACAATGCCTGATGGCAATGTGATTGAGGCTGCAGATGTCCAGCGTTGGCTGGGTGTCTGGTTTGACCGCAAACTCACATTCAAGCATCATGTGAAGACCAAAGCTGCCTCCGCACTTCGAGCCTTCATGGCTATCTCCCGTCTCGCAAGCACAGAAAAAGGACTGAGTTACAAAGCACTCCGCCAACTCTACCAAACCTGTGTAGCCACCATCAGTGACTTCGGAGCTGAAGTATGGTGGAACGGGCAGATTGGACTCAGCAACACCATCCAGAAAGTCCAGAATCAAGCAATGCGCAAGATTGCTGGAGCCTTCAGAACATCACCTGTCCATGCCCTGGAAGCAGAGACAGGACTTCTCCCTACCCCAATCAGATTGGACGAGTTGCAAAGGAAATATGCACTCCGAGTCCTTTCCCTACCCAACACCCATCCCATCACCTCCCTCTGCCCTGATTCCTGGCCTTCAACCCAGGAAAACAACAACCCAGATAGCTCCAACAACACTCCATGGCACCAAACCACCACCTCCCCCAAATACGAAACAAGACTACATAGGATACTGGCATCTACCAACAAATGGATCCAGCCACAATCAGAGATTGAATGCGTAGACAATCTGGCATGTCCACCATGGCACCAAAACACCATAGACATCTACATTGACCCTTCAGACAAAGACGCAGCAGCAGAAAACCATCGGAACCACACAGCTGGAGACAGTACTAGGACTGATCGCCTAGTATTCTACACTGATGGCTCCCTCCTGGAAGGCAAAACAGGAGCTGGAGTTGCTGGTTTCCGCAGAGGTCACTCTGTGGTCAACAAATCCTTCCACCTCGGCAAAGAAAATGAAGTCTTCGACGCAGAACTTTATGGTATTGCAAAAGCCACTAAGCATGCAATCCTACAAGTACAACGATCAACTCACCTGACAAACGATGTCTACATCTACTGCGACAACCAAGCAGCAGTACAACGAATGACAACACCCCTCCCTATGCCAGGCCAACACCTGGTCATTGAAGCCCGCAACAACTTGCTTCAACTTGAAGACAGTGGCATCAAAACCCATGTTTATTGGGTACCAGGACATGTCAACGTTGCCGGCAACGAGCTAGCTGATAAGCTCGCCAAGATAGGAGCCCAAGGAACCAGGATAGAATCAGATGTCCTCACCTCCATCACATACCTCAAGAGAAACATCAAGGAACACTCCCTGACGACATGGAAAGCCAAATGGAAGCAGGCAAAAAAAGGCCGCAGCTACTACGGACAACCAGCACTGAAACCAAGTGCCCCGCTGAGGGGAAACATCCCCAGAAGAACAGCCTCCACCATCACTCAAATGAGAACCGGACATGGATACACCAAATCCTACCTTGCCAGAATCCCTACCAACAACATTGAAGACACTAAATGCAAATGTGGCTTTGATAACCAAACACCACAACACCTACTGCTAGAATGTGGCCAGGAACCACTTCCTGCCCATCGCAAAGCACTCAAAGCAGCCCTCAAACCAATGCCACTCACATGGAGAACTGCAATGCACACCAATGCCGGCCTGGCTGCCACCATTGAAACATTCCTCACACCTACCCAAATCGCTACCAGAAATTGGACCCTGGAACGACAAGAAGACAACAGGTATTCCCACCAAGGAATTTACCTCTACAACGACGAAGAGGAAGAAAACGAAGGAGAAGGAGAGAACGGCTAGAAAGAACGGGCTACAGGCCCAAAGCATGCGATGGTGAAGGACGATAGAAAACTGATGAAGACCCTGAAAGTGGGGTGAGATGGAACATGACCGTGTGGAGGATTTCTGATTATGAAACTGTTTGAGTATTTCCCTATGATTTTACCCTGTCGATTGTTATTCCGTTCGTTTCTACTGTTCGGTAGAACTTTGAGATAAATTGTTATTTCCTCTTTTGTTATCTTTTATGTTATTTGTTTTTGATTTACTTTTCTTATGTTTTTCGCGAAAGATATCTGATGTGGATATCTACTAACTAGTTGGTTCATGTTCGCGGAGGATTTTCTTTTGTTAGTTATTGTGCGGTCATGGGGGTTTCCTTTCACTGTATGCCATATCCGTTACGGATTTATGCAATATGAGCAATAAATAAATAAATAAATGAGGTTTTGGGCTGTTTGGGGTGGTTTTTGCTGTTGGTTGTTGGTAGGTGCGGGAACGTGGGCAGGTTGACTGGTATTTTTGTCAATCGTCTGCAAAGATCTGGCCATGTTGTTGAGGGTGGTGGAAAGTTTTCCGACCATTTCTTGAAGGATCTTGGTTTGATCCGTGAGCCTGAGGATGTCATTTTCCTGCGTGGCTACTTTGGCGAGGAGGTGGGTGTTGTTTTCCTTAGTTTGTGCATTGAGGCGAGCAAAGCTGGATTTTAAAAGCCAGGCTGTGAATTGTTCAGTGTTTCCTTCTTCAGGGATTTCAGGCATGTAGTCCTCCGTGGCCGAAAAGTCACGGAGCCAGTTGGGGGTGGAGTCGTCAGGGAGTTCATGCATCAGGGCTTCGTCCTGATATTGTGAGTCTGTAGTGAGGCCTTGAGGGCCATTGTCAAAGAGGGATTGCGCGGTGGAGGGTCCAGGTTGTGCCATTTTAGTGGGTGATCCTGAGCGAGCGGGGGCTGGTGAGGGATTTGAGAGGGTTCTTTTCTTGCCGATGAGGGGGAGGGTGAAGTTGGTGCCAAAAGTCACCAGCTTCACGGGAGATGGGGAGGGTGTGCGGGATCTCCTGGGAGGAGTTTGGGGCGGATCCAGGATGATTTGGGGCAGAGCGCCCGATGGAAAGATGCGAGTGCAGGGAAGTGGTGAGAAATGAAGCCGAAGAGTTAAAGACTTTTTGCGGTGTGTAACGCCGTTGCAACGTAGAATTGGAGTTTTGCAGGGATCTTTTTGCTCGTGCAGGATGAGGTCCAATTTCCAATTTCCAATTTCAATTTATTTTAGACGATAGCTAACCTAACTAGCTACTGAATGGCACACGTATAGAAAAATACATGGCCTCATCCACCGCCAACCTCAACTTCCCCAATAAACATAACATAACATGAAAGAAAATACAAAACATATAACGCAACCAACTCAAAGGAACTTATTTTTAAGAAAATTATAATCGCACTTTAACCATCCGGATACAATAGAAAACTTCCCCCGCCCGGATTCCCTTAAAGTCAATTTATATTTAGCAGATTCGAATTCGAAACCTTATAAAGGTACTTGTTTGTAGAAATTGTAACCAGCTCATTCTCTCGAATGAAATGTAAGAGATCGATGTGATTGGTGTGGAGGAGAATAGCTGAGTACCAATCTTGGCCTCAGTTCGGGCGGGTGTTGCCATTAAGTGGGCAAGCTAGAGCAAGATGTGGGGAGGAGTTTATGGCTCCGCATGCGCATGTAGTAGGAGGATTAAGGGGATTTGGGTCCACCTTAGTTTGCTGGGTGCGAAGTGTGGAAATGGCTTTTGCCTGATTGCGGCGAAGAAAGCGTGTAACTGGAGGAGGGTGAAGGGCAACTGGGGTTTCAGTTGTGAGTTGCTACAGTTTGAGGAGGTTGAGTTTGGGCTGGAGGCGAAGCCATCCCAGGGTGGTGCATGCGTGTTTGCATGGCGGGAGGAGAAGGCCTTGTTTGGCCATTCGATCTGCGATTTCATTGCCAGGGATGTTTGTGTGTGATGGAGTCCATCGACCAAAGACTTCGGAATTGAGGTTGTGTAATGTGGATATATGCGCGAGTGTATCTTTAAGATATTGGCGATTGGAAGTACTGTGACCGGAGAGAGATAATAAGGCATTTTGATTATCGACGCGGAGGTAAATGATGGAATTGTCAGCGGGTAAATTGTGAAGTAGGAAATGCAAGGCTTCCTGTATGCCATGTATTTCCGCGTCCTCGTTTTCACATTGGTGGCCCAAGTTGCAGTTGCCTTGGTGGGAGGAGGTAGTAATTCCGTATTGGATGTGTTGAATGTTCCAGCCAGAGGCAGTGATGCCGCTCTCTGCACAGGAGCCATCCGAATATAGAATCCAGGCATCTGTGAGGCTGTATAGCCAATCCAGGTGGGTGAGGGAGGCAGATAGTTTAGTGCCTTCAATGTGTATGTTGGCTGGCTTGAGGAAGGGGTGGATGGGTAGGGAAAGATCTTCAAGGGGGGCGCCAATCAAGAGTTTCGCAACAAGGGAGCCCACTCGTTGAAGCCCAGTGCCTTTGAATTCACTTGAGTGGAGATGTTGTAGTAACGTGTGGTGCAAGGGATGTTTGGGATTGCGGAGGATGCGTAGTCCATAGGATTGGGTGCGCATGTCAAGCAGGAGGTTGAGCAGAGCAAGGCCAGCTTCTGGTAGCAGTCTGTATATGGGTGTGAATTTTGGGAGGCCAGATATGAGTCTCGCGGCCCGGTGATATGAAGGTGCGAGTCTGTCCAGGATGCTCTGAGAACCGGTCCACCATACTTCGGAGCCATATAGCGCTGCTGGGAGAATGATGGTGAGAGTGAGTTGGTGAAGTAGGTTGGGGGTGGGTCCCTTGTCCTTGACTAAATTGTTCACCAAGTAAAGGGAGGTACGTCAACCTGAAGCTGCTTGCTGGCAGTGTGTGTGAAAATTAAGCCTCCGGTCAAGCAATATGCCGAGGGTTTTGATATGGGGGGAAGGAGAAATCTCTTTCTTATTAAGCGAAATTGTTTGGGTTGCTGGATGGGAGGTGAAATGGGTGATGAGGTGAATTAGCTCTGTTTTGGATTCAGAAAATTCAATATTTAAGTAAGAAGCGCGTTTTAATTTGGCTTGATATCGTTCCGCCAGACGTATGGTGGCAAAGGCAGGTTTTTTACTCATTTGTAGTGCTGTGTCGTCATCAATATAGATGGTGGAAATTTCGGAAGGGTGGGGAGTGAGAGGGTCCAGTGCTGCGGCGTAAATGACAAAAGCAATGAATGAAAGGGGCGAGCCTTGTGGTAGGCCGATTGTGAGGGGTTGGGGGGGTTCCAGTTCATTATTGATCCTGAAAGCCAGTGTGCGGTTGGATGTGAAACTACGCATCCATTTAATACACCAAAGGGGGAATGTGTAGTGTTCGAGGATTTTTAATAAATGAGAATGGGATACGCAGTTGAAGGCGCCGTCGATGTCCGTTGCTAGGATAGAAGGGCGGGAAGGGCGCTTTATTGCTCTCTTGTCGTTGTGTGGAACCAGTATTAGCACTTGTCTTTGCGCTGGGGTGAGAATGAAGTGTAGGGAATCAGTGGCAGATACGCCCGTTCTGGCGCCTGTGTGGTGAGGTTGAATGGCCCCATTTAATGTTGCGCAGGTTTCAAGCTTCTTGGCGACAATTTTCTCCAGGAGTTTGCCAAAGCAGGAAAGGAGAGAAACAGGGCGGTAGCTCTTGGGAGATGAGTAATCCGCTTTGTTTGATTTGGGAATGGGGACGCAATGGGTGATTTCCCAGGAATGTGGCATGATTCCTAGGCGTAGCAAGTTATTGAAGAGTGAGGTGAGGATGGCGGGGCGTGCGCGGTGGACTTCTCTGAGTGTAATGTAGTTGATGCCATCAGGCCCTACAGTGGTGTGCATGTTTGATTTTTGGAGGAGGGTTTCTATTTCTTTTTCCGTGACGAGGGAAGAAATAGATTCCGTATTGGAGGAGGGAGGGGGTAGGAAATTAGGGGGAAAGTCGGGTGGGGTGAGTTGAGGGGGGAAGAAGGTGTGGCGAAAAGCTTTGCCGATTTCTTCATTGCTCTCCTGGTTTTCAATGTGTGGAATGTTGGGTTTATTGCGAGCAGTGTTTCTGTTGATCAGGTTCCAGGCTGAGCTGGGGGTGAGGTCCTTGAGGGTGCGGTGCCAGTGGTCCCATTTGGCTAGCATGACTTCCGTCTTATATTTTTTTCTTATGGAGTTGGCAAGGGGTCGCCAGTGGGGAGGGGCATTTCGTTTCCTTGCTTGTGATTCTGCCCATGATAATTTTCTTTTTAGGGCTTTTAGCTTGTGTGTCCACCAGGATTTGGAATATGTTCGCAGCTTGGAAAGGGGTACTGTTGAATCTATGGCCAGATTGATTGTGCCTGTGATGTGAGCGAGAGTGAGGTTGGCCTTCTCCTCATCCATGTAATTGAAGGGAATGGCTGCGTCTTAGATGATCTGATGGAAGAGGGGCCAATCTGTTTTCGAATAGAGTCGTCTGCTTGCGTATTCAGGAGGGTGGATGTAGAGGGTGTTGTGTAGGGAAACATGATCGGAGTTGTGGGTGCAGTTGGAAGGGGCTGACCAGGGGCCACAGAAGTCGGTGAGGCCTCTTACCATGGTGAGGTCGACAATGCTGGGTCTTTGTCCGTTTCTGGGGAAGTGGGTGAGGATTCCTGGGGTGTTGAGTAGGCGGAAGTTGTTGGCTTCCAGCCAGTTGGTGATTTGCTCCGTGAGGGCAATTCGATAGGAAAATAGGTGCTGATAATCTTCGGCTATAGGGCCATACCACCAGGGGTGGTGGAGATTGAAGTCCCCAGCTAGGATTGTGTTCCGATGGAAATGATGCGTAAGAAGAGGAAGATGGAAATGATTAGCACTGCTGCGTGGTTGTATATACATATTGCAGACTTCAAAAGTAAGATGAGGAATCTTAATTAAAATAGAGATTATGTTGGTGTTTGGTGAAAGTGTGGTGATTATTTTTTTATTTTTTAGATTTTTCTTAATATAAATAATTACTTTCGGTGATGGAGAGGGATAATACGCGTCCGCCGTTTTAGAAATGGGTGGGAGAGTATTGTGATCGAGCCATGGTTCCTGTAGCATGAGAATAAAGATGTGTTGAGAGTGATCGAGGTGTGCGATTGCTGAGAGAGTGGAGGCCTGTCCTTTGGCGCAGTTCAGCTGCTGCACCATGGCTATGCCTGTTGTGGATGGTTGTGCCGGCATTAAGCGTTCGTGTTGTTAAGTCGTGAAGATTTAAGGCTCTCAGTGAGCTTGGTGTAGGCGATGCAGACTTTGCGTTCATATGCTTTGTGTCCTTGGTGGCAGTTAGCGCAACGGATGGGGGGATGGGTGCATTTAATGCCGGTTGGGCAGCCTGCGGTGGAGCAGGGGTGTTTGATGGTTTCGTGGGCTTCCGTGCAAATTGCGCATTTAAAATCCTTTTTGCAAGTTTGTTGGTGGTGTCCGAATTCCTGGCATTTTCGGCATTGAGTGGTGGGGGAGACTGCGATGTATTCCTGAATACGGCAGAAGGAATTAAAAAGGGGAATTTGGTGAAGGCCCTGGGTTTCCATAGTGAATTTCTGGGGGAGGGCAATGACAATGGCGGAGTGAGTCTTGTTTGCTCTGGCTTCCGGTGTTGTGAGTCATCTGGGAACTTGTGCGAGGGTGAAGGTGGGAACCGAAATGGACATTTGTTCTGCTACCTCGGTCATTGTTGCTTTGGTAGGGATGCCATGAATGATGAACTTGGACCATTTTGAATTGGGTCGAGCTTCGGAAAGAGGGATGTTCAGTAAGGTGCAGGCCGTTTCAATTTCCTTGGAGTAGGCTGAGCAAATTTGTTCAGCGGATTCGTCGGGACGGGTAGTGAGAACGAAGTTGTGTCTTGCGGTTTTAGTGCAGATGAGGATGGAGGTGTTGCGTGGGGCAAGTTCCTTGTTGATAGCGGCGAGGAGGGAATTGTTGGTTAGGGCTGCTGAGAGGTCACCGGAGGTTTCCAAGATGATTTGGCGATTAATTGCTGTGAATTGTGGTTGGAAAAGCTTTGGGGGAAGGGCCTTCTTTTTCTTGTTTCCCTTACTGACTTTGGTGAAGGGGTCCGCAGGGGCGTTAGCTGCTTGAGCGTACGTCATGGGTTTTCCATTGTTTAGCAGGGGGACCTGGGGTTTTTGTGCTGGTGGAAGGGGTTTTGATTGTGGTTTGCTGGTTGTTGCGGAGGAGTGGGCGGGTTCATCAGCAAAATGAATTATTTTCTCCCTGAGCTCCAGGAGGCTCGGGATCGCCAGGAGGCTTGGGAGACCCGTGGAGAATATGTGCCTACCTGGAGGAGCGATTCGCGACCAACCTCCTCAGGGAGGCACACGGAGGAGCAGCAGGCACTCCAGGAGACTCTAGGAGATCGATATAGGCGCTCCCAGCGTGCCATGGAGAGCTGTGGAGAAGCATAAGTTACACCTGTCACCCTTCTCAATTCACTGATGTCACGCTGTCACTCAAGTTTTGGAGAATATTTTGAATATTATTATTGACTATCTAAAGGATCTCTATACATCGAACAAGCCCCCGCATCCTCCTGCCTGCCCTACTGCATCCTACTCCTCCTATTCCGAGCCTGCTGCTGAGCTTGCAGTGGAGTCGATTCGGAGGCAGGCAAACAGCCAATTCAGCCGTGGATTCGGAGGCTCAGAAACAGCCGATTCGGAGGCAGGAAAGCACGGGATTCGGAGTCTATTCAGGAGTCAATTCGGCAGTCAATTCGGCAGGATTCAGAGGCTTAGAAACAGCTGATTCGGAGTCTATTCAGCAGTCAATTCAGCAGTCAATTCAGCAGGATTCGGAGGCTTAGAAACAGCCGATTTGGAGTCTATTCAGGAGTCTATTCGGCAGTGGATTCGGAGGCTCAGAAACAGCCGATTCGGAGTCTATTCAGGAGTCTATTCAGCAGTCAATTCAGCAGGATTCGGAGCCTTAGAAACAGCCGATCCTGAGTCTATTCAGGAGTCTATTCAGCAGTGGATTCGGAGGCTCAGAAACAGCCGATTCGGAGTCGATTCGGAGTCTATTCAGGAGTCAATTCAGCAGTCAATTCGGAGTCTATTCAGGAGCCGATTCAGCAGTGGATTCGGAGGCTCAGGAACAGCCGATTCAGGAGTCTATTCAGCAGTTAATTCAGCAGTCAATTCAGCAGGATTCGGAGGCTTAGAAACAGCCGATTCGGAGTCTATTCAGGTGTCGATTCAGCAGTGGATTCGGAGGCTCAGACACAGCTGATTCGGAGTCCATTCAGGAGTCTATTCGGCAGTGGATTCGGAGTCTATTCAGCAGTCTATTCAGCAGTCAATTCAGCAGGATTCGGAGGCTTAGAAACAGCCGATTCGGAGTCTATTCAGGAGTCAATTCAGCAGTGGATTTGGAGGCTCAGAAACAGCCGATTCGGAGTCAATTCAGGAGTCAATTCGGCAGTGGATTTGGAGTCTATTCAGGAGTCTATTCAGCAGTCAATTCAGCAGTCAATTCGGCAGTGGATTCGGAGTCTATTCAGGAGTCTATTCAGCAGTCAATTCAGCAGTCAATTAGGAGTCTATTCAGGAGTCAATTCAGCAGTGGATTCGGAGGCTCAGAAACAGCCGATTCGGAGCCTTAGAAACAGCCGATCCTGAGTCTATTCAGGAGTCTATTCAGCAGTGGATTCGGAGGCTCAGAAACAGCCGATTCGGAGTCGATTCGGAGTCTATTCAGGAGTCAATTCAGCAGTCAATTCGGAGTCTATTCAGGAGTCAATTCAACAGTGGATTCGGAGGCTTGGAAGCAGTTGATTCAGCAAGGGGATTGACGGGCCTATTCAGAGTTAGCTACTGTACAAAACGCGTTGATGGAGGAGTTGGAGGGGAGAAGGTATGGGCGTAGCAAAGGGGGTTAAAAGGGGGTGGGTGAATAGGGGTGGGCGGCGTGGGTGGGTTGGGGCAGCAACGGGGAGTTGAAAGAAATTCTTCTAAGTCCCTAAGCGAGATCCAATAGTCTGCGATTCAGGGAGTCTCTTGCAGTGGTGTTGAGGTCCAGGAGTGGGATGGAGGCTCAGCATCGTGCCTTTGGCTCATGGAGGATAAAGCATATCTCGGGAGAAGCCATATCCTCCGGAAGATGCAGGTCGGGCGCTCGTGCCTCCAGGTGCCCTGGGAGCGCACGGAGCACCTGGAGGAGATTGCCTCCCCGGGAGACGTGCCCATGCTCCTGGAGGCGTTAATTATTTTTACTGATGTTGGTTGGTGTTCTTTTCAATATTGCGAAGAACTTCAGCCATGTTGTTAAGGGTGGTGGAGAGTTTTCCGACCATTTCTTGAAGGATCTTAGTCTGATCCGTGAGCCTGAGGATGTCATTTTCCTGCATGGCTACTTTGGCGAGGAGATGGGTGTTGTTTTCCTCGGTCTGCGTGTTCAGGCCAGCGAAGCTGGATTTTAGGAGCCAAGCTGTGAATTGCTTGGTGTTGCCATCGTCGGGAATTTCAGGCATGTAATCCTTTGTAGCAGAGAAGTCGCGGAGCCAGTTGGGGGTAGAGTCGTCAGGGAGTTCCTGCATTAGGGCTTCGTCAATGTATTGTGAATCAGTAGTGAGGCCCTGAGGGCCAGTATCAAATAGGGATTGAGCGGTGGAGGGTCCAGGTTGAGCCATCCTGGTGGGTGATCCTGAGCGAGCGGGAGCCGCTGATGGATTGGAGAGGGTTCTTTTCTTGCCAATAAGGGGGAGGGTGAAGTTGGTGCCAAAGGTCACCAGCTTCACAGGAGATGGGGAGGGTGTGTGGGATCTCCTGGGGGGAGTTTGGGGCGAATCCAGGATGATTGGGGGCAGAGCGCCCGATGAAAGGGTTTGAGTGCGGGGAAGTGGTGAGAAATGAAGCCAAAGAGTTAAAGACTTTTTGCAGTGTGTAACGCCGTTGCAACGTAGAATTGGAGTTTTGCAGGGATCTTTTTGCTCGTGCAAGATGAGGTCTAATTTCCAATTTCCAATTTCATTTAATTTTAGACAGTCGCTAACCTAACTAGCTACTGAATGACACGCGTATATAAAATACATTGTCTCATCCACCGCCAACCTCAACTACCCCGTAAACACAATAAAACATATAAGAAAATACAAAACATAACAACATAACCAAACCAACCAAACCAACCAAAATATTATATAAGGAAATTTCATAATCAAACTTAAACCAACCAGATACAAAAGAAAAACTTCCCGCGCCCGGATTGCCTTATGATCAATTTATATCTAGCAAATTCGTGTTTGATACACCATAAAGATATTTGTTTGTTGAAATAACAGCCAAATTGTTTTCGCGAATGAAATGTAAAAGATCAATGTGATTCGTATTGAGGATGATGGCTGAATGCCAGTCGTTGCCCCAATCTAGGCGAGTAGTGCCATTGAGTGGACAAGTAAGGGCAAGATGTAAAGAGGAATTAATAGCCCCACATTGACATAGAAAAGGGGGCGTGAAAGGATTTGGATCCGCCTTGGTTTGTTGAGTACGGAGGGTGGAAATTGCTTTTGCCTGATTTTTTCATGGATAGGGTCAGGCACATGTGCGGTGTTAAGGATTAGTTATTGTTTTATTTCGTTATGTTTCTTTGTGATTCGGTTGGGTTGTTTCGAATGGTTGAGTCATGGATGAGTCATAGAAAGGGGAAGATTGGGTATATAAGCGATGGATTTCCGCGGTTGTGACTGTTTCTTTCCTTTCTCTCCTTAAGCAACGTTTCTTACTTTACTTCTACTGTTATCAAAATATCATCTCTGTTTCTACCTCAGAAACATCATCGTCGCTGTCGCTGCCATCCCCCCAGAATCACCTCGATTCTTACCCTCTGTGAGGCCTGTGGAAAACATTGTATTATCATTGTAGCGCAGTCTTTTTCAAGTAGCACTGCTCACCTTTGGGGATACCAAAGGGCTTGACGAGACCTCGCTCCCTGAGAGATTTCGGCGAAGGAAGCGTACGACTGGAGGAGGGTGGAGGGCAACAGGAGTTTCAGTTGTGAGTTGCCATAATTTGAGAAGGTTGAGTTTGGGTTGGAGGCAAAGCCATCCCAGTGTGGTGCAAGTATGTTTGCATGGTGGGAGGTAAAGGCCTTGTTTGGCCATTTGGTCCGCGATTTCGTTACTGGGGATGTTTGTGTGCGATGGGGTCCAGCGGCCAAAGACCTTAGAATTGAGATTGTTTAATGTGGAAATATGCGCCAAGGTATCCTTTAGGTATTGGCAATTGGAAGTGCTGTTACCGGCAAGTGATAATAAGGCATTTTGATTGTCAATACAGAGGTAGATGGTAGAATTATCAGCGGGTAAATTGTGAATTAAGAAATGTAAAGCTTCTTGGATGCCATGTATTTCTGCATCTTCGTTTTCGCAGCGGTGGCCCAGGTTGCAATTGCCCTGGTGTGAGGAGGTGGTAATACCATATTGTATGCGTTGGATATTCCAACCAGAAGCAGTGATGCCGCTTTCCGCGCGGGAGCCATCCGAATATAAGATCCAGGCGTCGGCTAAGCCATGGAGCCAATCCATGTGAGTTAAAGAGGCAGATTGTTCGGTGCCTTGAATGTGTATGTGGGATGAGGCTAGGAAGGGGTGGGTGGGTAGGGACAGGTCTTCGAGTGGTGTGCCCGTTAACAGTCTGGTGATTAGGGAACCGACTCGTTGGAGTCCTGTTCCTTTAAATTCGGTGGGATGGAGGTGCTGTAACAATGCTTTGTGTAGGCAGTGTTTGGGATTGCGGAGAATGCGTAGTCCATAGAGCTGGGTGCGCATGTCAAGTAGTAAATTGAGTGGGGCTAGTCCAGCTTCGGGTAATAATTTATTTATAGGAGTGAATTTTTATAGGCCAGATATTAGCCTTGCGGCGCGGTGGTATGAGGTTGAAAGTCTGTCTAGAATGCCTTGTGAACCAGTCCACCATACCTCGGAACCATATAGGGCTGCTGGGAGAATGATGGTGAGGGTAAGTTGGTGCAATAAATTGGGCGTGGGTCCCTTGTCTTTGACTAGGTTGTTTACCAGGTAAAGGGAGGTTCGCAAGCGTGAAGCGGCTTGTTGGCAGTGCGAGTGGAAGTTGAGTCTTTGGTCAAGTAATATGCCTAAGACTTTGATGTGAGGGGAGGGAGAGATTTCTTTGTTGTTCAGCAATATGGTTTGAGTTGATGGATTGCTGGTGAAGGGAGTGATGAGATGGATTAATTCCGTTTTGGGTTCGGAGAATTTGATGTTCAAGTGGGAGGCTCGTTTTTCCTTCGCCTTGTGTCTCTCTGCGAGACGTATGGTGGTGAAGGCAGGTTTCTTGCTCATTTGTAAGGCAGTATCATCGTCTATGTAGATGGTAGATATTTTGGAAGGGTGTGGATTGGGGGGGTCCAATGCTGCAGCATATATGACGAAGGCAATAGATGAAAGGGGGGAACCTTGGGGGAGGCCCACTGTAAGGGGTTGAGGTGCTTCCAGTTCATTATTGATTCGGAAGGCGAGTGTACGATTGGAGGTGAAGCTTTGCATCCATTTGATGCACCATTGGGGAAAGGTGTAGTGTTCCAGAATTTTTATGAGGTGGGGATGAGAAACGCAATTGAATGCACCATCAATATCCGTCGCTAGGATGGAAGGGCGGGAGGGACGTTTAATTGCTCTTTTGTCGTTATGTGGGACAGGTATCAGCAGTTGCCTTTGTGCCGGTGTGAGAATGAGATGGAGGGAATCAGTGGCGGAGAGGCCGGTTCTTGCTCCTGTGTGGTGTGGTTGGATTGCGCCGTTTGCTGTCGCACAAGTCTCAAGCTTTCTTGCGACAATTTTCTCCAAGAGTTTGCCAAAGCAAGAAAGAAGTGAAACGGGGCGGTAACTCTTGGGAGATGAATAATCCGCTTTGTTTGATTTGGGGATGGGTACGCAGTGGGTTATTTTCCAGGATGTTGGCATGATCCCTAAACGAAGAAGGTTGTTGAAGAGGGAAGTAAGGATGGAGGGACGAGCGCGGTGTACCTCCCTGAGTGTGATGTAGTTGATCCCATCTGGACTGACTGCGGTGCGCATATTGGATTTTTGGAGAAGGGATTCGATTTCCTTTTCTGTGACTAGGAAAGGAAGGGATTCGGTGTTGGTGGAGGGAGGGGGTAAGAAGTTTGGAGGGAAATCAGGTGGAATGGGCTGTGGGGGAAAGAAAGTGCGACAAAAGGCTTTGCCAATCTCTTCGTTGCTTTCTTGATTTTCAATTGGAGGGATGTTGGGCTTATTGCGTGCAGTGCTCCTGTTCATGAGGTTCCAGGCGGAGCTGGGAGTTATGTCCTTGAGGGTGCGGTGCCAGTGGTCCCATTTGGCTAGCATGATTTCAGTCTTGTATTCTTTCCTTATGGAATTGGTGAGGGTTCGCCAGTGAGGAGGGGCATTGGGTTTCCGTGCTTGTGTTTCAGCCCATGAAAGTTTTCTTTTCAGGGATTTAAGGTTGGGTGTCCACCAGGATTTGGAATATGGCCGAGGTTTGGACAGGGGTACTGTTGACTCTATAGCCAGGTTGATGGTGTTTGTGATGTGAATGAGGGTGGAGTTGGCTTTCTCTTCATTGGAGTAGTTGAAGGGAATGGCTGCTTCCTGGATTATTTTATTTATTTATTTATTTATTGTTCATACTCGCATGCATCCGAAACGGATATGGCGTACAGCAGAAGAAAACCCAACAGGAACATAAAAGAAAACAAAACAAAACTAACTAATCCTCCGCCAGTTCCAACTCAGCCTCTTCTAGGCTCATCATCAGTGAATGTGTTAATACCCCGATCTAGTGACTCCCTCTCACAGTGTCAAGACTACCCTGGGCATTCTTCCTTTACCATCGCTTGCTTTGTGCCTATAGCACTCCTTCCACCAGGTCCAAAGACCCCTGAAGGTTGGATACATCAATAAGGGTGGGGTGTAACTTAAGTTACCATGCGATCCTGACGTTCGCTGGCACTAAGTTTGGCTTGGGTGAGTTTGAGGCAACCAGAAAAGTTACCACGATGCGGTTCGTTACAGTTCTTGCAACGGATGATGGTGTGGAGGCAGGGAGCTCCCTTGATGGTGCAAGAGGAGGTTGCGCAGGAGTGGGAGGATGCTGTATGAGGCCCAGCACAGATGTTGCAGAAGGGTGTCTTGCTGGTACAGCGTTGTTGTGGGTGGCCAAAGGCCAGGCAGGTAGTACATTGGGTGTCTGGCCCAAAGCGAAGGTATTTGGTGACTTTGTGACGAAGTCCAAACATGGAGAGCCCTCTCTCAAGGGCAGTGGTGGCAGGCTGCTTCCCCACAATGGTAAGAACCATGGAGGATGCCTGTTTCCCCTCTCTGCTCAGGTCTAGTGAGCCAGCGGGGGTCGCGGAGTAGGGTGGTGCCTGGGTTAAACTGCTCAACCTCAGATCTGACTTGTTGGAAGCCCTCTTCGCCAGAGGGGATGGAGGTGGGAATGTTGTGCACAACAACCTGGGTCAGGACTGCTTCCTTTTCCATGCTGTTGGCATTGGGGATGGTGTTGCGAACAACTTCCTCAAGCTTCTGTCTTTGCTTAAGGAGGGAGTCGGAGGTGGTGGAGGTGACAGCAATGAGCTGCACATGGTGGGCTGGTGTGAATCGCACCTCTGCAATCAATGGCCTTTCCAGGGCAGCATTGACTGCATTGCGAATGAGGAGTGGGGTGATGTCATCAGGAATGGGTAGACCATTCCTGGTAATGATGAGGGTACGGTCGCGTTTTGGGGGGTTTGCAGGTTGTTTGGTAGGCTTGGAGGCCTTGCTGGCGGGTCTGGGAGCCTTTTTAGAGGCAACCTGAGCCCAGGAGGTGGTGGCTGGCGGGGAGCAGCTGCTGGAGGTAGGGGGAGGTTGGCAGAGGTCAGAATGGTTGTGAGAGTCCGTTTCTGTTCCAAGTCTGCTACCTTGGAGGTGAGGGTAGCCACCTTTTCCACTAGAGCTGGGTCATTGTGGAAGGTAGGGGCTGGTGGGGGTGTGTTGATAGCTTTTTCAAGCTGTTTGACGCGTTTTGTGAGTGCTTTGATGAGCCTGTTCTGCTCATCCATCACTGCGAAGAGGGAGGGGTTGTAGTTCTCCCCAGTGCCAATGGCACCAAGGCGATCCAAATTGCTGTTGGAGTCATCCATCTGAATGACAGGAGGTAGGGTGGTAGAAAAGGTGAGGGGTCCCTCAGTGTCCGTCATGTCGGAGTCAGACTCTTCCAACAGAACAGACCCACTCTCTGTAACAGTGGGGTCTGTGGCGGGCAGGGAGGCATAGTGAGGTAGGGGGACTGCTGGGCGAAGTGGTAGGGCTTGTGTAGGTGTCTGCTCTGGGTCTCCATGGAGCAGAGGCGAAAAACGGGTGTTTGGGGGTGTTGTAGGGGCGCCAAACGGCGTTTGGAGCGGGTTTTGGGGTGAATTCACAGAAGAGGGAGACCTGAAGCCTCTGCCTCTCCCTCTGCCTCTAGACGAAGAGGAAGACATAGAGAAGGGTCCTGAACCGACAGGAGGAGGTAGGGTGTGTTGGGATGTGTATGGGGGTGGTGCTGGGCCCTGCTGCTTCCTGGATGATATTATGAAAGAAAGGCCAATTTGTTTTGGAATATAACCGTCGACTGGAATATTCTGGAGGATGAATGTAGAACGTGGTGTGTAAGGAAACGTGGTTGGAATTGTGTGGACAGTTGGGGGGGGCTGACCAAGGTCCGCAGATGTCAGTCAGGCCTCTTACCATAGTGAGGTCGACGATGCTGGGTCTTTGTCCGTTTCTAGGGAAATGGGTGAGGATGCCCAGTTTGTTGAGGAGGCGGAAGTTGTTAGAATCCAGCCAATTTGTGATTTGTTCTGTTAATGCTATGCGGTGTGAAAATAAATGTTGGTAATTTTCGGCGATGGGGCCATACCACCAAGGGTGGTGTAGGTTGAAGTCCCCTGCTAGGATTGTATTTTGATGAAAATAATGGGAGAAGAGTGGAAGATGGTAATCATTGGCGCTGCTTCGAGGTTGGATATAGATGTTACAGATCTCGAGTGTGAGATGAGGAATCTTAATAAGAATGGAAATTATATTAGGATTGGGTGAAAGTGTGGTGATTATTTTTGTGTTTTTTAGGTTTTTCTTGATATAAATGAAAACTTTTGGTGACGGGGAAGGATAATATGCATCCGCGGTTCTGGAATTGGGTGGAAGTGTGTTATGATCGAGCCATGGTTCCTGTAACATGAGAATGAAGGTGTGTTGGGAATGATCGAAGTGTGAAATGGCTGAAAGAGTGGAGGCCTGTCCTTTGGCGCAGTTCAGCTGCTGTACCATGGCTATGCCTGTTGTGAGGGGTTGTATCTCCATTAAACGTTGGTGTTGTTGATTTGGGAGGATTTAAGGC
This sequence comes from Paragyromitra xinjiangensis, assembly GCA_038503065.1. Classification (NCBI taxonomy): domain Eukaryota; kingdom Fungi; phylum Ascomycota; class Pezizomycetes; order Pezizales; family Discinaceae; genus Paragyromitra; species Paragyromitra xinjiangensis. The sequence goes on from JBCAMK010000007.1 coordinate 1,622,434, forward strand.
TCTCAGTGAGCTTGGTGTATGCGATGCAGACCTTGCATTCATAGGCTTTGTGGCCTTGATTGCAGTTAGCGCAGCGGATGGGTGGGTGGGTGCATTTTGTTCCAGTTGGGCAGCCTGCTGTAGCGCAAGGGTGCTTGATGGTTTCGTGGGTTTCAGCGCAAATTGCGCATTTGAAATCTTTCTTGCAGGTTTGTTGGTGGTGTCCAAATTCCTGACATTTTCGGCATTGGGTGGTGGGGGAAACAGCAATGTATTCCTGCATACGGCAGAAAGAATTAAAGAGAGGAATTTGATGGAGACCAAGGGTTTCCATGGTAAATTTCTGGGGGAGGGCAATGACGATGGCAGAATGGGTTTTGTTGGCTCTTGCTTCTGGGGTGGTTAGCCATCTTGGGACTTGGGCGAGGGTGAAGGTGGGGACCGAAATGGCCATCTGTTCTGCTACCTCGGTCATGGTTGCTTTGGTAGGGATGCCATGGATGATGAATTTGGACCATTTGGAATTGGGTCGTGCTTCGGAGAGAGGGATTTTTAGCAGGGTGCAGGCTGTTTCGATCTCCTTGGAGTAGGCTGAGCAGATTTGTTCAGCGGACTCATCGGGGTGTGTGGTAAGCACGAAGTTGTGTGTTGCAGTCTTAGTGCAGATGAGGACCGATGTATTGCGTGGGGCAAGTTCCTTGTTTATGGCGGCAAGTAAGGAATTGTTGGTAAGGGCTGGGGGGAGGTCACCGGAGGTTTCCAAGATGATTTGACGGTTTATGGCCGTGAATTGTGGTTGGAATAGTTTGGGGGGGAGGGCCTTCTTTTTCTTGTTCCCCTTATTGACTTCGGTGAAGGGGTCAGCGGGGGCATTGGCTGCTTGAGCGTAGGTCATGGGTTTGCCATTGTTTAGCAGCGGGACTTGAGGTTTTTGGGCTGTTTGGGGTGGTTTTTGCTGTTGGTTATTGGCGGGAGCGGGAGTGCGGGTGGGTTGGCTGGTGTTCTTGTCGATTGTTTGAAGGGACCGGGCCATGTTGTTGAGGGTGGAGGATAGTTTTCCCACCATCTCTTGTAGGATTTTGGTCTGAACCGTGAGCCTGAGGATGTCGTTTTCCTGCTTGGCTACTTTGGCGAGAAGGTGGGTGTTGTTTTCCTCGGTTTGCGTGTTTAGGCGGGCAAAGCTGGATTTCAAGAGCCAGGCTGTGTATTGCTCGGTGTTGCCTTCGTCTGGGATTTCAGGCATGTAATCCTCCGTGGGTGAGAAGTCGCGGAGCCAATTGGGGGTGGAATCGTCGGGGAGTTCGTGCATCAGAGCTTCGTCTTGATACTGTGAATCTGTGGTGAGGCCTTGAGGGCCAGTGTCAAAGAGGGATTGTGCGGTGGAGGGTCCAGGTTGTGCCATTTTAGTGGGTGATCCTGAGCAAGCGGGAGCTGGTGAGGGGTTGGAGAGGGTTCTTTTCTTGCCGATGAGGGGGAGGGTGAAGTTGGTACCAAAGGTAACCAGCTTCACGGGGGATGGGGAGGGTGTGCGGGATCTCCTGGGAGGAGTTTGGGGCGAATCCAGGATGATTTGGGGCGGAGCGCCCGATGGAAAGGTGCGAGTACGGGGAAGTGGTGAGAAATGAAGCCGAAGAGTTAAAGACTTTTTGCAGTGTGTAACGCCGTTGCAACGTAGAATTGGAGTTTTGCAGGGATCTTTTTGCTCGTGCAGGATGAGGTCCAATTTCCAATTTCCAATTTCATTTAATTTTAGACAGTCGCTAACCTAACTAGCTACTGAATGACGCGCGTTTAAAAAATGCATGGTCTCATCCACCGCCAACCTTCACTACCCCGTAAACATAACATAACATAAAGAAAATACAACACATAAAACATAACTAAAACCAACTAAATCATTATCCAAGGAAATATCATAATCAAACTTAAAACCAACCGGAAACAAAAGAAAAACTTCCTCCACCCGGATTGCCTTATGATCAATTTATATCGAGCAGATTCGTATTCGATATGCTGTAAAGATATTTGTTCGTTGAAATTGTGGCCAGATTGTTCTCGCGGATAAAGTGCAAGAGGTCAATGTGGCTTGTGTTGAGAAGAATGGCTGAATACCAGTTATGGCCCCAATCTGGGCGTGTGGTACCATTGAGTGGACAAGAGAGAGCGAGATGTGGAGAAGAATTAATTGCCCCACACTGACATGGGGAGGGAGGGTTAAGGGGATTAGGATCCGCCTTGGTTTGTTGAGTGCGAAGAGTGGAAATTGCTTTCGCCTGATTTTGGCGGAGAAAGCGGACAACTGGAGGAGGATGGAGGGCAACAGGAGTTTCAGTTGTAAGTTGCCACAATCTGAGGAGGTTGAGTTTGGGTTGGAGGCGGAGCCAACCCAGTGTTGTGCAAGTGTGCTTGCATGGTGAAAGAAGGAGGCCTTGCTTGGCCATCTGATCTGCGATCTCATTGCCGGGGATATTTGTGTGGGATGGGGTCCAACGGCCAAAAATTTCAGAATTAAGATTGTTTAAGGTGGAGATGTGCGCCAAAGTGTCCTTTAAATATTGGCGGTTGGAAGTGCTGTTGCCAGAAAGGGCTAACAGGGCGTTTTGATTGTCGATGCAGAGGTAGATAGTGGAGTTGTCGGCAGGTAAATTGTGGATCAAGAAATATAAGGCTTCTTGTATGCCGTGTATTTCTGCATCCTCATTTTCGCACTGATGTCCCAGGTTGCAATTGCCCTGGTGGGAGGAGGTGACGATTCCATATTGGATGTGTTGGATATTCCAGCCAGAGGCAGTGATGCCGTTTTCAGCGCGGGAGCCGTCAGAATATAAGATCCAGGCATCAGTTAGACCATGTAGCCAATCCATGTGAGTTAAGGAGGCAGATTGTTTGGTGCCTTGGATGTGTATGTGGGACGGATCTAGGAAGGAATGGGTGGGTAATGCTAAATCTTCGAGTGGAGCGCCAGTTAACAATTTGGCGACCAGGGAGCCGACTCGTTGGAGTCCAGTTCCTTTAAATTTGGTGGGATGTAAATGTTGCAATAGTGTGTGGTGTAGAGGGTGTTTGGGATTGCGGAGGATGCGTAGTCCATAGAATTGGGTGTGCATGTCGAGTAGGAGGTTGAGTGGGGCTAATCCAGCTTCAGGTAAAAGCCTGTGTATGGGGGTGAATTTTGAAAGGCCAGATATTAGCCTAGCGGCACGGTGATATGCTGGCGAAAGTCTGTCCAAGATGCTTTGTGAGCCAGTCCACCATACCTCAGAGCCATATAAGGCTGCAGGGAGGATGATGGTAAGGGTGAGTTGATGGAGTAAATTTGGAGTTGGCCCCTTATCTTTGACTAAGTTATTTACCAAGTATAAAGAGGTTCGCAGACGTGAAGCAGCCTGTTGGCAGTGTGCGTGAAAGTTGAGTCTCTGGTCAAGTAAAATGCCTAACACTTTGATGTGGGGGGAAGGAGAAATCTCTTTGTTTTTTAGCGATATGGTTTGGGTTGATGGGTGACTGGTGAAGGGGGTGATAAGGTGGATTAACTCTGTTTTGGATTCGGAAAATTCGATGTTGAGGTAGGAAGCTCGTTTTTCCTTCGCCTTGTGCCTTTCTGCTAAGCGTATTGTAGCGAAGGGGGGTTTCTTGCTCATTTGTAGGGCAGTGTCGTCATCTATATAGATGGTGGAAATTTCAGAAGGGTGTGAAGTGGGGGGGTCCAGAGCTGCCGCATAAATAACAAAGGCAATGGATGAGAGGGGGGAACCTTGGGGAAGGCCGACTGTGAGGGGCTGGGGTGCTTCCATTTCATTATTGATCCGGAAGGCGAGTGTGCGATTGGAAGTGAAGCTTTGCATCCATTTAATGCACCATTGGGGAAAAGTGTAGTGTTCCGATATTTTTATTAAATGGGGGTGGGAAATGCAGTTAAATGCTCCATCGATGTCCGTTGCAAGGATGGAAGGACGGGAGGGACGTTTTATTGCTCTCTTGTCATTGTGTGGAACAGGTATTAGCAGTTGCCTTTGCGCTGGTGTAAGAATGAAGTGAAGGGAGTCAGTGGCGGAAATGCCTGTTCTGGCTCCTTTGTGGTGTGGTTGAATGGCTCCGTTTTTTGTTGCGCATTTTTCGAGTCTTCGAGCAACAATTTTCTCAAGGAGTTTGCCAAAGCAGGAGAGAAGTGAAACGGGGCGGTAGCTTTTGGGGGATGAATAGTCCGCTTTATTAGATTTGGGAATAGGAACACAGTGGGTTATTTTCCACGAAGTTGGCATGATTCCTAAGCGCAGGAGATTGTTTAAAAGGGAAGTGAGGATGGAAGGTCAAGCGCGGTGGACTTCTCTGAGTGTAATATAGTTGAGCCCATCCGGACCAACTGCCGTGCACATATTTGATTTTTGGAGGAGGGATTCAATTTGCTCTTCTGTAACTAAGAAAGGGACAGATTCGGTGTTATTAGATGGGGGAGGTAAGAATTTTGGGGGAAAATCAGGTGGGGTGAGCTGTGGGGGGAAGAAAGTGCGACGGAAGGCTTTGCCAATTTCTTCGTTGTTTTCTTGATTTTCGATTGGAGGGATGTTAGGCTTGTTGTGTGCCGTGCTCCTGTTTATGAGGTTCCAGGCAGAGCTGGGGGTGATGTCCTTGAGGGTGCGGTGCCAGTGATCCCATTTGGCTAGCATGATCTTGGTTTTGTATTCCTTCCTTATGGAATTGGCGAGAGTTCGCCAGTGTGGGGGAGCATTGGGTTTCCGTGCTTGAGTTTCTGCCCATGAAAGTTTTCTTTTCAGGGATTTGAGGTTGGGTGTCCACCAGGATTTGGAATATGGTCGAGGTTTAGAGAGGGGTACTGTTGAATCTATGGCCAGGTTGATTGTGTTCGTGATGTGGGTGAGGGTGAGGTTGGCTTTCTCTTCATCGAAGTAATTGAAAGGAATGGCTGCTTCTTGGATTATGTTGTGAAAAAGGGGCCAGTTAGCTTTGGAATATAAGCGTCGACTGGAATATTCCGGAGGATGAATGTAGAGCGTGGTGTGTAGGGAGACGTGGTCGGAATTATGCGGACAATTCGGGGGAGCTGACCAAGGTCCACAGACGTCTGTCAAGCCCCTTGCCATAGTAAGATCGACGATGCTGGGTCTTTGTCCATTCCTAGGGAAATGGGTGAGGATGCCCGGTTTGTTGAGAAGGCGGAAATCATTTGATTCCAGCCAGTTCGTGATTTGTTCCGTTAAAGTGATGCGATGTGAAAAAAGATGTTGATAATTTTCGGAGATGGGACCATACCACCAAGGGTGGTGTAAGTTAAAGTCCCCTCCCAGGATTGCATTTTGATGGAAATGATGTGAAAGAAGTGGGAGGTGGTGATCATTGGAGCTACTGCGTGGTTGAATGTAAACGTTGCAGAGTTCAAAAGTAAGATGAGGAATTTTAATGAGGATAGAAATTATGTTGGGATTGGGTGAAAGAGTGGTGAATATTTTTGTGTTTTTCAAATTTTTCTTAATATAAATGACTACTTTGGGTGAAGGGGAGGGATAGTATGCATCCGCAGTTTTGGAGTTCGGTGGAAGTGAATTATGGTTGAGCCATGGTTCCTGTAACATGAGAATAAGAGTTTGTTGAGAATAATCAAAATGTGAGATGACTGAAAGAGTAGAGGCCTGTCCTTTGGCGCAGTTCAGCTGCTGGGCCAAGGCTATGCCTATTGTGGGAGGTTGTGTCTCCATTAAACGTTGGTATTATTGATACGGGAGGATTTAAGGCTCTCAGTGAGCTTGGTGTAGGCGATGCAGACCTTGCGTTCATATGCTTTGTGGCCTTGGTTGCAGTTAGCGCAGCGGATGGGTGGGTGAGTGCATTTGGTTCCAGCCGGGCAGCCTGCTGTGGTGCAGGGGTGTTTAATGGTTTCGTGGGCTTCTGCACAAATTGCGCATTTGAAGTCCTTTTTGCACGTTTGTTGGTGATGTCCAAATTCTTGGCATTTGCGACATTGGGTGGTGGGAGAAACGGCGATGTATTCTTGGATACGGCAGAAGGAATTGAAGAGGGGGATTTGATGGAGACCAAGGGTTTCCATTGTAAATTTTTGGGGGAGGGCGATGACGATGGCTGAGTGGGTTTTATTCGCTCTTGCTTCCAGTGTGGTGAGCCATCTGGGTACTTGGGCGAGGGTGAAGGTGGGGACTGAGATGGACATTTGCTCCGCTACCTCGGTCATAGTTGCCTTAGTGGGGATGCCATGGATGATGAACTTGGACCATTTGGAGTTGGGTCGAGCTTCGGAGAGGGGGATGTTAAGTAGGGTGCAGGCCGTTTCGATTTCCTTGGTGTAGGCTGAGCAGATTTGTTCGGCGGATTCGTCCGGGCGTGTGGTGAGGACAAAGTTGTGCCTTGCGGTCTTGGTGCAGATGAGGATGGATGTGTTGCGTGGAGCTAGCTCTTTATTGATGGCGGCGAGTAGTGAGTTGTTGGTGAGGGCTGGGGGAAGGTCACCAGAGGTTTCCAGGATGATCTGACGGTTTGTTGCTGTGAATTGCGGTTGGAAAAGTTTCGGGGGGAGTGCCTTCTTCTTTTTGTTGCCCTTGTTGACCTTGGTGAAGCGGGCTTCAGGGGCATTGGCCGCTTGTGCATAGGTCATAGGCTTGCCGTTGTTTAGCAATGGGACTTGGGGTTTTTGGACTGTTTGGGGTGGTTTTTGCTGTTGGTTGTTGGCAGGTGCGGAGGTGTGGGTAGGTTGGCTGGTGTTTTTATCAATTGTTTGTAAGGACCTGGCCATATTATTGAGAGTGGTGGAAAGTTTTCCGACCATTTCTTGGAGGATTTTAGTCTGATCTGTGAGCCTGAGGATGTCGTTTTCCTGCTTGGCTACTTTTGCGAGGAGGTGGGTGTTGTTTTCCTCAGTTTGTGTGTTGAGGCGAGCGAAGCTGGACTTTAAGAGCCAGGCGGTAAACTGCTCAGTATTGCCGTCATTGGGGATTTCAGGCATGTAATCCTCTGTGGCTGAGAAGTCACGAAGCCAGTTGGGAGTGGAGTCATCAGGGAGTTCGTGCATCAAAGCTTCGTCCTGATATTGAGAGTCTGTAGTGAGGCCCTGGGGACCAGTGTCAAAGAGGGATTGTGCGGTAGAGGGTCCAGGTTGAGCCATCTTAGTGGGTGATCCTGAGCGAGCGGGGGCTGGTGAGGGGTTGGAGAGGGTTCTTTTCTTGCCGATGAGGGGGAGGGTGAAGTTGGTGCCAAAGGTCACCAGCTTCACGGGGGATGGGGAGGGTGTGCGGGATCTCCTGGGAGGAGTTTGGGGCGAATCCAGGATGATTTGGGGCGGAGCGCCCGATGGAAAGGTGCGAGTGCGAGGAAGTGGTGAGAAATGAAGCCGAAGAGTTAAAGACTTTTTGCGGTGTGTAACGCCGTTGCAACGTAGAATTGGAGTTTTGCAGGGATCTTTTTGCTCGTGCAGGATGAGGTCCAATTTCCAATTTCCAATTTCATTTAATTTTAGACAGTCGCTAACCTAACTAGCTACTGAATGACACGCGTATATGAAATACATGGTCTCATCCGCCGCCATCCTCAACATCCCCGTGAACCAAACATAACATAAAAGAAAATACAAAACAAATAACATATAACCGCAACAAAATAACTAATTCATCCAAGGAAATCTTATAACTGAACTTAAACCATCCGGATACAAAAGAAAAACTTCCCCCGCCTGGATTACCTTATGATCAATTTATATTCAGCAAATTCGTATTTGATACACCATAGAGATATTTGTTGGTTGAAATCGTAGCCAGATTGTTCTCATGAATAAAATGCAAGAGATCAATGTGGTTATTATTGAGGAGGATGGCCGAATGCCAATCGTGGCCCCAGTTTGGTCTGGTGGTGCCATTAAGTGGGCAGGCAAGGGCTAAATGTGGCGAGGAATTAATGGCTCCACATTGACATGCAGAAGGAGGACTGAGCGGGTTTGGATCCGCCTTGGTTTGTTGGGTGCGTAGGGTGGATATTGCTTTCGCCTGATTGCGGCGGAGGAATCGCACGACTGGAGGAGGATGAAGGGCAACTGGGGTTTCAGTTGTGAGTTGCCATAGCTTGAGAAGGTTAAGTTTGGGTTGGAGGCGAAGCCAACCCAATGTAGTGCAAGTATGTTTGCATGGTGAAAGGGAAAGGCCTTGTTTGGCCATTTGGTCTGCGATTTCATTGCCGGGGATATTTGTGTGAGATGGAGTCCATCGGCCGAAAACTTCTGAATTGAGGTTGTTTAATGTGGATATGTGTGCTAGTGTCTCTTTTAAGTACTGGCGATTAGAAGTACTGTTGCCCAATAAGGATAAAAGGGCGTTTTGATTGTCAATGCAAAGGTAAATGGTGGAATTATCCGCAGGCAGATTGTGGATTAAGAAATGTAAGGCTTCTTGGATGCCATGAATTTCCGCGTCCTCGTTTTCGCACTGATGGCCCAGGTTGCAATTGCCTTGGTGAGAGGAAGTGGTAATCCCGTATTGGATATGTTGAATGTTCCAGCCGGAGGCGGTGATGCCGCTTTCAGCGCGTGAGCCGTCAGAATATAAAATCCAGGCATCCGCTAGACTGTGTAGCCAGTCTATGTGAGTTAGAGAGGCAGATTGTTTGGTGCCTTGGATGTGTATATGGGATGGGTGTAGGAAAGGATGGATGGGTAGGGAGAGATCTTCGAGTGGGGCACCAGTTAATAATCTGGCAATCAAGGAGCCGACCCGTTGAAGACCGGTGCCTTTAAAATCAGTTGGTTGGAGGTATTGTAATAAGGTATGATGTAGGGGGTGTTTGGGATTGCGAAGAATGCGTAGTCCGTAATATTGAGTGCGCATGTCGAGTAAGAGATTGAGTGGAGCTAGCCCAGCTTCAGGTAGCAATTTGTGTATGGGTGTGAATTTGGAGAGGCCAGATATTAGCCTTGCGGCGCGATGATAGGCTGGCGAGAGTCTGTCCAAGATGCTTTGTGATCCGGTCCCCCATACCTCGGAGCCATATAGGGCTGCTGGGAGAATGATGGTGAGGGTGAGTTGGTGGAGGAGATTAGGGGTGGGTCCTTTGTCTTTGACTAGGTTATTTACCAGGTATAAAGAAGTTCGTAGCCGAGAAGCAGCTTGTTGGCAATGTGGATGAAAGTTGAGTCTTTGATCCAACATAATCCCTAGAACCTTGATATGAGGCAGAGAGGGAAATTCTTTGTTTTTTAGTGTTATGGTTTGGGTTGGTGGTTGGCTGGTGAAAGGGGTGATAAGATGGATGAGTTCTGTTTTGGATTCGGAAAATTTGATGTTTAGGTAGGAAGCCCGTCTTTCTTTTGCCTTATGTCTTTCCGCTAGACGTATGGTGGCAAAGGCGGGTTTTTTGCTCATCTGTAGAGCTGTGTCATCGTCTATGTATATGGTGGAAATTTCGGAGGGATGTGGGGTGGGCGGGTCAAGTGCTGCAGCATAGATAACAAAAGCAATGGATGAAAGCGGTGAGCCTTGTGGGAGTCCAACTGTAAGGGGTTGGGCCGCTTCCAGTTCGTTATTGATTCGGAATGCAAGTGTGCGGTTGGAAGTGAAACTTTGCATCCATTTAATGCACCATGGAGGAAAGGTGTAGTGTTCCAGAATTTTTATTAGGTGGGGATGGGATACGCAATTAAATGCTCCATCAATGTCCGTTGCCAAGATGGAGGGGCGGGAGGGGCGTTTTATTGCTCTTTTGTCATTGTGAGGGACCGGTATTAATAATTGTCTTTGTGCAGGGGTAAGAATGAAATGAAGGGAATCAGTGGCAGAAATGCCTGTCCTGGCTCCAGTATGATGTGGCTGGATGGCACCATTCATTGTTGCGCAAATTTCGAGTTTCCGGGCAACTATTTTCTCAAGTAGCTTGCCAAAGCAGGAGAGGAGTGAAACAGGTCGGTAACTTTTGGGAGATGCATAATCCGCCTTGTTTGATTTAGGAATGGGAACGCAGTGAGTTATCTTCCAGCAAGCTGGCATGATGCCCAAGCGAAGGAGGTTGTTGAAGAGGGAGGTGAGAATGGAGGGGCGGGCGCGGTGGACTTCTCTGAGTGTGATGTAGTTGATTCCATCTGGGCCAACTGCGGTGCGCATATTCGATTTTTGTAGGAGGTGATCAATTTCCTCTCCTGTAACCAAGAAGGGTATGAATTCGGTATTGGTAGAAGGAGGGGGTAGGAAATTTGGAGGAAAATCAGGGGGAGTGGGCTGTGGAGGGAAGAAGGTGCGACGAAAAGCTTTGCCAATTTCCTCATTGGATTCTTGTTTTTCGATAGGAGGAATGTTGGGCTTGTTGCGTGTGGTACTTCTGTTCATGAGGTTCCTGGCAGAGCTGGGGGTGATGTCTTTGAGGGTTCGGTGCCAATGATCCCATTTGGCTAGCATTATTTCGGTTTTGTATTCCTTTCTTGTGGCGTTGGCGAGAATTCGCCAGTGAGGAGGGGCGTTGGCTTTTCGAGCATGTGATTCTGCCCATGAAAGTTTTCTTTTTAGGGCTTTGAGGTTGGGTGTCCACCAGGATTTAGAATATGATCGAGGTTTGGAAAGGGGTACCGTTGAATCTATAGCTAGATTGATTGTATTCGTGATATGTTTGAGGGTAAGGTTGGCTTGCTCCTCATCAGAGTAATTGAAGGGAATGGCTGCTTCCTGGATGATGTTATGGAATAAAGGCCAATTTGTTTTAGAAAATAAACGTCGGCTGGAGTATTCTGGAGGGTGGATGTAGAGTGTGGTGTTTAGAGAAACATGGTCGGAATTGTGTGGACAATTGGGGGGGGCTGACCAGGGTCCACAGATGTCATTGAGACCTCTTATCATAGTGAGATCGACAATGCTGGGTCTTTGTCCATTTCTAGGGAAGTGGGTGAGAATGCCTGGTTTGTTAAGGAGGCGGAAGTTGTAGGTTTCCAGCCAATTTGTGATTTGCTCTGTTAACGCGATGCGGTGTGAAAAGAGATGTTGGTAAGTTTCAGTGATGGGGCCGTACCACCAGGGATGGTGGAGGTTAAAGTCCCCTGTGAGAATTGTGTTCTGGTGAAAATGATGTGAAAGAAGTGGGAGGTGATGGTCGTTGGAGCTGCTGTGTGGTTGAATGTAAATGTTGCAGATCTCAAGAGTAAGATGAGGAATTTTGATTAGGATTGAAATTATGTTGGGATTGGGTGAGAGTGTGGTGATTATTTTTGTGTTTTTTTGGTTTTTCTTAACATAAATGATGACTTTAGGTGATGAGGAAGGATAATACGCATCCGCAGTTTTGGAATTAGGTGGAAGTGAATTATGGTCAAGCCATGGTTCCTGTAATAGAAGGATAAAAATATGCTGGGAATGATCAAAAGAAGAAATAACTGAAAGAGTAGAGGCCTGTCCTTTGGCGCAGTTCAGTTGCTGTACCATGGCTATGCCTGTTGTAGAGGGTTGTGCCTCCATTAAGCGTTGGTGGTGTTAATTCGGGAGGATTTAAGACTCTCAGTGAGCTTAGTATATGCGATGCAGACCTTGCGTTCGTAAGCTTTGTGGCCTTGGTTGCAGTTGGCACAGCGGATGGGTGGGTGAATGCATTTAGCTCCAGCCGGGCATCCTGATGAGGTGCAAGGGTGTTTAATGGTTTCGTGGGCTTCTGCGCAAATTGCACATTTGAAGTCCTTCTTGCAGGTTTGTTGGTGGTGACCAAATTCTTGGCACTTTCGGCATTGGGTGGTGGGGGAAACAGCAATGTATTCCTGGATGCGGCAGAACGAGTTGAAGAGGGGGATTTGGTGGAGACCTAGAGTTTCCATGGTGAATTTTTGGGGAAGGGCAATGACGATGGCTGAGTGAGTCTTATTGGCTCTTGCTTCTGGTGTGGTGAGCCATCTGGGGACTTGGGCGAGGGTGAAGGTAGGGACTGAAATGGACATTTGTTCCGCTACTTCAGCCATGGTGTTCTTGGTGGGGATGCCGTGGACAATAAATTTGGACCATTTGGAATTGGGTCGAGCTTCAGAGAGGGGGATGTTGAGTAGGGTGCAGGCTGTTTCTATCTCCTTGTTATAAATTGAGCAGATTTGTTCTGCAGATTCATCAGGGCGGGTGGTGAGAACAAAGTTGTGTCTCGCAGTTTTGGTACAAATGAGAATTGATGTGTTCCGTGGGGCAAGTTCCTTGTTGATGGCAGCAAGGAGGGAGTTGTTGGTAAGAGCTGGGGGGAGATCACCGGAGGTCTCCAGTATGATCTGGCGATTGATTGCCGTGAATTGGGGTTGGAAGAGTTTGGGGGGAAGGGCATTCTTCTTCTTGTTGCCCTTGTTAACTTTAATGAACGGGTCTGCGGGGGTGTTGGCTGCCTGGGCATAGGTCATGGGCTTCCCATTGTTTAGCAGCGGGATTTGAGGTTTTTGAGCTGTTTGGGGAGGTCTTTGCTGTTGATTGTTGGCAGTAGCGGGAGTGCGGGCAGGTTGGCTGGTATTTTTGTCAATCATTTGAAGGGACCTGGCCATGTTGTTGAGAGTGGTGGACAATTTTCCAACCATTTCTTGAAGGATCTTTGTTTGATCCGTGAGCCTGTGGATATCATTTTCCTGCATGGCTACTTTTGCGAGGAGGTGGGTGTTGTTTTCCTCAGTTTGGGAATTGAGGCGAGCAAAGCTGGATTTTAAGAGCCAGGTTGTGAATTGCTCCGTGTTGCCATCATCAGGGATTTCAGGCATGTAGTCCTCTGTGACCGAGAAATCGCGGAGCCAGTTGGGGGTGGAATCATCGGGGAGTTCGTGCATCAGAGCTTCGTCTTGATACTGTGAGTCGGTGGTGAGGCCTTGAGGGCCCGTGTCAAAGAGGGACTGTGCAGTGGAGGGTCCAGGTTGAGCCATCTTACTGGGTGATCCTGAGCGAGCGGGAGCTGGTGAGGGGTTGGAGAGAGTTCTTTTCTTGCCGATAAGGGGGAGGGTGAAGTTGGTGCCAAATGTCACCAGCTTCACAGGAGACGGGGAGGGTGTGCGGGATCTCCTGGGAGGAGTTTGGGGCGGATCCAGGATGAGTTGGGGCAAAGCGCCCGATGGAAAGGTGTGAGTGCGGGGAAGTGGTGAGAAATGAAGCCGAAGAGTTAAAGACTTTTTGCAGTGTGTAACGCCGTTGCAACGTAGAATTGGAGTTTTGCAGGGATCTTTTTGCTCGTGCAGGATGAGGTCCAATTTCCAATTTCCAATTTCATTTAATTTTAGACAGTCGCTAACCTAACTAGCTACTGAATGACGCGCGTATATGAAATACATGGTCTCATCCACCGCCAACCTCAACATCCCCATAAATATAACATAACATAAAGAAAATACAAAACATGATACATGACCGAACCAACCAAATCATCTTATAAGGAAATTTTATAACTAAACTAAAAACCATCCGGATACAAAAGAAAAGCTTCCCCCGCCCGGATTGCCTTATGATCAATTTATATTTAGCAAATTCGTATTCGATACGCCATAGAGATATTTGTTTGTTGACATCGTGGCCAAATTGTTCTCGCGAATGAAATGCAAGAGGTCAATGTGGTTGTTATTGAGAAGGATGGCTGAGTGCCAATTGTGGCCCCAGTTTGGTCGGGTAGTGCCATTGAGTGGGCAAGCGAGAGCTAAATGTGGAGAAGAGTTGATGGCTCCACATTGACATACGGTGGGGGGGTTGAGGGGATTTGGGTCCACTTTGGTTTGTTGCGTGCGAAGGGTGGAGATTGCTTTCGCTTGGTTTCGGCGAAGAAATCTCAAGACTGGAGGAGGGTGGAGGGCAACGGGGGTATCAGTTGTGGTTTGCCATAGCTTGAGGAGGTTAAGTTTGGGTTGGAGGCGAAGCCAACCCAGTGTGGAGCAAGTATGTTTGCATGGTGGAAGGAGAAGGCTTTGTTTGGCCATTTGGTCAGCGATTTCATTGCCGGGAATGTTTGTGTGGGATGGAGTCCATCAGCCAAAAACTTCTGAATTAAGATTATTTAATGTGGATATGTGTGCCAGTGTATCTTTTAGATATTGGCGGTTGGAGGTGATGTTGCCCGAAAGGGATAGAAGGGCGTTCTGATTATCAACGCACAAATATATGGTGGAATTGTCTGCGGGTAAGTTGTGGATTAGAAAATATAGGGCTTCTTGAATACCGTGGATTTCCGCGTCCTCGTTTTCGCAATGATGTCCCAGGTTGCAATTGCCCTGGTGAGAAAGAGTGGGAATTCCATATTGGATGTGCTGAATGTTCCATCCTGAAGCGGTGATGCCGCTTTCAGCGCGGGAACCGTCGGAATATAAGATCCAGGCATCCGTTAAACCATGCAGCCAATCCATATGAGTTAATGATGCTGATTGTTTCGTTCCTTGGATGTGTATGTGGGATGGATGTAAGAAGGGATGAATGGGTAGGGAGAGATTTTCGAGTGGGGCACCAGTTAACAGTCTGGCAATCAAGGAGCCAACCCGTTGGAGGCCAGTGCCTTTGAAATCGGTGGGGTGGAGGTAATTTAATAATGTGTGGTGCAGGGGGTGTTTGGGATTGTGGAGGATGCGTAGTCCATAATATTGGGTGCGCATGTCGAGTAAAAGATGGAGCGGAGCTAGCCCGGCTTCAGGTAATAGCTTGTGTATGGGAGTGAATTTGGAAAGGCCAGAAATTAATCTTGCAGTGCGGTGATAAGCTGGTGATAATCGATCCAAGACACTTTGTGACCCAGTCCACCATACCTCGGAGCCATATAAGGCCGCTGGGAGAATGATGGTGAGGGTGAGTTGGTGAAGTAGGTTAGGAGTGGGTCCCTTATCTTTGACTAGGTTATTCACCAGGTATAGGGAAGTTCGTAGCCGAGACGCGGCTTGTTGGCAGTGTGCATGGAAGTTAAGTCTTTGATCCAGTACGATGCCTAGGACTTTAATATGGGGCAAGGGGGGAAATGCCTTGCTATTTAGCATTATAGCTTGATTTGGGGGGTGACTGGTGAAAGGAGTGATGAGATGAATTAGTTCCGTTTTTGGTTCGGAAAATCTAATGTTGAGGTAGGAAGCCCGCTTTTCCTTTGCTTTGTATCTTTCCGCTAAGCGTATGGTGGCAAAGGCAGGTTTCTTACTCATTTGTAGAGCGGTATCATCGTCTATGTAAATGGTGGAAATTTCGGAAGGATGTGGAGTGAGCGGGTCAAGTGCTGCAGCATAAATGGTGAATGCAATGGATGAAAGCGGTGATCCTTGTGGGAGTCCGACTGTAAGTGGTTGGGGTGCTTCCAGTTCATTGTTGATTCGGAAAGCAAGTGTGCGGTTGGAAGTAAAACTTTGCATCCATTTGATGCACCATGGGGGAAAAGTGTAATGTTCCAAGATTTTTATTAAATGAGGATGGGAAACGCAGTTGAAGGCTCCGTCGATGTCCGTTGCCAAAATGGAAGGACGGGAGGGGCGCTTTATTGCCCTTTTATCGTTGTGTGGAACAGGTATCAGCAACTGTCTTTGTGCGGGAGTGAGAATGAGATGAAGGGAATCAGTGGCAGAAATGCCTGTCCTGGCTCCTGTGTGATGTGATTTGATAGCGCCGTTTTTTGTTGCGCATGTTTCTAGTTTTCGAGCAACTAGTTTTTCCAGTAGTTTGCCGAAGCAGGAGAGGAGTGAAACGGGGCGGTAACTTTTGGGGGATGAGTAGTCCGCCTTGTTTGATTTGGGGATGGGAACGCAGTGGGTTATCTTCCAAGAAGCTGGCATGATACCCAAGCGAAGGAGATTGTTGAAGAGGGAAGTGAGGATGGAAGGGCGAGCGCGGTGGACTTCTCTGAGTGTGATGTAATTAATCCCATCTGGGCCAACTGCGGTACGCATGTTCGATTTTTGGAGGAGGGAATCAATTTCTTTTTCCGTAACTAGAAAGGGAATAGATTCGGTATTGGCGGAGGGAGGAGGTAGGAAATTTGGAGGGAAGTTAGGTGGGGTGAGCTGGGGAGGGAAAAAGGTGAGGCGGAAGGCTTTGGCGATTTCCTCATTGGTTTCTTGTTTTTCAATGGGAGGGATGTTGGGCTTGTTACGAGCCGTGCTTCTATTCATGAGATTCCAGGCGGAGCTGGGGGTGATGTCTTTGAGGGTACAGTGCCAGTGATCCCATTTCGCTAGCATAATTTCAGTTTTATATTCCTTCCTTGTGGAATTGGCTAGGGTGCGCCAGTGAGGAAGGGCATTGGGTTTCCGCGCTCGTGATTCAGCCCATGATAACTTTCTTTTTAGGGCTTTGAGGTGCGGCGTCCACCAGGATTTGGAGTGAGATCGAGGTTTGGAAAGGGGTACCGTTGAGTCTACGGCTAGGTTGATTGTGTTCGTGATATAGGTAAGAGTGAGGTTGGCTTTCTCTTCATTGGAATAGTTGAATGGAATGGCTGCTTCTTGAATAATGTTATGGAATAATGGCCAATTCGTTTTAGAGAATAAGCGTCGGCTGGAATATTCCGGAGGATGAATATAGAGTGTGGTGTTTAAGGAAACATGATCAGAATTGTGTGGGCAATTGGGGGGGGCTGACCAGGGTCCACAGATATCGGTGAGCCCTCTGACCATGGTGAGGTCGACAATGCTGGGTCTTTGTCCGTTTCTGGGAAAGTGGGTTAAGATGCCTGGTTTGTTGAGGAGGCGGAAGTTGTTGTTTTCCAGCCAGTTTGTGATTTGTTCCGTTAACGCAATGCGGTGCGAAAAAAGGTGTTGATAATTTTCGGTGATGGGACCGTACCACCAAGGGTGGTGGAGGTTGAAGTCCCCTGTGAGGATTGTGTTTTGGTGAAAGTGATGTGAAAGAAGTGGGAGGTGGTGGTCGTTGGAGCTGCTTCGTGGTTGAATGTATATGTTGCAGATCTCAAGAGTAAGATGGGGGATTTTTAAAAGAATTGAAATTATGTTCGGATTGGGCGAAAGTGTACATCAGCAAGACCACACAATTCCGTCAGACGTATAGGGCGCTCCTAGCGCCCCTAGCGCTTGTGACGGAAATCAATGATCAGGAGATTACGCTGCGTGCGCCAGGTGCGCCAGGTGGAAGTTCGCTGTGCCTGGTGTGCCAGGACGCATCCTGACATTATTTTGATAGCTTCCTGACCCATCCTGATAGCTCCTGAAGCTTTCGCGAAGGCCTCCGGAGCTCCTCTGGTCCGTCTTGATCATATTGTGCAATAATCGTGATACCTCTGGAGGATACTGATATGTATCCCAGAGCTAATCTGACACCCCTGATGCTCTGCGGAGGACTCGTGAAGATGAGCCTATTGTGTCTGGATCCAGTCAGACGCCTATAATTTTACCTCCCAAAGTCCTGATTTGAGCTCCGCGTCTGAAGACCTCGCTAGAAATCATGGTGATAGCTTATTGCGTCCTGGTGAATGCTCCTGAAGCCTCCTTGCATATCCTTATATTGGGATCTTTGATTTGTGGAAAATATTCCGTATATTACTGCTATTACTATTACCAACTAGCTACAACAAAAGAACTATCAATTCCCCTCCATATCCTGTGCACCAAAGGGTTTGCCTTGATTCGCGAATAAGCCACCGGTATTCTGTGCCTGACCACTTCCAAAGAGCCCATTCGCTTGCTACAGTCTTCATAACAGCCCCCGAAGCATTCTCCAACTCCCTTACCGTACCAAAGGTTTTGCCTTGATTCGCGAATAAGCCACCGGTATTCTGTGCCTGGCCACCCCCAAAGAGCCCATTCGCTTGCTGCAGTCTTCATAACAACCCCCGAAGCATTCTCCAACTCTCTTACTGCACCAAAGGTTTTGCCTTGATTCGCGAATAAGCCACTGGTATTCTGTGCCTGGCCACCCCCAAAGAGCTCACCTTGAATAGCCATAGTCTTCACGACAACCCCCAAAGCATTCCCCTAGTCCCTTAAAGCATCCTCTCTATCCTCCTCCTGAACCTCGCTGCTATCCACCGTTTCTCCCTCTCCCCCCCCTCCCCCCCCTCCCTCCACGTCACCCTCGCTATTTGAAGGTGCCGAGGTCTCTACTCCTGCTAGCCGTGCGAGGAGTGTCAATCCCGAATGATCTGGAGTGGGAGACCGCTCCCGGCTTGGTGTAGGTGGAGGAATTGTGGTCTTTCCTCTTCGGAAGGCCTCCAGAGCTTTCGTGAGAGCAAGATTATCTACGCGGAAGGCTTCCACAGCTATAACTTCCTCGGTACCATTTGCCCTCGAAATCTATAAAGTCAGCAAGCGGAAAAATAAATCCGGATCGTACATACCAGCATTCGTAGCCGTTCCTTCAACACCTCCATCGTGCCCTGCTGATTTTCAAGGCTAGGACTCCTCCAAGTGTTCATCATTCTCGTGAAGGTTCCTAGAGTGATCACGAGATTTAGTCAAGCTCTCTAGATGGCTCTTGGGATACTCACGCATGACGCTTTGATTACTCCCTGTGAAGTCGTCCGGCTTGACATAGATCCCACTGCTCCAAGCCCGCAAACAGTGCCATATCCCAGTGGCTACTAGACACACGAAGACTGGGTTGATCCTTTCTAGGAATTCGGGATCTTTGGAACCCAACATCTTTACCCCTTGGAAGTATTTGGCGAATATGACGCTTGTGATTTCGGGCGCCCAAAAGCGGCATGAGCAGTCCTAATGGCTGTCAGAGTATTCTAGATAGCTTCTGGGGCATTGCTTGTGCTACTTACTGTGTAGTTGTCGGAATGGCTTAAAAACCTATCGTTCTCCAGGAGATATTCGATTCTGGCAACTATCTCCGCCCGACTTGTGCATTGACGGAGCTTATATAGAACCCCCGCCTCAACCTTCTCCTTGATCAAATAAATCAAGTGCGATCTGGCCCGAGAATGGAAACTCTTTATCTATTATGTTGGTAGTTAGCAGGGGCTTATAGGGCTCTCGTGAAGGTTGATGGAGCATTCACTTGAGCCTGGCTGTCAACGCACATGATCACACTCAATAGTAGTTCTTCATTCGCCCTATTCCAGAGTTCGGTTACTATGGCCAACAGACGGGCAGCAGAAGGTAAAGGCTCCTGAAGCAGTGTATGCTGCTTCATGAGCTCTGCGCAATGCACAACAACCATTTGTGCTGGCCCCATAATCCTCGATACACTTCTGCGACCTACATGCCTGGCCGGGATACTCTCATTGCTGGAATCGGACACTGGAGAGGATGGAGAGGGGGGGGGTGGGGGGGGTCGGAGGGGAGATGAAGCAGAAGAATCGAAGGTTGCTGTGGCTCTGTGGAGTGCTCTAGGAGCTCTCGATCCAGCTCTTTTAGCCGAGAGTTTAGGCGGGATCCGATTACCATGCTGCCACGTCAGTTCTCGTGGGTCAATAAAAGGGAGTGCTTCCTACCTTCACAACGTGCAACCGCACATCAGAGGCAGCTATTACCTCCGAGGCTTTCTTCTTGATTGCTGCCAGAGCCTTCGTCGAAACCTGCACAGCTTTCCTCGATCTCTTCCTTCCTAGCTTGCTAGTGGTAATACGTGTCTTTGGAGGAGGGGGAGCAACTTCTTCATAGTCTTCATCTCCCTCGCCCTCCGAAGTTAAATATTCTTCATTCTCACGATCACCGAGTTCGTCATCCGAATCCAGGCCGTGCGTTGCCCCAAAGGAAACTCGATATCGGAAAACTCCTCGGAGCCTTCACGGAGGCCCTGGCGGCTATCTTCATTGCTATCAACGTCTTCTTCGGTTGTCCCCTCATTGAACTCAAGATAATCTGGATGGGGAGGATCAAGCCTGGCTTTCTTTGTAGCTGATGATTTGGATGCTGGAAAGGCTCTGGAGGAGCTTCGCTTGTGAGATGACATAGTATGACAAATGGAAGATAAGGAACGTGGATATAGAAGGTGAATAGGAGAATGTAATATTACGCTGTAAAGACTGAATATAAGAAGACAATGTGTGCAGAGAGCTTAGAGAGCTTTGGCGAAGGTTGAGGGGGCATTCACCCCTTTATTTGGTGCTTTGATACTCGTAACCCTAAACCACCACAATACGTGTCACTTCGGATGACGTCAAAGCTCGTGAGACAATATCAATTTCCTCCTATCAGCCACTAGCTACGAATGGAAGCAGCCTGGATCATACTCCTGAAGAATAGGCTTAGAGAAATGAGCTATAGAAAATAATGCTCTACGAGTACTCGCGACAGCTCTCTCAACCCTCTCCAAAGCCCAAAACATATGCCCGAAACTGATACGAGGTAATAATAGTAACAAATAAATAGATAAGGAAATGATATCAATAAGCCCCCAACCTAACGTGGACGACATCTGTAGCCCATCAAAATCCTCCGTACAACCCTCAGAATACTCGCGAATACCCAAATCCAGACGTAAATAGAAAAGAGAAAGAAGAAAGAAAGAAGAAACCAAAAGATATATAAAAAAGTAATACTAGCTCCCAAAACCTTCACCATAGCCCCCAGAGCACTCACGAAAAGCCAGATCCAGACGTATATGGAAGAAAAATATGGAAGGAAAATAGAAGAAACCAAAAGATATGGAGAAAAAAAAAAACCTGGCCCCCAAAGCACTTACCATAGCCCCCATGGCTCTCACAAGAGCTTGCCTAATTCAAGCTGCACCACCAGCGCCAGCATCAGCTCCGCCGCCAGCATCAGCTCCGCCGCCAGCATCACCACCACCGTCGGTATTCTCACCTCCAGGCGGAGGCCCTGGAGGAGGTGGTGGAGGAGGAGGAGGAGGAGGAGGAGGAGGAGGAGGAGGAGGAGGAGGTGGTGCCTCAGCTCCGCCGCCAGCATTACCATCATCGTTGGTATTCTCGTCATCTTCAGGCAGAGGCCCTGGAGGTGGTGGTGGAGGTGGTGGAGGTGGTGGAGGTGGAGGGGCTGGTAGCCCAGCGAGATACTCAGCCCGGTCTGCCGCAGTCCAGATCTTGTCATCCCTCCAATGAGGACTGTTTGGAGCGAAGCCAGTAGGGTATTTCCTGAGGTAGGCATTGCTCACTCGAGTAAGTGCAGCTTCCTGGCGGTCCCTCCTTGCGACGAGTTTCCTGAGGAGCCTCTGGAAGGATGCGTCAGCTCTGGGCATTGCCACCTTTTCCCCGGTCTTAGTGACGCGAGCATTGTCGTCGTGCTCAGAATCCTCCGCAGGAAGGTCAAGCATATCATAGTCTTGGTCCTGAACGTACACAAAGCCATCTGGAGGGGGTGTCTGGGCGTCTCTCTCGGCTCTGTGGAGAACCACCAGGACTCTCAGCGGCTTTGCATTGCTACTGGAGACCCAAGCTTCGACCTCTTCTGCATCTGTGAGGAGTGAATAGCTAGGATTGCCAAAATTCACATCTGCAGAGGCGCCAGCTGGTGCAGGTCCAGGGTTCTCGGTAGCTCCGTAGAGAGCTCGGAGAGCTCTCCCGACGGGCATATGCTTTTTTGCTAGATTAACCATCTCACGCATGGTGGTATGGGCAAGGACTCCAGTATAGACTGGCCGGGTCAGAACGCCAAACCATGGATAGGGTACACCAATTGGAGGGAAGCCAATGTTATCCGGATCAACCATATGAACGTGAACCACAGGCCGAGGCGGCGGCTGGATGATTGCGGGGATCATCGCGGCGGCTTTGAGAGCAGTCCTCTTGCGCTTTTTGGGCCTGGCCTCCTCCTCCTCGTCGTCGTCGTCCTCCTCCTCTTCTTCGGGGTTCTCTACCTCAAAATGGCGATCACCAGCACCGGCAGATTTCTTTTCCTTGGCTCCGACGTCAGCGATGAGAGCCTGGAAAGCCTTCTGGATGTTCTCAGAGGCTCTCTGGTTCTTTTTATACTTATCCTTCCAGGTGGCACGCAGTGGTTTGATATAAGGGTGTTTGGAGATCCAGTTGCAAAGCTCATCAAACGCCGCCTGGCCAGAAGCAGTCTTATTAATCCAGCCAGAAGACGTCATTTCGGCGGCGAGCTCCTTGCGCAGCCGGCGGTAGGATGAGTCCTTGCCCGTAAGCTGCAAAGTTGCCTTGATATCGGCTACTTTGATACTAGGAGCCATTCTATATTAGATTTTATTCGGTAGAGTGTAACGGAGGTTCTAGGAGCTATGCTGAGTGCTTGTAGGGTATTCAATAATTACTTATTTGCCTGCAAATAAGTATTAGTAAACGAGTGAATGAGTAAACGAATAATTGAGTATATTGATAAGCGAGTGAATGTATGTCTGGGAATGAGAGGAGTAGGGCGCTGTAAGGGCATTATATAGAGGGATAAAAACCTTTGGGCTTTCGCAGCTTGCGTCGGATCCAACATGAGACATGACTGGCCTATAGCTTGAAACACCTGCTGAGCTTAAGAAGCATTAGCGAGAGCTCTTACAGCCATCTCGAAACCTCTCAAAGCTTTTGTAGGCTTACCGATACTAATTTGAACTCTTCCGTCGAATGGTCAACTTGAAACAGCACCTTCAAAAACTTGAGGCTCCACCGAATAGCTAATTCAAGTTCCCAAATCAAGCATTAGCCAGAGCTCACAAAGTCATCTTCAAAGCTTCATTAGCCTGCGATCGGAGCTTACTGTATTGTGCCGAGTGCTTGTAGAGAGTATTGCTTGGTAGGATACAGGAGTGGTCCAGAAAGCCTCTCGCGGAGCAGAAAACTCTGAATATATAACCTCTGCTAGAGTTTGCTCAGGCTATTCTGACGTAGTTTGCCTGCTATCAGGATCCAGCCCGTGTCTCAGGAGCTTTGACCTGTTGATGGCTCACAAATCGTCACTCGCTCCATGAGTACTGTATTCAGCTCTCATTTAGTTCGTTGCAGCCTAGAAAGCATTCGTGAAGGCTTTCTGAGCACTGACAGGATCTTTGTCTGTTTTTAGATCAGCTCCCGCTTCCATTTCATGAGTTGTTGGTTTGTCGGAGGAATACCGTTGGTCGAGCCATTTTGATACCATACCTCGACAAAGGAGGAAAGGAAATATTCCGCTAGCTCTGAGAGTTATCCTCAAGGCTTCCAAAGCCTTGAAGAGTGCTTTAGGTGGTGGATAAAGACCACTCCCACCATATGGGGTGGGAGTGGTCGAGGTTGAGGTTGAAAGCGGGGCTTGTTTGAGGTTGGTTTTGTTTGCGCTGGCAGGGGTGGTTGGCAGGGATCCTGCCAAGGAACTATGCCAAGGAACTATGCCAAGATATATCCCTGGTATGGGCGGCACGTGTTTTTGTTTACATCCCCCTGAGCTCTCAGCATTATCGCCAAAGCTATCGCCAAAGCTCATCAAGCAACTCCGGAAACATGTCGACTAAGTGCCCTTATTGCCGCAAACGTTACAAATATTCTACCAGCTTTGAAACCCACCTACGAGAAAAGCATCCCCTCATTGCTCAGTCATTTCTTGCCTCTCTAACGATCCAAAGCTCATCCAATATTGGCGAGAGCTCTCAGAGCTATGATGGCAACTTTCTTCTCAATGGCGATGATGATTTTGACACTTACGAAGCTAGGAGCAATAGTGATGGGGATGATTCCGATCAGGAGTCAGATTCAGATTTCAACCTCCATAATACAGATCAGCCCCAGCGAGAGACAACTATTCCATACGAAGGTGCTGGACGACCTCTTCAGAGCTCCCAAAGCTATCAAGAAGAGCAAAATGTGTTGCTCCAAGATCCCTGGGCACCATTCTTGTCGGTGGAAGAATTCAAACTCGCTCGTTGGTTCATACGCGCTCAGGTCTCGCAAGGAGCCATTGATGACTATTTCCAAAGCTCTCTAGGCCTTCCTGACTGCTCTTTCCGCTCCGGAAAGAGCTTCACGCGCAAAGTTGAAGAAATGCACACGACATTAGGCCGGGCTAGCTGGCACCTCTCGGATATAGAATTGGGTGGGAAGCAGATTCGCTATTACTATCGAGATCCTATAACCTGTATACGCTATCTGCTTAAGCAAAGGGCATACAAAAAGGATATGGTATATGCTCCTACGATGGAGTATAATAGCGCAGGGAGCGAATGTACGGGGAAATGCATACCGCAGACTGGTGGTGGGAGACACAGGTTTGTGAAGCACTCTGGAGTACTCCTAGAGCCTTGACCAATGCGCTAACAGCTACTCTAGAACACACTGCCGGAAGGCGCTACAGTGGTCCCTGTAATTTGTGCTTCGGATGGAACACAGCTGACCAACTTCAGCGGCGACAAGAAAGCATGGCCTATCTATATCACTATCGGCAATATCAAATCAACAACTCGAGGCAAACCTTCCAATCTCGCGATTATACTCCTGGCGTTGCTGCCGGTACCCCCGAAGCTTGGGAAGGAGTCTGCTTTCTCGAAAGTCCAGCGGCGGCAGAGCCAACAAGCTATACACAAGGTCTTGGAAGAGATTCTCGAAGGCCTTCAGAGCCCTGGCGAGAGCGGAGAACTTATGGACTGCGCAGATGGTCACCAGCGTCTCTGCTTCCCTATACTATGTGCTTGGATTGCAGATCAAGAAGAGCATGCCACCCTCCATAATATTCAAAGCCAGGCGTGTGCAAAGTGTGAAGTTGATTTTGATAGCCTTGGGGACTTTGCCGAATTCCCTCCGCGCAATCACCCAATCTATCGAGCTAAGATACAGCAATTCCGCCAGGACCCTACAAACACAGCTCCAATTGAATACCTCGTCTCGAAGTCCGTCAAAACTCTCTACAATGCTCTCTGGGCTTTCCCCAATGTCCTCGTGCACGAGTTGCATAAGCCTGACCTGCTGCACAATATTTATTTGGGAGTATTGAAGCATATGATGGAATGGATCCAGTCGTTTTTAGGGAAGTATGGTCGCCTAGCGCAATTTGACGAAGCATGGCGATCGATGCCACCATATCCAGGATTTTCAGTCCCTACGAAGGCTTATAGGGAGGTAACGCAGTGGCAGGGGAAGGAGATGCGTAATCTTGGGAGGATAGTCCTGGGAGCCTTCGCCATAGCTCTCAGGGATCCCCCGAAAAAGTACAAAGATATCTTCAAGAAGGCGCTGATATGTGTTCGCTCATTTGTGGACTTTCACCTTATGGCGCAATACAACACCCACACCTCGGAAACGTTGGGATATATGAAGGGGTATTTGGAGGATTTCCACGAGCATAAAGATGTGTTTCTGGAATTCCGAGCATACAAGAAGACGAAGAAAGCAGCAAAGGAACGAACAAAGGCACTAATGGATGCTCTGCAGGCTCCTTCCACCTCCGCGTCGGCCGCAACCAACACAGCCCAAGGCAACAAGCGGAGGAAGACCCAGGATGGCTCAGGGAGCCTTGACCGCAGCCTTGAGGAGCTTCAGGAAATCCGTCAAGCCTCTCATTTCAACTTTATCAAGATGCATCTCCTCACGCACTTCTGCCAGCATGTGGAACGATTTGGTAACATACCCATGTTCTCTACTGATATTAGCGAGCTTGCACACAAAGAGCAAATCAAAGATAGCTATAAGGCATCCAACAAAGTTGATGCCACGCTCCAGATCCTCGATATATATGCCCGTCGTCAAGCCTTCGAGATGCGATTGCTAAACCTGAAAGCAATTGTAGAAAGCTCTGAGAGTTATGCCGAGAGCTCTCTTGGCTCTGCAAAGACTTTGCAACAGTTGTTTGGTATAGGCAAAGAACGGGCACCGAATATCAAGGCATTACATCCGGAAAGCCTGCCGCGGCGCAACCTTAAAAACCGGGATCGCGACTGTTGCTTCCTCGCAGATGTCGCTGAGGCACTCGAACTGGACCGATACAACCTTGGAAAAAGTATCCTGGAGTGGGCAAAGGATGTAGAAGGCTCTGAGGGCTTTGGCGAAGACCCACAAAACCTTCTCCACTATCCGGCAGAACGATTTGAATGTTTGCAAGTTCCCATCCCGACTTTTCAAGAAACTGATCTATACGAGGTCCATAACCTTCGCTGCACAGGGCGGAGGAAGTTTAGGAATAGAGCGCCACGAAATGACTGGGTCTGGATACAAGCAGGGTCGGAGGAGAATTGGGGGCATTCCGGGGCGCCCGCCAGCTAGACTTCAGGCATTATTTAAGCTTCGCAATCCCATAAGCAGCCATTGGCACAGGTTGTGCCTAGTGGAGGTTTTAGAGGCAGCCAATAGGGGATCAGTAGATAGCTCCCATGGCCTTCTCAAAGCCTCTAAGCGCTCTCAAGGAAGCTGTGGGTGGTGGATATCAGGAGTGTATTAGGAATGGCACATTTGATGCCGCTAGGGCAAAATGATTGGCTTGTAAATACACGAATAGATCTTAGAACATGGAACGAGCTATACTAGGAGTAAGAGCTAGCTTGATTAATAAAGCATGTTTGATAGAAAGCGTCAGAAGCCTTCGCGATGATCTCCAGAGCAAGAAAGAATGATCCAATAGCCATCAAGTCTCCGATATACCATGATTACCCGCGTCAATCTCAGTGACTTCAGAGCCTGCGTTGCAGCATATGGAGAACCTGACGCAAGCAAATAAGCCTCTGATAAACAGGGCGCAGCTGGCTCCCAGAGCATCCGTCAGAACGCTGCAGGCACTCGGGACGCTCCAGATTCGCATGACGAAAATAGTGTGTCCTGACGCAGCAGCGAAGTATCAGGGCGAAATTTCGGTCTTGCTGATGTAGTGATTATTTTTGTGTTTTTTAGATTTTTCTTAATATAAATGATAACTTTGGGTGACGAGGAGGGATAATATGCGTCCGCAGTTTTGGAATTAGGTGGAAGTAGATTATGGTCAAGCCATGGTTCCTGTAACATAAGAATGAGGGTATGTTGAGAGCGGTTGAAAGAAGAGATGACTGAAAGGGTGGAGGCCTGTCCTTTGGCGCAGTTCAGCTGCTGTGCCATGGCTATGCCTGTTGTGGGAGGTTGTTCCTCCATTAAGCGTTGGTAGTGTTAATTCGGGAGGATTTAAGGCTCTCAGTGAGCTTGGTGTAAGCGATGCAGACTTTGCGCTCATAGGCTTTATGGCCTTGGTTGCAGTTTGCGCAGCGGATGGGAGGGTGGGTGCATTTGGTTCCAGCCGGGCAACCTGCTGAGGTGCAGGGGTGTTTGATGGTTTCGTGGGCTTCTGCGCAAATGGCACATTTGAAGTCCTTCTTGCAGGTTTGTTGGTGGTGGCCAAATTCTTGGCACTTTCGGCATTGGGTGGTGGGGGAAACAGCAATGTATTCCTGGATGCGGCAGAATGAATTAAAAAGAGGGATTTGGTGAAGACCTAGGGTCTCCATGGTGAATTTCTGGGGCAGGGCGATGACAATGGCTGAGTGGGTTTTGTTGGCTCTTGCCTCCGGTGTGGTAAGCCATCTGGGAACTTGAGCAAGGGTGAAGGTGGGGACTGAGATGGCCATTTGCTCCGCTACTTCAGCCATGGTGTTCTTGGTAGGGATGCCATGGATGATGAACTTGGACCATTTGGAGTTGGGTCGGGCTTCGGAAAGGGGGATGTTTAGCAAGTTGCAGGCGGTTTTGATTTCTTTGTTGTAGGCCGAGCAGATTTGTTCGGCAGATTCATCAGGGCGGGTGGTGAGTACAAAGTTATGTCTTGCAGTTTTGGTGCAGATGAGGATGGATGTGTTACGTGGAGCGAGTTCCTTGTTGATTGCGGCGAGGAGGGAGTTGTTGGTGAGGGCTGGGGGAAGGTCACCAGAGGTTTCAAGAATAATCTGGCGATTAATTGCCGTGAACTGGGGTTGGAAGAGTTTGGGGGGAAGGGCCTTCTTCTTCTTATTGCCTTTAATGACTTTGGTGAATGGGTCTGCGGGGGCGTTGGCTGCTTGAGCGTAGGTCATGGGCTTGCCGTTGTTTAGCAGTGGGACCTGAGGTTTCTGGGCTGTTTGGGGCGGCTTTTGTTGTTGGTTGTTGACAGGTACAGGAGTGCGGGTGGGTTGGCTGGTGTTCTTGTCGATGGTTTGCAAAGACCTAGCCATGTTGTTGAGGGTGGTGGATAGCTTTCCGACCATTTCTTGAAGGATTTTTGTTTGATCCGTGAGCCTGAGGATATCATTCTCCTGCATGGCTACTTTGGCGAGGAGATGGGTGTTGTTTTCCTCAGTTTGCGTGTTGAGGCGTGCCAAGCTGGATTTTAGTAGCCAGGCTGTATATTGCTCAGTGTTGCCTTCATCAGGGATTTCCGGCATGTAGTCTTCGGTGATTGAAAATTCACGGAGCCAGTTGGGGGTGGAATCATCAGGGAGCTCCTGCATTAGAGCTTCGTCGATGTATTGTGAGTCTGTGGAAAGGCCCTGAGGGCCAGTGTCAAAGAGGGACTGCGCAGTAGAGGGTCCGGGTTGTGCCATCTTAGTGGGTGAACCTGAGCGAGCGGGAGCTGGGGAAGGGTTTGAGAGAGTTCTTTTCTTGCCAATGAGGGGGAGGGTGAAGTTGGTGCCAAAGGTCACCAGCTTCACAGGGGATGGGGATGGTGTGCGGGATCTCCTGGGAGGAGTTTGGGGCGGATCCTGGATGATTTGGGGCAGAGCGCCTGATGAAAGGATGCGAGTGCGGGGAAGTGGTGAGAAATGAAGCCGAAGAGTTAAAGACTTTTTGCAGTGTGTAACGCCGTTGCAACGTAGAATTGGAGTTTTGCAGGGATCTTTTTGCTCGTGCAGGATGAGGTCCAATTTCCAATTTCCAATTTCATTTAATTTTAGACAGTCGCTAACCTAACTAGCTACTGAATGACGCGCGTATATGAAATACATGGTCTCATCCACCGCCAACCTCTACATCCCCATAACCAAAACATAATATAAAGAAAATACAAAACGTAAAAACATCACACCAAAACAACATACTATATCAAGGAAATTTCATAATTAAACTTAAACCATCCGGATACAAAAGAAAAGCTTCCCCCGCCCGGATTGCCTTATGATCAATTTATATTTAGTAAATTCGTATTAGATACGCCGTATAGATACTTGTTGGTTGAAATTGTGGCCAAATTGTTCTCGCGGATGAAGTGCAAGAGGTCAATGTGGTTGTTGTTGAGGAGTATTGCTGAGTGCCAATCATGGCCCCAATTTGGTCGGGTAGTGCCGTTAAGTGGACAAGTGAGGGCTAAATGTGAGGAAGAATTGATGGCTCCGCATTGACAAGCGGAGGGAGGGCTAAGAGGATTTGGATCCGCCTTAGTTTGTTGGGTGCGGAGGGTGGATATTGCTTTCGCCTGATTTCGGCGGAGGAATCGCACAACTGAGGGAGGATGGAGGGCAACTGGGGTCTCAGTTGTGAGTTGCCACAGCTTGAGGAGGTTGAGTTTGGGTTGAAGACGAAGCCATCCCAGTGTAGTGCATGTGTGTTTGCAAGGCGGGAGGGAAAGGCCTTGCTTGGCCATTTGATCGGCGATGTCATTGCCGGGGATGTTTGTGTGAGATGGAGTCCATCGGCCGAAAACTTCTGAATTGAGATTATTAATTGTCGATATGTGTGCCAGTGTGTCCTTTAGGTATTGGCGATTGGAAGTGCTGTTGCCGGAGAGGGATAGGAGAGCGTTTTGATTATCAATGCAGAGATAAACAGTAGAATTGTCCGCAGGCAAGTTGTGAATTAGAAAATATAAAGCTTCTTGGATGCCATGTATTTCTGCATCTTCATTTTCGCATTGATGTCCCAGGTTGCAATTGCCCTGGTAGGAAGAGGTGGTGATTCCATATTGAATGTGTTGGATGTTCCAGCCTGAGGCAGTGATACCACTCTCAGCGCGGGAGCCGTCAGAATAGAGGATCCAGGCGTTAACCAAACCGTGTAACCAGTCCATGTGGGATAGGGAGGCGGATTGTTTGGTGCCTTGGATGTGTATGTGGGATGGATGTAAAAAGGGGTGAATGGGTAGGGAGAGATCTTCGATTGGTGCGCCGGTTAGTAGTCTGGCAAGCAGGGAGCCAACTCGTTGTAGGCCGGTGCCTTTGAATTCAGTGGGGTGAAGGTATTGTAGTAGTGTGTGGTGTAGGGGGTGTTTGGGATTGCGGAGGATGCGTAGCCCATAATATTGGGTGCGCATGTTGAGTAGGAGGTTGAGTGGGGCTAAGCCCGCTTCGGGTAATAGCTTGTGTATGGGAGTGAATTTGGAAAGACCAGATATTAGCCTTGCGGCGCGATGATATGCTGGTGAAAGTCTGTCCAAAATACTTTGTGATCCAGTCCACCATACCTCAGAACCATATAAGGCTGCTGGGAGGATGATGGTGAGGGTAAGTTGGTGAAGGAGGTTAGGAGTGGGTCCCTTGTCTTTGACTAGGTTGTTCACCAAGTATAGGGAGGTTCTTAGCCGAGAGGCAGCTTGTTGACAATGTGAGTGAAAGTTGAGTCTTTGATCCAGTACAATGCCTAGAACTTTTATGTGAGGCGAGGGGGGAAATGATTTGTTGTTTAACGTTATGGTTTGGGTTGGTGATTGACTGGTGAAGGGGGTGATGAGGTGAATTAACTCTGTTTTGGATTCGGAAAATTTAATATTGAGGTAGGAGGCCCGTTTTTCCTTTGTCTTGTGTCTTTCTGCTAGGCGTATGGTAGCAAAGGCGGGTTTTTTACTCAATTGTAGGGCAGTATCGTCATCTATATAGATGGTGGAGGTTTCGGAGGGATGTTGGATAGGCGGGTCAAGTGCTGCGGCATAAATAACAAAGGCAATGGATGAAAGTGGGGAGCCTTGTGGGAGTCCAACCGTGAGCGGTTGGGGTGTTTCCAACTCGTTATTGATTCGGAAGGCAAGTGTGCGATTGGAAGTGAAACTTTGCATCCATTTGATGCACCATGAGGGGAAGGTGTAGTGTTCCAAAATTTTTATTAGGTGGGGGTGAGAAACGCAATTGAAAGCACCGTCAATGTCCGTTGCCAGGATGGATGGGCGGGAGGGACGTTTTATTGCTCTCTTGTCGTTATGTGGGACGGGTATTAATAATTGTCTTTGCGCGGGGGTGAGAATGAGATGGAGTGAATCAGTGGCGGAAATGCCTGTTCTGGCTCCTGTGTGGTGTGGTTGAATTGCGCCGTTCAATGATGCACATGTTTCAAGTTTTCGTGCAACTATTTTTTCCAGTAACTTGCCAAAGCAAGAGAGGAGGGAAACAGGGCGGTAGCTTTTAGGGGATGAATAGTCCGCCTTGTTTGATTTGGGAATGGGGACGCAATGGGTTATCTTCCATGAAGTTGGCATGATGCCCAGGCGTAGAAGGTTGTTAAAAAGAGAAGTGAGAATGGAAGGGCGGGCACGGTGAACCTCTCTGAGTGTAATGTAGTTGATCCCGTCTGGGCCGACTGCAGTACGCATGTTCGATTTCTGTAGGAGGGAATCGATTTCTTTTTCCGTGACTAGGAAGGGGATGTGATCGGTATTGGCGGAGGGGGGGGGTAGGAAGTTTGGAGGGAATTCAGGTGGGGTGGGCTGTGGGGGAAAAAAGGTGCGACGGAAGGCTTTGCCAATTTCCTCGTTTGTTTCTTGTTTTTCGATGGGGGGGATGTTAGGCTTGTTGCGTGCAGTGCTTTTATTTAGAAGGTTCCAGGCAGAGCTGGGGGTGATGTCTTTGAGGGTGCGGTGCCAGTGATCCCATTTGGCTAACATTATTTCAGTTTTGTATTCCTTTCTTGTAGAATTGGCGAGGTGTCGCCAATGAGGGAGGGCATTGGGTTTCCGTGCTCGTGATTCAGCCCATGAAAGTTTTCTTTTCAGGGCCTTGAGGTTGGGTGTCCACCAAGATTTGGAATATGTTCGAG
Source organism: Paragyromitra xinjiangensis (assembly GCA_038503065.1). Classification (NCBI taxonomy): domain Eukaryota; kingdom Fungi; phylum Ascomycota; class Pezizomycetes; order Pezizales; family Discinaceae; genus Paragyromitra; species Paragyromitra xinjiangensis. The sequence continues at coordinate 1,654,084 of JBCAMK010000007.1, forward strand.
GTTTGGAGAGAGGTACTGTTGAATCAATGGCTAGATTTATCACATTCGTGATGTGGGTGAGAGTGGAATTGGCTTTCTCCTCATTGGAGAAATTAAAGGGGATGGCTGCTTCTTGGATTATGCTGTGGAATAAGGGCCAATTTGTTTTGGAAAATAAACGTCGGCTGGAATATTCTGGAGGATGGATGTAAAGTGTTGTTTTTAATGAAACATGATCGGAGTTGTGTGGGCAATTGGGGGGGGCTGACCAGGGTCCGCAGATGTCGGTTAGACCTCTTACCATGGTGAGATCGACTATACTGGGTCTTTGTCCGTTTCTTGGGAAGTGGGTGAGGATGCCTGGCTTGTTGAGGAGGCGGAAGTTGTTCGTTTCCAGCCAGTTCGTGATTTGTTCTGTTAGCGCAATACGGTGCGAGAAGAGGTGTTGATAATTTTCGGTGATGGGGCCATACCACCAAGGATGGTGGAGGTTAAAGTCCCCTGCGAGAATTGTGTTCTGATGGAAATGATGTGAAAGAAGCGGGAGGTGATGATCATTGGAGCTGCTTCGAGGTTGAATGTAAATATTGCAGATCTCGAAGGTCAAGTGAGGAATTTTGATAAGAATTGAAATTATGTTGGGATTGGGCGAAAGTATGGTGGTTATTTTTGTGTTTTTTAGGTTTTTCTTAATATAAATAATAACTTTGGGTGAAGAAGAAGGATAATATGCGTCCCCCGTTTTGGAATTTGGAGGAAGTGAATTATGGTCAAGCCATGGTTCCTGTAACATAAGAATGAAAGTCTGTTGAGAATGGTCGAAAGAAGAGATGACTGAAAGAGTAGAGGCCTGTCCTTTGGCACAGTTCAGCTGCTGTGCCATGGCTATGCCTGTTATGGGAGGTTGTGTCTCCATTAAACAATGGTGGTGTTAGTTCGGGAGGATTTGAGGCTCTCAGTGAGCTTGGTGTATGCGATGCAGACCTTGCGTTCATAGGCTTTGTGGCCTTGATTGCAGTTAGCGCAGCGAATGGGTGGGTGGGTGCATTTGGTTCCAGCTGGACATCCTGCTGAAGTGCAGGGGTGTTTAATAGTTTCGTGGGCCTCGGCGCAAATTGCGCATTTGAAGTCCTTTTTACAGGTTTGTTGGTGGTGACCAAATTCCTGGCACTTACGGCATTGGGTGGTGGGGGAAACCGCAATGTATTCCTGGATACGGCAGAACGAGTTGAAAAGGGGGATTTGGTGAAGGCCTAGGGTCTCCATGGTAAATTTCTGAGGGAGAGCAATGACGATGGCTGAATGGGTTTTATTGGCCCTTGCTTCCGGTGTGGTGAGCCATCTGGGGACTTGGGCGAGGGTGAAAGTGGGGACCGAGATAGACATTTGTTCCGCTACTTCAGCCATGGTGTTCTTGGTAGGGATGCCATGGATGATGAATTTGGACCATTTGGAGTTGGGTCGGGCTTCAGAAAGGGGGATGTTGAGTAGGGTGCAAGCTGTTTCGATTTCCTTGTTATATGCTGAGCAAATTTGTTCGGCAGATTCGTCAGGGCGGGTGGTGAGAACGAAATTGTGTCTCGCGGTTTTGGTGCAAATAAGGATGGATGTGTTTCGTGGGGCGAGTTCTTTGTTGATGGCAGCGAGGAGGGAGTTGTTGGTGAGAGCTGGGGGTAGATCGCCAGAGGTTTCCAAGATGATTTGACGGTTGATTGCCGTGAATTGAGGTTGGAAGAGTTTAGGTGGGAGGGCCTTCTTTTTCTTGTTGCCTTTGTTGACCTTAGTAAATGGGTCTGCGGGGGCGTTGGCTGCTTGGGCGTAGGTCATGGGTTTGCCGTTATTGAGCAGTGGGACCTGAGGTTTCTGGGCTGTTTGGGGCGGCTTTTGTTGTTGATTGTTGGCCGGTGCTGGAGTACGGGTGGGTTGGCTGGTGTTCTTGTCAATGGTTTGCAAGGACCTGGCCATGTTGTTAAGGGTGGTGGATAGCTTTCCGACCATTTCTTGAAGGATCTTTGTTTGATCCGTGAGTCTGAGGATGTCATTCTCCTGCATGGCTACTTTGGCGAGGAGATGGGTGTTGTTTTCCTCAGTTTGCGTGTTGAGGCGTGCGAAGCTGGATTTTAGAAGCCAGGCTGTGTATTGCTCGGTATTGCCCTCATCAGGGATTTCCGGCATGTAGTCTTCAGTGATTGAGAATTCGCGGAGCCAGTTGGGGGTGGAATCATCAGGGAGCTCCTGCATTAGAGCTTCGTCGATGTATTGTGAGTCTGTGGAAAGTCCCTGAGGGCCAGTGTCAAAGAGGGATTGCGCGGTAGAAGGTCCAGGTTGTGCCATTTTGGTGGGTGATCCTGAGCGAGCGGGAGCTGGGGAAGGGTTTGAGAGGGTTCTTTTCTTGCCGATGAGGGGAAGAGTGAAGTTGGTGCCAAAGGTCACCAGCTTCACGGGAGATGGGGAGGGTGTGCGGGATCTCCTGGGAGGAGTTTGGGGCGGATCCAGGATGATTTGGGGCAGAGCGCCCGATGAAAAGGTGCGAGTGCGGGGAAGTGGTGAGAAATGAAGCCGAAGAGTTAAAGACTTTTTGCAGTGTGTAACGCCGTTGCAACGTAGAATTGGAGTTTTGCAGGGATCTTTTTGCTCGTGCAGGATGAGGTCCAGGGTCGGTAGGGCACTTCCAGAGGTAATAGCTCACCATACTTCTTGTGGCGGGCGGTTTTGTTCCTCTGGCAGCTGTCACAGCTCCGGACATACTCTTCAATGTCCTTATCCATGTTGGGCCAGTAGAAGTTGGACTTGATCTTCTCAACTGTCTTGAACTGCCCAAAATGACCGGCCATCTTGCTATCATGACACTCAGTGAAGATTTCCTGACGGAGGTCTCTGCCTTCCGGGACATACCATCGGTTCTTATAGAACACTAAACCATCCTTGAGGGACAGTGACGGGTCTAATCCTTCTTTCTTCTCCTGTAGTGCCTGGCGGATGCCTTGCCACTGGATATCTTTAGCTGCCGCGGCTTCAAGCCTCTGCAAGAATGTAGATTGGAGTTGGTGAACTCTGATGGCCGCTAGCCTAGCAGGGTTCAACACCAATTGCCCAGGACGGAAAAACAACTGCGGTTCTGCAACTGCAGGTTCACCTCCCTCTCCTAGGCGGTGATCCCATCGTCTAGATAGGACATCTGGCTTCCCATTCTTGTCACCGGATCTGTAGACCACCTTAAAATTATAACCTGCCAGGTCTTCAGACCATCTGGCCTGCCGGCGGGTTAAGACCTTGGAACTGTTGAAGTACTCGAGGTTCTTATGGTCCGTGAACACAGTGACTTCTCCCTCTACTGACTTCAAAAGGTGCTCCCATTCTCGGAAAGCAGCCACTATGGCGCCCATTTCCTTGTCATGGATGTCATAGTTTATCTCGGTGGGGGAAAACTTCTTGGAGTAGAAGGCCACTGGGTGTAGCTTCCCATCCTCGCCCTACTGAGATAACACTGCACCTTTCGCAAAGTCACTTGCATCAGTCTCTACAACTGTGCGCCTGCTGGGGTGAAAATGAACTAGGACTGGCTCACTTGTGAACAGCTGCTTGAGTTCCTCGAAAGCTCTGTCACAAGCGGCAGTCCAGAACCACTTCTTGTCTTTCATCAGCAGATCCGTCAAGGGTTTGCAAACCCGACTGAAACCTGCTATGAATCTCCTGTAGAAGTTGGCGAAGCCTAAGAAGGCCTGCACATCCTTCACAGTTCTAGGTACTGGCCACTCCCTGACAGCATTGACTTTCTCTTTGGACATAGAGATGCCATGCTCGGAGATGTTGTACCCCAAATATTCCACTTCTTTCAAATGAAAGAAGGACTTGTCAATGTGGGCATGGAGGTTGGCTTCTCTGAGCCTTCCCAACACCTTCTTGACGAGGAACTGGTGTCCTTCCATGTTCTCGGAGTATATGAGTATATCATCTAAGTATACTATAACTCCGAGATCTAGGAGGTCATGCAGAACCTCATTGATCATAGCCTGAAATGAGGAGGGTGCATTGCACAGACCAAATGGCATGACATTGTACTCATACAAGCCATATCTGGTCCGGAAAGCTGTCTTCCACTCGTCCCCCTTGGCAATTCTTAGCAGGTTGAACCCATCCTTCAGGTCTATCTTGGTAAAGACCCTGGCGGTGGTCAACCTGTCTCTCAGTTCTGACATCAGCGGAAGTGGGTACTTGTCCTTGATTGTGATCTTGTTCAAGCCCCGGTAATCCACACAAATGCGGAGGGTACCATTAGGCTTGGGCACAAACAGGATAGGAGCGGCGGCGGGGGAATTGGACCTGGAGATCTTTCCGGAGGGTAGTGCTTTGTTCAGAAACTCCCGGAGGGCCTTCAGCTCACTCTCAGAGCATGGATAGAGAGGCCCAAAAGGTGGTTTCGTTCCGGGCTGCAATCTGATATGGTGGTCAAATGCACTATGCTCCGGTAGCTTTGAGCTCTTCTCATTGCTGAACACATCTGCCCATTCCCGGTACTCCGGCGGTAACCTCAATCCCACATCTCCGCCCTGCTCATCATGCCACACTGCTGAACCTATTTGATGTACATTGGCCCTATCTTCGGCCAACATCTCCCAGTCTTCACATACTTCAATCCTGACATCGGCGGGAATGCAATGCTTCTTGCAATAGTCACTCCTCCACCTGACGCGGCCAGTATGCCAATCAAAGTCTGGGTTGTGCCTCTGAGCCCATGAGATGGGAAGATATCCGGAGATGCCTTCTTCTAAAGGTCCCACCTCCCACCGGATCAACTCCTCATGTTTGCCCATGACCATGTCGAGGGTGGCAGTAAAATACTCGCCAGCTCCCATCATGAGGTCACCTTGGGCATCAAACATCTGAATAGGAGAATCTCGGCGCTCCACAGGTATCTTCTCCTTCTTCACAAACTCTTCGCTGAGGATAGGCCCGGTGCATCCAGTGTCAAACAGGAACCTTCCATGGCACCTGCTGATGTGGTTCCGCACCTTCCAGTTCAACTCAGCCTTCAGGATGGGTCTCTGCCCATGGACGGGTTCTGGCGGGGGTTCTTCCATTCTTCTTTTCGTTGGTGGGTGATCTTCATGACTGGGACTTCTCTGGCGTTTTGCCACTGACCTCTCGGGTCTGGTCTTACTTATGCTGCCTTGAAATGGAGTGTAGCCTGTAGACATGGTGGTAGAGGTATCTTTCTGTACGCAGGGTGTTAATGATCGCTAGCGATGGCTATATCTGTGTCTGGGTATAGCTTGGGAGAACTGGCATATTTGACCAGCAAATTTCGGGATATTATCCCTCCTCAGTACCAGTAGGAGCAATAGGGTCCTGCCCAACAAATATATTTCTAAAGAATGACTAGGCTAGATGATTTCAGGTCCACTGTCATCATCTACTGCCGTAAATACACCAGTCTCTTGTTTGAGACTGCCGGAACTCTGTCCTGATCTAGATACAGTGGCAACTTTTCCCTTCTTAGATTCCGGAGGATCACTGGCCTCTAGCTCAGTTCCTCTCTTCCTCTTTCTTACTGCCGCAACTCTAACAGTTACCGGATCAGTGGTCCAACACTTAAACCATGCATGTCCACCCTTTCCGCATTTCAGGCACTTGTCTGCCTTCTTTCTATCGGAAAGGATACCCTCGGGTATTCCTATTAAGGGGTGGTTAGCATGTGGTGTCTTATCAAGGGAGGTTGGACTCTGCCATACCTTTTAGCTCCACAGCTTTATCTTTTTTCTCCTGCGGTGGGTTACTACCCCCGGGAGTGGACTTGTTCTCAGGGGAGGCGGCGGTACTCTGACCTTTGCCTCTACCTCTGGATCTCTTCTTCTTCTCACCTCCTTCTCCTGTTGCCCTGGACTCCGGGGCTCTGACCTTCCTATGTCTTTCCAGGACATGTCCCATGTGGCGGATCATCTGTATCCTCTCATGGAGGGACTGAGGTTTGACTGCAACCTTAGCCCAGTCCAAAGCCAGTTCAGCGGTGAGGCCTTGGGATATTTTATCATCCACAACTTCGCCAGCATAACCGGTTTTCCACATGAGTTGGACTATCTGGTCCAGGAAAGCATCAATTCCGGCGGTCTGGGAGAGTTTATCCCACTTAGCTACCGCCTCTTCTCTGGTGACTCTATCACCAAAGGATGATCGGAAGGAATTGGAAAAGGTAACCCAATGGTTCCAGTGAGGGTCAAGCTGAACAGGTCGTCCTGCAGCTCTATCGGCAGCATCTTGGTCTATGAGGTTATGGTAGGCCTCATACCAGTTGACTGCTGCATGTCCTTCGAGAAGGTTACCAGTGTAGCGGATCTTGATTGATTCCTGCTGAAAACTGGATGCTTCAATAGTGAAGACATTTTCACATTGCCGGAGGAATCGGTCCACATCAGTAGCTTCTCCCTTGAACTTGCTGGGTTGAGGTGCCTTGGGTTCTCGTCCCCTGAGGCTCCCAGTAGAGGTGGGACCGGTGCCACTGCTGAAAACTGTAGCCATCATCTCCAACATCTTCTTCTCTGCTTTCCGCTGCTTCTTGCGGAAATACTTCTTCCATTCCTTCGGATCCCTATCTGCCCCTCCTTCACTACTGCTGCTGCTGCTACTATCACCGGGGTTTCCTCCTCCTCCTACTCCTATATTTCCATCACCTCCTCCTGCTCCTCCTCCCTGGTTTTCGTTTCCCTGCCCTTGTTGTTCACTAGATTCTCTTCCTGTTCTTCCTCCACTACTTTCTCCTTCTTCCTTCCTTTCTTCCGCAGGCCTTGGGTATGTTCCTCTTGGTAGCCATGAGCTACCACTATTGAGGGGTGGTGGTGTATAACCACTGCCGCCTGCAAGGGACCAAGGTCCATAAGAAAAAGGACCTCTAGGTGTCTGCGGAGGTATTGGAGTAGAGGATGAGCCTGAGGGCGCAAAACTAACTGCTGGTTTTTGAACTGCGGGGGGTAACGATGGGGGGTCTGCTTTATTGGTAGGTGTGGTAGGTAGGGTGATTGGGAAGGTATCTGAGAGAAAGACACTACTGGATCTTTCTCTTCCTGCCGCTGGTTTCGGGGGTGCGGTGATGTGTAGGGGGCCTTCTGTAATGGCCTGCTGTAGTGCTCCGATGTAGTCAGGGATTCCAACTGCTTCGGGGGGGTCTATATCCATGGGATCAGTTGCGAGGTCATCTTTGTCCGTCAGCAACTGCTGTAGATGCTGCTGGAGGTTGAGGACTTTCCGGTCCAAATACTCGGCAGCTTCCCGCAACAAGGTATTCTCCACTTCTTGCCGTTCCTGTAGCATTCTCATGGTCTGTGTGGTATCCCCAACCAATAGGTTGATCTGGGACATGAGATGGTCTTGAAATGCATCGAAGAAATCGGCTATGGTGACTTTTGATGTGTCTGTCCATGGAGTGGAGATGCCTGGGATATGTCTTTGGATAGTGGATTTCGGACAGTGGACTAGTTGGGTCATGTCTGTCTCTCCTACTGCTAGTTCCTTTTTTTCCCATGTAATCTGAAGGGGAAGCACCGGGGCATTGATCGCCGGGGTTTCGGATCTGCGGGAGGATCTCATGATGGGTGATCTCAAGGTGACTGAGTCCTTAAGATTATACTGTAACGGGGGTGGTCCTCTAGACAACTGCTAAGGCTAGGTAGGAAAACGGCCGTTGCTTATACTAAAGTCAGGCTGAGATCTTAAAGTATTTTCGCGCAGTATACTCAATAATCTTAAGGGCGGAACTCGGTAATTCTCGTCACTAGGTCTCTGGTTGAAGATGGAGAAGAGCAACTGGTGGCGGGGCTCGCCAGTACTTGTAGTACTGCATGCTCGCCGCCTCTACTCAGTTCTACTCAGCTCATCAGCAAAAACAAACGACATTCCTCTGTGGCCTATTTGACCTCTGTGGCCTATTTGGCTCCTATTTGGACTCTGTGGCCTCTGCAGAGGTCAACATTCCTCTGTGGAGGTTTCCGAGGAAATTTCGATATTTTCCTCTGCAGAGGCCACAGAGGCCACAGAGGTCCAAATAGGAGCCAAATAGGTCACAGAGGTAAGAACATGATCCTAATTTCAAATAGGTCATTTTTTGTTCTTGCTGATGCTGGGGGATCCGGTTAACCCTGAATCCTGTCAGTGATCATGGGCGGGTCTCTTCGGAAGTGTTCTCTCACATTCCGCTGGAGTTCTGCACCTCATGTGCCACCGCTCCTCATGCACTGCTCTACCAGTCAGGACTTTATGATCCGCCAACCTAGTCCTGCAGGACTACTTGCATTGCGCTGATCAGTCCATAGTTGCGTCAGGTGTCCGCTTAGAATAGTTCTCCCAATTGCGCCACCTATCAGCCATAGCTGGTGGGGCATGCATAGGTGGATTAGGAACTCAACCACATCTTTAAGTGTTTGATGTCATCGGAGATCTGCTACAGGCCCGTCAGCCTTAGCACCTCCGGATGTTCCAAACCACCAGGTCAGCGGGGTACTGGTGTTCCCTAGCATGTGGTAGCTACTCCACTCATGCTGGTCCTTGTACCTCTCCGTCTGCCCGGGTCTATTCTACCATTCGCATGTAACAGCCTTGTGGGTCCGTTACACTGGGGCGCCTGATGCATTGGGCGGACTGGGCAACAATCCCTTTTTTTGCTGATGTACAAAGGCCTTGCCGACCTGCTAGAGGTTGTTGCTGTATTATAAGTAGCTGAATAAATTGGATTATCCAGAAGAAGCGATATCTTCCGGGTGCATCAAATCAGAAGCAGACCCGCCAGGAGGACAATGAGGGGGAAGTTGAAGCATTAGGAGGACATTTCACCTCCTAGAAGCGAATTATAGGAAAAGTACTTCCGGGCAAGGATGTGATGAAAGCAGTCTCTCCAGGGAGGTTGTCAGACACATGGAGGTCGTTTGGGGGAATTGAGGGTGCGGGCATGTCTCCCAGGCAGTCGAGGTAGTAGGGCGGAATATGCACCTAGTGGGCGCGATTTTTTTTTTGCTGATGTGTGATATGGCTGTTCCATGGACTGGCACTTGCCTCCATCTGGTCCGTGCAGTCCATGAGGGTCCAGGAGCACCTGCATCAGCAAAAAAATTAATTGTCACCCAGTGCGTTTTGGTCTTCAGGTGCATCCTGATCTTCTGGAAGGCCACATTCCTGATGAGGCACTGGGTGCCACTTTTTTTTTTTGCTGATGTGGGAGCCGAGAATCAGTTTTGCTGATGTACCTTCCTAGGAGGAAGCGTGATATCACAGACTCCATGGAGGAAAAGGCTATTCGTCGGCTCTCCCCCAAGAGTATGACTAAATACAAGCTGATTATGGAGGCACTTGGAGGAGTAATGTTAGTCTTGTAGCAGGGCGGAAACGGGGCGGTCTGTGCACACTGTCGGGATGGGGCAAAGTCAAGTCTTCCACCCCATTGATGGGCTGCGAAGGTAGTCCACCCCACCCCGCCCTGCCCCAAGACCATGGCTATGGAGGAGCTGTAGTATCTCCATGGAGACCCAGGGAGAAAGTACATACTCCTCCAGGCGTCTCCTAGAGGAGACCTGTACTCCTTCAAGAGACTCCTGGAGGAGGTGGCTCGCAACCAGCGTGTCCCTGAAGGCACAACATTCCACCAGACTACCCCAAACCCCAGGTGGCCGTGGTGGCTTTATCAATTTTTACTGATGCTAGTCAGTTTTTTTTTTGTTGGGTTTTATTTTCCTGTTGGGTTTTCTTCTGCTGTACGCCATATCGGTTTTGGATGCATGCATGCAAGTATGAACAATAAATAAATAAATAATAAATAAATAGAAGGCCAGATGCTATCTGAAGGTCCGGAAGGCAAATATCTTTTTTTTGCTGATGTGTGAAGAAAAAATAAGAGGGAGAGCTTGAAGTAGACGAAACCAACTTCTACAAACGATATTGTGTGAAGATGATGAAAAGGGAACAGTGATTCAAATATGTTAGATGTCGCCAAATGTGAGGCCTTAGACTCTGGTAGTCCGCAGAACACAAGGAACCAGAGCAATGAGCCTAGAAAGTGTATGAATTGATGATGATCATGAGAGAAAGAAACAGAGAGAACCCACAGCTATTTATACATCTCGTAGTCGAGCCACATTACGTCATCCGTCCTGTGACAGCGTCCCCTCTTCCCGAGATAATACTGTAGTCATTGTGGAGCCCTAACTTCATTACGCCGCGTTCGCCATCTGGTCGTCCTACCTCCACTCGGAAGCCCACACCTAACCTAAATGTGGGCGGGACGCTGGCGGCAGAAAACCGATACAAGCCAGTAAAATCCTTCTTGTCTAATAGCTTGGTTTATTATTTTCAACTTAGGCACTTTAATTTTAGGCTACCTAGTTTCGCGAATACATCTGGAGGGGACTAAATAGTCAAATTACCACAACTACCAGATTTCCCCAAAATTGTGTACACAGTAGTATCTTCACAAATCGTCGCCGTAACTCGAGAATCGATACATCAAGAGAAAACATTCAATACCAACCGTAAATCAATGCTACCAAACTACCATTATCCAAAATGATAAAAATTCACATAAAATCAAGAAAGAAAACCCCCAGAGCCAAATTGACGCGCGTAAGATATAAAACCGAGAGAACAAACCGGACCTTATTTTCCGCCTTGCTCCACCCTCAAAACAGAGGAAACCAGTATGAAATCGCACCAAACTTTCACCCAAAAAAACCCCAAAAAAACCCCCCAATTACTTTGCTCTACTCAACTGATTTCCACTCTTTTTGCAACATATCGAGACTTTTGTAAAGTTCCGCCATGATCGGATCCGCCCCGTTGTCGTATCCCAGCCGAGCAACAGCATTTCCGTACCCATAACCATCCTCCCCAACTCTGGCTACTGCGTTGGAGTATTTGCCCGCCATCCGGCCCTTTCTTTGTTGGATTTGATCGTTGATTTCCTTCGATCGTTCGAGAATGTCGCAATAAATCCTGCCTCTATCTACCGCTGCTTCCACAAAGTGATCCAAATCCCGCGCTTGGCATGCTTCATCCCATATCCGCTTCATACGCGGCGAATAGAGATCACAAGCCTGTGGCTCTGGCGAATACCGAGCATGAACTGTCATCAAATGGGCCAACGGGCTTTCTCGCACATGTTCAAACCAGCACTCTTCGCAAACCACGAAGTCGTCCGTCCCATACCATTTCGCTCGTGCCAAAAACTTTCCCGGTTGGCATGGCGGAATGCGAGCGCGAGGTATGATATAGGACAGAAAAATGTTGAAATCCTTCCAGTTCGCAGCTTCACCAAGTTTGTGAAGTAATGGAAGAAATCGCTGACTGTCTGGGGTGAGACTGCAAACTCGGGTGACAGAAGTACCATCAGATGGACCCATATATGTCACGGGTTCGAAGTGGTGAGCTAAATTGAGTGGCCTTAGAAGCGTATAATAGCATGTTCGACAACACTTGAAGTTTTCAAGGTTCGGGTCGTGATGGTGAAGTGTGAACCATTCTCCCCCAACAACGTGATCCGGGAATCCTTTCTCGGTACATGGTGGCATGGTGAAGACAGCATGAGCAGCCTCCCACCAAACTGGGTATGAATTGTTTTCCACGGCTAGAGCCCAGGGGCCTTTGATGTTGAAATTAGCCATTGCGCAGGAGAGTAGAGGTTGCGAAGATTGAGGCGGAGGGAGAGCCGCTTGTGCGAATTCATCTTTGAAATGCGGCACAATATCATCACAATAACAAGCATCACAAACATAGAGTCCAGGAATTGGGTTCTTTGGCATCCACCATTTCCTCCCAGAGCCCTTTATAGGAGCCTTTCCTGGGCAAGAAGGAACATCATTCAGCCGGTAAAGAGCAATTTTTCGAAACTCGTCCCATTGATCTTGTCCTGTCACGTCTTGGTACTTGGAAAGTTGTAAAATCCCACCAGCAATGAATGGAATCGCAAGGTCACAGGTCCATACTTTGTCCTCAGGTTGCGGATGCGCTGGGGCAAAATATCCGGCAAACCCTGTCGCCATTATGATGTCGTTATAGCAGGCATCACAACACCGAAACCGTGGTATTGATCCGTCATAAACTTTCCACCGCTTTGCTGAGAGCCCACCCACTGATGTTCCTTCCACTCCAGTGCACGGCGGAACAGTTGATCTCGAAGAGGCATATTCCTTGAATGCATTGAAATTTCCCGTCTGTTTAGCTTGCGGCCAGACCTTTTGCAATATACGATCCGTGTTGAAGTAGCACGATGCTTCGGCGCCCTTAGGTTTGTCGAAATGGAGGAAATGAGCATAAAATTGGGTGGGATGTATGTGCGTATAGTAGCAATTTATACACACGTCAAAATTCGGAATCCCTGGTATCTGAAACCATTTATTCCATGGAACAAGTGTCTTCTTGGGACATGGTGGGAGTAGTTCTAATGGTGGAGCAGGTTCTCGTTTTGGAGGTGGGCGTGGCGATGACTGTGGCGGAGGGGGGGTCTGCCGATAGCGTGGTTGAGGACTAGGGCGGGAGGATTGTGGAGATTCAAGAGGTGGAGGTTGGTACCTTGTCTGTGGGCTGGGGGAGTGATTATATGGCCTTGAGTCGCGCACGATAGGGGAAGGCGGATCGGTTTTCAAAGCGTAAGGTCTGGGTGCTCGGGGCACCCCGACAGGTGGTTCGGTGACATCAGGCTTGATTGAGTAAGGTCTTGGTTGGCGGGTTGAGGTGGGTGCGGCAGGTGGGGGAGACGGAGAACTGTTGCTGAGAGCATAAGGTCTGGAATTCCTCGTTGAAGTTTCTTCCGGCGAATCCGGTTCAGACTCCGAGTCAAAGTTGTCAACCAGTTGCACTGGATATCTTTTCCACGAGTCGGATTTGACCAGGGGCGGTTTTATCCATTCGGTTGCCTTATTTGTAGGTCTTGTCCTTTCTCTCTCGGGAGGCGAAGTGAGCGTGGGGCCTGGTTTGGGTTTTATGTCATCTGGTAGTGGCTCATTGCGAAGGCGTGCCTTAACCTCAGCAGAAAGCGTGGAAAAATAGCCTTCATCCTCATCCAAGACATGTTTAGAGTCTGGGGATAGTGTAGCCAACGTGGCCGGTGATGGTGGAGCGCTCTCAACACTAGGTGGTTTATATCCAAGTGGCAATGGTCTCCTTGAGATCTGGATATGATCTGGCCTGTTCCTACCAGAAAGCCGGCGGGAATTCTCATCACGGAGACGGAAAGCACCAGAGCCTTGCTGACCTTTCTGTGGCGGTCTCGAAAAAGATGTATGTGACGACGTTGACGATGTTGAAGATGATGCTGAAGATGATGCTGAGGAAAATGATCCAGGGCGGTGATTTTGTTGTGATGATTGTGGTTGTTGCTGCTGTTGTTGCTGTTGCTGCTGATGCTGGGTTCTCGAGCTGTGGGAGGGTCAGCACTTGTTGAGTTCTGAGAGTAGCCTAATGCAAAAGTTGATAGGAAGGGCAGGCTGAGAGGGGATTTGTACAGAGGAGAGTTCAAGTTGCCTGTGTTCCGACGACCACTCAAACGCTCGAAAACGCCAGGAGGTCCTCTTCTATGTGGATTGGAAGGAGTAGAGTGGGGTTCATCTGGCGGAGGAGGGTATTGGGATAAGGGAAAGATAGAGGGAGGAGTAGGTGGAGGTGGAGGAGGCGGCGGGACATAGGACGACGACGGTGATGACGATGGATAGGCCCCGGGGTGGACTGGGTAGGGTGGCTGTCGAGGCGGGGCCGACGACGACGATGCGGGGTAGCGCTGGTACTGGTGCGATGACATCGTAGCTGGCTAAGCCGAGCCGATCGGAGCGGAGCTGATACGGAGGCAAAAGTCGAAAGTTTACTGGGAGAATGTGTGCGTAAGGTTTGCGAGTGTTGGAGAGAACGAAGAAAGAAAATGAGGAGGGGAAGGACAGACAGGCGGAAACAAGCGTCTTTTCGGTGACGTCGGCTGTCGTGCAAGTAGAAAAGTGAGCCTGGCGACGTAACACAGGAAGGAGAGAATTGATCTCGCAAACCACTTCTCTAGCAATTGGGCCTTCCCACCTATTTTGCAATTCTCCTAAGCCATGTATTCTCTCGCTGTCGAATCTTATCCATGTTGCCGCACCTTCATTGCTTCGGGATTTACATTTCTTTTCAATGTGTAGCTTGGATGGGTTGACTGATACCAACTAATCGGAGAAATCGCGAGCCAAACACGCTGGCGCCATCCGATCCCCGCACATTTCACCCTGGTCACCGACTTACGACCCTTCTAGAACTTTCCCACTTGACTTCTATCTTCTGTGTTTGTGCTACTACAACCCTATCAATCCATGGGAAAAGTACATGTAATGTTGGAGTAGTACCATTACCTATACATGTATTTTAGCTTACAGTTTTTTGTATCCGACATGTAGTTACTGCTCATATTCCTTTACCACCAGCTGACTGAACTCCAAACCTGAAACCTTGGGCCAACTTATTATAAACTAGATGTTTCTAAGCAATTTGTTTCTCCCTCCAAAACCCAATCCTAGGCTTAGCGTCAGGCGAAAAAACTCCATGGTCGCCTCAACCACCAAGATATTCGGTGGCTGGGGGATCAAGGCGGAGGACTATCTCTTATTAGTGAACTCTTTACTTTCCTACACCTAGGTGATGACCTTTGCTCAACTATGGAAGGGAAATCCTCCAACTGCCAAGCGAAAATTGAGATCGAAAGGTATAATAAAATACATTACAATTTGTAGAGTCAAAGCGCGAGTGGTCGCGAGCAGGTAAGCCAATATATACATAGAACAAAGGTTTAATCTACCCTAAGAATGGACACCAAACAACTTAGCACTGTGGAAATCTGCCCGTCTTACGGACCACAAAACTAGAGTGTGCACTGGCGGTAGGAAGTAACCAATAGTTGGCAAGCGCTGAGGCAGCGAGTGATTGCTAATGATTTGTTACCACTCGTGAAGCTGTCTATGGCACAGAGCCATGAAAAACTTATCTGACTAGCTTATTATAAGGTTGACTTGTCTTCTGCGTTTAATTATATAAAACAATTCCAAGGATTAAAATTGCCGAAGAGTTCGTTTCTAATATACCCGTGGACGGTGTTTAAAATCCGTGCAAGGAGCTAGATTAAACCAGAATAAGATGTCATGATAAGACTGGCTCAAGCCACAACCTCCCTCCTTTCTTCATCGTCAGTACATCTAATTATACATAAGCCCGCTCCCATAACCCGACTTGCTGGTGCGCCTAAAACTCAGTTCTTACGCAGTGGGAGACCACTGACAGATGAATGGATTTGAAGCTGCTTCGTTCTCTATTAACCTATAAATTGTCTGGTTTGAGACCTGATACGCTCCAAGCCTAGTGTTGATTATCTAACGCTTCACACCTTGTGCAGCTAACCTCGTCAACTCATCCGCATACTTCCTTTCTCTCCTTCTTAGATTTAGAGCCCTCTTGAATTCTTGCTGGAAACTATTCAGTTCTTCTAATGTCCCGAATTCAAACTCAAACCACTTAAAATCATCAAAATTATCCTGATCTTCCACTGATAACCCCACCTTATTTAGAGGTATTCCGCCTGAGACATCTCGAGTCCCGAGAATTTGAGCTTTTATAGTAGGGGAGTTTTTAAATGGGTTATGAGAACTCGAACGAATTCTGACAGTCCGAATGCTATCTCGGACTTCGAGCTCAATGGAATCAGTTACTAAATGCAAGCGTTAGTACAAGTAGTTGCTTTTGTCCAAACTAAGACACATAATTTTTCCATACCAAATAGCAAAATCAGATTCTTCTCCCGATACATGTACATTACAATCCTGGTGGTACGTATCTTCACAGTCGCATTAGATCTTACAGTACTTGCTGTAGTTGATGGAGTGCAAGCAACGTCCTTAAGTCCGATATCATTGATTTCTTGTTCATGCCAAAACTGGACACTTGCGTTCTGGTAACTCTCTACGTTGTTACGCTTGACACGCAGTGTTCGGACCGCATGGCTATTCAAAGGAAGTCAGCTGAATTATGAAATGCCAAAACCCCGCGTGAAATCCCAAGAGATTCTTACAAGTCTGCTTCAACGGATTCACCAAGAAAGGCTAATTGGAGGTTGAACATATCTTTTCACATGGTCAACAATGCCTTCAAGTTGCTGGGCATTTCCATTTCTAGCCAGGCTGAGTGTGGAAGGAGCTGAATGTACCTGCAGCGTTCTGGAATTTAAAAAAGAGGATATTCTCTCCGCTTTTCTCACCGGTTCTTCGGATACAAATCACAGGCTCGTGTTCGTGATATCCATACTCTGGAACAAGCTCAGTTTCTTCAATGGGCACTGCAGCGCCAAGAGCAAAATTAGTACTGGATTTCTTTGACCCTATACCCTTCGACCCGCAAACGCGTTTGGGATAGGGAAGATAGGAAGCAACATACGAAGTCTTTGATCAAAGCTGGCATCAAGTTCATTCTTCACTGCTAACATCCGAACAGTGGAACTAGTCGAATTTTTGAAGAGACGGATACTGCAACTATCCCAGCGGCCGTAAAGATCCCCGGTATAAGAGATAAGCATATTACTGATATCACGGTTCGGTCAGCCTCGAAGTCTTTCTCTGGACGTATGGAAAACGCCTAGACGAAATGGTGAGTTTACATCGCAGGCAAATCTTCGGGCATTATTTCTGTCTCTCCAGGCCAAATTCCTAGCTGCTGCCGATTTATTTTCTGATTCCAACTGTACTCCAATCTGGGAGAAGGAAGGCTTCCACCATTACTATTAAAAATTGGTGGACGGGGCTGTAGAGTACCAGGCCCCGAACTCCTTGATTGTTCGATGAGAATGAGTTTCGTGCAGAAAATTCATTGGTAGAAAACGCGCGCTGGAGCAAAGGCTTGGATGAACAGGAAATAGGAACCAATTCACCTTCCATGAGGATAGTTCCCCAGCGACTTGGCGAGAGATTTTGGGGTAATGTGATTTTTAGGGTCCGTGACCCGAGCCGGAGAGCGGGAATGCGGGCAGGTAATATCTAAAGGGTCGGACACTAGTCTAAATTTCGAGGTTGATAGCCTGCGGGCGATTGGCTTACCTTCTATTATTGATTTAGTTTTCCCTGCCAGATCCGAAAAAGAGGTGGCTGGCAAAATAGGCCCGGATGGAGTTGGATGGGTCATGTTACTTTGGTGATTGCGGTTGTCAAATGGTAATGTATAAGGGTCAGTGTAGTTGCAGTATCTGGGCTCACAGATGCTTTTGGATCCAGTTTCTTCCACTTGTTTCGTACGGTAGCTTTGAGATTCATCAATAATACTAAAGTGTTGAAACTCCTGGCCAAGACTATAGGGTTGATGCTCTGCACGGTGCTGCCATTGGGAAGGACCTCTAGCAGTAAGGTCACGACGAACTGAACTTGTTGGGGCTGGTCCGAAGTATCCACTTGCCGCATCACCCTTGACATAAATTGTGTAGTCCCCATCTTTCATCAAAGTTACCGAGTCTGGGCACCGTACCCCTTGCTCGCCAAGTTCCCGAAACATGTAAATTACTTCCTAGTGAGTGGCCCTTTAGCGTATATTGATATTGGTACATTCGAATAATGATGCTTGAGCTTACACTTGACAACATTGTGAGAAGGGTTTTTGTCTCTTCTGAAAAGGCGTTGGCCTCCATTTCAGGATAAATGACCTTTAAGAGCCATGCAGATTTGATCAAGTTGACGTAAGTGTTCGCAGAGATCTGTCCAGGATTTCTGGATTGGGTGATCCCGATCTTTGTCTAACATTAAAATGTAAGCCCTATAATTATTTGAAGCATTATATATTATAATACCAACCGTATGCAGCCAGTGCAAGATGATCAACAGTGAACTCTCGGCCTTGAGATCCCAAGAAAATTCAGGCCCTTCAAAGTTGCACGAATCTCGGAATCGTTGAACGATATCGAAGGAGTGGGATTCACGCAAGCTGCCCGTGACACCTTCACAATCTTGTGGGTCTGTGCGAATGGGCAACCCCCAAGCCCGGCCCTCGCCATGGCCAGTGTATAATTCCGCCCCCAGTTGTTGCCGAAGAGCAGTACCTAAAGCTCTTTGGGAATTTTCCAATATAGGGGTGTATTGGCCGATTTTACTCCTTCAAGCAGAGAGAAGTTTAACCTTATAAGCGTTTGTTTAAGGGATTACGGCTGGGAACTTCTTACTTCCGCAAGACCTTAAAGATAAATCTTAGCTTCCAAGCATGAAACGCGAATCTATCTCTTAAAACAACGATCATGTGTTCCAACTCAGATAATTGTAAAGCGATGAAGAAATCTCGGCACCAGGTTTCCCTTTCACCGCAACCCAATTCGGTGACCATGAGCAGGTTCTCTAGTTCGTTCACTGCGTCTAGAGCTCCATGGCTGGCTACTCTAAGCATTTGCTGAACATTAAGTTTGTTATCCGACCTGAGGATTGCGGAGTTCGGGTTGGAGTTTTCATCAAAGAGGCGGTCGATTTCTTCGGAAAAATTCTCAAGCGTTAATCCCAAGGATAAGAAAGTCGAAGGAACATCAAATGCGCCCCAAAAGTAAGCATCAAGTATGTCTGTGAGTCGTTGTTGAGCTTTGAAAAATTCACCCAGTCCAAAGCCTTGGAATGCAAACGACATCTTGCACGTTTAGGTATTTGGCAACATTGTTAAACAGAGTGGAGGAAATAAGTGGGTTGAAGACGTCAACAAGTAGCGAGTTTCTGCGTCAGACAGAAAAGCGGTCACAATCGTCGATAAGACTCTTTTGGGTTTGATACGCCAGGGATCCATCGATCGTCGGGAACACTACTCTATCTAGGAAATTGTACGGAGAGCAAGCTCCCATTATGCAAAACCAGGTCAGGGCTATGAAGACAGAACAAGTCTCATAATTTTTGTGGTGACCTCACAGGGCCCGTTGCTACCGTCCCTGACCTAAGTGCTGGCACATGTACTACGGGTGTAGGGGTAAGTCTGATGACAGGTGGCGGTGAAGCACTTTTCTCGAGGGACTCAAGCTCGCTATAATTTCAACTAACTTGGTTTGATGTTTAGCACATAGCATTCTTGATTCTTTAACATCTTTATCAGGTCTCCCAGGGAGATGTGGAAGGGGGAGGAGAATTGGGAACTCTTACGTACACCGCCACCTGTCATCAGACTTACCCCTACACCCGTAGTACAAGCGTATGGGGGGTGAAGTTGGAACGGCAAGGGTGCTGAAAAATCGTTTTTGTAGCTTAATCTTTGTGGCTGAACATCCTGGCCGTTCTAACTTCACCCCCCGTACGCTTGTACTACAGGTGCAGGGGTAAGTCTGTCACCAGGTGGCGGTGCAGTCATTTGCTTGAGGGACTCGAGCTCGCCCGAGTTTTTCAGTTTTATCAACTAAACTAGGTCAATGTTTTGTATATAGAGTCGCTCACGGGGGAGGGGTATGGCTGATTCCAAGTTTTTTGGTGGGCACCCCAAAGAAGCCATTGAGCAACGCCTGCGTACTATGTATAATTACTACGTATATCTGAGTCCGCCATAGTTCCGTGAGCGCCATACACCCGTGAGCGACTCTAGTGTTCTCTATTCACTACACATTTTATCAGGCCTCTCAGAGTGTTGGGGAAGGAGAAGGAAAATCGACATCTTCTGCCCGCACCGCCACCTAGTGACAGACTTACCCCTACACCCGTAGTACATTCTCGAGAATCGCCTGTTCATCTACATGTGCAGAGCAGTAGCGGCGGCAGCCTGCAAAAACACATTCGGCTGCAGCCAATTGCAAGGTGGTGACTCGATCGCCAGTCATCTGCCCGTCTATAGGCCTGCATACCGCCTAGCTGCGTATTGTATGAAATTTTATACAGGTCATAATTTCACTTCACTCGCACGATTCCAGTCAAACTTGAAGTTTTCTGGAACGGAATTTCGAATATGGATTGCCTTTCGGAAAGCTATCAGTGATATACCCCCCCTAACACTTGAGAGCCCCTAGAAGTAGAATTGGGATGACTTCGGCTGGGTAGCTAACGCATAGAATGTTCGAATCATGGTAAGCTCTGTTGTATATATATTAGGCAATCCTGTAACTTAAACTAGATATTATATCATTGCTGTTCAGTGATTCTTCGTAGCTAGAAAGTTTCAGACTAAATTCTACTCTGCATACACACTATATGCTTAATCCATCATATTGTTCGGGTCGAATACTAGGATCAACATCAAAATATTTTTGCTCGTCTATACTAAGAGTTGGGAAAGACCCTTTTTTTCTATCGATAACGGGCTAATCGTGGCGAATAAGCTGTATGTACCGTAGAAACTCGAAATTTCGTGCAGGAGGTTTTAAGCTTGTCGCTAACCTGTGAAAGAAATTCCTGAGGTTTGAGTAAGATCTAGTGCATTACTGAGGGCTATCTAAGCTAGTTGTAGGAAACGGCTAAACCAGTCTGAGCTAGACCAAGGTAGCGTTTGGTAACGATTCTAGAATATTGTATTTTAATACAAATTTTCCATGTAAATGTAATACTCAAGTTAAGCATATGGAGATGGAATTTTTCTATGGTGACCCCATGCTAGTACTACCGATACCACTGATACAATTGAGCTAAGGGTCACGCGACTGATGGTCACTCGGGTTAGTGTTCGAATCAAGAAAATGGTGTTGTGACGTGTTGAGACGCGTGAGACGCGTGAGACGTCAGCATAGCTCATGTTGCTCCCTTTCCCACGTAAGCTTTGGCTTTCACCAGCTTTGTGTATATGAGCTCGTCTCCTTCCCTGGGATCCCTACCAGTCTTCAGGCAATCTTCAAGCACAGTAATGCCTAGAGTGCAAGCGAAATCTACTGATGCAGCTTCAGCTGCTTCCGAATCTGCAGCTCCATACTCCACTGCCAAAACCAAAAACAAGGACAAAGACATCAATACTTCCGACATTTCCGAGGATCCACTTATCTTTGTCAAAGCAGTAACTCTGGAGGGCGAAGACAAGGACGAAATCCCAATCTACGACTCTTGCGATGAGGTTCGGCGAAAGATCCGGGCGTTCTTTAGGGATCCTCGGTACTCGAAGATCACACAGAAACGCTTTCTTGAGGAGATAGGGAATGTGAACTCCAATACGTACCGGCGATTTATGGAAAAGAAAGGTGAGGGGTCCGGAGCGGAGAGCGGTTGCTTTACTGGAGCGTGAGTACCATCGTACACCTGGGATGGTCGATAATGATGGTGTTGACCAATTATGCAGTTACATATTCTTCGAAAAAAAACGTATCTACGAGAATAAGCCTAAGGGTAAAAAACGGCTAATAAGCGAACAAGAGTATGATACTACACCCAAATATATCTTTTCGTCCATTTTTCCTCCTTTCCTTCTCAAACCTCAGCCCGCAAACAATTTCCCTCTCGGCAACTAGACGACATTCCCTATCCTCTTTTGGCCATTGTACTTTGGCCCTACCATGGGAACAATACTAATTCCCTGGTTCCTAGTTACCCTCGAGGCCGCCCTCTAGAAGACGACAACCGTCGTCGGATGTGGATTTGCTCCGCAGATATGGCACCCCCCACCCAAAAGCAAGCTAGGATGGCTATAGCCAGAAGGTAGCAAACGGTCTCATCAGCGGTTCATGAATGTGGGGGGTGTTGGGCTTGTTGGGCTTGGTCGCGTGGCCATGCCGGCAAATAGTCGGTAAATTTATGATTTTTCTGGATGGAGGCGCTGGCAGCAGGCCTCGCGCAGAGATTACCGGGTTGTTAGAAAAGTATTCTTTCATTATCTTGGTTACATTGTACCATTTTCCGTGGCAATCTTTTCGTGGAAAATAACTTGTTGCAATCATTTTTAAAGGTCTTCAGGTAACATTTTATAATAAAGACTAGGTGCTAAATCAAATTATATTATCCATCATAGTATTAAATATACTTCACGAGGTTCGGTTTACAGAAATAGAAGCTTAGGTATTCCACTAGCGGAACAAATTCAACATCTCCAAGTCATTTACCATTCACTTGGGTTAGAATGCTTATTGATTCATTTTGGTTAAAACCACACCTTCTCTGCGTCTCCCCGCCTCCGCATCTACTTGACACCACCCCACCCACATCGGGTATCATAGAGAGATCAGCCTCCGAACTCGAGAAACTAAACCCGTCTAACTAAACCCGTCTTATTTCTACTATTTTCCATAACCGTGATGCGGTTGTTCAACGCCGCTGCTCTGGTGGGGTTTCTCATGTTGAACCTTTTTTGCGATCAAAGCGACAGCAGCTCCGCTGATGACAAAGTGGATTTTACAACTTCCCAATCCTTTACCGGCATATTATTCTCGTCGTTCACAAACGCAAGCTACGCTTCTAACTACCCACGTAGCACAGCTGCTGGGACACACTTAGACCGCGCAATTACAATCATTGTTCTCTGTGTTCCGTGCACTGGGGCAAAAATATTTGAAGGCAAATTTAGGCCAAAGGACTCTATTCATTGCATCAAAAAATGGCTTCGAAGTAAACCAGGGCTAGGGAATAACTCGATGTATAAACTCTTGTTCAAAAACAAGGAGATAGATGATGGGAAGACAATTCAAGAGGCGGGAATCTATGAGGGGAGCAAGCTGGACATTTTGATGATAAGAGAAATGCAGGAGGAATTACGCCACATTCAGGGTAACAGCTCAGATGTTTTAGTGCAAACCCAGACTGTTTCGTCAAGTTGGGGGTTAAATAATGGGGCTACAATATATAAAACGGGGGTACTCGCTAATATTAACCTTACAACTTCACGCGAAGGAGTGGCGGTACCACCAGTGACAACGGGTATTTTCAGGCCACCGAATTCGATACTCTTAGTATCAGTGAAAACAACTTCAGAGGTTACGCCCCGCCCCACTACCGAGGTTTCCCAGAATACGTTCTTATCAGGCGACACCACTGCCATCGTAAAAAAGCTACCAGGAGTGCAACCTAGAGCTAATAGCACCAAATCAATGAACAGTGACACTAAAGTCTGCAACAGCTATAGCCCCGAACGGACAGATATCGGACATAGGACTCATACCACGCTAATAGACTTGCATGGCGATACCCCCAGGAGTTCTATAACGAGGATCATTACTATTTCTTCTATTGCTGTTACGATGTCTACGATCAGTTCACCTTCTCCGCCTCCTTTAGCGTTAGATTTTTCAAAAGCCATACTCTCAACAGACTCTGCCGAGATACAAACCGGGAAAGCCCCCGAGTCAGCCGTTATTGCCTCGGGGCCAACACAAACGCCAGCACAGCAAAAAGATATTATGATCACATTCAACGGCACATCATTCCTCTGGACTGGCGTTTTCTCCCCGTCTGACAGGATTTTATTCCTCAAACAGGTTCTAGAGAGCGGTACCGGAATAATGTGGAGATATCTGACACTCGTACACGAAGGTGGCATTTTGATTGACGATCAAGCAACTTTGAGAAATATTGGGCTTGATAATGGGGATAACGTCGAAATGGGTGTGATTTTTGCAACAAGTACTGTAACAAGGACGGTATGGATCACAGCAACAAGTAAGAGCATGCTTACCGACTCGCCAGTTGCAAGACCGCTTTTACTACATGTATCTCAATTAGTCTCTGCAGAGCCAACGCCGTCGCTTAGCCTTAAGGGAAAAACTTCAAGTTTAGTAGACCCAGGAAATTTTCAGTCTTCAATGCGACTGCCAATTGCAGGAAAGGAATAGGTTTAACATTTTAGAGGGTAATAAAATCAAAGCTTCATCGAAATGATACTTGATTGGAATAGAGCGGGAAGATATCGATTTAGTAAATCTTAGGTTTATGTGATGGTCGTTTTTATCCTCGGAGTGGCCTCTCTAGATTCATGGTACTGGTAGAAACTACATGTATATACTACATTGTTATTACAATGCCCTCGGTGTTTGTAGTTAGTTCACTACTACCTGTATATTTTAGACAAGTTATGCATGTACAGGGCAACATGGGGGGCAATACAGGCAACAGCATTAACTGGAGAATCGGTGGGAGCATAGAGGACGGGAACAAGTTGATCGTGTATGGAGGAAATATGTACTGAAGCGTCGTGAGAGCGTTTGTGAAGGGCTTGATGCATTTCCTGATGCATCAGTAAAGTCGTCAGCAAAGTTGTAGTCGGAAGTAAAGTCGTTGGGAAAGGCATCAGAAAATGTGTATCTGAGAAAGTCGTCAAAGAAAGTCGTCGGGAAGTGCATCAGGAAATGTGTACCCTGTCATTTATCTTCATACAAATAGTAGCCTGTTGATAATTGTACATCAGAAAAAGTAGTATAGGTGGTAAAGAAGGGAGTAGATGAGCTGAACAGCATGGGTTCTCAACTCTAGAGCTTTACTTTTGTTTTTTTTTGCCATTTAGACCTTGGAAAGTCGTCCGGAAATGTGTATAATTACCCAAAGTATGCATTTCAAATAATCCCTCCCACATAATCAGAAATGACTTTCCCAACGACTTTCCCCAGCCAAAACTAGATAGGGAACATGATGCATTCCCACACCTCTTAGAGTTTTCTTTACATGTCCCCCCAGATCCCTATCCCTATCAGGTATTTCCACAGGTCCCACGTATACTGCGACCTAAGCACATGGCAAGATATATACCCTTCACTATATGCATACAAAAAAAATCATACTTGATGTAATTTCGAACGCAATTCCCTGGTGGGGGGAGCTCATTTACGCTGCATGCATTGGGCTTCACTCAACATACTTTACGAACGTGATTCCTAGTGTGGCCCACAAGCCGAGTCGGCTCCAGAGCCAAAAGCTCAAGCCTTTACAAGCTCAAAACCTAATGGGCCGAGCTGGCTCGAGCTGCAAGTCAGGCTCGGCTTGAGGCAGGTCGAGCTTTTATTTCTTTCAAAATTCTGGGGTGAACGCGGTTAATCGCTATCGGCCTGTACCTGCGGTCTCGAGGTTTTGGTTCTTCGGCGGACTCACGCACTCGAGTTTTTCACGAGTAGCTCAAGTTTATTTCCTCATGAGACAAGTTAGCTCAAGCCTTTCTCATAGCTCGGCCCGAGCCGGCTTGTGGATCACACTAGTGATTTCCCTATGCGTAGAACAATATGCTAGCTTAGAGTAATTACATATAAGCTTATAATTATTCCCTAGAAAGATGTGATAGTTGTCATCTTTCTAACCCCCTATTATGATATGCTACAACCTTAGGCGCCAGCTTAATGTTAACTAACCTAGCCGAGAACCCCTAACTCGTTGACTCAGCCTTTTCATCTAGGCAGATGCATATCGCTGCCATCATTGCAGAATCCACTAAATTTGATGCTGGTTAGTGCCTAATCCACAAATTATGAGTCAAAAGACAAGTTTGAGATTAAAGGAACGCACCTTGTGGTGCAACTGTCAAATAGTAGGTCTGTTGGTCGAATTGAAGTTGTCCACTATTCAAAAAACTACGATCAACCCTAGCCACAGTTTGCCCTCCGCAAGAAATAGACGCCTTTCTCCTCCAAAAGTCGCCCAAGACTCCCAGTTCTATCTCTTTACCATCAAACTTATTTTTGAAGTGGACCGTCATCTCTGGAGCTCCCATCAACTTGAATTTTCCACGAATCGTGACCAGTTGCTCTTCGCTTGACTCCCCATTGAAGATCCTGAATTCTCTGTGTAACGATAGTGGTTTTTGTTGGATGTTGAGGACTGGTTGCCCGCTGGTAGCATCGGAAAGGACTAATACATTGTCGGTAAAGCAAAAATACCACTGGGATAAACAAGGATCAAGGGGGGAGGTTGTAGCAAGAATGTAGAGGGGTAGGCTTACCATTCTTTCCGCTGAAAGACATCACACTTGGTTTTGCTTGGAGGAACCCTTTACCATCTGCCATCGTAATCTCAAAGTTGTCGCCGGTTAATGATAGCCTCTTCTCTCGGATCTTGAGTACAACTTCGTCCTGGTGAAAACAATAGCCTTCAAACACTCCTAATGGGGTTGGCCAACTTAATTTCCTGTTGTTAGCTTAGGTAGCTCCATGTTTTCTAGCTAAAGAATGGGGGGTCATACGCGGGCAAAGCATCTCTAGCCTCATTAACACCTATCGAGGAATCAAAGAGTCCCATTTGAAGCTAAAATTTGGGAGTAGTATATCAAGCTTAAGGTCTTTAATGTGTTTTGATATTAGAGTTTTCTAGCAAAATCTTTGGGGAAGTGTTACGCAGAAGCGATGGTAAGAGAGGAGATTCCCTTTTATGTCAAAGCTGTCAACATTTCAAGGGCCTGAGGGTGGCACAGTGGTAACCCCCAGCGTTTGGTTTTCCATGTTTTTTCCTCATATTTCCAGTTCCCAGTTTGAGGCTTGCGCAGCCCCCCAGACCTGCTCATATCACCTTATGACATTCCAGCCTCCGTTCTCGATATAACCAACTCTAGACTTTGCGACTTGAACGATCAACCAGACCACAGCCTTGGTGCCGCCAAGGCCAACCCTTTCAAATGCCTCAACCAAGGGGTAACACCAACTACGTACTACGGCGGCTGTGGTGGGTACCGGTGTAGGAATAAGTCTGATGATCCGTAGGATGAATACCCGTCAAAGGCCATGTTTTGTTTGGATGGATCCCTTTTTTAAATAAAAAATACTATAGAAATAAAACAAAGTTTGGTGGCGGTAGCAGTAGCGGTCGTATTGTATAGTTGCGTCCAACAAGTTCTTGCGGTTTTTGAGGTGCCACGATGAAACGAAGTGTTATGAGCCAGCACAACGCCCCCAAATCCGCCATGCCTTCAACAACTGAACCTGAATCATGCTGGTGTAATAAAGGATACTGTTATTGATTTAAGCAAACATGATGCCTTCTTTTTTGTAGAGTAGTAAATATTTTCATAGTTCACTATTGAATGGTTAGGTACCTTGTTGCATCATGGTACAGTTGCGTCCAACAAGTTCTTGCGGTTTTTGAAGTACCATGATGCAGCAAGATGCCATGAACCACTCAATGAAAATATTTACTTTTCAACAAAAAGAAAGCATTATGTTTCGCCATTATTGCTTAAAGCATTAATAGTATGTCCTTTATCGTACTGGCATGATTAAGATTCAGTTGTGGGAGGCATGGTGGGTCTGGGGGTGTTGTGCTATGCATATGGGGCTCATGGTTCCTTGTTGCGTCATGGCACCTCAAAAACCGCAAGAACTTGTTGGACGCAACTGTACTTCAAAACCCGCAATAACTTGTTGGACGCTACTGTGCAGCTCTAGTAAATGTGAGCCTGGTGCAAATACATCTATCTACGTAGAGTATCTGCGCCACCAGACAAAGAGATATACCATGGCATCCACCCATCACAGCGGGCGCACCGCTGAACGTCATTGGGCTTATCACCATGCCCATAGCACATCAAAATTGTTTACCGATGTCGCTTATTCGGGCGGCTAATTATAACATCACGAAAATCAGATGCCCGATTGATTCAGTCCAGCCTGTATTAGCCACGATCCACCTTCTGGGTATCGTTATGCCTTGCGCTAGCGGTTCGAATCCAACCACCACAGCTTTCCTATATATTTTGCTGGATCATATGCCTGTTAGCAGGCTGCTAGCGTACGGCGGCTCATACCTACCAAAGTCCGATCATATTTCGGCTAAGCAACCACCACATTGTTAAATTTTATTGAAAAAAGGGAAAAGAAAATCGGGAATAGTAGAACTAGATAAAACTTAACTATCAGCTTCAATTTTTTTTAGGGGTGCTTGGCTGTTGCGGTTTGGTGGTAAAATGGCGGTCATTTGGTGACGGGACACAAGCGAAAACACACCAAAACAGCACCTTTTCAGTCAACTACTTAATTATGAGGATAAATTCTAATAATCTCATAAGTCTGTAGGAAGGTTAAAGTACTTCTAGAATTTATCCTAATAGCTTTCCCATCCCCAAAATTCCATTTTTTCATGAATGGTCATCAATGAAAGCTGGAGAACCCTCAAAAAAGTCGATTTTTACTGAATTTTGGTGAGGATTTGGTGATGCAACCAACCTCAGCCTGGTTACAAGAACAGTGCACTTGTAAAATGCAATCAATTAGAGCAAGAATTATATATTTGAAAAGGCTAGAGGCAAATCTATCTGATCCTTGAAAATGGAAAATTATCTCAAGTGTTGAGTGGTTGAACAAATGGTGTGTAAAAGTGCGATTTTGGTGTGTTTTCGCGTGTGTCCCGTCACTAAACAACTGCCATTTTATTTGGAAGCAAAGTGGACACAGGGTTAGGGTTACAAGCGATGACTTTTTATTTATGACAGCATGGAATTTTAACCGCCACAATAGCATCAAACTGAATTCACTGCTCTCTTTACTTAATTTGCATATTTGTGATTATTTTGGTTCCTTTTTGTGTGACATACAGGTTGGTTAGTCGACCCGATTGT
The DNA here is from genome assembly GCA_038503065.1 of Paragyromitra xinjiangensis. Taxonomy (NCBI): domain Eukaryota; kingdom Fungi; phylum Ascomycota; class Pezizomycetes; order Pezizales; family Discinaceae; genus Paragyromitra; species Paragyromitra xinjiangensis. The sequence continues at coordinate 1,682,467 of JBCAMK010000007.1, forward strand.
GAAGCAAAATCCGGTAAACAGGATTTGATATACCACCTCAGTCCGGTCCACCCATTTGCCGCAGCCAGGAAAAAAAATATCAGTAGAGAAAAAAGTAGAGGGGCTTAGTAATAGGAAAGATCAATAGTATGCCATGAGTTTCAAGTTCCACTTTCATTTATGCTTTTAGGTGAGTGTGCATTTTTAACCCCAACCCATAGCTATGGCTACTGGCACCCAAAATGCAACAACCAAGTGCCCCTAAAAACAGTTGAAGCTGATAGTTAGGTTTTATCTAACTAGTCCTACTATTCCCGATTTTCTTTTGCCTTTTTTCAATAAAATATCATTCAATGTGGCGGTTGCTTAGCCAAAATGTCAGAAACTGCGGATCGGACTTTGGTAGGTATGAGCCGCCGCAGCAGCGTGAAAGTAAAGTCGGTTCGGTTCGCGACCGGTACAAGCAGCGTGGAAGAAAACCTCAAGAACAATAAACTCCTTTGTGTCCTATGCATCCTTGTTCACATGAACGGAGTTTTCCTACTTAACTTTGTTAATTTCGATGACTATATAGCAAGATCTCTAGCTATGGATACTGTGGAGCATCAAATCAATCCAAACCTAATCTGCCATATCACCAACACAAGGAGACTACACTTCAATACTTGTGCGTACTATCTATACTAGCTTAGTAGGTACCTTGTATCCAAGTCGTTACTGGAAACAAGTAAACTTACCACTGGTGAATAGTATGCCAAGACATGATGCTAACTAGCCTGACGTTTCATGGACCCAACCAAAAACCTTACCATAAACTGGGAGAATACGGCCCGGTACTAGCATCTTGCTAGAGCTGATCTAGTAAGGAGATTGAGGGCTAGGGCCGAAAATGAGGAAGTGGTTTTACAGTCGCTACTAGGTTAACAAAACTTGCGGCGATGAGTGGCTTCACTACTGGGACGGTGCAAGAGTATCAAGCTACTTTATTTTAGGATACGAGTATAGATTAGTTGGTATACATACGGCCGGTATGCGGTAGAGACTTGAATAGTGTACGAACGTAAGCAAGCTCTATAATGGAAAACATTTCTCTTCTCTCTCTTTCGATATAACTATAGGACATGAAGTACTACGAAGGATGATAATCCCGGTGTCTATTCTACCAAGTCCGAAAAACAACCCCCCCACGGCTTTAGGACTTCTCGCAAGCTAAGTTACCTTTGGCAACTTTAATTAAGCTGCATAGCAAAGCACCACATACGCCTTATAAACGTATGTGCTCCGGGGCCCTGGAACGGGATGCCACACCTAGCAGCACACATGCATATACTTATATATATATATATCTTGCTATAACTTCTCAACACTCGTCAGGGGCAGAGAATCCCCTATCTTATTTATTACCTATGTGCGCATAATTAACAGAGAGATGATGAGTAACATTATCTTCGAATGAATACCTGTTATTCCAGGGGGGAGGATTTAGAAAACCACCTCAAGAGATAGTCCCAGGCTTGGGGATTCGCAATTTGATTAATACATACACCACGTGCACTATCCTTCCTATGCGCCATAATCTCACAGCTAGGGTCTCTTCACTTGCAGGGTTAGGTGCAACCTCAGCTTTGAAACTCGGCATATAAGAATCGTAATAAATTCAACCTGCATTATATTTCATCTGGTCAAATAGCTCTCCCGACTAGCGAAACCTGGTGGAGCTTAATTTTTGAGATTTCGTGCGCCTTTCATTGAAATCAAATACAACCGGTCATCTGCTCCTAGCTGGGTGATATTCTATCATAAGATCATACACATATATGCCATAATGCATATGCGTTTAAGATAAATAGCCGTAAGAGGTTGTTCTAAGGAAAAGAGTACCAACTACCTGAGTATGATAGATTCATTTTTCCAGCCTCTAATTGACCTACTTATCACAATAATAGGGAAAGTCTAGCCGATTGTTAAGAAATTCTGCGATCTGGTGAATATGCCCGCCTTCCGGAACCCCCTAACCCATTAACTCCACTCCAAACCCTTATACATGCCCCATAGATAACCGTAGCAAAGCTCTGCCTTGTCGGAAGCTACCAATCAATCCCATCAGACTTTGCACGCGTGTTAGCACCTTTCAAAACTGCGGCAGGTTTTGCTGACTTCCGCCCTTTCATGGTACACTGCCTCCGGTCCATTTCTGTAAATGGATCCTGAGTTTCTTCTTTCTTGACCTTCCACCTCGTTGTCCCTAAAAGTGCGTCTAGCTCCGCAACTGATGGAAGTTTCAAATAAACCCAACCATCGTCTCTTTCCTCAACTTCGAAAGTTGCAATACTGACTCCCGAATCGCTGCTGCAGCTACCTGCGGAAGTTCCACCTAGCTCAAAGTTTCGCTTGTGATATGGACAAGAGACCCACAACTTCTTCTTTTCCGCCCCTCCTTCTATGGCACTATTGAGTTCCTCGCCTACCATCCCATCAGAGAGAACAAAAGCTCGTTTATGCGGACACATCTGCTGTGTAGCATAGAATCTGCCCTTAATTTTAAAGATAGCGAGTTGAGTATCACCGCGCTTTACTGCTGCGGAGACTGGGGTAGATTGAGTAGCCGCAGCAAAATATGAAGCCTCCATGATAGGTTGCCAGGCCAAACTCGACCATCTATGGTTTTTGAAGTCATACTTTGCAGATTCTTTCGGCCAGTACGTTGGCCGAGATTGGTCTCGTTCTTTGATGATCTCGACTGTTTCGCTATATTCGTTGGTGTTGGCGAATTGTTGAAAAGCTCTAGTAGCGAAAAATTTAAATCTCAGCCCTACTATACCAGAAATACAAACAAGGATACGGTGGTGCTCATACTTCCGCCGCTCGGCGTCTTTAACCACTTCAGTCCATTCACAAAAGTATGATCCTACTAGCTCCTGCATCTGTCGTTCAAGGGCGGCACAAACCCCCAGTTTGTCGTCCAGGATAACCTCCTTAAGATATTTGATGCCGCCAGGCAAGGTTTCTATCCAACGTGCTGTTCGCTGGAGTTTATCGGCAGTACGGATGTAAAACATTAAGTAGCGGTCCAAGATGGGGATGACTTGATCTAGGGGACAGTCCTTAATCAAGAGTTCCGAGTGACGAGGCTTGGATCCGCCATTGCCGCCGACAAAGATATTGTATCCAGTTTCAGTCGCAATCAAGCCGAAGCTATGAAGATATGGCCGGTTAGCACATGCTTTCAATAAATATCCGAATAGGTGGAGTACTCTTTGTTCTGCGCTTCCGCACATTCTCGAACGCAGCCGGAAACGCCGGACTTTATCTTGTGAGGAGAGCGAACACTTTTATATCGTTCCTCTAGCCTGATGGCCATACCAACACTATCACCAACACCGAATCTACACCAAGTCGTTCCAACGCAACTCTACAACGAACACCATTATCAATACCAAAACCGAATTTTCGAGGCTGTTGAGATGGTACCAGACCTTCACCGTTCTCAAACTTTTTGCATAAGCATGACCACTTTCCATTCCCGCATTAACAAGCTCTGTCCAGATGTCAACCAAATCTTGTTTTCTCGCACCAAACATGTCAATTCTCTGCCCCCCTGTGATTTTACAGTAAAGACCATATTTTTTTGCAACTGTTCCGATAGTGATGAGCTTTTCCGCAGTTATTTCACCACCAGGGACTCGGGGAACGACAGAAAAAGTGCCGTTACGTTGAATGTTTGCTAAGAACTTGTCGTTTGTGTCTTGCAATATGTGCATTGGTTTGTCCATCACGTGCTGGTTGAACAAAGAAGCGAAGATAGATCCCAACGTCGGCTTGCAGACCTCGCAGCCGAGAGACTCTGGATCTTTTCCGCATTCACGCATCACTTCAGGAAGGGTTTTGAGCTCCTGCAAAAAGCCCATCAGTAAATAAACATCGCCTACTCGATCGAGTCAAGTATTGATAGGGACAGGATGCCAACTTTCACGCTAATGATGGTGAACAGATCCGCTCGAGAGTAGGCTAAATGAGAACACACTGTAATACTTTAGCGTGCTATCAAGAATGCATTGGAATTTTTGAGAACTCAAGAATGGCGAGTGACATACGATGATTTGAAACCTCAGCTCCCATAGCCTTCATCTCCGTGTTGAAAATTGTCTGCACGAGCGGTATACAACCCGCGCAACCAGTGCCGGCCTTTGTACAAGATTTTACTTCGTCAAGGGTCTTGCAAGTGCCATCTTTCACGACCTTGCTAACATCGGCTTTTGTCACATTGTGACATGAACATACTTGAGTATCATCGTCTCTGTAACGCATATCCATTAGCTAACGGGGACAATAAAATAATGATAGCAATGAGTCTTACAGATCATCTAGGTTGTCCTCCTCTCCATCTGCTTTCGCTCCTAATATAAGTTGGGACGGTGGCACTTCCAACATCTTCTTGGACTTCACCATCCCAACAAGCTTGATATAATCTTTGACATCTCCAATTATCATACCGCCGAGAAGATATTTTCCGTCAGCTGTAAATAGATATTTCTTGTACACGGCTTCAAAAGGGTCCTTGTAGCTCAGTGCTTTAATCTGTGGCCCCTCCGCCCTTTTGTCCCCCACAACGGACCTTCGTCGGCCACTAGGAAGCTCTTTAGGCCCGTCGCGATCAGCAAAAAAGTCACCAAAAGAAGCGACGTTGACTCCGAGCAACTTCAGCTTTGTAGAAAGATCTGGCCGTCGGAAAGCCTTTGGAGGCTCAGAGTGCCCATGTAGGGTGGATTTACAAAGGTTAAACGATAGGACATCCGCCATTTCGACTCCAGGCGCAATAAGACCGAATGTTTGGTTTTCCCACGATGCACACTCTCCGATGGCATAGATGCTAGGGATGGTTGTTACAACACTAGGGAGTGTTTGTGGTGGTTAGATGCGGTAACCGGAAACTAACATGTGTCTGAGGGTGTGAAAATACTCTTGATTTATAATGAAACCACCCCGCTCAGCTGTTTTGATCCCAGCAGAAGAGGCCAATTCGTCCCTAGGCTTAATCCCAATCTGTCACAGTTTGAGTTAGAGATGTGTATCTCCAGTCAATGATTCCGTACTCACAGCAAAACAAATGCAAGTGGTATCCATAATTTCCCCGTCTTCAAACGTAACACTCTTGACTCTGTTTTGTTCATCCACATTGATTGTTTTGATCTTCTTGCAACTCATTACTTCCAATCCGAGCTCGGTGACTTTGTCGACGACCAGCTTTCCGGCATCTTGATCCAGCTGCCTTGAGAGTACCCATGGGTTCTTATCAATTAGTCTGACAGATCCAAACTGTTCCAAATCCATCATAGCCTTTGCTGCCTCTAAACCTAGCAAACCCCCACCAACAACGCAACCAGTTGAACCCTTAACAGTAGAGGAGAATTTTATCAGCTTCTCAAGGTCGTCTATGTTTCGATACACAAAAACACCCTTGCCATCGTGCCCTGGTGTATTTGATGGAACCACAGCATCTGAGCCGGTTGCAAGAACCAAGATATCATAGTTGACATTATGTCCGGCTGAAGTAGTGATATATCTCGAGTCGGGGTGAATAGATGTTACCTTGGTGCTGATTCTATGATGTAAAACATCTGGGTGTGAATCATACTAAAAATTCCGACACATTTCAACCAGGATTAGTATCGAACTAACACCAGCCGAGGAAACGAAGTGCATACCCATTCTTTGGGATTCAAGTAAAGATCTTCGATTTTCCGGTGTTCAAAGAACGAAGTCAGCCCAACGCGATTGTAGGCTACATGGGGTTCTTCGCCAATCACGATAATCTCGTACTGCTTGCTCTCAGCATCTAGCCTAAGTATCTTTTCACTACATGCCCAATCCCCGGGGCTCATTAGCTTCTAAACACCCTTTCAAACTACCCCGCTAAAAAAAGAAAGAAATTGATAGAATAGTTTATGCATACATGAACGCGATAGCAACCATTCCCAAACCAACAACTACGATCCGCTGCCGGTTATGGTCAGCTCGAGATATGTTGTCGCTAGTTGTGGACGATATTACGACGGGGCCATCGGGTATTGGAGGCCCAACATCTATACGTGTATCTTTGCAATCGGGTGCTGACGATACAGTGTCATGATCACTGCCCATGGTCAGAGGTTTTGCCTGGATGAGAAACTGAAAACAAAGCAATGCAAAGGCTGCAAAGCAGAGGAAAATCTCTGTATAATACGCCAGTTTTGATGTTCGTGAGGGTTTGGTATAAAGGTAATTCCTTTATAATCAGAGATTAGTCTTCAAATTATTACAATCTTTCAAAGCCAGGTTAGATATATATATTTATATATAATTGGGAACCCTTCCTATCATATCACATCTTATACCAGCCTTTGCCACCATAGCACTATCCATCATTTTCGTAACAATTATAGAAGATTTCCTTAGCTCAGTGCAGTATACCGGAATAATGGAGATAAAACCCGCGGAGACAATCCCGGAGAATCTTAATTTACCCCATGGCCCGGAGAAACCATGGAGAGGGAAATATCGGGAGACAATACCGGAATCTCCCTTACACGAGAAGAGAAAATTGGCGATAAAGTTGTTGCAGGAACGGGTCGAAACAGGTTGCCGAGACACCTCACAGATCCTGGTATCCGATCGGCCGTCGGAGGATTCTTCCGCGGACGTGCCCTAAGTTTGAACCAGATCTGGACCGGGGAAAAATGCGAAAGCGAATTAAGATAATGAAAAAATCGTTGTCATAAATATATCTTACTATAATTACCAAAATTAATATGCTTCGTCACGATATCTGAAAATAGCTACCCAACAAGCAAATTTTTATCAGTTCCATTGCAATTGCTATATAAGGTGCAAGAATATATCGCATGCAATTGCAACCACTCTATGGAAGACCCAAGAAGTACATGTAACGAACCCCCACGTGCACTAGTGAGATGATTTTTATCCACCAAGAATATATTGGCCAAACCCAAAGTAATTTCAATTCCCCTGAATAGCTATGGTAATTAAGTTTGCTGTACTCATCAGAGAGGAGGGTGCCTAGACTTTGCAACGGACGCAACTGTATATGTATAGTTGACTTGCAATTGCGCATGTACGTAGGAGGCCTATATCTATAGAAAGGCCTATATGGCTAAGAAAAAACCCCGAGATATTGGCTTCTTTTCCAAGGATCACTAAGGATGACAGCTGCCGGCGGATTAAAGCTAGCGCTATTTCTGTAGAAGGTTGCTATACAAAGTTGTTGAATATTATCTGGCAGGTTAGTATTTACATATTCCTCCGCTCTTTTTATTTACTGTTCTCTACTTCGGTTTACAACTATTTGGTTGTGACCCTCATTAGATTGTAAAGTGCCAGAACTTACCCTTCGGGTTTTTTCACACCATAACCTTCTTCGCAAGCAATATTCTTATACCTGAAAGTCAATAAAATTGTAGCTTAGAAGTAGGAGAAAGAAGAAGAAACCCCTAACTGAAACAATTCCATTGACTTATTACCGATTAGTCGTATCACTCATTCCTATGATCAGCATCTTACCATTGCTTCCGCCTCCAGCTCTCTCTACGCAGATTTTGGTCTTTATTCTCCCTTGCTCTATGGAACAAAAAATACGTGTCCTTCTTCATGTGGATAACGTGCCTACAATCCCATCTTCCATGATGTCATACAGCGGAGGAGTGGATTAACATCTTAGCGAGCCACAGCTAGATGCAGAGGAAGGGCTGTCCACTGAAAAGGATTTCTCTACCTCAGTACAGCCGCGTAAGAAAAGTCTTGACACCCCACCTCACTAGCGAAACAGCTACCAGGGTGTCAAGACTTTTCTTACACGGCTGTACATGCTCTCGTAAGCTTAAGGTCAATTGAGTAATACGATGTCAGATCTTTGCCTAAGCTTAAGATGTACCACAACAAAACAGAGAGAGGGTTGATAGGCTTTTCCGCTTTAGAGCCGGAGTGTTTCGAGCTGGTTTTTGTGTGGCGGGCAACGATCTTCGAGAATCAGCTCCCAGCTACCAGGCATATCCCTCAAAGCTGGCCCCAGCCAATACTACCAACTCCCCTCAGCCATCGCGACCTCCTAGTCGCTGCCTATCCCTTCCGCCGTTAAAGCTGGCAACTTTTCAGAGGGTCAGAGGGTGGTCCGGTGCGGGAGGTGTAGTAATTAAAACTGAATCTATGACAGCTATAGCTATAGGTCCCTAGAGTTACGTTTCGAAAATTCGGGGCATACACAAGTAATTCTGAGGGCTTAGAGTAAAGAAATGTCTTCCAATGACTCCAACATCACATAAGCTGTCTTCTTCGATTTAGAACCGCAAACCCTAGGATAAAGTTGGCAGCATTCAAGTGACAGCGAAAAGGATACAAACTTAGTAGCGAGCCCATCTGACAGAAAGCTATGGTTAGCTCCAACCATGATCTTCATAGATCCATCAGTTCTAGCTATGAACATTCTTAACGGCGACTGAGACCTAGAGAACATTCGTGGCACTCTAAATTTTCATATTTTCCCTCGAATAGTATTTCGGGGTAAGCGAGAGTCTAAGGAGTAGATGGGTAAAGATGCTCAGAGATGGATAGCTATAGGCTTTACCCCCCTAGGCCTAGGCATATATACATGTATCACTGCTGTCGTATTAGCATCATGCTAAGGGCACTCTTGAGACCAGCAGAAAACTAAAGAGTATCTAAGCCTGAGTCTTTTGCGCAAAGGCTATAACCCCACCCCACGATGAGGTCCGTCAACCCAGAAAAGAGATTTCAGTGGGAACCCTGTTAGTACGCCATATTCCGCTGTCTTCCAAGAAGATATTTTGAGTTTTGGTCGATGGATCGCATACATATGTATACCGTAGCATTTCGTGAAATTCGTTCCGGCACTACATGTAGTATGAAGGGAGTAAATGCTAGCACTAAGGTAGTTTAGACTGGCCGTTTTTCTCGCTCCCTACCTATGTTCCACCCCTAGCACCGGAACGAATTTCACGAAATGCTACGGTATATGCAACAGCACACGTACACGGGATGAAATCAGAAGCCTCGTTCGGTATTCGCCTAAGGCGCAAACCTAAGTGATCACACGGGGCGCCGTGCTTCCCGCCCGTGGTGTAGATTTCGTTACATGAAGAAATTCGAAAGCTGTTCCCTTATTATCCTAAGCGGGATAGAAGCCCAAAGTGTCGCGGTTATGACATACACATCAAACCAGCAATTGCGCAAACAACATGTGAAATGACAAGATAGATCTATAGCAGCCAATAACTCTACTGCAGGAGTAATTTCATCAATTTACAAATTACCCATACAAATCCTATGCGACATAGAATGATGTATTTGCAGACGATTTCCCCGGAGCCTTTTCCCACTTGTGAGTGAGTGATGTGTCTTCTGTGAAAACCGTCAAGAAAGCTGTCCTATCTAACTCCCTGAAAATAGGAAGGTTTACCCATACCAGCAAACAGTTCAGGATCTATTAGCCGAGCTAGCCACTGGAGGCTCAACCCTACATGTGTAGGTATTTCACTCTTGGCCCATTAAGATGTAAGGCCTCGATCACAAAGTCAAGCGTTAAGCACTGAAAATCTTACCGTACAATGCAAATACGCATCTACAAAGACAAACTCTAACAGAGACTACCCACTGAGAATGAAAGATGTTGGGCTATGAAATACCGTCTCGTGACACCAGGCTGGGAAAGCGGTTGGGATCAATGTGTCTTTTATTACTACCGGAGTACTGTATGTACGTTTTAATGCCTTTCCCGCACATATGTTTGGGGTGTTAATGCGTTTCACGACAGTTTTCCCACAGAATGGACAGCTGGCCGCGGCTTTTCTAACGTGTTTACTAGCAAATCTGCTGATTCCTTTATGAGTGACTCACATACGATAGTGGGTAAAAAATGATTCACTCATCCAGCTAGAAGTAAGATAGATATATAGGTATATATACGAGCATAAGGCATTTACTAACTTATGATCCCCAAAAAGTAACAATGATGATACAGCACCCAACCCCGGGCCCCAGCATAAACATTTTGTCACAGAAAATTTTCACGAAGACCAAATCTAAAATCTAACCAAATAAACTATCACGCCTCATTAGAAAAAAATCATATCATCATTACCCCAGCCCGCATTACTCAGTATGCCACGCATACTTTTCTCTAGAGGCCCTGGGCCACATATCAGTGCCATTGGCTTCCCTTTAGCCCCTAAGTTTGTGTGTCTTCCGATTAAATCCCCATCAATCCTACCACTTTCGCCATTCCAACTCTCCCCAGGCTTCGTGAGCGCGTAAACAATTTTACACCTCTCAGGATGTGATTTGGCGAATTCGTCAAGATCTTCCCTGCAAAGAATATCTTCCTCCAACCTATTGCCGTTCAGAACGACACAGTTCGTAGTATCGGTTGGATCGCCCAAGACAGCGCGGAGGACTTGAAATATGGGAGTTATGCCGCTACCCGCACAGATCATGAGAAACGAGTCGACCTTGCGCGGCATTCCCAGAACAGATAAGTTGCCGTGGCCCTGGTAAATAAATTTTCCCACGGGCCCTTTAAAGTTGACGGTGTAACCCATCGCTATGAGAGAACGTTAACATATATACTAATAGGGAGTGTGGCTGGCGTTTTACATACGTAGTTTATCTAATGCCATTGTCATCTCACCGCCATTAATAGCAGGTGTATCAAAATAGACCTTCACAAGTACACGAAGTACGCCCTTATCTGTACCCTGGGATATAGGCGTATACGGCCGAGTAATCGGCTCCCCTGTAATTGGATTCTCGATCCTGAGCAAAAGATGTTGTCCAACCGGCAGCCCGAGGATCTGTTCCGGTGTTTCAAGATTGAAGGTGAAAACTCTTGTATCCCACGAAACTACTCTCTTGCTTACGAGTGTGGCGCTTGACCATGAGCGAGGGTTCAAGAATGTTGCAGACGCAGTGGATGTGTCTGCAGATGGAGAACTTTGCTCGAGGAGAACCCGACGGGAATCTTCAGAAAGCGATCCAATATGGTATTTCGGCATCAACAATTTTGCGCTTTCGCTATCTGTAATTACCATTAGCTATCTATTTTCTCGATATATTGCGAATCATAGATGTCATACGAATTCCCACAAACTCGTCTGTGGCATCCAATCCAGCAGCAGCGATGATACTTGTTGCACCCCCTGGATGCTCTCTCAGAAAACTTGTTCCATCATAGACCTCTCCACCCACTACAAACCACGGCTCGTCTCCCTTATCATGCTCATTCAGTTCACTAATATCAATGATCCTCGTGACTGAGTCGTTTGTCATCTTGATAGGGTCTTGCTTCCTCTTTCTGACTTCCATAAAAACAATCGGTTTATCATTATCAGCTCTTTCCCCCCAATTCGTATCTTCTAGGTTGCCCCCCTCGTTTTTGACCCTTTCCATCCATCCCCCTTTCTGTAGCGCAGGCTGGGTAGGGTGTTCAAACCGAAGCATCTGGCCCTCATTTTCTTTTCGAATAGCGACACGGAACCAGGAATTATGCATCATCCCCAAGACAGACCAGTAGGTATCCCTAGGTTGCGTGTTCATGCTGTCATCCATAGCTCTTACGACGATATCCTCCGAATTCGATAGTAAGAGGATAGAGATGTCGAGGGACCAGAAACACCAACAAAGACAAGCATCACGCCAGGACATGTCGAGCCTACCACCAAATAGCATGCTATTTTCTGGGATATCACGGTAGAGGTCTTCGGGGTATGATATTTGTGCAAGACTCCAACCTAAAGTATATATTTGTAAGTAAACATATCGTATCTACGCTGAATAAAAGACATACTTCGGCCCTTGTCAAGAGAAATTTCGACGCGAGTAATCCTCCTTCCTGCACCAGCATAGGCATAGCCCTTGACGGTATACATTTGCTTTCCTACCCCAGGCTCTAGAACAAGTTTTTCGTCGTGGGCTGGATACGCAATAGCTGAGTTAACTGAGAGATCATAAATGGCATACCGCTCATCGCGCCACCAATTTTTGTCTGCCTTTGCCATCTCCGGCGTTACCATCGTTGGAAGCACTCGGTTGTCATAGATATGGTACCAATTCTCGCTTGGTCCCTCACTGAGGATGAGTCTCTTCAGCCATTTTACGGATCTCCCACCAATCATTGACGGCACGACAACCCGCAGCGGCCTGCCGTGGTCCGGACGCAATGGCTCGCCATTCATTTTGTATGCTAGCATTATCCCACGGTTCGTATCCATGACTTGAGATAGTCGAACCGAGGTGCCATAGTTTCCGTTTGGTAGTTCATCCGCACCTTCCATGCACAAATATCGAGCGTTTCGCAAGGGCTTTGCAACCTTCAGCAAGTCGGCCAGAAGTGGTCCTGTGAATAATGACGTCGAGACACCAGCTGCACCCCAAGAAAATCCCTGTGACTTTCGTATTTGATTTTGCTCCTTTCGTCGGTTTCCAGCACAAACGAGTGTTATTGGCAATGTGACCTGCTCGAAGTCTGAAAGGATTTGCCGCAACGTAAGAGTGATAGGATTTTCAACCAGTCTACGTGGCACAAATTAACAAACACCTTCAAACTAGACTTTAGGGACAAATGCGGTAGCTAACCCTTCGATAGTGACATCCCATTCCAATATTTCTTCGTCTAAAACCTCTGGGACCGCTCCATGGTTACGAACGTAAAAAAGTTCAGGGGGCGTAAGAAAGCCTTCAACTGTCAGTCGTGGTCATGGAAAACGATATAAAGTACCCGAAGTATTGGAAACGAAATAGGCTAAAGCCAAAACATATATATATGAATATATATACTTGAAAACTGAGACAAACATACCAGAATCAAACAATGCCGACAAAGGTGCTTCAACGTTAAACGGATGTACACCTGTTAACCGTATCAAGCGCGGGTCTCGGGGGACATGGGCGTCAGGTGTACCAATGTCTATATCAAGTACTTTGGTAGGATTGATTGACGGTGGTGGAAGTGGAATACACTCCTCGATTTCATCGTCACTTTTATCAGATCGTGGAGGACTTGGGGGAAAGGATTGCTCGGAAGCAGATTTCTTCATAGCTCTGAAAGTGATGATATCAGTGGCCTCTGTGGGGGTCATGGCAACAGGAGTCTTTTTTTTGAAGATCCGCGATATTGTAAGGAGGTAGAAGAAACAACTGGCAAGAATGTCGATAAGCTGCTTTTTGAACTGGTAGAAGAACATGGTATATGAGAACTGCTGTGTACAGTAATATCAAAAGTGGACAAGTACAACGAGGATTCTACTAGTTGTGCGTCAACAACCGGAGACAACAGCTAGCTTTTCTGTTCCTACCTTTCCGTCCCTCTTTATTTCCCATTGAGTAAGAAGACGATGAATGTAGCGTAAAACTGACGTTCGCTTCTAGGTAGTGGGATAAAATAACTCCGAGTTCCCCACATTTTTTCGTCCAATGTACGATTACTTGCATTGGTACATAGCGGGAGGGCTCCTAATTTCCCCGTTTACATCAACATCAACCAAATGCAAGACTGTTCCGCGGAGAAAGGTTTCTGGAAAGACGGACGGGGTCCGATGCTAGATCTTAGCGAAATTGATGTATGTATATACCTACCCACGCAGTGATACAACTTCAAATACTCTAGGGGTATTTGGAAGGTGGAGTATGCCTCTTGGATCGCTGACATGCATATGGGTCATGGCCAGCGAATGATTCAGGAAATAGGTGTAAACAATATGTGGCGCAGACTACTACGGCGTGGCAGCAAAGCTGGTGGCTAGTAATGAAGGCTCTTCAATCCACGTTGTCTTTGCCGCGAAAGGCGATCAAAAGCAATTTGCGTGTGGGTGTGGGGGTTCCCGACCTGCCTCAAGTCAGTCTCCATGTCGATATCGATGTTCAATCGTCGTTCTGCACCTCAAATTATCGCTTTGCCTCTCGGAATTAAGATCGAGACGGCCAGCCTTATCAGCTCGAGTATCCTAGATAATAGGATATTCCAACCCGGTAGTAAGCCCTTTGCACCCTCCCACACCGCGCGCTCGCCTAACTCCCGCGGAGAAATCATCCAGCAGCACAGCACTCCCACGCCAGATCGGTTCCCCTGCGCAGGCGACTCGCTAGCTAGCTTGGTACCTGTCTCGAATAGGTAAGTCTACTATTTCTGCCTTTTCCGCCAATCTAACCAATTTCTGTGGGGGTTTTAGAACAATACGATCTCCTGTGGCTGATAGTAGATAGGAGTTCTATCGCAATCAAACCTTTTCTAGCCCTCGAAAAAGTATTTTGTAACGCAGAAGTCGCTGCTACAGCGGCAACCACCAGTATCCTGGTCTGCTCCTAATACTTTGGCAAAGATAAATAAAAGCAGAAGACATCCCAATCCTGAGTCTCGTTCAAATTCAATCGATCCATGGCCACCAATGTTAATTAGCAGGACAACCTTCTAGTATTGTGTATAAACTTCGTAGATATTGGTTAGTCCACCGACCTTTGGAAAAATCCGGGAACAAATCACATCACCCACTTCACCTTTCAGTTGCCCGAAAATTACTCGAAAACCCACTCGAAACAACGCAACAATGAGGTTAAACTTGCTATGGAAGGCGCCATCCATCAACCCCACAAATAGCAAGGCCCAGTCGATACCTATCCTTAATCCCTTCGACCCGTATGGCAGAACATTCTTCTTCTCGACCTTCGGATTCATGATCGCGTTCCTTTCATGGTATGCGTTTCCGCCATTGGTAAGTACATTTAATACTCCAGTACAGTCAGGGATTTAGGTCCTCCATTTTTCGCTCTGGTTTTGACAGATATCTTACTTGTAGCTTACAAAAACTATTAAAAAAGACTTGCATCTTAGTCAAGATGAAGTTGCAAATTCTAACATCCTCGCTCTTACTGCAACGTAAGTTATAGTCCCTCCACCTGAACTTCTACTATCTCATGTGATTTGTTTGCCAAACGATCCTTTTGTTGGGTAACTAACTAGAAAATTGACCGGTACAGTCTTGTTGTTCGTTTGATCATTGGCCCACTTTGCGATCGCTATGGCCCTCGACTTTGCTTCGCCGGAATTTTGCTCGCTGGGGCTATCCCAACCGCAATGGCCGGCCTCGTCACAAATGGAGCTGGCCTTCTCGCGCTCAGATTTTTCATTGGTATTCTTGGAGCATCTTTTGTGCCTTGCCAGGTTTGGTCGACCGGTTTCTTTGACAAGAATGTTGTTGGCTCAGCGAACGCATTGATGGCCGGTATTGGTAATGCTGGGGGTGGGATTACCTAGTAAGTTTAACTACTAGATTCCCCACTATATTCTCCATCTAAAAACGCAATAGCTTCGTGATGCCCGCCATCTTTGACTCTCTTGTTCATGAACGCGGTCTTACTCCCCATAAGGCATGGAGAGTTGCTTTTATTGCCCCGTTCATCCTCATCGTAGCCTTTGCTCTTGGAATGATCTTCTTGTGCGAAGACACCCCCGTCGGGCCGTGGGCAGATCGTCATAACATGGTTTCTCGGGACGCTCTAAAGAAAGCCTCCATCGAAGGGAAAATCGTTGATGCTACTGGCGGGTTCGCCGACGCACCGACTGAGCTCGAAGCGTCATTCGATGGAGGGTCGGTTGAAAAGAAAGCCCAAGACCCCGAATACAATAGTACCGGCGAGGACATCGATACCATTGTCCAAAGCGAGGTTATTCAGACGCCTACCTGGAAAGAAGCTATTCGTGTTATTTTCAGCTGGCAATGCCTCCTACTTGCAGCACCTTACGGATGTTCCTTCGGTGGAGAACTTGCAATTAACTCTATTCTCGGCGCGTACTACCTGAAAAACTTTCCGTATCTCGGGCAAACCAATTCTGGGAGGTGGGCGGCTATGTTCGGACTTCTCAACATATTCTTCAGACCAGCTGGTGGATTCATCGCCGATATCTTTTACAAACACACCAAAAGCGTTCAGGTTAAGAAGTTCTGGCTCGTGTTCTGCGGATGCGCCATGGGTGCAATGTGTCTGGCAATTGGGCTTGCGAACCCTCACAGCGAGGCAACCATGTTCGGACTTGTTGCGGGCCTTGCGTTCTTCGTAGATGCTGCCAACGGCGCAAACTTCGCTATTGTTCCCCACGTCCATCCATTCGCCAATGGTAAGCTTTTGTCACACTCCATCTCTCACCACATATATGCTAACCATTCACAGGTATCCTCTCAGGTGTGGTTGGTGCCGCTGGAAACCTTGGAGGTGTTGTTTTTGGTATAATCTTCCGATACAACGGAACAAGATATGACAAAGTCATCATGATAATTGGTGCGATCTGTATTGGCATCAACGTTGGTGTTTCTTGGATCAAACCTATTCCGAAAGGGCAGATTGGAGGACGATAAACACTCCCTAATAATCTATTAAATTTTTGTTTCTCATCTTTCGCGTGTTTCTTGCATACAGGTCTCATCATTCATTTTCGCCTGATCGGTTGGGTTCTACAGCTTTCGTTTAACTAACAGGGTGGAGACTTCCTTGAGGTACCCCTCCAGGGGCTTCAATGAACTTTTACTCTATAAATCTACCTTCCCTTCACTCTCATTCCTTTCTTTTTTCCTTTCCCAAAATGAGGTTACATACCTAGTATATCTTACTTTTAAATTTGAACTTTGAGCGTCTAAACATAACCGACCCTACTCATAGCTAAGCTTGCAAACCTAATTCCCCCAGTCTTCACTCATAAAGGCCCAGCTCATAGCTACAATGAAAACGCACGATCCCGCATGAGACATTCATTCTCGGATTAGACTTCATCTGGTCTGTAATGGCGATGGCTTTATGTCTGGGAAGTGACCAATTCTTTTTTTTCGTGGCTTGGTACATGTAGCTAGCGCTGAATCTCAGGTTCGGTTGACTAATACCATACATGTAGTGTTACGTCCACCCTGTGGTGTGGCTTAGCCTTACTCAATCCTGCGGCTTGATAGACATACCTGATTCCAACCGAAAATTGGAACTGGTTTCAGAAGGCGAGCTGCCCAACAAAATCCACCAAGCCCCTCGTAAAAGGCATTACCGCTGCCTGACAAATATACTAGCCGAGATGCTATCTTCGTATTTCGTTTCTCCAATCCAGCAGGCGGTACCCTTAGCGGCTGTGCCGCATAGCAAGAACAAATGAATTCGAAACTGAGGGCTGAGGGCTGAGGGCTTGGAATAAAATTTGGTATATGTAGAATACACAAGCTTTTCCATATTGATACATGTCCCAGATTGGCTCTAGCTTCATCGCGCTTAACTTGCGACCGCGGTAAAGCACCGGTTCCTTGGAAGCTACATGTAGCTCTTGCAGAACCTGAGCAAAAAGTGCGATGTTAATGGGGCATGATGTTATAATACGTGCGCCTACGAGTGGGACCAGTCACTACATGTACTCAAGGAGAGCTGGAGAGCGCACTTGATAATCATGATGACGAGGACTAGTTACTTCCATCCAAAAAGACACGCAAGCTTTGACGTGTGTCCGGGGTAATATTGAGGGAAACGTCCGGGTCTTGTTTTCCCACGCTGTCTGGAAGTTGGCATGCCTCTTGCCAATCAGCAACCAATTCAACCGCTCCAGCCAATTGAGCGCTGAATCTGCCACGCGAGACACGATGTTCAGCCTCAGCCCTGCATGAGTTGTTTTTTTTAGAGGGGATCCAACAAGGGGATCTGAAATCCCGATCGCGTAACCAGTCCAGGATATCAGCCCATCCTTTCCGGGGATCATGTCCAGGAGGTGGGTGTGCGGTCGAGCTCTCGAACTCTTGTGTCACGCAACAGGACAATAGGTAGATGAGAATCAGTTGCCGAGGGGAGTAGGTATTGGAATGGCTTTTGGTGTTGGAGAAGAGACATTCGGCTCTGTGAGCCACATGGGTACTTTCATAAATAATCAATTAATTAAAACTAAAATAGACTAAAATAAATAAAAATTCCGGTCATGCATGATAAGCTCTTTAACCTTTTGAGCAATCCATACCTGTTCTCGATCTCCATTATCAGACGTACTTGGACGCTTAGATCCAATCGAAAACACCTGGGGAAGTTGCCAGTCTTGGGAGTAAGAGGTTAAGCCCGTTCCATGTGCGGCTGAGCTCCCCTCATTCTCAGTGTTTCTTTGGCGTTTACATCGATAGATCAAGACCGACTGCAGCTCATCGAGTCAGTCAGTCTATCTGGACTTCCATCGTCGAAACAATCCGAGACCAAGCACTATCCTACACAACTAACCTTCTATGCGTCGTTCTGGCTACCCGCTAAGCGTCTCCAGCGGCAGCGTCAAAATTTCCTACAGGCACATCTCATCTCATCGCGTCGATCCTGACACTACAAAATGGCCCACCAACAGCGGGATTATGAGCTATATGAAAGCGAAAATCTCTCTTCCCGTGAGGCCGAGTTCTACTCACCTGCTTCTCCTGAGATATCAATGCTAAAGAGCACCTATGCGTCGGTCCCAACACGACACATTAGTAACCCCAGCACTGTAAGCTCCTCAGGGATGTCGGGTGACATACTCACTAGGATGAAGTCACGGGAACAGCAAATGCTATGGGGCACGACGATCCACTGGTTCCTGCCTTCGTCAATGTTTGGATTGCTGCTGCTGGGGTTTTTGGGCGCCGTTTCCCATCACTTATTTTACGACTCGCTGGATGGAAAGAAAGCAGAGAAACAATTGACCATGGTTCGTATCGGAACTGCATTAGCCTTTTTCACGAAAGCCATGCTAGTGGGATCTGTGGTAATCGCATATAGGTTAGTCTGTTTTCTCTGCCGATCTACGAGCTTTCCGAGTATTGACCTTTACAGGCAACGAGTATGGCACACCCTACGAGAGAAACACGTCTCGTTGAAGGGTATCGACGGCATGTTTGCAGTTGTCGAGGACCCAACCCATTTCACTACGAAAGAGATATATGTAAAAGCCAAAATTGCTACTGCAATGGCGGTTGCAACCTGGTAAATACTCTATGGCCATCTAGACCATTCTCGGCTTGTTACGTGTTGCTGACCATCGGGAAGGATCATCCCTCTCGCCTCGGTACTATCACCTGCCGCTCTCACAACGGAGTTGACGAATTTTCAAGTTGGTGACCGTACCTGTACAGTCCCAACCATCAACTTTACCGCCGAAGACGTCGCCGACTGGCGAAAGCCCAGATTCCGACCTGGGGATTCATTGTCGTTTTATAATATAACACCACCATATGATTTACCCGGTGGTAAAGCAATAGACTATTTCGATCAGCCCAGTCACAACTCGTTCCGTTTAGTGACGTTGACCACGCTTGGACATCAATTCATCCAAATGAAATCCCCATGTGAAGGTTACAATTGCACATGGACTATCAGTTTTCCCGGACCATGGTACAATTGTTCGGACTTATCAGTCGAAGAGTTCAGGGAACAGAAGCCACAATCGATAAACCATACGTATGAACAACTAGCCCCGGAGGGCGAAATGATTTATTTTGGCGACAACGACTACCCGGAGTACCAAAGACCCCAGCCACACTACAACGACTCGGAATTAACCGTACAAGGCATCTTCCCCCAGGAGCCTAGACTCTGGCTCGGGTACACTATCAATACTACCCAGCCAACAACTGACAAGTCGATGGAGAGCAAATGGGGATTCGACTTTCAGCGCAAACTCCTGCGCTGCGAACTTCAAAGAGCGAACTACACGATTGATTTCGCCTACATCAATAACAGACAAACCAATAACGTCACAGTTACTGGAGGACGCCCCATCAACCCGGAGGGTGGCCCTGGAATAACTCCTTTGGATGATGGATACCGAGAATATACCGTATATCATTCTTTGGGTATGCTTGCTAGAAAGCAGGTCTTGGGGTGGATGACGCAGAAGAATAAAACATCCCCTGTCCTTACATTTTCGGATATTTCCCAGACCAAACTAGTCGACCCAAATACTGCCTATCCGCTAGTGGACTTAAAGGCACAGTTTCAGAATTTCTTCGAAGAAATTATCATCACACTTCTATCCGAAGATTTCCTTGAGATCAGCGAAAAAAAAGAAGTTAAGTGTGATAGAACTAGATACCAAAACAATTTTCGTTACCAACTTACCAGTCTCTGGATCGGCTATGCTTTCTCCATCGCTGTTGCTGCCGCCTCCATTATGGTCGGTGGCTTCTCGCTCATTGCGAACGGCATCACGTCTGACACGACATTCTCCAAGATCCTAGTCACGACGCGGAACAGAACAATCGACAGACTGGTAGAGGAATACGAGGGTGTCTGTCTAGGCGGCGATCCTTTCCCGAAGGAACTAGAGAACACGCAGCTTAGGTTTGGTGTTATCGACGAGAAGTCGACGCAGGAGCGTGGGAAGAACCACAAGCATGCAGCGTTTGGGACTGTGGACGAGGTTATTCCAATACAAAAAGGAGACTCGTATGCGAGGCTTTCGGCAAGTGGGAGCCATTATCAGTCGAGCAGTTCGTGGGTGCCGAGGTCGGGGGCAAGTAGTCCGACGAGTTTGAATACTAGGTATTCCAGGCCGGTATAGGCTGGGTTTCGGTATCCGTCAACGGGAAATAAATGAATTTAGTTAATACCTTGGCTCTTGGGGTTTGGCGTACATGTCTAGGGATTTTAGTATTACTTTGTTTCTAACACGCGCGGGGGGGAAACTGAATTGACTTTTCATGTCTTCGGGCGTTAAGTGTTATCTCCATGAATGCATGCAGCTTATCGACGTTTCTTTGGTATCTTTTTCATTAATTTCATTAATTACGTTGTTCTGCAGCTTATATATAATTACATATATGTATCTTATTCAGTAGATAACAAATTTATGCAATAACTATACAATCACTATATTGCGATTTCCCTCCCATTCTTTCTGATGCCTACATGTGCATATCTGCTACCTATCGGCGCGGTCTGAAGTGTTGTAGCTTGGGTAGCCATCAGAACCACGATTCGCACCGTTGATAATTTAGATCTATTTCCCATGGAAAATAGCCTAGGTGGTACTTTTAATTTAGATAGTTCTATCCTTAGGGCTACATGTATTCATAAGGCTGTCTCAAACCAAACCCAATTAGGTTTAGTGTATTTCTTGTGTTCACATCAAACTATTGGTGAATGGGAACATCACCTCAAAGGATGCATGTCTTTATTACGATCCCGTTCGGGAGTATTGTTTAGGTACTTCAGACTGATATGTCGCGTCATAGAATCATCTAAAGAACTATTATCCGAACCAGCCCTAGCGACTCATGACAAGAGCAGCAACGCGTGCCTCGAATATGCTATAAGTCGGCCTTGGAGATTCTCCAGTTAACTCGAAATCACACAGAATCGTCCGATACACATGATCCTATACATAATAATAAAGCAGTTTGTCTGTGCTTTCCTCAACGAAACGTTAGCAATCAATTGATGGCAACAATAATTCGAAGTCATGCATGCCCTGTATGGATTGTAAGAAATCATATATAGTACGGGAATTGACAAACGTGTGACTATATGTGACCTATAATGCAACCGGGGCCTGAACATTTTGGAGGATTAGGCATGATGTTGCCATCATACTGTGGCTCAGATGGTTCAGATTGTATTCTAGTTAGGCATAGAGGTCTCACAGAGTGGAAAACCCCCTGAGCTGGGTGAATCTAAGTTTTAGAATGTTGCACCTTTCTTTTTCTTTGTGGTGCTTCCACCACATCACCACCCAAAACCCAACTTTTCAAAATCCAATTACACCATATGCATGAAAACATCTTCAACTTTGAAAATCTCCCTATAGGCATTGTGTTTATCATATAGTGAATCACTGTATAAGATCTTTTTCTTAAAAACCCGTCCTATTTAGCTATAATAGATCGTTCTAAAAGAGGTACACGTTTATCGATTCCGCCACCATACTAGAGGTGTACGTGTGCACGTGGAGATGGTAAGACCTTCACATTATTTGTGTGGTGACCCCATGGAACCTAAACGGATACATATAGCGCCACACTAGTGCCATCCCATCTTCACCAACCCCTAGTTTTTTAGGCGATTGCTTATGGAGATTCGAATGCCCAGAACGACGGGTTTCCAGTACGTACGGGTTTATAGGCATTTTGGTAATCAGACATATAGGGGTTTATCGGGTAGCAAGACCAAGTTAGATACTGGAGCTAGCTGCTGGTACCGCCTGAACAAGGAGAAGAACCGCTGCAATGTGTATGTAACACCATTCAGGGGTCCGTGATACATCATTATAAATCTAAATGAAAAAAATTATTTAGAATTAAGAGTCTATATATAGTTACGCCACCAACCTTATAACCAACTGCAAGTGATAATTCAATGACATATGGTTGTCGGGATGATTCACAAACAACCAACTTTATTGCGTGCTTGCAATTGCAATTGATAAAATCAATAGTTAACGTTTGTAAGTGGAAATTCATGCGGTAACAATTCATTTCAGGACCAGAACCAACCCACAGGCCGGCCGAATCGGTCATTATATTATATCAGCCAAGCCCAACCTCTTTAACAAGCGAATTCCGGTGGTTCGGTATAGCAAGATACAACCTACTTCACGTGTTCTAGGACACTATGCTTAAGCTTATGTCAGCGGTTCACAGTAGTGTTAGTATCTAATCATTCTATAAATCGTTGAAAGATGACTCCAGCTACAGGAACCACAAACTTATCTATGAAGGTGTACTGTAGACTAACTTGGTGCCTTGGCCATCGGCATATCTTACTCCGATTCTATAGATCTTCCTGCTTCGAGTTAGCTAGGCCGGCTGCTATCTTCCCGAGCACACATGTACACACAAGAGAAGCTGGGGAAAGCGGCAGGATAACTTTGGGCCGCACAAGTTCTATCGCGCTTCGGTATATTGGGAACCGCTCTTTCTTTACCACCCCGTGAGTTTGGCTGCTAAAATCCCGCCTACTTAAAAGAATTGTTCTGAATTCTCAACTATTTCAGATCCTATAGGGAATAACGTTTAGAACCGCTACTCTCACACAAATGGTATCTAGTTATGCCCCGAACCGTTAGCGCTTAGCGACGTTTTCTAGTGCTATGATCAACTACTCAAGTAGCCAGCTAGATCATGTGCCAACTCAGTGATTAGTTTACGCAATCACAAGAATCAGTAAGATCCTGATCCTTAAATAGATTGTTTCTTTGGAGTAGAAATATTTCACTTCCTCAAAGCCTCTTTCTCAGTTATAACTTTAACCGTGCCAAACGCTATATAGCGAAATCAATAACCGAAATTCACCCCTTGCTACCAATAGATTTTTGCTCAAATAGCATGGTATGGTCAAGGACAATTCTCATGAAACTTATTCAATCAGATTCTTACTCTAATCTCGGGGAATTTACTATCTCGTACGAAATCACCCAGAACCCCGGCAACCAGCATGTCGAGATGCAACTGCACAAGACTTGCTTCGGTGGGTAGAGTATTTTCCGGCATAAGCCCGAACCTCCAACGCTTCGCGTGGGTTAGACGGCCCGCAGACCCTACGGCAAGTGACCAATGTTTCTTCAGATGGCTTCATACAAATACCAAACTGGAGAGATACACTTCTAGTTCGACATTAATCGAGGTCATCATACTTTGATCACTTACGATTCGATGTTTCTGTTTAAGAGTTTTAGTTTTCTGCTTGTGTTTGCCGTTTCAGAGGTGATTGGTGCATTCCAGTTAACAACTACCGCTAGCACTTATACCATTGACACAAACGGAGGGCTTATTTTCGCCGTCAGCCGGTAGGCACTCTCGATCTTGCCTAAAATTCGATACTGTTAACGAATATCAATGCTAAGAACCTAGCTTGATTACATAAAGAACCACTGGGGACATCACTTCATTACTCTACAACGGGGTGGACTATCAGTCCAAAGAAGGGAAATGGACACAAATCAATTCCGGGCTAGGCACATCAGCAGTAGGCGCAACTGTATACGGGGATGCTTACATTCAGATCACGATTGTCTCCGCCAGTAATCCTGTTACTCATTACTATGTTGCTAAGAACGGAGATAGTATCATATGTAAAGCCCAAATTCCTTCCATTTTCACATTGCAAGATCACCGTCTCCGTGGATCAAAAGCTTGCCAAAAATGACTGATGATTGCAAGATATGGGAACATATATCACCGACGAAGTGAGTCCTGGTGAACTTCGCTGGCTAGCTAGGCTGGATAAAGCGAATCTCCCCACTAGTATCCGAGACCCAGCATCTGATAACACCGGAGGCACTGCAATCGAGGGGTCAGATGTTTTTCTTGTTGATGGAACAACAAGATGTAAATTCTATAGTTCGGACAGATTCCTTGACGATTTGGTGACCTGTCTTATCCCCACCGAGTGCACATAATTATTAGGGTTATATCCAGCTAATTACAGGGCAATAAGGTTCACACTGTCTCAGGACCTAATGTTTACATCTCTTTGGTCATGCCCGGAAGTGCATATGAAACCTCATCTGGTGGGCCGTTCATGAGGGATATCAACAATCAAGGTATACACCCTATAGCATCAGCGATAGACATCTTGATTATCAACTATATCTCTCTGTGTCAGAAACGGCTTCACAGCAAGAATTCACATTTTATATGAACTCGGGCCATCTTCGGACAGAGCCCTGGCGAATGGGTTTGAAGGGACCTTATGCCGCCGTATTCTCAAGCACTGGCCCTGCTTCTGGAACGCTCGACACTAGTTTCTTTAGTGAGCTTAATATCTTAGGTTACGTTCCGCAATCTGGTCGTGGGTAAGAATATATAATATAGTTGCTACATTCCTCATCTATTTCATTGGGAACAAACTAATTGTACACTTTTGCTCAAGTCGCGTCATTGGTACTGTTTCTGGAGTTCCTTCGGTAATTCTTTCTTACTTCTACAATCATGCCTCGCTAACGTTGATTTGTTTTTGAATGCATTAGCAATTCGACGCTATACTTGCATGGTCGAATACCGAAAACCAATACTGGGTAAAATCGTCAGGTGAAACCAAGGTTTCCAAGTGTACAGATTATGGGTTAATAACTAACTAGTTTTGATAGGTGGAAGCTATATCTCTCCGTATATGAAGCCTGGTAATAAGCACTTTTAGTTGGAATATGGTAGCGCAGCTACTGATTCAGGATCCCAGGAACCTACGATATGAAACTCTACAAGCAAGAGCTCTTGGTGGCTACTCAAGCTGTTACCATCACCAAAGGCACAACAGCTACCAGTAATATTGTTTCTACCGAAGTAATAACCACGCCCATCTTCCGTATTGGTGAATTTGATGGACAACCGTTCGAATTCAAGAACGGAGATAAATTCTTGGGAATGTACGTGAAAAATCGACCCTCCTACCTAGTTCTTTTAGACCCTAGCCAAAACTAAACCTGGAACAGGCACCCATCTGACACCCGCATGAGTACCTGGGGCGGAACATATTCCGTTGGCATTTCCACTCCGCGTGACTTCCCCATGGCACTTTTCGCAAAGATTGGTGGAAACGCAACCGTCAATTTTCAAGTTACCTCCAATCAAAAAGGCGTATCAACACTTAAAATAGGCACAACACTTTCCTTCAAAACAGGCCGCCCTGCTCCTTCAATCAACGGCATCTGGGTCGGTGCAGACCCAGGTGCTCCGGTCCTAATCGATTCTCGCGGTATCACAAGAGGAGGCTATCGCGGGTATGGTGAGATCTATATCTGGAGTATCCCAAGTGATACCTTAAGAGTAGGAACTAATGCATTGACTCTTGGTGTCTTTGGGTCGGGTGACGCTGGTTATTTAAGCGCAAATTACATCGTTGATGCGATAGAACTGTATTAACTAGCATGGAGCCGGTTCCTTTTGGATCCAACAGTATTATTCTACTGATGAAAATGTCTGTAGTAAACTATTTGGTCATAACTAAATTTTCGTCTCTTAGACGCATAGGTTCTGAATTTATCCCGAACCAAACCCAATTAGACTTGGTGGATTTCTTGTGTCCGCGACATCATCAAGTGTTGGATATATTTACTTCATTTCGTGCCGTTTCCGGCCTTTCCTTACTATTTGACTCTATTCTTTTCTCCACCTACGTAGTCTTTCCTACTATTCAGGTTTCTTACTATTCCTTGCTGTTTTGGTCTTCTTTGGCTGTCAATTATTCAGGCGGCTATTCAGTATATTGGGCTTACTCGCAAGCTGCTTTGAGCCTGGGAGGCGTTGACCGGCGAGGTATATGGTGGAAAGGCTCTGATTGGTTGATTACTTGTATATATACGAAGGCTTTCCGCCTCTTCTTCGTTTCTTTCTTCTCCATCAAATATCTCAAACCTTCCACGTGCACAGAAGCAACGAATATCACATCTTATTACTTCATATGCATCAAGTGTATAAGCTCGATTGATGATTGTTTACTGGAGCAGGCAGGCTGCTGCCTGTTCTCTGTATACTATGACTTCGTACCCACAAAGGTCCACATACTATTCCCATTCCCGAGGCTCTGCCGAGCGCTCTACCACGGGCGCTCTGCCCGAGCCTCTGCCCGAGCTTCACTCCGAGACCTCCGAACCAAGTCACGGAGTCCGTACATATTAGGAAGCAATATCCAACATCAAGTCATTCGTACTTTGCCAGTGATACTGGGTGATTACACATAAAAACTTTGTGCTTAGGAACCATATTCTTTTTCGAGGCATTTGTGGCGCTCGGCTTCTATCCTGAAGCTCTTTTTCATAGTCCTGAGCAGCCTTAGGAAACTGGAAGCTGCCAACACTGGAACAACCTAATGCAATCTGAGATTGTTAGCATGTATATGTTCCGACCCATCTTCTATTAGAGCCTATTTGTAAATAGGTCGGCTAGTAGGTGAAGAGGCCAACCTATTTGCTAACAGTCCCACTTTGATTATCGGCTAACCCAGCTATAATTTGGCACTAGGAGACGGCCAACCTTCAAATGAATTTTTTTTTCAACTATAGTTCAGCCCCTTCACCACTTAGGGCGCGTTCAGGAAACAGTCAAAACGGAGGTTAGTGAGGGTAGAACTCCGTTTTGACTGAAACTCCATTCTCAAAAATCTTCAGCTGTTCGGCATGCCCATCAAAAATGAAGTAAAACACTGTTATATGCTCAAAACTCTGTTTCAGAAAAAAGTAGGTAAGACCTACTTTTTTTCCCAGAGAACACCGTTACACCTCCATCACCCGAGCTGATTATCACATTGAATGATTGCAGCCCTCTCACCAACCCTTGCAAAGCACACACCAGATGCCAGTACACTTGCACCAAAAAATTCACTTTCGCTTAGAGTTTGTGAATTAAGAAAGAACTATGTAGAGCTTCACCTCCAAGTGAAAAAGAAAATTGAACTTAGACTGAAGACTCAGGTTGCAGATGAAGGTTGTGTTGCCGAACGACAAATCCTTTCTCTGCTAGTACCAGTGGCTAAAACGTCATTTCAATATTTCTCCATTTGTCATTGGCAAACGGTGTTCTCACGAAACTCTGTTTTCAACTTCCCGATCTCTCAAACACACCCTTAACCACCACTGCACCTAACCATCAGTTTCATTTATCCTCGGGTCACAAAATTTTAGATGCCCCCAACTTTCATTACTTAGATCTTCATTCTCTAATGCACTGCATTGTATACCTTTTAGGGGAATCAGATATACATTCATAGTTAAAAGGAGATCTAAAGTTCATCATCATCATTGTTGGGTTGCAGTAACTTTTGCAGACCACTGTGATGGTAATCATTTTGCCTGTGTGGCTATAGCTACAACCTTGCTTAGAGATATAGAATTCTTTGAATATGGGTCATCTTTTAGTGTCAGCTTGTAGATGGGCCAGTCAATACTCAAAGTGGTCCCGTTGGTAAATAGGTTGCAATTGGCCTGTTTACCTACCGGCCGACCTGTTTGCCTACCGGCCGACCTGTTTGCCAATGGGCGAAGATAGAATATGGGTCGGAACATATGTATTCTTCCTGAAAAGGTAACAAGAGGTCCTGAATATAAGCACCTAACAAAGGGTTTCCAGCAACCCTTTTAGCTAGCAGTACATGTAGTGTGCGAGTCTAGCCCCCACAATCCTATGATCAAATATCCACTACCCACGTATAGCCCAAAACCATCACTCATAGGAGAGAAAAATAAAACATACATACATACATACATACACCAAGCGTAATTCTTTCAAGCAATAAATTGGCTACTACATGAAAGCTATTTGTAACTTTGAAGACCCTTGAATACCCCGGGAAGAGTGCACGTGTAGTAAGGAAGTGTGCAAAGGATTCGGTTGATTATGGAATCCGCGATCCGGATCCTTTCCGCAAACCCTCAAGCGAAATTTCGAATGGGTCAGCCGCCTTGCAAACTGGCTCGCCGGTTTGGTTTACAAAAAGAGAAACTTCAAGATTGGCTGGCCCATCTGCTAAGTCACGCTAATGGCCCATACCCAAGAGAAACATTTTAACGACCTTCAACAGCTGCAGCTCCGCCGACACTAACTAACCTAAAGATTTAAAGGGAATTTGTAGTTAATGGATATTCGGTTTCTGGCCTGGGGTTAACGTTAGACGAAAGAACCGAACAATTTCTCCGCATTTCGATCAAGAGGTTATATTAATTGATTGACCATCCAATATATCACAATAGAGAAGAGAAGCGAAAACACCTTGTGTTACAATTCACTTTGGATATGGGCCAGATCTAAGCGAGAATCTGAGGATGGGCCAACTGCAGCCCATCTACAAAGTTGCTCTACTCTATTTGTAAATTGGCCGGCCTATTTGCAAAGCGCGCTGGCCAATTAGTAATGTGACATTCTTGGTAAGCATATCGGAACAGATTTTGACCGGTCAAACCTACGAGACTCAAGATACAATATGCGATCACCACATATAATCACATATGTATGGGATCGCGAGCATCAAATTTGACAAATATAAAACTACAAGGCCCTACTTTTTCGCGCAGCTTTGGGGTTTATGTTAGTGAATCGTAAACAAGGACTGCAAATAAATGCCATGGCACCATCTAGGTTAACTAGCAGTTGATAGCCTGGTAGCTACTTCCAGTATGTTTGAGTAGCCACGCATGAGGCAGTTACCTGGTACTGGGACAGGTCTTACAGCCAAAGCTCAGGATTCTCGATGCCCTAGGTACGTCAGGTATTGTTTCTTCGTTTAGGGCATGTAACCTGCTATGGGTTAGGGGTGAGGAATCATTTCAAGCTACTATGTTCAAACCAATGCATCTGCACCCTTCCAGGTGATTTGGCTGGTTATGGGGGTTGGGTCTATAGCTATATTACACACGCACAAGCGACATATGCCCATGCGCTCTCATTAACACATTAACGAAAACGGGAGTAGTATTATGGGGTTGAGGCAAATGGCGAAACGCCCAATCTACTAACGCGGTTTCTAGCCAGCCACATGCCTTAGCGCGATTATGTTACTCAGGGTCGTTCCAGCCACCAGGCGAGGCTGGTATTTAGTGAAAAGGGGTTTGGAGTATTCAACTGAGGACCAGAACTCCCTGCGGTGTTCACTCTTCCAGACTGCTGTTCATTAGATGCCTAGTCCTGCTAATCAGTAAAGATTGAGGTCATAGATGGGACAAGTCCTAAGAACGCTTATTTGAATTTGCGTTCAGATCTTTCTCACTGTCGTTTTGCCTTGAACGATGCCCTAAACCAAGTGAGGGGTGGTAAATGGGTGGCAGATTTTTGATTGGCTACCCACTATTGCAGCCAATGAATCCCGGCAGCGGCCCGCCGATCTGGGGCAAAACCTTAACCCAACAAAAGAATCTAATACTGGCAAGATCTAGGTCTTGGGTACGCAGCAGCACGGGTAGAGGGGGCACCCTAGGGCTAATCGATCATTATGGTCCTTTGTTCAGGACATACGATGCGACCCCCGAATGGCAACGGGCCAGGTCTACTGAGGTCTGCCGCCACATAACGGATTAGGCTCGGGTCATCTCGAGCTACTGCGTACCAAAACCCTAACCCAGATTCCTGTGGACCATCTTATCATCCCATACTTTCCCATTCAGGGTTGCGTCCCCCAACTCTTAGTTAAGGTGGCGTCCCTCCCACCTCAAAGGTCGTGAAAGCCGGGGAGGCCCGGATAACAGGAAGATTTTACAGTTGGGGGCGCTAATTGGCCAGTCACTTATATCCTAATCTCATTATGTAATTCGAGTTTTATAACACGATCGAATCTAATCCGACTTTCATGACAAGCATGAGGATCTAATACAGGCCAGTTTTGATGAATGTTGGCCTATATCCAACAGACGCTAACCAAGCCCTGGAAGGACCCGAGAAAAAAACAAGAATGGGTTATCGTAAAAGTACACAACTTTAATGCGGAACACTAGTGAAACGCACCACAATCTTCTAGCTTGTACAATTATCTAGCTTACCCTATGTAAGTTTGCAATTTATCCCACATTAATTCTACTAGCTATCGCAACTTCTCGGCGTTTTAAGATTTTAAGAGTGCTATATATTGATTACAGCATTTCCTAGGGATGTCAGTAGCGTTTGGTGCGAGCCTATCAGCTATAGCTAGCTATATTTTACCGAGGATAATGCGCAGACCCAGTATAGTGATAATAATTCGATGGAGGAAAGTGACCGCTACCCCTTCGCATGACCAGATAGGTAGTGTAACGCGCTTCTATGACTTCAGATCATGTGCGGAATACCCTAAACCCTAAATTAGCTAAACCGCTAGAAAAAAGTTGTCATCTTTAGTGTTCCCCCACGACTTACTACTAGCCAAGATAGCCAAGATATGTTGGTGTTCGTATTTAAGTCAAATAGGCTATATAGACATGTATATATATAGCCCAACCCAAAAGATTACTGTTAATTTCTATAGACTACGTTGAGCTGGAGTAGAAACAACGGATCACCAAACCTTATACAATCCATAACAAATCAAGCTCCTGATCTGACAGTGATTCTCGATGAACTTAGTAAGATAAGCCTGCAAATTTAACCAGAAACCGCTGATGGATATCTTCCTAAAGTTTCCGTGCCTTAGATTAATTTTCTGCTCCCTTTTCCCTCGTATACTAAAAACTACAGCAATGATATGAACTAGTTGCCGGACCCTATCGTCTACTGCTTGGGACTACTTTCTGCGGCATGCAACAAGCTGCATGAGAGGGGCCTGGAGCACCGGCTAGGGATGAGACTAGTGGTAGTGGTCGTAAAAAATCGTTCTTTCGAAATTTCTTCCAGGAGTTTCAGTATCCTAGGCATCCAGCATTCATTGCCTCCCAACTGGGAAAGTCTTTTATTACAATCCATTCAAGGCTATATGTACTATCGGCGATTAAAAACGGGTCATGCTCCCAGACCTGCTGTGCTGTCCATGCCTTCCTTCATCATCAGTGCAGAATTAGCTCATCCACCCGCGATCAATTAATTCTGCCAAGCAAGAGCTTTTATCTTGTGCTACTATAGCTACTGGGTTGGGGATCGCAAAACCTATTATTAGTGAATCTCGTTAACATTGCATAGCCTAATCTCGCTTTGTGCCCTATCGAGTCACGTTCCTTAGGTAATATTCTTGGCATTTCTCCATGACATTCTGGGTCCACCTTCCGCAGACTGTTAGCTGTCGTAAGAGCAACACCAACATAATATATCACCCCCAGCTAAAACGACCCCGGCCTGATATAATGACTATATCAGACTAAGGTTCCGATTGTCTCTGTGACAGAATTAATTCAACCGATACTCAGCAACTGAACATATTTACAAGATGCTCACAGACGCAAAACACACTGGGATTTAAAATCTTACTGGGGTGATTTGGACCTAGGATCATCGAATTGTCCTGTTACGATATCAGATTTCTTAATGTGCGGCCACTTCTTTAGATGAGCCAAGCGAGGCCAAGAATCAAAAGTGGGACAGCTGCAAGTACATGTAGTCTGTGCTGGGCATGATGCACCCCCATATGCATCAACAAGCCGCTTGAAACCCTAATCCACACCTCAGGTGATAGTAAGGTCATCGTATTCTCCAAAAGTTTGCAGATCTGGAAAGCATCTCCTATCGGAATAAATCCGATTGTCACACTTCGGTAGCATGCTGATAGACCAGTAATCTACCCGACAACCGACCAGGCGACAACGTGCTTATGCGATGATGGAGTAGATAGAATACGCCTGAGATATTCTGTATTGACGATATGGAAAAGAGACCTTTTTAGCGATGTTCCACAACTCCCAACTACCTACGCGATACACAAGCGCATGTGGGCGGGATGTAAGGTTGGCTACTGTGGCTGACTTCGTATGTTGTGCACTTGCGCGGTACGGTGATGCAGGATGTGTCCGCATGACAAATGTCTAGTTAGCGTCATAGCCGTGGCAAAATAACTGAATTTTATGTTTTTTTAATGAAGGCACGTAAAAATTGAGGCGGGTTGTCTCCTTTCACTAAAACCAAGACCTATTCTGTGCGACGATGACCGAGGTGTAACAGTAATGCTAGTGATCTCTTGCAATTTTTATACCTATTCAATCCTTCAGCTAGAAGCTACACAACCACAATCACGCGGAAGCCTTGCAGTCTCATTTCCGTGCCGCCTCATAATCCAGAGTTGAGGAGTTACGTCGATCACTTCGATCCTCCCGAAAAGCCAATATACATCAGTCCGGTCATGCTGTCCTTTCTCCAAGGCCCGAGGACCCACCTGACGAGACTTTGTTCACGTTCCACCAGCCTTAGGCTCGTTTAGTTCAAATTCAGTTATTCACCTGGGTAGTCAGGTAGCAGCTATAGCGTGACGAGCGTTGTGGGAGTAGAACCTAGATCTAGGCCTAGCCAAGGAATAATCATAGCTCCTCACTGAGAAGTTGTACTCGGTTCTGAAGCCCTCGCGTTCTATGCATGTAAGGGATTTTAGGCCGGATAATTGATTCACCTGAGTCAGTTTTCGGTTCGGTGCGGATCATTACTAGCTTTTTACCCCTCTGCATGTGCTTGATTCACGTTTGAATTAACTCCAAGCCACGCTCTAAACCCTAACTCTATAGCATTCGGGGAAGGCCGGGAATGCATCTTGCTTTTGACTTCTGGCTAGTTGGCTAAAGGCAATGATACTACCTCTTTTAGTGTATTCAATTGGCGAATTACTATTCCGCTTAAGCGGATCTCTCCAATGGCAGTTGGTCATTTGATCAAAAGTTTCAAGATATCTCAAGTGGGCAGTTATCGGTTCCCAGATGGGTTGCCAAGAAAACGCTATTTTGAGACATTCGAGAGCCTCTACCAAAAATATCACTGTGCAGCCTTGTGGAACGACATGGTTTTCAGCACTCATGGCGTCATAGTGCAGCTCCAACATCCTCTAGAGGCTATGATTCCAATTGGAGAGCACATGTAGTTATCGTAAACGGCTGGACATGACACCGGGTCCGGAAATTTGCATAGATAGTAATTATGTCGAGTCCCGCATCTGGATGCGATCCCTTTCCTCATAACGCAGGTCGAAATTTGTTAGGCTGTATGTAGATAAGTTTGCTTAAGTCGAGGAGGTATGTGTACGTGAATTACAGTTAGTCTGATGTTGTCGGGACTTCGTTGCAGCGGAAGTGGGGTAAGGTGATTGACGACACTATGCGCATGGTACAACGATAAGTACGCCAAGATTTTTTACAGTTCCTTTGATCTTCTGAGGTATTACAATCCCGTAAAATAGTCATAGCAAACCCCTTGTCCCGCTTCTTTTTCTCGATTACGGCCAGCGGGTAAACTACATGTATCTACTAACTGTCTGGGCCGCTGAATGCTGATTAGGGATTACGATTGGAACGGTATATTGAAAGCTACCGCGTGTGATTCGTCATAGTCCTGCACGTTATGTTTTAGAGAAACAGTGATATCTGCCAAATGCACGAGGCGAACCGGCCCATAAGTTGCTTTTGCCGGCATTCAATAGGTCCTATAAAGCTCAAGCATAAACTCACAGTTTTATTCTATACTCAGCTCATCCGATCTTTTGATTAGCACCAGCCAGGCCCAATAATTTTGCAATGTCTTTATTCGTTC
Organism: Paragyromitra xinjiangensis; assembly: GCA_038503065.1. Classification (NCBI taxonomy): domain Eukaryota; kingdom Fungi; phylum Ascomycota; class Pezizomycetes; order Pezizales; family Discinaceae; genus Paragyromitra; species Paragyromitra xinjiangensis. Next base: position 1,716,585 of record JBCAMK010000007.1, read on the forward strand.
CAGCAAAGCTGCTCCTGCTCAGTGCCGCCCTACTTGGGGTTGCAAGATCTTCTGCTTTGCCCGCAACTAATTTGTTTTCCCGTCAGTCGACTACTCCGGATGGTACTTGTGGAATTATTGAATCAGGTTCCGGGCGTGGCTATCGGTGTCCAACGGATTCAAGCAAGTGTTGCTCTCAGTGGGGTTGGTGTGGTGATTCTACGGACTACTGTGGTATGTCAAACGATCCTTTCAGCATATTTCCATACCTTTGGTACACATGAACCCACAATAATTTTCTCACAATTCTTGATAGGAACCGGTTGCCAGGCGGCCTATGGATCTTGTACTGGGACTGGAGGAGGAGGAGGCACTACTCCCCCCCCAACCGGGGGTCGCCCTCGACCTGGTAGTGTTCCATACGGACAGATTATTTCCAGCTGCACACAAAACGGAGTAGTTGCCTTAACGTTTGATGACGGTCCTTATATGTTCGCCAACCATTTATAAATTTTTCAAAGAATTAAGTTGACACGTCCGTAGTTACACACCTGGGCTTTTGGACATATTATCCAGAAATGGCGTGCATGCTACTTTCTTCATAAAGTATGGTTTTTACCTCAATTCTAAAATTCAAGAATCAATACCTGAGCTAATCATCTTCAAATCGAAATTAGCGGCCAAAACTGGGGTGACCCAATCACAAGTTCGGCAAACCAAGCTGTCCTTCAGAGGATGATCGCGGAAGGCCACCAGATCGGCTCGCACACGTGGGTTTTGACTTACGATCTTTTGCTCTGGAATATTTTTACTAATCGTCTAAATAACATTTAGATGGGCTCATCCGTCTCTAGATACCCTTTCTCCCGCAGATATAACAAGCCAAATGACCCAGATCGAAACGGCCCTCGTAAACATAATTGGAAAATATCCTACATATATGCGGCCGCCTTATTTTGAGTGTGGCAGCACCTGCTTAAGTACGATGGATACTTTATCATATCATGTCATCTACACGAATCTAGATACCATGGATTGGGCCAATACCGCGAACATCCAACCCTCGAAGGATATCTTTTATAACGCCATCACTAACTCGAATACTGCTTCCTCGAACTTCATCGTTTTGTCTCATGATGTGCATCAGACTACGGTAAATGAACTAGTGCAGTACGAGATCGATACACTCAAAGCTAAGGGCTATAGAAGTAAGTTATTTGCCAAATCCTTGTGTAACAGTGAATTCTAATATTCGTTTAGCTGTTACTGTCGGCGAGTGCTTGGGTGACCCGGCTGCAAACTGGTATAGGACTTAAGGAGCTAGTAGAGGGACTCGGTTTTATGAATATTAATGCTTAATTGTAGCTACATCTGCTCTAGTAATAGGGTTGCATGTATATAACTACCACTTAAATATAACCACTAAATTAATGAATCATTCACATAATTATATAGCGGAACAAACTCTCAAACTCTTTTGAAAAGTAATAACTCACAGCTTTCCACTGAGCAACAACTAATATTGATGTCTTACTATTTCTACGGTCATTGTTAGTAGCTGGTAGTTATATTTTTACCTAGCTGGGGGCGCAACCAATCATTTGGCGAAGTGCATGGCACGTGCAAGCACATGCACTGATCATTGTGTTAAAGAAAAAATACATTCAACCTACCTAACCGCCTTAGAACTGCCCCATCTCTAGCTGTTAAGGCAAACACGCAAGTTTAACTTTGGAATATGGCTAGTATTGCCTTATAACAGATTTGGAAAATTGGTAGGTAACTTTTCAGGTCAGGTCTAAGATATAAGGCTTATGAGCAGCATGTTTAAACTAAGTGCCAAGAACTACGTATACGCTTAGCAAGTAATTCATTCTTGCGATTGGTTGGTCCATGGTCGGCATCCTAGTAGGTCAAAAAAACTACAAGTTTTTATCCTCTCTGATTCGCCCATGGCATGATCACTCTACGCTTACCACGCCAAACTAGGTCTGGAAGAATCTCAACATGGGATAAACAGCTTGGCGGCGCAAAAACTATAGATTCTACTGACACGACGAAATATTGGTGTAGAACGTACTGCGGAAAAGACTGATAAACATGGGACTTAGAGTTTGGGCTTACTATTTAATCCTTAGAACCAGTCACCAGTCACCAGGGAAGGTTCTAGCCGTAGGATTGGCTACAAAGCCTTGCTTACAAACTCCGGCATCTCAGTCTTTTTCGTTGTACGCTGAGGCATATTATAGTCGTATCTAGCCACCAATCCCCAGTGCGCGTAGGTAAGAACGGGAACGAGCCTAAGTAAATTAATAAAACTAGGGAACTCAGCCAAACCCAAATTCTCCTTGTACCTAACCGCACCACCACCACCTATTACTAGCACCCGTATACGTAGTCTAAAGACATAGAGCATTAATCTTACACTTCAACACAATTACAATCATAGGGCATTCATATAGTACGTTGCCGTCTAATATAGGGATTGCAGAGAAATAGAAACAGTCACACTCCACCGGTTTCCATGCTCTCCCACAGGGTCAGACATGTGGGTCATCTACGGTGTGCCTGAAGAGAAGGACACACTCTACGTATGTGAATATATACTCCGACTTTGGCCTCCAGTTTTCGTTCGCTTCCTTTGTTTTGAAATTCGTCGCTAAGGCCTACCACCAACAACTTCTTGGGTTGAGGCTCTTGGAATCCTGACATCATGGGATGCCTGAATTCGAACACAGCCTACAAGTTCATGCTCCCTGATTCGTGTCCATTCGCAACTGGTGCGATGCAGCAATTACACATCGAGCCACGCTCACCACTTGCACTGGTATTTCCACCGTATCAGCTATGCTCTCCCATATGTTTCGTACAGAGTCCTGCATAAACCTAACCCTAGCTAACTGTTTTCATACAGCTGCCAAATCATATATTCCACCATTTAGGCTTACTCACTCGGAACAGCCACTTAGGAGACTTCGTAGACCACCAGGACCACTCCGATCTGCAAGGCATCCGTCAAGATGTTAGTCAAAGAATCCCGCCAACCATTAAAACCAAGCAGCCACAAACTGAATACGGCTAAAAGGGTGCAGGGAATACACGCCATTAAACATAGGCGATTTTTTTTTCTCGACGCGTCGCCCGCAACCGACCCCTCGATTCCCCCCACCAACCTACACTGGCTACCGATCTCCACCCCCGCAATCGTAGAGTAAAAGCGAAACGAGTTAAAAGCCCCGTCTGACAATATATCAGCCAGCATTAGGCTTCCCAAGAACTTTTTCGAATCCCGAATAGAACGCAGACAACTCATCACGCCTTGCTGGCTGGAGCTACCCCTCGGTACGTACAGGCTACCCAAGCGAATGCGCACCTTACAGACTGGTTGCCTGAATCCGCACGTAGTGTTGTCCACAGGAAACTCTACGTAGGCCAAAGCTGTCAGGAGGCAAACAAGAGTCATTTCGCAAATGCAATCGAGGCATATGTCCAGAAAACCAATCTAAGATTATTCCAAAAAAACCGACCGATCGAAAATCCTACATATATATTCAGTACTCCCATACAACCTCTGAGCAATTCACCCCAAGATTTTCTCCCCACCACCGATTACCTCTCCAAGAATTTGAGTTCGCTATCAATAACAGCCGGATCTAGCTGGTAAGTGTTCATATCGTTCTCTGCATCACAGCTCCAAGACACCATCGTGAGAAGGTATCGAAGCTAGGACCCTGCCTTTTCTAACTCAAATCCTCGCATACAGGAGCGCGCAACGTTTACACACAGTTCTCTACTCCTCCCTCGAGAGAGCCTCCAATGAGGAAACAAGTTCAAGTCCGGCCAGGACAACCGGGGCAAGGACAAGGTCCCGTGGAGACCGGCGTTTCCCCTGCTTGGTCAAAGCCTTGCCCACCAATTACCCCTGGCCCAAAATGGGAGCCCGGACCTCCAAGAACTTTTGCCATTCCATTCTGGGTCCAGGGTACTCGCCCTCCTACAGTTCTCCCGAAATGGATGTTCGATTCTAAAGGAAACCTCCTGGATGACCTTAACTGGGATGATTGGGGATATGGATACGATAACGTTAGAGTCATTGAGGTGTCCTGGACTTCCGACGGGTCAGACTCTCAAGCCTCACGAGGCACATACGATGGCGGAGGAGGGAGAGGTGGTGGTGGTGGTGGTGGTGGTTGGGGAGGTGGCTTTGGTGGCGGTGGTGATAGGGGTGGCGGAGGTGGTAGGGGTGGCGGCGGAGGTGGTGGTGGAGGAGGTGGTGGTATATGTTTCAATTTCAAAAATACGGGGAACTGTAGATTCGGTGATAGATGCAACTTCTCCCACGACGTGGGTGGAGGTGGGGGTGGTGGCGGCGGCGGTGGTGGCGGCGGCGGCGGCGGCGGTAGAGGTGGAGGACGTGGAGGACGTGGAGGACGCGGAGGTCGAGGAGGGTATTAGATTCACCGTGGTGGGTCTTATTTCCATCAGTAGATGGTTTGGCTGCTACTTGAAAACGTTAAGGAATATTGGGACATGATTTTTATATAGCTAGGTAACTGAAGTTCCTCAGCACAATTTGTTTGGTTTAAGGTTGTATGTGTTTCGATTCTCTGTACGGGTTTTGGGTTGTTGGGTTGTCTTACATTTTGGCATATGGGTATATCATTGGTATAAAAATAAAAAAATAAAGTGTCCTGAGAGGGGCCAAAAAAAAGGGACCGTATCCCCCTGCGAGGATTAACACGACTAAAAAACGCCTAAAATCACCCCCAGTATACCAGGTCACCAGATATTTTATGGCCGTGCTTGTGAAACATTTCTCAATGACATGATAGCCAATGAGAGTTTTAAGATAGAGACCAAGCTTCTCCTCCAACATCACCTCCATCTCAACTTCTTAAACATTAGGTTGCAATTAATATGTTAATCTCTATAGAATAGAATAATCCCTAACCCGGCTTATAGCTTTTTCCGCTGCCGGGAAATTCGTCGCCAGGGACCTGTTCCCTAAATACATGTACTTTCGTATAGTGACTGTAAACTAGGTGAAGCGAACATCAACCTCACATAGCGGATAACCCAGGTTCCGTACTGCACGGAGAATTTGTAAAAATGTAAGTTTCTATATGAAAACAAGGCTTGGCATTCTAAGTACAATCTCCAGTCCCGCTCCCGCTCTCATAGCCACTTCCCAGGGCTACTGTATAGCTATCCAAGTACCTCAGCAATAACGAGCGCCCCTAGGTCAACCGAAATTAGAACAGCTAAAGTTATCATATCAAGTAGGTGGGCGATTTGCTCAGTTAGAAGGAGCCTTAAACCATTGTTTTCCATAAGCTGGAATTTGTCTGCTTCCCGCCAGAAACCAGCAATTAGGAGTCTCACAAACTAACCTAGCTAAGCCTCTCAATAAAGCAACAGCGAAGCAATACAAAATTTACCAGTCACTTAATATCTTCCTCCGCTGCAAAATCTCAATCATTAGAAACATAGGATTCTCAATGATCTGGCCCTGTCTTCGACAGAGCGTCCCTAATATGATAAACTTGCATCAAACTCTTCGGTTCCGTGTCGTTGTTAAAAACATACTGACCACCAATCCTTATCTTATCTCCATGCAGAGCCCTACAGTGCCTATAAATGTGATTCGCCATCTTTCCCGCATCCTTTGACTGCATCCAAGTGCCATGAGGACCACATATCGCCACGACAGCGTGCCCATACTCCTTTAAATCCGTACAGAGTGGTGGATCGATACGATTCTGCTGAGCAGGAACGTATAAGCGAGCACGGAGACCTTGAATGGCTTGGATTGCTTCATCTGCATCAGGGGATGCATCAGAGGTTTGGCAAAGCACGAATCCAGTGAGCATGGCACGCAGATCGTATAAGATCTTGTCTTCTGGCTCAGGCTCAGATGGAGCTGTGAAGAAAGGATATGGCTCGTCCTGATTAGGCACGATACCTTCAGTGTAGATGATCTCATCAGGATCTGAGCCATACACATCATATTGCGGAGACGTGGGATGAGCATAAATTAAAGTGATAGAAGTTCCGCAGAGGATAAAAAGGGTATATAGAAGCCTCATCTTGGCCAGGAATGGGAAGTTACTGTCTTTATATTGGCGATGAGGGTTTTAGCAGGGATAGCGAACTTTCAGTGGCGAAGATGAGGGGTAAATGAGGACGGGGAGCAGAAGTTATAGAAAGCGCAAGAAGAAGCTAGAGATCAGTTTTTTGTGGCTGGGTTTTTACTAGCCACCATGTTTAACTAGTCCAGCCTTCAGTTTAGTCAGAAGCATGGCTTTCATGCTCCCAACAGAAATGATTTTTATCAAAGAGCCGAGTCTCAAGAAGTAGCCATACGACTAGATTTTTTGCACCTATAATCGAGGCAAAAAGAGTCGTTCATTTTAGTTATACAGATGTTCTTTTCTCTCTCCAAATATACGAAGATTAAGAATACATGTCTAAACCACAAGCCCTTCCTAAAGTAGGATCATGTATCATCACTCGGCAGCAACACTATGTCTTATTTGATACCAACCCTTTCGTAACAACTTGTCTCTCCACCATTACTAGTACTTGCGTAAAAGTCATATTTAAGAGGAGAAACTCATCCGTAAAGCCTCCGAGCATTTGCCAAACCATACCAGACTATTTGTATATAGGGGTGAAATACAAACCCACTTCCTCACGCAAGCACAGCCAAATGCCCTCTGAAGTAACATTACTCCTAAATCCTTCAGATCCTACATACCTCCTCGCATATTAACTCCCCAAGCTGCTCCTCTGCCATTTACCATTCCCCTAGCTGCCCGACTTCCACCTCCTCTGCCTCTCCTTCTCCCCCTCAATGTGGCACCACCCCTACTCCCCACCACAACCCCATCCATACCCCTAAACTCCGGTCTATCTCTAGATTCATCTAGCTGCTCCGTAAATCCATAGTCTGGCACATCCACATCTTCATGCAAAAGTCGTCGACAAATCAGGAGATACCACTGTGAGTACTCTCTATCGAGCGCAACGTACCCATCAAGGTTTATTGCCCTAGACTGTTGTGTGAAGCTGCGATGCCCCCCACGTCTCTCATAATAGTGATTTCGGTAACGTGTTGCTGGAGGGACCCATTCGGACCGAGTATATGGTGCTTTTGGTTGTGAATGAAGGGGTAATTTCGTAGGGACGCGGTATTTATGTGCATCTATACCTATTAGCTGCTCGGAGGGGGAAGAGGTGCCGGTCGCTGCACTATTAGTGTCCGGAATAGCGAGCATGGGTAGTGATATGTCGCCTACTAAACCAGGAGCAGTAGGAGTAACTACAGCTCCTGAAGACCGATGCCGTTCCGGAACGGGAGGTGAGAGACTCTCGAGAGCCTGCTCTTCGAGAGTGGACATAGGACGTCGACGCTCATAGCTTAGGCCAAGGAGGTGGATATCAGGTTTATTTACACTATCGGAATTATCAAGCTTTGAATCAAGGTTGGGCTGTGGTTCCCGTTCTGAAAACTCGAAGGGAAGCGAAACAGGAATTGGTGGAGGTGCACGCTTTGGTGCCCCTGGTGAAGGGAGGGGAGAAATCAATTCTTGTATGGTAGATAGGCGGTCAGCGTTGAGTTTTGTTGTAGTGTGACGCCCTCTTCTCGATCTCCAGTTTTTAGGCATTTGTGCTGGTTCTGCTTCACCTATTATAGGAACATTTAGTTCCTCTCCTATTCCGTCTTCAGATTTTGAGTGCGTGTCCGGTACTAATTTCTGCAGGATAACCTTCTCATTTTCGTGACTGCTAGGGTAGACAGGCAACGGTTTTCGTCGGAGCTCGGAGAGGCTATTTGATCTAGCCGGAGGTGGTACCAGAGACGACACCGAGGAACCCGAAAAAATTGGGTATTCGCAAACCACTGGAGAATCGAAGTCAAAGTATGGAAACAGTGACTTACTCTCATGTGGCTTAGGGCAGACGGTCTGAAAGTTGCTATCCTTAAGCTCGTCATGGGGAGCTGTTTGTTCGAGCAGTGTCTCGGTGGACATAGTTAGGTGAGGGACTGTGATGGAGATAGTGGGGTAACGGTGGTACCAAAACGAAACTTAGAGCCGAGTTTTATACTGCTGGAGCTAAAATATAGTGAACCACAGTATATCCAGGAGAAGTTAGGAATAAGTACGATTTGCAGCCATTATAACCACAGAGTAAATGGCCATGGTTTAGATTGAATCACTTTGATAGTTTGGATACCATGAAATATAATGATAAATTCAACCGCCCAACTCTATCAAAGGTTAGGACGATATCCAAGCTACCCACATATATGTATGCATACATATGCAGAAACTGCAAGATTTGTGGAAATCTAGAGGTCTACGTACGGCAATTAAATTTTATGGGAGAAACCGGTGATTAAATGTGACTTAGAGCTTCGAACATACAAAGAGCCCCGTGGAATATACTAGCATACCGCACACTATATGCTATAGAATATAGCATGTTAAAGAAAAATAGCATTGAATAAGCAGTCGCTGGAACGCCGGTATACGTATATCTGTACTTGCCCAGGTGCTATCTCTTACTTCCAGGCTACGATTTGTACTTATTGTGCTTACCCCACGTGATACACGTGTCCTAAACTGGCCACATCCCTCCACCGCTGTTTCATTCAAGGCTTTGATCCCTATCTTAGATCCATTCACCAAAAAATCCATAGAATACATGCCCAAATATCATTGGCCATAACTATAACATTACTTACTCCTAAACTATACTTTATTCATCTCATTATATCCCATATCATACCATCCTATAACTTTGACGTCGCCTCCAAAGCTTTGATCTTCCTTTTGTATCCCTTCACTAGTTCTCTCACCCCAAGGTCCAATAACACATCCTCGCTCCCCCCCGGTATTACCGCGCCTGGCACATCCATATAAATCCTTTGCACCAACTCGCCCCTCCCACTCCTCGTAAGCCCATTCCCACCCAGCAATACCACAGCTGTCCTTGCAACATTATCCAGCACTATCCCTGCGCTCGCCTTCACAAGCCCCGTCAGTCCCCCTAGCTCACGATCTGCATCCTCCTTCGTCATTTTGCTCATCTGGTAGGCTATCTGTTCCACCCATGCCCACTGTGCTTCAACCGCTGCACCAGCCTTTGCGAGGCGGTGACGCACAACGGGCTGTTCGATGAGCGGTTTGCCAAACGCCTCACGTTTGAGAGTGTAGTCGAGTGCCGTACTCACAGCTACTCGGGCCTGTCGAGTAACACCGATGGAGATGGTCAGCCGCTCGTGGTTGAAGTTAGTCATAATGTATTTCATCCCCTTGCCCTCTTCGCCAATTAGGTTGGCCACTGGAACACGAACATCTTCGAGAGTGATGAAAGTCGTTCCAGATGTCGCGAGGCCTGTGACAGGGAGTTTTCGAAGAGTTACACCAGGAATAGACTGAAGTGGAATAAGAAGCAGGGAAAGGCCACTTGGTCCGGGGCCACCAGTGCGGACTGCCGTAGTGGCATAGTCGGCCCAGATTCCGTTGGTTATCCTTTACGAAACAATATCAGTTCCACTTCTCCTCTTAAAGGGGGGAGGTTGCTGACCATTTCTTCTGCCCGTTAACAATGTATTCCTTTCCATCTGCGCTCTTCACCGCAGTTGTCTCGATCCCAGCGACATCGCTGCCTGCGCCCGGTTCTGTAATCGCAATACAGGCACGCGCCTTACCCGTAAGGAGGTCGGGGATGAAGCGTTCTTGGAGATCTCGACTACCATATTTAAGTATTGGGGGGACGCCAAAGGCCATGCCTGTTGTGATAGATGCGCCAGGGCCTGACAATCCGCTACGTGCCATCTATTCTCGTTATAAATTAATAAATTATATTCTCCACCTTTGTGATTCACGAAAAAAATCCAAGTTGAAAGGGGAATAGCCAAACCTCATCCGCATGAATCAAAAAATGTATATAATCAAACTCTGTGACATTTAACCCTCCTAGAAGCTTTTCTAGTCCTAGGCGTTTACACCATTCCACAGGCAACGGCGCAGGTAGAGTTGGAATCAACATATTCGCTGCTGCGAACTTCTTGAAGACCTCTGGGGGAACTAGTTCCTCCCTTTCCCAGTCCATAGCATGTGCAGTGAGGTTGATCGTGATGAAGGCACGACATGCTTTTTGCCAGGCGAGGTGCGAGGGCGTATAGTAAGGAGAAGGGAGACCAAGGATATAGGGAGGCTCGGAGAAAGGGATCGCAGGAGCAGTCATCGTGAAACTTTCCTTTGAGGTTGATGAACAGAAGAGCTGAAAACTCGAGTGAAGTTGATGAGGAACAAAGAAGCTCAAGTTCGTCCACCTTGTCGTACTACGTATACGTATTAAGGGATCAGTAACAGAGAAGCATCTCAAACGTAGGTAAAGTTCATACATACATGTACTTGCTTGCCTCTAACTTGATAACTCGCTTGGATAATCGCGATATCCGATATCGGTTGATAACAGGCTTGGGGGTTGTGGGGAATCCCTGGATATCATTAGGAGGAGGAGCCGCCGCCGAGGTTAACCGCTTATGTCCATGTGACAGATGGAAAGCAAATGTATTCAGGTTGAGATTCCAGATGCACAGCTATAGAACCCAGTTAGCAGCCACACACACATGTAGGTAATGAAGGTTAAATCTAGAAATTACTTAGGATCTCATCTTAATAAAATTGTATATTAGTCTACTGTAGTGTATTCGAGTGTGAACGAAAAAGGAATGTTTAATAGAAACAACCCTAACCCTGTTAGATATGATACAGCCTTCCTAAATACTAACAAGGAGCAACTCTCACACGATCATGCCCACTCTTATCTGAAGCCCTCTATCAAATTACCAAACGCCATTGACTCAGCACAAATAAGATTACTCTCTGCCCAACCTACTACAACTCAAATAACAAGAAATATAAGCTCTTATTTCCGAGAGACAATTCAAATAAACTCACCTCACGCTTCTGCTGGCTGATTCAAACTCCCAAAAACCCCACCCACAGTACCAGCAATTGCACCCACAACTAATACCATGCATACGACAAAGACCAAGACAAAGATTTCTCTGCGAACCTACAGCAAGGAGACTTTACACATTTAATCCCCTTACAGGCAATATCTACTGCAACTTGATGGACATGTGCTCACTTACCCCGAATAGACACGGCAAAACCCGGCTCCCTTTGTCTCACTCATACAGCATTAGCGGCAGACTCGCTTATTATGTATAGTTGGTGTATAATCTACGATCCCGGAGCTTGAATATCCGTCTATTCCCGCGCACGAACCGTCTCGATCAGCTTGACTTTCATTGTTTCTCCGCTTCTGTGTTCGAGATGAAGGGGTGAACCACGGACCCACCCCGTAGAGATCTCGTTGGAAACTCTAGTATGTCGAGGGTCTCCTAATCTTCCCAACTGCTTATGCAGGTTGACGTCTTTGGTGTGGGTGTAATCTCGGTGAAGGATTTCACCTCGTTGCCCCTTGTGTCTAGCTAGGGGGGTTTCCTGGCCAAACCATCTATCAACCCAGAGAACCAGAAAGGTATACTCAAAACCTACTTACTCACCAGTAGCCAGGTATCCGTTTGAATCTATAACCTAAATTATCATTGAAATCGGTGTAAATTGAGAACCATTAATTACATGCTTCTTCGAATCTAGATCTAGATGACATACGCTCGAAAACCTAGCTATATACCCTTAATACCCCCCACGAATATAAACAAACCCCCAAACGCTGCGCTATTAAACATAAAATCCGTCTAAATAGGTATCACCAAATGCCGATCCAAAATCCAAAAACTCCAGAACCATAATAAGCCCCCAGAACAAGAACCTCCCCCTTTAAAAAATAAACAAGAAACAATCAGAAATCTACTAAATACAGATGTCATAAGCAATCGTCTGTCGTAGTCTACCTCAAAGTCATGTAAAAGTTGTTGCAAAACTCGGCGGTCTTGCCCCCGTATCCCACTGCGTCCTCTCACTCCCAAGCACGAACTCCAACACTCCCCCATCTTTAAACAAATCATCCCACACAAGCCAGTTCTTATCCCAGACCTCCCCATTCAACGTAACCCCCTGAACAAAGTATGCCGTATCGGATCCCCCAGTAGACTTAATAGTGACTTTTTTCGAGTCACCAAGGTGGAGGTTGAGTTCCGAGAACCATGGAGAACCAATGAGGAAAGTTGTTGTTGCCGTCATCGGATAGAGGCCGATCATGTTCCAGAGAAGCCAAGATTGCATAGCACCCGCATCACTATTTCCAGGAAGCCCTTCGTTGCCGGTGTTGTAGTATGATTTTGCAATAAAACGAGATTTCTCGACTGAGAGGTCTTGGCGGTTGACGAAATTGAACAGATAGGGAGATGCAAAGCCTAAAAGACATAAGTTAATACGAAGCCTAGGATAAAAGGAACATCTAAGCATTTAGGAACGTACTCGGCTCATTTCCAGGGTTAAATAGAGTCTTCCCAAATCTTCCCTCTCCATTTGGATTCGCGCCAGGCTCAAAAAGCTTCTCCAACCTCTTCGTGAACATTTCATCGCCACCCATATACTCAATAAGCGTAACCATATCATGATGAGCACCAAACGAGTACTCGAACGGGAGCGCCTGGTAATAGTTATCCCCCCAGTAACAGCCCCCACAACTCAACGGATTCTGCGGTGGATCCGGAAAAGCCCCTCCCTCATCAATCGGCGAGAGAAACCCCGAGAACCCATCAACAGTAGAGTTCACATCCCAATGATTCCTCCAATTCCTTGAACGGTTGAGATATTTCTCAGCATCCTCCATTTTCCCAAGTCCTTTCGCAACCTGAGATAGTGAGAAATCGTTCAAAGAGTACTCCGATGCGCGAGAGACACTGCGGGTGTATTTGGTCGTGATAAAACCCTTTTCTAGCCAGTCCGGTAATGCACCTCTTCCCTCCTTGGTCGAAGAGTCTTTAGCCATCTTATCATTGTTGTTCACTGGCGTTACTTCCGCATCTTTGACCATGGCTTTATAACCATCCTCCCAATCAATACCCTCGCGAACACCCTTGACGTATGCATCGGCAAGAACATTGTCACCATCGCTTCCCCCTTGAGTTCTCCCGTTGAAGTTTGAAGATCGGGCGTCGGGGAGATAACCTTCGTTGCGCCAGATATCGATGAGAGAGCGGATATAATCATCGTAACGATGCGGTAGGAGGATATGCATGAGTGGAGTGTGACAGCGGAATAAGTCCCAGAGAGTGAATATATCGTCATACTAATCAGCTATATCAGCTTAACTATTCCTTCAGGATGAAGAGTTGGCGAATTGGGCGGAATTACATATGGTTCTGTAGATTCCCATTTCGGGTTTTCCCCAGTTCTGTTGGATGGGATGAGAAACATGCCGTACAGAGTCGAATAGAGAAGCTCTAGTTTTTCTTGATCGGTCTATATCCCTCTCATCAGCTTCATCTAGCCTCTCGTAAACTTCTACCCTCTTTGTTTTTGGTCTTTCGAAACTTACTTCAGTAGTAGTAACCGTAGAAAAGATCTCGTTATTCCAAGCTTGTCTCGCCGAGTTCACCAGCGAAGTAAATGAGTTAGTCGACGGAATTTCCCGGTCTACAAAGTCACAAGCTTTTTGCGCAGAAATGAATGATATTCCGATTTTCGACTCTACGACAATCTGAGTCGAGTTCACACCAGGGGGACGAAATGAAATAGCTGCGCCAAGTCTCTTTTTACCAGTGACGCTAGAATTGGTTCCGAAGGAGTCTAGTATTTCGCCGGTAACACCAGCTCCAGAGAATGTCCGGACCCGTGACGGCATGGTATCAAAGGAACCGCAGAAAAATATTTTCCAGTCCTCGCCTTGAAGACGCGTAAGTCAAAAAAGCAAAAAATAAAGCAAAACCCAATAAAATGCAAAGGAAACAAATTACCTAAATTCCAGCCGCCATTGTACACACCAAACCCCTTGTATGTCCCATCCGTATCGACCTCAATTGAGCCCTCGACATAATGTTGCTCAATACCCTGTCCTCTAAAGCTCGGTAAAAAATGAGATACGTCCACCAAAACATGGACTTCGTCTGTCGCGTTCGAGAAAGTATGGCGCAGCATTCCGGTATGTTGAGATGCAGTTAATTGGGTATTAACCCCATTCGCTAGTGAGGTCTTATAAATTCCAACTGAGGCTTGGTCTACTGTTAACCGTTCAACTGATTGATCTGCAAGCGGATTCTCTAATGCCCCAACAACAGGAAGTTGGGAAACAGTCCCATACTTTGGAGCCCCGCCAGTTCCAGACTCATGCATCAAGGAGAATCCAGTTACCTTCCCTAAGGGGTGGAAACCGGAGTAGGGATCGCCAGTACCAGAAGGCGGTTGCACATCGACTCCTATTTTGACAACACCAAAGGGTAGAGTGACGCCTGGAAACATGTTGCCGCCATTCTGGGCGCCCATGCTGCCTAGTTTTTAGTATCAACTAACATGATATATCCTACTGACTTGGCAGAACTTACAATGGCTGGACATAGCTCGATAGCGAGGCATCTACTATAAGTGGTTCAGCCTGAGCTCTTCTGTGATGATGGCCACTTTTCTTCGCAGCAACGATGTGGAGGCCCACTCCAAGTGAGATAGCTGTGGATATGAGAAACATCACAATGATGCCGAGTACCAAAAGCCCTTTAGGAGAGAATCCGCAATAGCCACTGCTAGAGCACCTTTCCACATTCTCATTCTCCCCCTCGGGTTTTATATTACTTTCAGAAACATCTTCGGTAGTGGACATTTCGGGATATAGACTCCGCTCGAGCACATAAGAACTAAAAGGCGACTAACTACCGAAATAAAGTTGGTGATCACGGACTTTTACTCTAATTAGTATACCTTCGCATTTAAACTAGGAATCTCGGGGAGGACAATGTTTTGCGTACTTACCTACACTCTAAAAGATATAGGCATCGTGGGGCACGTTTCTCGAGAGAGAGACGAGCATTGGCATGATTTCGAGCCCGAGCATGGAAGGTGAGTGACCATTATACATTAATTCCCCTGGGCAGGTGGGCGAACAGAAATTATTCTAAGGCGTGATGCACATCAGCCGCCTCCGTGTTATCCACGGGTCTTACTATTGGTATCATTGGCCGAGTCTTCTGAGGGAGAGAGCAGACGGACAGATCCTTTGTGATATATCGCCAAGACGGGCTCGAGCTGCGTGTTTTGCATCGATGTTGTGGTTGGTTTCACTGATGATCACCGACTACCGGGACCGTGGAGACCAGGGTGCGTAGCGCCGACACGATGCGGCCCACATGCCTTTTTACTGGGGTCAGAAAGAGCTTGATTAATCACGGACCAATCAGCGTGTGAGGGTTGAGCATGAAGCTGCGAGCTGATGCAGGTCAGATCTTACTCGGGAATATTTGCTGCAGAACACCACGGAACAAGAGCACGCTTCTTCTGAACAGAAGATATCGGAGGTGAAGACCGTTTTTTCGGTTAATGTGTGCTCGAATGATCCGTGGCACGAGGGGATGTAAATCTTGTAAATCATTTAGCACAGATGATAACTGAATTAACTAATTTATTCAGACCTAATGCAGCTATGGGTCGCTATTCCCGTTAACGGGCATAGTGAGTAGCAACGCCAAAGCAGGCGTGAGCGTTCTCGAACAGGTGTCTGTGGCGTTGACGCTTAACCGAGCTCGAGCTCGAGCTGCTGGCACAGAAACAGAAGAACCTCCCCCCACACTTGTAACTCTCGCGATCCCTAAAATAAATGCAGAAAAACAGAAAGCACGACAGAAATCCACAGAATCGCATGCTCGAAAAAACAAAGTCCATTCATCTGTTGTGGTGTTTCGGCTGGTTGCTGCAAGTCCCGACGATTGCCAAGCCTCGTTTAGCCCCAAACAGTAACGAACAAGCTTTCCAAGAAAATTTGACCCCTGTTACATCGAGCACGTTTGCAAACCTTACAGCCACCCCCCTTGATGTCGGACGTCCATACCATTTTCAAGGTGCTCGATGCTTTAGGAATTGCCAGTGTTTTTTTTAGAAGGTGACATGGCTTTTCAGCTGTAGAGCAGTTTAGGGTTTCGAAGGCCCTCGGCGTCTCTTTGATCATCTCCAGTTGCTTGTTTTAGAATTACGGGCAGCAAAGTGGGGTAGATAGCAACGTTCAGCCTCGATCTAAAGGGGGCTTTTTTTTTTTCATTGCAGAACTTCACAACACTCCTTGCATATCGGGTGGGAGGAGCGGGTGTTCTCTGAGACATTGCCACTGAAAATATAGCTTTCCACATTGGTGTTCCGCAGGATCCACTGCTAGGTATTTGGCTTTCTGAGGCAACAGACGATGATGGGTAAGACACCGAAGCTTTTCCGCACTCGAGAGCCCCATGCTTTCTCTCGTATGCTCTGTTGGCTGAGCCTCTTAGTTGAGCGAAATTTGACAAACTGTTGGAGCTAGAGCTGTCTGTCTTGCCTGAGGGAATGAAGGGTCAAGCTCACTTTCCACCATACAACCTTGCAGGACACGGGCATGCCGGAACTAATTACAGATGGTTGTCTCTCATAAGCGTGGGGCGATACAAGCTCGATTTAGCGAGCCTCGGTCAGCAATTAAAATTAACGCTAAAACAAAACAAATTAAAACAACTTGATAGCCATGATCTCAAACCTATCTGACGAGCAAACCGCCAATTAATAAGGCCCCTTGAAAAGCACTATGAATCATTAAGGAAAATTCATTTGGCGCGCCGGTTTTTTTAGCCGATTCCTTTTTACCCCATTTACGTTTGCTAAATAGTGCTGCAGATGGCTCCCCAAAGAAGCATTGGCTACTGGCACGGTCAACCCTAAAGATTCCTACTCCCTATGCCCAAGCTACTGAATAGACCCGAACCACAGAGAATATTAAGACTTATGAGGGTGCATGCAGTAAGACCTGTAAGGAGGTGTCCTGATGTTTCTTGAGATCGAAACTTAAGCTTAATTGACCAAACCAGAGAACATCCGATTTCCAAAATGCACGACGTGAGGGCCGCGTTTCGGAGATGCCCGTAGATCATAGTTGTAAGGGGTTCTATAACCTTAAGCTTGATGTTGGCGGGTATCTGTACCTTCTGGGCACTTAGAGACCTGACTAGTTTTTCCAGTTAACATGGGTATGGGTTTTACCAGCTTGAGAAAATAACCGGAGGGTAACTAACAGCTGAATTCTCAGTCATACCTTCGCCATCGGTGCATAGTTCAGCCATTGGCGTACAGGCCCAAACAGAGACAAAAGTGGCCAATTCGATACCATACAAACCGAGGTTAGGGTTATTATGCGAGCGCTTTCCATCCTTCCTCCACTCTGAGTTTTGGGCTCGCCCGTCCAATTCCCTAGAGAGAGAGCCATAAACGAAGGCAAGGATTTGGGCATTGCTTGGTATTGGAGAGTGATATTGATCCTATCTCTATTCTCATGTTGCTACCAAACCTCTCCTCTTGGCTGCTGCATTTGATACCCCAAATTGATGGGTAAGTATTAATGTGCACTAGTCGTGTGGTGGCCAACAATGTCTAAAAGAGCTGAAGTTACAGTCTTGATCGGACCCTCCGTGTAGGGCTGGGGCTGGATGCGGGGCTACTATGAGCCTAATCGCCGAACATGATAGAAGTGGACAGGTACCTAGAGCAGAAAAATTTTCGTCTCTAGACCCCTGTAGAATAGAAGCCATTGAGCAACCCTCTGCGCCTTGATGTCTGTATATGGACCGGACCTCGCCGTCAAAAAGTTGGGGGTGTAAATTAAGCGAACTTTGGGTGTTGTTGAGTATTGGTGACGTTCAAATGGCATACATCTATCCAATTGATGTAACCCTCCTCAGCACGCCATCAACCTTGATTACGATCTTGCTTGAAATCTTGGACACATAGTTTATCGAGATAGCAGGGGAGCCCAGAAGTAGAAAAGACTAATCTGGATCGACATTGTCTGTGTTCCCAGTAAGCTAAGCTTCTCTCACCTAACACAAGTGGTGGGATTTCCGATTGGTTCTGGGGGAACGAGGATTCTCGAATATAGCTGATGAGAAAAAGTTGGCTTGTATGAATTGAGGGAAGGAGGGGTACAGTGACACGGAACTGAAAACGTTTCTTGACTTGTTGATGATAGCCTTTCACCTTGTAAATTATTGTTAAACACCTAAATAGTAGGTGAAATCCCTCGGTAGGTCAAAACTAAGGTAAAAGTGCTGCCTGGCTATGCCGTCTCTCTCGAAGGAATCTGTGATATTGTATGTCGTGGTTTTTCGGCGCAGTGGTTTACCCAGTACTTGCTAAACTAGTGAAGCCCACTTCTAGTAACCTTGTTTATGGCTTACTGCACATTAGTCCTCATTACTATATCTTTAGCGAAGAGGAGAAATATGGTTGGGTACGATTTCCGCCGCACTAGTATCCATGGCCACGAAAGAGGGCGTATGTTTGTTTCCAGAGACACTGCATCACACCATGCAGCAGAAGTCAATTTAAGGTTAATAGAATGACATGAGGTGAATCGATAGGATCTTAGTTGTTGCCAGACCCGCTCACCTATCAAAGTCGCGATGAGTATTGGCGCCAAGAATTGTGGTGTTGTCTTGGTATGGCACAGGCAAGCCCTCGTTCGTCAGATACCTCTAGATCTACCAGCTGAAAAATAATGAGGCCCGTGACGCGATAGGTACACAAATGGCGACATAAAACCACATTAGAATTTGCATAGATTCAAGATTTAAATCTTTTGAGTAGTTTCTCTTACGTTCTGTCTTGCTAGACTTACTGCAGTCGTATCTCAGCCCGAGGGTATTTCGTTGTCATATTCATTCATCTGCGTACAAAGTGGCTTGATTGCATTTTTTTATCAGTCATTTGTTCAATCGGTGCATACTAAAGCCACCCAGCAGCCTGAAAGAAGTACCTTGACTGATGGCTGAAACTTACTTCCGAATTGCAAGGCTAATCGGTTGTATGGTTTGATTTCTCTACAGCTCGAGCCTTCATCATACGTTAACTTTCACCTCTTTACTTGTGGAAACCTTTCCTTCCTCCCTGATTCATGATCATGAGCTAACTTATCTCTAACACATCTTTCTCTCATATTGGTATCCTATCTCAATCTTCGCTGGCTTATTAAGTCGCCGTTAGTGATGAGTGAAATCGCATGAACACTAAGGAACCTGAATAGTAGTTATCCTTTACCTTCACCTCCCAATCTGTGATTAACAATAGTGTAGTCTTTTCTTGCTTCTGTTTTGATGCTCAAAGCTGTGAGTTACTTCAGCCTAATAGGCTAGCACGAAGATCATGAAACGTCGCTCGTTTATACAGGGAAACTTTCTGAGGGATCTCCGGTTTGTAGTTTGTTTAACCAGGCGCAAGTAGCCTCGAGCAACGTAATTCAACCCATCACAGTGAACAGTAGTGTACTTTTGAGGGTTGGATTAGCCATAAAACATCAAATACGGTAAAGTACAGGCAAATGTAAGATGGGATGTCTACCAGCCAGCACGATTGCACGTAAAGGCAAGTATTCACTCTAGTAAGGGATCACTACCTGTAGATAGAATCCTACCTACGGTGGCTATCCTGGCATAGTATTGTGAAGGGAGCTTGGTCGCTGAGACCGTTTGTCAAGCGCTTTCCGGAAAGGGAATTTCAGAATTCGTTAAACCCTATGTGGACTGCATGGGAATCGATATCTTTGCCTTGTGGGAATGATTTGTGGGGTTATAGTGATCAAAAGTGCTTTGGATCGTAGATCGAGTGACATTTGGTGATTAGCACCGCCTAATTATCCATTCATTAATATTTATTTTATCGGATAAAGCCGACAGATGAGAGAATGCGTTGGTCTAAAGGCTCGATAACTTAGATCTATTGCTATTGCCGCAAAGACAGTTTTCTACCAAGACTCTTATTCTCCTGGCTGGGGAAAAGACTGCCTGATATTTTGAGGTATCGGTAATGTATAACAGCTACCTCCTCCCAGTGTCGTAATCATCGAAACATCACAACGCAACATGCACAACATGGAGTTCAGATGAAGCAATGGGAATGAACCGATGCTGGGAAAGCACTTTAACTGGCTTTCTGGAGAGGTTCAATTCGGGTGATGGATGAAGATATACCTAGCACATATCGTCGAAAATCGGGGTGTTCTTTTTTGACACCCCGCGACATTTAGTGCTTAATGTGTTTCTCGTTGCGTTTTTTTCTTATCAAGGTTCTTTTTCTTATTATGGCCATTTCTCATTACTACATTCGTGGGATCTCGCACCCAATAACCTTAATCCTTTCCTTTTCCTAAACCACGTACGGCCACCCTTCGGCATACTTAATTTCATTCCAACCTAAGTACTTATCCTCATCAATATAGCTGACTCTGGTATCGACTATGCCACGCCGAAGTTAGTATCAAATACTCTTATCATCCATATCGGCCCGAGATTAACAGAAAACACATACCATAGTGGTAATACAAGATATCTTTATTGCCGTCATCTAGAACACCTTGCCCACCAGGGCCATACAGCCATCCGTGACTGCCAAGGATAACATCCCCACCACCATTCACGAGGTCCGTGCCATTACGGTCTAAGAAAGGTCCACTAAAGGACCTTGAGCGACCCACTTTAATTTTGTACCTAGATGTTGAGACAATCAGTATTCTCATGATTTCTTGTAGATGAAACAAATATCAATGGGAGATACATACTCCTTCCCAGGTGCTGGCATCGATGTATCATACCCACAGCAAGTACCATGGCTGACATAGAGATAGTAGTATCCCGTCTGCTTCGCGTAATGGACAAATGGACCCTCAACTGGATTCGGCGACACCGGATCATATGCAATATGCACCGGTGCTGGCCCGTTACTCGCTGGTGCGTCCATGGCTTTGTTAAGCTTGAATTGCCAGATATTCGTCCAGAAGGACCCGTATGACATGTATGGCGTGCCAGTTTTAGTGTCGATTACAACGTTGGGGTCAATAGCATTGGTGATGGTCCATGGCTCTGTCGCATTTGGATATTCGGCGATGTCGTATGAGCGGACTACTTCGCCGTGGTCTGTCCAAGAACCTGGTAAGAGTGTCTTGGAGGTTGCAAGACCGATGGCGGAGTTCTGGGCGCCGAAGGTCGAAACGGAGTAGTAGCAGTGAAATATGTCTCCTACTTTACTCACATCGGGTGCCTTTGCTGGGTTAGTCTTGAGAGGTGATTGGTGTTTATGTAAAAGAGTGATATGACCTACCCAGATATCATCCCGGCCCGGCAAGTCAATTATGCTTTGTCCGGCGTCCAAAACACTCCCGAGATGTCTCCATGGCCCATTGAGCGTTGGTGACCTGGCAATTGTGACAAGTAGGTGAGTTCCGAACGAATAGTAGTACTTTCCGTGCTTTACGAGCGACGGGTCATGAATATGTACCGTTCCCCAGCCATTAGTGTCGCCGAAAACCTACGCAAATCCACTAACATTAGAACAAGTCATAGGTTCAAAATAACACTCTCAATGATGTGTCGAATTCAGCATACCTTCGAGGGGTACGGCCATTTCGACGGTGAAAACACGCCATTGTTTCCCTTTGTAGGTGTCCCAAAAGCCACCGCAGCAAGACAAGCTGCGGCCACCAAATGTAAATTTGAGGTAGGGAACAACATTGTGTCTTTCGTTTGTTGGCCAAAAGTTCAGGTTGAAGAGTGTCACTTCAAATCCCCCCAAAGAGACAGTTTCCGAAGAGGTTTATATATCTCAGACTTCCCCACCAAATTGTGAAGAAAACCAACCCCATCCCTTGCCACCCCATCCCTTTCCACCCCGCAGAATATATTGTCTATTGCCTGGTTTGCGGTATTCATTCATCCGGGTTCGCGAGCGAGAATACCATGAAATTTGACTTTTCTGGAGTGTGTATGCGAGATAATACAAGCCCCAGTCCCCACTGGGGATCTCCGCTATGTAGTAGGAGGCTTTGGGATGAGGTACTGGGTATAGGTGGTAAGGATACTGCGCGGCTAAATAGACAGGCACCAAAGCCAACCGAGGGAGCCTCGTTTTGCGGGGTGTTGTAGTACGTATGTGTACTATTCTGGAACTTGAAGAGCTGAAACCTGGAAAAAGTAAATTGTGGGGATAGACCCGTTGGGGCAATCCGGGTAGCGAAGTACTTACTACTGGTTGTTAGTAACACTATTCTCAGGGGTGAGCTTATATCTCTTCTGCTGAATAGATGTTCAAGCTTTCTGAAGCTGGAGGCATGGTATGCGTTTTGCTGCTGATCTTGTAATTGATTTAAGATAAGATAAAGCCCAGCACGCTTGGTACCACCACCACTGCCACCACTATTATTACAGCTCGTACAATTGCTTTAAATCGGTTGAAACTGCCACAAGCTCAATCAATCCATCATAAACAGATGAAGAGAGCTCGGGGAGATACTTCGCCGTACCCAAGGCGGTTACAGGGCCATTAGCACACCAAGTCCAGCTCGGCGAGCCTCAGCCTAATTACGAACGCCACCTCGGCACCTCATCGGCCCACCCGAACTAACTTCGGAACTCGGAATTCCCCGTTTACCCCGTTGCCATGTCCGACCTCACGTTTAGATGTCACGTACACGTGATCCTCCTTGCATGTAACGCATCACGCACTGCTGATCTGGGTTCTGGTGCTTCAAAATTCTTGGAATCTGGGCTTGGGTTCCACAACCCCAGTAACCATATGAACCTCGTGGCTATGCAGACTCAAGTACACCACGGGAATCAGATGAAGTCGAAGAAAAGTAAATAAAGGTATCAATGTCTTTAGCCTACCGCTGCGTTATAGTGTTGAGTTAGGTGGTTTGGGTCATGGAAGCGCCATGCAGATACATGTAGATACTGTTGGCTGGCGTGTTTGCCATACGACGGAGAAAATTTCGTGAAATTATTTTTTCTCCTACCCTCTTGAACTGTTGCCACTAGCCTGTCGAGTGATAAGCGCCGGAAAGAAAATCATTGGCACTCTATTCCATACCGTGAGATGCCCAATCAGACGCGGAGAACGTCACATTTTCGTGGATTTTATCTTGCATCACTTCTAGAAAGGTATAGCTCTAAACGTATGGCCAGAATATATGTGGATCAAGCTGTTAGTAATTCTCTTCTCTCCATCCATTGCTTGGATTGGGCGTAGACGTATTACGGGAGCTTTAGAAGCGGGAATAACTACCGAGTTATTCCAGCTGCTACTACTGGATAGCCTTCCTGTTCCAGCATTGATTCTACAGGTTAATCTCGAGTCCGAAAAACTCTCAGATCTTGGAGTGGAAGCGGCGTAGATCTCAATACTTGTATCGTTCTAGGTGGATGTTAGTTTGAAAGAATATTCATCTACAAGGATACATTGAAACATTGCTAAGGCTGACACTTTTTTCTTCGATCGAGTGAAGGGGTTGAAACGGTATTACTGGGTTGGGTAAAAACGCGATATATAGTAATATACCTGGTTCATCACATTGGGTAGGGCTGATCACTGATGCCTATAATTCATTACACGCTACAGTCTGCAGAATCAAGTCTCTATCATCTCGTTCTCGGTACTAAAGTGGATCAAACGGATGTTTACATAACTCGAAAATCCAATCAACGCTCGATCGAATCATTAGAAGAGCTATTGCGGCCCGGTAGAATATCTACGTACCTTGAGTATGACATACTTCTTCTGTCGCTCATGCACGTGTCAAACTCTAACCCTCTCATCACAGGAAGAGAAAAAAAACCCACCTCCACACATCCTCGGCAGTTACCCCTTTCTCTCTTTCTCTCTCTCTTCCTCTTTTGTTTCCCTCCAGTCCCAAAGAAGCGAAGGCCGAGACCCCCGATCGAGAAATTTCGACTGAAACCAGATCGATATATTGATAAAGCATACACCCTCTATAGGCTCCGGCTAAAGTCCCCGCATGAGCATGAAGGAACAACGTTTCCTTTGCAAACCCGATCGAGAGATCTCGATTAGATGCGTCACTGAGTGTGATTGCACCACCGGAAATCGCTGGGGTGGTGACTCGATCGGTATTTTGTGGGGGGGAGGAGGGTCAAATTAAATACTGACATGTCGAGTTTAATTTGTTTCCCAACCGCCTGTTTCGTTTCAACTGCGGAGAGACGTTAGGCCAAAGATCGAGTTTCTTGCAAATCTGGGAAAGCAATCCGGTTTCCATGAAGCTGACATACTGACTGAGGAAATTCCCGGGGATGAGCACTCAGTCCCACATGCTCTTGCCAAGGACATGGTTTATCGCACAGCTGCGTATTCTTGAGCCCTCTATTGGGTTGCCAAACTTAGTGCTCAACCCTAACCCTATGTCATCAAATTGCGACATGCCCGCTGGCCGGCCAAGCCGCGCCGGGATTCCGGTGATTCGAGAAAGCAGCAAGGTTGGGTTATTTTGCGCGTTTTCGGAGAAGCTGTAAAGCTAGGCCTAGGTGATACTGTACTAGTTAGACTAAGAAAATAAGGAACGGTTCAAAGTACTGAATGGTGGTGAATGCGAGAATACTCAAGTAGTAGTAGTAATTCATTTACGTAGCGAGAATACTCAAACATCCTCGACATTTTGGGTATCTAGAGAAGTAAAGCCGGCCAATGCTATGATACTGCTGTGATCAACTCCCTTGACCTGTCTAAAGCATTAGAATGCATCTCAAAGCCAAAAAAATAGAACAAGGACGAAATATAGTGATTGAATGTATCGATTTTATCGATTTCACTGACGTTGGTCTACTTATACATAATAATAACTGGCCCCATGCCATCCAATGCCATTCCATAACAACCCCTCTAGGCCAAACCCCAGGGCCCAAAGCTCATTGCAGAAGCGACAGAAAGCTAATAGGAAAAACCCTCATGAATGTAGAAAGACCCGTTGAAAAGAAACGCAAACCCATAGTGAACCCCGTACCCAAACAAGAAAAGACAATAAAAGCAAAACACAAACGCCAGCAATATGCTTCATGACTCCGAACAAAAAAAGAACCAACCCAAAAACCCAAGCCCGTGAAATCCGCTAATTCGATGTCCCAAGATCCTTCCCGTTGATTGTGCTCACGAAAGCTCTTGTGACAAATGCGTGCCAAATCTTGTCCTTCTTCAATATCTCGTGTTTCTTGCCGTGCTTCTTCTTCTTCTTCTTCAAGGATTCAAGATCCTCATCTTCCTCCTCTACATCCTCTTCCATATCCTCGTCATCTTCACTTAGTCCCGCTGTCCTGTCCTTGTTCCGTTTGCCGTCTCTCAAAGTAGCATCGACGATCTCCCCCGCAAGTTTCAGGTAGCTTGTGACAGTCATATCCTTTAGACCGTACACCTTGTCGGTCCTTGTGTTATACTCGACTTCGAATCTGAATTCCTGGTCCTCAGCGACATCTCTCAACTCGAGATGACCCTGCTGAGGTTCCTCGTCTTCCGGCTTCCGTCCGTTGATCCTCGTCATGTTTGCATAGTACTGGGTGTAGCCCAACCATGAGAAGGGTTGCATAGAATAAGCCGGACCTGGTGGTGACGTCTTGGAAGGAGGGAGCGGTACGGTCGGATCCCTTTGCTTCTTCTCCTTTAGGATACTGAACTCATCATCGTCCTCGATAGATTCGACCTCGTCGGCTGGCCTGAGACCAATCCCGTTGTTTGAATCCGAATTGGAAAGGCCAGTGGTATTGTACTCGACTACCCTCAGCGTCGGGAAGTAGTTCGGGACGACACTGGGTCCAACAAGCGAGAGAATGTATCGTTCGCCCCACTTTCCACCAATCTTCTTGGCATACTTCTGGGTTTCTTGTTCGTTCACTTCTCCGTCGGCACTGGCGAGTCCGAGAGGAGTTGGAAGATATGAAAACGCCTCTCGGAGTGAGTGGAGGTAAGTCTCAGCATTCGATGCAGTAAAGTGTGGGTTCTCCTCGTCAAATAGCTTGACCTCGTCTTCCCTCTCGGGATATTCCATTTCGCAGCTAGGGTGACCTGCAGAACATGATACGGTTGCCTTCTTTCCGGGCTTCTTTGGTCTCCTGACGTCATCTTCGCGAGGTGGCTTGAGTTCTTCGGTGTCGTGAAGCAAGAAATGATCCAAGTTCATATGACTAATTTGTCACGGATGTTAACGTCGGTCGCGTTTGATAAGGGAAGTGGAAGCAACATACCCATAGATAGAACCAACAATGACGTCGCGGTACATTTTCGACCATAGTACGTACTTTTTCCAACATCTGTGATTTGCGTTAGAGATCCGATATACACGATCGTATTTGTAGTTATGCAAGCGTGCTTACGTTTCATCCCAACTTTGCTTGGTACTGGTCCAAGCGGGCGGTACATGTCCAATCAAGATAGCCTTCATCCCAATATCTCGCATCAACGCTAGCTGAATTTTTAGCCATTCCATTTGTTCGTAGCCTGCCTCGCCTTTGATGTCGCAACCGTCAACTGCCGCATTGGAACCGAAAAAGTAACTAGAGCCTTGGTATTAGCCAACATAAGATCATACTGGTGGTAATGATTGAGCGTACATTGTGTTGAGAGATATTACTGAGAGACCGCCTTGACTATTCAATCCCATCTCGCCGTTGGTCCCTGGGATGACTTGTGTCCAGAAGTATGCGCCTTTATCGAAGACATGATACTGGTCCTGGGGAATGAATCTCCGCCAGATATCGGAATACTCTCGGGTTACCCTATTGGGACCGGCAGTCATGATATTGTGCGGGAAGATATCGTTATTTCCGAGTGTCGGAACAACCGGGACAACCAAGTCGTTCGTTGGATCATCGTCACCAAGGTTGTCGGGCTTGCCGAAAACCGCGAACATCTTTTCGGAGATCCGGCGATTCAGTTCGAGGATTTGGATTTCCGATCGAGGAATGTTTGCATCGTTGTCGTGTCTCGCCGAGTCACCGGTCCAGATTACAAAGTCGACCTCCTGTGATAAGATCTCAGGTCAGTTTCGTTGCGACTTTTCAAGCCCTGCGCAATTTAGAATTGGACGCACATCTTTCAAATTCTCCTCGATCCATCTGAACGTCTCATTCACCAGCGTGAAGGGTGTGTCACAATCTGACGTCTCGGCGCCAAGAAGTGCGGCATTTCCCGAACCACGGTGGCAACGCTGTTGCGTATCTGAGCCAGCGACATAGAATAGGTCTGGATGGACGTCTATCACCAAAACGCAATCGGGTTAGCTGGTCCGAACTACTAGAGCGGGAGAGAGAGAAAAATATTGAGGATATTTTCGCGCAGGGAGGCCTACCTGAGATGTGGAGGAATCTCCCCTTTAGCTTCCTGGGCTGCTCTTCTTGCAGGTTCGTCTGATGATCTCTGTGTAGCGAGTCCTCGACGGGCACCGGCAGGAGAGGCTTCTGGTTGCGAACAGGGGAGGATTTCGCGGAGGGAGCTAGCAAGCCAACTGCGAAGATGGCAGTGGCCGCGGTAGCAGTGGAGAAAAACCGCATTGTGGTGAGAAGGGCTAGCAGGCTGTGCCTACCTAGATGCTGAAGCTAGTGGGGGCTGTAGTAGATGGATGATGGATAGATAGGATAGGATAGGAGGGAGAAGGAAAGTAAATAAAGAGGAGGAGGAGTAGGGGGAGGCGGCCAAGAGTAGGAGATATATCAAAACTCGACAACCATTAAATGCCGGAGAGCTAAATGCGGAAGGATGGAACAATAACCGCTCAGGATAACACGGGAATCAGGGGATTTGGTGTGTATCGGAGATGGAGGGTTTAGGGGGGTGGTGATGAGGAGGGAGAGGGGAGGGAGAGGGGAGGGAAGGAGGGGAGCATGGGATGGATGAAGGGCGAAGATGCTCGGAGGAGAGTGCATACAGCTTGGTGTCTCTCTGACCTCTAGCTCCTGATTTGCCTCACGCACCTGCTTCAGGTTCTGCTTCTTCTGTGTCGCTTACTTGCTTGTTTGTTTGCTCCCAATGGATGCATGGAGGACCCTGATGGAACCGCCTTCTCTCGTGTTACTCTACTCACTCACTCGCTCACTCGCCCATGCCGTTGTTTCTTTTGGTGGGGCAGTCCGGAGTCCAGATGGAGGGGCAGCAGCCGCCACACTTCAGCGCTGAGCAGCCAGTCGAGTCCAAGGGACAGGAACGTGTTGCGCTGTTGCCCCGTTCCTGGTCGGGTTTAGTGCCAGGCTTCGGCGGGGAGGCTCTTCGACGTCATAGGACAGACTCAGCGTGTCTGGATCAAGGCCGCCTGTCATTCCGTCCATCCATCCATTCGCCAATTAAATCCTACAAACAGTCATTTCTTCCTATGCCAGGTTCGGTCATGAGATCCGTTGTATTGCAAATCCCCAAAAACCCAGCGAAGAAATGATGATTATTACCGCTATTCAGCGAAGTGGGGTAGAATAATCCAAGTGAGCAAGCGAGTGCGAAAAAGGTGACTGAGAACCGTTCATGATCAACAGCGCGCGACGACGACGATGATGTTGCGGCCGACGGATACGGTGGGAACCCCATCAATCAATCCTCGTGTGCTCTACAGGAACGAGGAGCCGTAGAGCGTTGTCGCCCACAGCGGTGTGTTCGCTTGCATCAACCCCCATGGTTCTTCGGTGGTTGCTTTGTGGGATCTGACATGATTTATTGTTTTCTTTTTCGATGGCGCGCTTGTCTGGGCCAGCCAGCTGTGGTGGTCTCGTGCGGCTGCCTGCGCCCCACCCCCCGTCTGTACCCCCGCATCCCATGCGACGTTGGGATGGACCTACCTCCCCCCCATATCCCAATCTCTCGACACGGGGGTTTGGGGGGTCTTGGTAGCGATCGGGTTACGCTCGCGAGAATCTGGAATCTTCAGCTTTACGATAGATTGCGCCTTACTGAGAATACCCTTTATTTGGGGCTGTTCCATTGAAGCCGGATGAATGAGCGATATAAAGATAAGGAAATAGCTAGATCTAGTCAGCAACGCTCGATACTGAAGCGCTGAAACAGATTATTGTGATATCGATCAAAATGAAATCAAGGATGAAGCTATAAACTCCCGTCAGCTACTAATCCGCTGCTTAGAGAGTACATAGGTGTATGTAGCAACTAATCTCGAGTGAATTCCTATCTTTAGACCGTCCTTTAATGAGGTGTACATGTGCCGCTGTAAACGTCCGCTGCATTGATCAAGTGCCCTGCCCGCCGCCTCCGCCTTGGGCGGCCCTCGTCCTTACTCTAGAAGGCACCACCCCGCTGCGAAAAACAAAGGAAAACATGGCGCCGAGGGAAACTATCACCTCTTCCTCTCGTCATCCACCTCCTCGTGAACTTCAGCACTGCTCGGTCCGTCGCTTATGCCAGATATGCATTTAGAGGCTTCAGGACGAGACCCCCAGATAACGACATCCACAAATACCAACATCATCGTCATCATCATCATGGACGTTGTTCACCGTGACGCCATCATTGATGGATACCTGCCTCGAAGCTTGCTATCGCTGCGAGATCGACAGACCTCCCGTCAACTTAAGCTTTGCCCACTTTTGAATATACCTCACGGAGGCAGTGACAAACTGTCAGAAAGTTTGATTGACGTCTCAAGCTCTTGTAATGACACTTGAATAAATATATCTCATAGATATTGGAAATTCACCCCGCGACCGGGTGGGCCTTACTGCTGGAGAGGTACTACTTAACACAACAGCATCATCAGGCTTGCTTTTTTGTTTTGCGAAATCATCCAAACAACTTATCATAGGCTATCTTATCCTAGTTCGGGCCGAAAACCATTAGGTTCCACGTCGGTATGCCATTTTGAAAGAGACCGTCTCCCGACACGTTGTGCAGCTTCCGGCCAGATCAAAATCTCCAAGACAACTGTCGGTACAAGAGTAGAAGTCACTACAGTTCACCAGTCGACATGTGTTCGCGGAACACAGCATCTTACCTCCCTGCTCTACCTGCCCCTCTGCCTGCCTACCTGCATAGACTTAGGTACCCAGGGTACTCGCACCATGCACTCCGTCCAGAACCCGTCCTATTTCGTCATATCAACTCATTCATCTCAACTGCAGACGTACCTACATACTTCTACTGTCTAGATAGAGTGCAATATTAAGGCACGATACCCTGCCATATTAAGCCTCTCATATAGTGTCACCTGCTCTGGTGTTGCTTTTTCATTCCCTAAGCCGACCACGACTACTGATAAGTATCCAACAGTTACTTGTAGTCGAATTCACGGTGACTTTCCCACTAAATGCCTTCCGACCAACGGGAGTTAAACCCGAAAATGGCTTGGAAAAAAAACCCCCTAACCCTCATCATCTCTATCTCACAGAAGTGCGAAACAGTTACTAAAAACAACCCAAAAACGGTCGTCGTGGGGCCTACCCACGGAGGCAAAAGCAAAGAAAGCAAGCGAACCACGAAAACGCCGAAAAAGCAAACAGATCTCCCTAACCCTGCATCACGTTGGCGCAACTCCGCATGAATTTCTCCGCACCTGGACAGCCTCAGGGTCCTCTCGGGTTGCTGGGAGCTAGACCGGAGACGGCATGGGTCCGTTCGCCCTATTGTGACAGGTAACAGGTTTTTATTCGTGCTTCGACGTCTTCCACGGATATCCCTCGGTTGCGCTTCCGTAAAGGGCGACGAAAATACATCCATACGTTGTTCGTAGTCGCTACCATTTCAATGTCTACTGAAACTGCATGTAGAAGAAGTAACGAGGTATTTTGATATCTACTGAGACGGCAGGACGCAACAACTAGGCGAATCCACAGCCATGTACGTACCCACGTTCTTGCTTGTTGCGCTCACAGCATCCTACAACATGCCGTCCGGAGGTGTCGGCAATTAATATTTTTTTTCCTCCACGCGCCAGGACCGCCTCATCTAGGTACGAATTCCGTCCGCGGGACTATTGCACGCTTGAGTACAAAATATCTTGGTTGGAAAACAAATCTGGGGTACATGTACGTTACGTACACGCATGGTGGATCTGCTTATTCTGTTCTACCAAGGCCCTTTTTCCAGTATACCGGTAGGTGTTGTCTGTGAGGCTTTTCCTCGTTCAAGATGGAAATGTATTGTTGTCAAAGCTTTCTTCTTCTTTCAGAGGCCTGAGTAGGCAGACGCTCACCTGCCTACCCGTCCTGCGGATGCTGTTTCAGGAGATATTCGAATAATTGTATCTCATGCGCGACATATCAATGGCTATGTACCGACGATATAACTCGTGCGCTTGAGAATTTGGCCAGACAGGTCAGTCCAGAAGAGTATGTGGACAAGGGGAGCGTTTTAGGCTTGAAGGTGAAAAATTCTTTTCGAACTCGAAAAGTTGGGCATAAACTTTTACAATGAATGTTTTATCAAAAAGGGAACTCCATAGACGAGTTCTTCTGGGTAGCAATTGATAATTACATAAATTACATAAGACTGCAGTTTATATAAAGTAATTCAGCTAATAAAAAGGGCTCGTTCACAAAAAACCCATAAACTCGGTGATTCGTTCCCGAATCCCCGTTATTCAACGAGCTTCTGGTTCTGGAAAACCAGAGAAACCCCGTTCGAGATCCTAAGCCGACAATTACGAGTAGATGCGCGAATTTTGAGATGGCGAAAAAAAGTAATTCTACCACCAGGACCTTTTCTCTCACGCTATATACCGACTATGATATCTCGTGAGCCGTGCCTTAACCTACTACGGATTTTCCACCCGAGGGCATGTTCGTTTCTACTACTTGTTTATTGCCCCACGGCGGTCGAATGACCCCGCGTTTCCCGAGGAATTCCATACAGAGCCTGGAAATAGCGTTAAGAACATGCTTTTTTTCTCCGTGTGTCACCACCACCTGCGGCCCACTTTTAAAGGTACCCGGTAAAAGATGCGTCTCACTGCTGCAGCACAGATCACCCTCCCTCCCCTGCTTCAGACTTGGCGGGATCTTGGGTCGGGAACATTTGGCAACTGCCTGTCAACACTACATTTTTTATGTGTAACTATCGAGTGATTTGAGGTGATACACGCTTATTTTGGATATGGGAAACTCATCCTGGGATATGCTGGGGTTGCTCGAGTAGAAGAGAAAATCTTTTTACGTAATTACCGTTGGTTCGGCCGCGGGCTCGAATGAAAGTAAGACTTTTGGCTTTATGATGTCGGTAGTCTATTGGGTAATAGTGATGCTGGCCACTCTAGGGAAATCACCTAGGGCTCCGGCATAGGCGAGGAAGCAGCATTGTGTGACTGAAGGAGATGGGATGGATTGCAAGCATTAAGTTCGGAAGGTTCTTTCCGGAGGGTGGTTGTTTGGCTTCAGGGTGTGTTGTGGGGGTGTGGACTTGGATGGGGTTTGGGATGAGCTAAGAGTTTCGGTAAGCCACCGAGGCGTCAAATAAACCCTAGGAGTGGCTTTATTGGATACGAGTTGGCCAGGCTTTGACCTATGCTCAGTAATTTCGCTAAGAATCGTGGCGTCTTGGGTGGTGTCGTTTGCATACGTAGGGTTAGGATTCTTTTCAATTATTACACGACATGCCTAATTGGGGCTAACTTGTCACGGGCTAACCAAGTTGTGTCTGTTACACGATAGACATCACTCTTTGGGTAGAGTCTGTGACTGACAACTTCAAGAAAACCCCAAATATATGCTGTGAATCAGGGCCCACTTCATCGTGCTGAGAGTCAGATATAAGAATAGTACTTCCAAAGGTTTGGAAAGACTGAGAGCACCGGGACCAGTGAAAAAACATCTAAATAGCTACCATGGAGTTATTTTCAACGGCTGATTATTGAATTTCTCTAGCATAAATGGTTGGTAGTTGATTAAACTTTAAGCTTGTATCCAGTGAACGAATTTGGTCAACACCGCTGGGTTTTGCAGACTTGTGGTAGTTCAATCCGAGGTGGGTGTTTGAAGTATCATTGGCTGCTAGGTAACAGGGATTTTCTGCATCTCCTTTCATTCGTGGTACCCAAACTGTTGTGGGTTAGCAACCTCCCTTTAGGCATGATGCAACCCTAGAACAGTCGATTGATTGATTGATTGATAATTCATACCTTTATCATAGTTAATTATTAAGATTAAGAACACTAAATGAACCATCTAACTAATTACAGCGATACCATTCATACTAATTTCGTTATGTCCCCCTCGGCCCATCCGAGACAAGGCTAGTTGAATCATACGCAGAGCTAAACTAAGGACTATCTCTAAGATTCTCTAGCTATAGAGGAGTTTAGCAGATTCGGGCTAGCCAGTTTAGTTTTTTGCGGGCTTATTCTTCACTTTTATACGATGCCCGAGTGACAGGTGATGTCTCGGGTTCCTTACGTTCCGCGTGCGTGGGCGAAGTCATCATTAAGACAACTCTAAAAGATCCAACGGTATAGTTTAAATTTCCGGCTATCAAAGCCTACATACAGAATATAAGAGGAGCGAAATGCTCTGCCGTTCTCCTACTGCATCTTCTTCACCAAACCAAAGCCAAAGCCAAAACCAAAAAAACCCTCAAACTGGGTAGTTCTCTTCCTCAAATTCCATAATTTCGCTCGCATTAAAGCTGTGTGATCACGGATCAGATTTGAGTAATACGTTAGGATA
This sequence comes from Paragyromitra xinjiangensis, assembly GCA_038503065.1. Taxonomy (NCBI): domain Eukaryota; kingdom Fungi; phylum Ascomycota; class Pezizomycetes; order Pezizales; family Discinaceae; genus Paragyromitra; species Paragyromitra xinjiangensis. The sequence continues at coordinate 1,750,195 of JBCAMK010000007.1, forward strand.
CTGCTTTCAGCGATGGGGTTGCGGATTGTTTTGCGTACCATGTATGCATAGTATGCAACTTAGATGGCACTGGAAGGGCCTCCGTGGTGGCTGTGGTGGCCACCAGTCGGGGCTGGGCCGGCTTCGCCGCTGGGGAAGGGGCCAGTGGGGATACCAGTGGGGATGCCAGTGGGAATGCCAGTGGGAATGCCAGTAGGAATACCACCAGTGTGGATCGGAAGGTCACTGGGAGCACCGCTGTGGACCGGAGGGAGGAAAGAGCCAGTTGGGACTGCTCTGATGGCAACAGCAGTGAAAGTACCGGTGTGAGCCGGGCCAGAATGAGTTGGGGGAACACCCGAAGGGAAGCCACCAGGCGGGAAGCCGCCCGAAGGAGCAGAGAAAGTGCCAGTCGGGACAGGGGGGGCACCAGACGGGGGACCACCAGTTGGAGCAACTCCGGATGGGATACCGGTAGGAGGAGCTCTAGTAGGAATGCCGGTGGGAGGAGTTCCCGAAGGAATGGAGAAAGTCCGAGTTGGAGCTTCACCCTGCGGAAGCGGGGCACCGGCAACAAGGGCAGCGAGGAAGCTGGCAGCAACGGTGAAGGTGAGAAATTGCATTTCGAGGGTTGTAAGAGTAAGTTGAGTGAGCTAGCACTTTATCTATATGGGTTAGGGATGAAGACAGACTTGGGATAGAATTATGGCTTACTTGGAAAAACCTAAGTAAAAGGTGAGAATTGAAGAGATGTTGCGAGGCAGTGAAGAACTGTTAGACTGAGCTGGTGAGTCGAGAAAGATGGGAGGAAGCTAGGTGAATTTATATGTTTCCTCCAATCTCTTCAGAGGCTGGTGTACTACCTATAGTTATAGGGAAACCCAAGTTGCCTCGAGGAAAAAGATGACGTTCAATTGCAATAGATGGCACTTCCCATAGACCCATGCTCGTTGAACAGCCCTGTTATGGTAATTATCAACTAACCCTAGCAATAGGTATCGCGTCTCTGCTGTCCCCTAATTTCAAGAAACTATGCGGGTGAAAATATCTAATTAGGTCAAAGGCCGGATTACTCCCGGATCTCTGCCACCTCTATTTCCGTATGGATACTCCCAATTCTGCGATTATATCGATGGATATCATAGAGCTCCCTCGGCGATTCGGAGCATAGACTTTTGTATAGTGGGATCAACCAAGCATTTGAAAATTGAGCTAGGGGGAAATCTTCCGAGGCCCCGAAGAACTGAATCTCATACAATCTTGGTAGAAAGTACATGTAGTACAGTACCAAGCACCCCCACAACAACTCCGGCCCTGGTAAAGGTATGTGTTCATGCAGTATCGGTAATAAGCTTTCAAGCATGGGCATTTCTCCATCTAGATGCGATTTACCATGACAGCTGACGCGTCTACTGTAGGAAAATTTGGTGTGTTTCGGAGAAGCTTGCAGTGCCGTCTGCAGATAGATTGGCTTCGCTTTCATGAAACTGGCGCTCTCGGTTCGTCTACCGGTGCGGTACCGAGGATCTCTCAACCAGGGTTACGAACCGGGGGACTTTATTTAAACGCTCCCCCTGAAATACTAGAAAAACCTGTTCAAATAGTCACTGCAGCTAATCGTAACTTGTCTTTTTGAAGCTTCAGATATAGAGTATGTCCACGTACTATCCGATATTTTTGGCGCCAAACTATATTCGCAAGTAACTGTAAATTTGCGGCATTTCTTGCGTGCTAGAATCCCGTAATCACAACATTAGATAGCGAGAAAGTATAGGACTGCCCAAAATTTCTGATTGTATTAGTAGTTAACCGCGCGTTCAAGTAATTTTGGGTGGGGCTATTAACATAAACCAATCTTGAAACAGAAAGAAACAAGGGGTTAAAGAAATTTCCAGATTCTAAGCAATAGCCATTTTGTTCTTCAATCCAGTAGCGATAGCTAAAGATCATTGCGAAGACACGAAAAAAGGAGCATCCTATCATGATTAAACACGGTAATCCAACTCGTGCTCAACCGACCTCGATAAACACAAAGGAGGGAATCTCTAACCATCTTGCTTGCAAAACCTATTTGTCCCTCATAACTCAATCCATGACGGCACTTAATTGATTGGTTGATTGGTTCTTTGTCAACGTGCCGACAGACCCAAACTACTGCACAATAATGCCGGCATCCTAATAAATCAGCATGCCTGTCCCAATCAATAACAACAGCATTATTACTCTAACACAGTCAATACCTAGCTGGCGTTGCTGAGCTAGAAATTACTTTGCGTCGGAGAAGAAGACGGGGTAGAATAAGTCTAGGATACCCCAATAATTAATCTCCTCAAACAATCACTTCTCTTCCCCCGAAGGACTCGCGTCATGAACCAGATATATCGCAACATTTCGAAACTTCGGGTAACGACCCCCGACGAGTAATTTTTCTAGCAGCAAGCATACTATTGGGGGAAACGATCAGTGGTAATAATCCTGCATGATTCGGGCTTGTTAACCGTGTGCCGGTCGGGCGAAGGTCGATCGCCTCATGCCGTCTTAGTCTCGGGTTTATTCAAAGATGGAGCGGCTGCATCCGGGCCGCCTTGGCCTATCATCTCTTTCAGGCCTTGAATTTTTCCGGGGAGTCTTGCTTACGTATATACGAGGACGGCCGCGGTAATAAGATTTGCGTGTTCGTGGCCAAAGAAATACTATTGTAACACTTGACATTGGTCGTGAACTTATTTTTGATGTTTAAAGTCGATATGATATCATAGCCCACCCGGGAGACTCAGATAGTGGGCTTTGGAACTGATATTACCGCTGATATCTTTGAGCGGCCAAAATTTGAGGCTAAATGGAGTGTTGTATATATCGAGATAAACCTTACTCATACGCTCTCACTCTGTGTTCGGTATCGTCTTCCAACTCATTTTCCGCCACATATTTGTTGGCTGCATGCAAGAATCCGAACCCGATCCTATTATCTTCGTTTGGAGCAATTCGACTACCAGGTCTCGTAGATACCCGGATGTATAAGCTTTTACAGTTACGCCATCGATATAGGCCTCATAACCGTGAAGTCAATCGTGAATATATCATCATTTCGGAGGAAAGAAAGCTCGTTCCGGCCCTTCGGCAGTTCCTCCAGACCGTTTCTCGAGATAAAATAGGACACCAATATAGGAAGAATATACCTTCCTTCATGATTCAGGGTTATTTCAGTCCACTTAGCAACGATACCCACCCCCTTAGCGGGAGTAGAAGTGCACACTTCTAAGTTAGGTTAGTCTACGGCACATATATATCCATTAAATGATTCAAGCTTTGCTTTAAACTTGGCCATGGAGACAACGGCCGGCACTTTATCACCATTACATGCATATTCAGTGGACTGGAATCCCGAAATTTAGATGGATTATGGTGATCTTCTCCGCCTGACTTCCGCCCAAGTAATATCCTATTGGTGGCAAAACAGGGACGAATGCCAATTGATGAAAAGCATTTAGATAGATTGAGATGATTTAAGGGGGAGCAGGGGGAGCAGGGGATGCTGTGTTGTTCTCGGGGCTCACTGTATATAGGCGACAGACGTGGGGTTAACGCAGAAATAGATGCCGAATAGATGACGATTGTTCGATTTATTGATTCATGACGAATGGATGGCGAGAAAGTGGTGCAAGTTTCCGCAATATTGCGAATGGGCCTTTCAGAAAAGAAAAAAATGCGCGCATGCAGGCGCTTTAATATAAGCCGATGGAAAAAGAAGATACTTGAATATGTGCTTCCTGGCGAGTACTGACTTCCCCACTTCAAACGCCCGAGCTCACTCTAGAGGGAAAATTTCAAGATGAAAGGATTTGAGGGTGCTGAATAGAGACCGAAAGCTTCCAAAGCGTTTATCAGAAGGGGGTATATCTCTCTCCAGATAACCACATATCTCAATAGAGTTCCCCTTTGCCTTTGCCTTTGCCTCTTCCTTTTCCTTTCCCTTAGAGGTATGCTCCTTGATGCATAATTTGATGATATCTGGAGAGATACTGTGAAGAACGTTGGGAGATGAAGATTCTAAGGAAAGGGTTTGAGTTGGTGTGGTCCACGAGACTAATCGAGCACGTGCGCACGCTCAGGAAAACTCTATTTAGAGTTAAACCTTAGGACCATTCGGAAACATAGTAAAGTACACTTATCCTCTGTCTTTTGTTTGTTACGCTAGATACACCCAAATAACCACCTAACTATAGGGGTTTTAAGCAAGCATATGACTATATACAGAGATATGTTGCCTAATGGTGGAAAGGCTACAAAGATGTGTTGGATATACTCCCTACCAGCTAACGGGGTACGATAAACAGCGTAGGGCTACCGTAGGCTACAGATAAGGGGTTTTCATGAGAACGAAGTCCATATTAGGCCTGTACTGCACTCAAGTAGAGTTAATCAACCAAAGCTCCTTCCTCTTCTCTACGTCCCGATCCCTAATAAACAGGATGTGTTGGAAAAGCTCCCACGAGGTTGCTCAAGCGTGGCTTCAGGCCTAGGCAGGGAGATTAGTGGGAGACAGGAGAGCTACTACACGAGTATATAAACCAAAGGGCGCTTTCAACCTCGAGAGAATAAACAGCCGATCTATTCTAACCTCTTGACGTGCCTACTATTTCAACAAGATGCACCTGCCGCCATAGCTTAAGGGCTGGATGCGTATATGACTTATCTATCTATCTATCTAACAAGATACACCGGAATATTACGAGTGATAATTTGTGACTAAAAGCCAAAAACTAAGCCATTACGCAAATTTAGAAGTTTAAAGAACTTCGATCAGACTATATCGCGTCACCAACTAATTGGAGTAGATTTCGCTTGCTTCGATGACTACTGCCACCCTAAATTAGAGTTCTGAGGCTGGTCGTAAATTCAGTTCCAGGTAGTATGTTCTACTTTGAGTAGTGCATAGCCCTAGTGGCGCTGCGTGGTCCACCGCCCATGGCCACGAATGCGAGCCATTGAGAATTTGATTTTTTACTAAAACTAAACGAAGAAAACAACAATCTAAGAGTAGTCTCGTGCTCAGCCCCATACACGCGGCTTGCCGCACACCATAAGGTCTGGAGCAGCAAGCCTCTGAGCTTAGCCAATCCTTTCCTCGGAAATTTCCTGATCCCTAAAGCTTCGGAGGGGTTCCGGGGAGGGTAATTGGTACTTTGTTTTATTAGAAAGTTATATATAATTGCTTGTATCCTCGGGAGCAAAAAGCCCCGGATTCTATGGGGTTTCGGAGAGGGGTAATTTGGTACTTAAGTTTGTGACGAAGTCCCATAGAAATACTTATACCTTCAGAGGGGAAAAACCTCTCCGAGCAGAAAACCCCCGGAGAGCCTCCGAACTAGCTCCGGGCTCCTCATCGTGCTAAACCCTACGGTACACAGCAAGCTGCATACATGAGGCTAGGCACGAGACTTATCTAAGAGTTAATCTTAAGCCTGGATAGTTTCGAACTTATTGAATGGAGATTGGATAGCAACGTTAACCATGACCATACAAACGTTAACAACTCACCAGGAAAAATATCGGGTACATAACTTTAATCACTTGAAAAACGGCTGACTCGTGCTACATGGGAATGTAATCAACTGCAAAATCCCAAAAAAATGCCGGCACCATACAGTTTATCGCAGCACGGGCAAATTTCGCGATCGATCCAGATCTACGGGTTTCCGCATTCTCGATTTCAGCCCTGCCTGGCAACGGTTGTACATTTCACGCCTGATCCCTCTTATGCGGCATATCATAAATGCTTAACCGACGGCGTTTCTTCGCAGTTGCTTCGGTCGGCACAGGCCCAAGACCTAGAATCTGCAACCTTAATCCTAGATATCCTAAGGCTGGAAACTAAAACCCAAAGCAGCGATACGGTAGGCCGAGCATCCAGCCCATGAACATTCGTAGCATTGGCAATTACCTTGTGCCAGCTAGGCAACGGAGAGATACATCTTTTGAACAAGAGATAAAGATACGTTAATGTAAATTCGGGTGGCCTTTTTAATCTGTAAACTACACTTAAAAACTTATTCATTGACTCAAAAAATCTGATAGCTAGTTTCATAGATTATCACTCGATATTTGTCTAGCATGACCTATTGATTGATTGATTGATTCATTAAGTATATGCAACCACGTGCACCTGGATTATGGCGCTAGCATGTTCTGTTGGAGATATGGACTTCCTAGTTCCCTTAGCCTTTCCAACGTTCGAATACTCGCGCTATGGCTATCCCGTATAAATTGCACTTGCCTCGGCCGAACGGAAGCAGGATAGCGGTATACCACACATACATATAGAGGCATATTTGCTCTCTCCCCTCTATACAACTCTTCATCTAATACGGATCTACCATTCCGACATGACCCACCAACATGATTAGGCACGTAAGGAGGCAAGTATGAATCGGTTGTTTAATCCCTAAAGGCTAGCGGTACGCTTTTACCTATATACACGTTTCATGCCCCCGAACATCTGTGTGCTTAGGTGTCCGTAGATCTCTATAGTTTCCACCTCCAAGGTTATGCTCAGGCGTATTAGGAAACTTCTCCTAATGGTATACTTGCTAAAAAATAAAGTTAGTGACGGGGGTAGGCCTTGGTCACAACCAACCACCTCCCCCCGAATCCAAACACAGCGGACTCCAAACTACAGGTTTACCTCTGTAAGTATACTCTAGGTTATTTCTGATGACAATTAAGGTAGCAGTGATTTTTGGAGCGTTTTGGGGCTCAAGTCATGTTGTTAATCCCTGAAGCCTAAAATGAGGTGGTTGCTACGGAAGTTTACCCACGTCACTAACTTTATTTTTCAGCAAGTATTAATGCAACGAGCGAATTACAGCATTAATGCACGCGGGAAACCTGGTTTTCGATTCGGAGGAAAGGCAAACCTAATGAGTATTGATACCTGTTTTCCAGAAGGGTAAAATTATTTCCCGAAAGAGCATGGCTTAAGCATCCATCCTTAGTAGCAATTGTGAATAGTGGAAATTGCTAAGACCGAACCATCTGTGCTGTCCGGTGTCTATAGAGGGTTATCATGTTTTCCAGGAATTACGACCCACCAAAAAAGGTGGGCCTTGTACACATCCTGACTGCCGATGCGGCTGAAACAAAGTACCTCAATTTCGTTTGCTTCTATCTTAGTTATGTCTATTGCTCATCTTTAGGTCACAACTTTCAGAAAACGATTTATCTTTTATGATATAATATGCGCTCACAAGAAAGCTCCGAGTAGCCTGATATCTTCCAAACTTTTAGTTATCTACTATAGAATTTTTTATCTTTTCAATTGAGCAATCTCGAAGATCAGGTACAAGATCTTAAAAACGTGTATAGAACAGGCCATACTGATAACAAGCTCACGTATCTATGATTCCACGTGTGATCCAGATCCAGCCAAGGTTAGAGTTCCTGTTTTTCCACGTTTACACCCCGTGTATATTCACGTAGTGTGTGGGGGCCAGTTTATCAACCTTCTCAATGCGCGAAACTCTCCAATCCAAAGAAAAAAAAAACTCCACCATCACCATTTACTATCGTTGACGCACAAGCTCATTCAGACGTAGGTGGTTGGAGTTAATTTACACATTCGTTGACAAAAAAAGGGAAACAGAAGAGAACGGGGCAGAAGACCGGCGTCCTATGATTAGGCTATGCAAGAATGTTAAGCCTGAGTATCGTAATCTTCGCAAATATAGTTACATTGCCATCGCGCCACTAGACACACCCTCACAGATTTTGCTGTGGCAAAGATCATATCAAAGATCAGAAATGTTGACCGATTTTTTTTCTGTCATGTCACACGAATTCGCCAGATACATTGGGACGTGCATACATCGCAGTGATTATGCAGGTCCCAAGCCACACGACAGCACGAAGCTCTAGAACCGTGTTCAATATAAGCGAAACCGTTCCTCATGCCGAGAAAGCGAAGGGCAAGGAAGATAGTCGAGGTGACAGCATCTTACATCGGTTGACCCTGCCTCAAACTCGTCGAAGTAACTATCTGTATGCGGGTGTACTCTAAAGCTCTTGTTGCTTCCTCGGATGGAAGAACCACAGCTGTCTAGATGGGTATTATCATGGAGGTAGGATCAAGTAAGAGCCTAGCTCTAAGGCCTTGAGCCCGGGCTCTGCTGTCAATTAGCCCATGATCGATTACGAGTTATAATTACTTTCTGGGTCGTTTCAAGGTCATGATTTATGTTTGCAGCATTGCCGTATAGGTTGAGCCAATTAATGCTTACAACGCCGTTAACCGAAAGACCTAGCTAGACTCATGTTTCCTACCGGAGGAAACCTGGGCTGGCTAGAGGGCGGCATTACGGGTTTACTAAAAAATTTCAAAAACGCTTATGGTAATTCACAGGCGGCCAAAAACCCCTTAAAATTACTTCACCACGGTAAACCGATTAAACCTTGGAAGATACATCGGAGAATTAACGGAGGCAGGTCACATCACGGGATTTTTGCACTCCATAGATCTATAACCCGTAACTCCGTAGGGTGAGACAAAATTCCAAGTGCTACATATACCAAAAGGTGTCAATCCTGGGCGCGTATCCGGCAGAGATACCACCTCACTTCCTCGAGAAGAAACCAAATAGGGAGTGTATGTGCTCAATCCTGGAACTCAGTCAGTACTGCACATCTCATCACTTCCCCCTTATAGATCTGGACATATGTAACTTGATTCAACCGGTCGTTTAAGTATGCACCCATACAGAACAGGACGGAAGCACTTTACACTTTACCTACATGTGGGTTCCTACTATTGCAGAAGTATCCGAGTTCCCGCCTGCGTAAGCTCTGGTCCGCTTACACATGGGGTGGTTATGACCTCCCCGCTTCCCCATTTCACAACACATCCCCCGCGTAAGGGTCTGTGCGGCGACAAATATGAGAAAACCAGGTTCATAAATCGCTATTCTCAACGGTCGTTTAGCTTAAAACATCGGTAAACCGGCGAATTCTTCCAGATTTCAGCCCCTGGAGAAGTTTCAGGACATAGCATCAGCTTTTGCCAACCTAATTATTCAAGTAGCGGAAAGTCTGGAAATAACTCCGAAGTTCATTTCCATATCATTTACACTGGATTTACGCAATCGCCAATCCGAGAAAGTGAAACATTTTGGTTTGACCTATTGCGGCTCAAATTATCGATACCGACGAAATAGGGTTAGTGTTCTCATTCGACCATGGTACCGGGAACCCCCACGGCAACGCAAGGTTACCGGGTAGTCTTCGCCCAAAAAGAGAGAAAAACAGGGCATTAAGATATGCTCCGCTATCCTTCCCGCTGCCGGTGAGATCATGAGTAGGTGGTTATCACAAAAGTGTAAGTCTGCATTTACTAGATTACTGAGTGGTGCTGGGAGAATTGTTTTGCTAGAAGGGGCATGCCAAGCTAAGTGACTTTTGCACCTGGTGATTTCTTCTACTATTTCTTGTTATCCAAGCCCATATAATTAACCAAACGCTACTGCTTTCCACAATTTAGCTGTCCTCGTGATGGAGGTAGTAGTTAAGTATAACAATTGACTAAAGCGTGCACTACCCAACTGGAGAAATGATCTTCTTTGCGCCAAACTTCCAATGGAATTTGGTTGGTGGTTAGGAGAAATCGTTGCATTGTTCGCTGGAGTTTGGGACTCCTTTCGTCCTCCAACATAGCGCCTCGCTTGGCCCTAAGATGGAGATGTGAGCCGGTACATCCCATGTCCCTAGCCCCTCGTCCACCATGTGGCCCCTGCTTTCCGCTCGCTTTGAAGTAACACAAGAAACTTTGTTGAGTCCAACTCGCTTAAAAATTACTATCACACTCCCCGTTTTGTTTCGACTCTAGCTGGATATGTAGAATCGACCGATGAATGAGAATGAAATAACCACAATACTTCTTATGTGTCCACAAGTCATGAGAATATCATAGTAGGTCGTCACCCCTCTCTGAATGCCCAAACCCACAGCCAATCTTTTCAAAGTCTAATAGGCTTGCCCACCTAGAAAAAAGAAAAAAGAAAACGGAGCCTGAGCGCCAAAATACTCCATGGCATTTTGTTGATCGATCGCCCACTAGCCTAGCCCAGAACGCAAGAGCATGTTCACCACAGAACTCAACAGCCAATTGGTTAGCATCACAGACATTCCGGATTTATTCACTGTTATAAAAATTATCTCCATCCACTGTCGATTGAAGGCCTCCAACCAGATTACCGTCGAATGGGCCGATTATTGGAGCGGCTCTAGTTGTGGATCCACGATGAAGGGAATGAGATGGGGCTAGCAATTTGAACCATGGCGACCCCTATTTATTCCTGCTTCCCTAGGTCATTCAATGGGCACCTTGACCATAATATAGGTTAATTCGTGATCGGATGCTGAGAGCCAGTCTGTTGTTGCTTCCTGCATGAGGAAACGAAAGGGTTAAGTAGGGTGACTTGAAGCAAATAGATTGTGACGATAGAGCTGTACGTGGTAGTGGTTGATCAACACGTTGACACACAATGCACACCACTCCTGTTCCTGCTGCTGTGGATTGCGGCGCTGTCCTTTGGCTGCAGGAATTCCAAACCTTGCAGAGTAGAGAGTGAAGAGGGCAAGCCGGAACAAAGGAGATCAAAGGAGGGAATGTCGAATCGAGGTTGTTGTGTATTGAAATCTGGGCCGATACTAGCTCGACTCTTGATCAACGTGCTTGAACGCCACTTCAACCACCTCCTGTGACCTCAAACAACACCACCAACCATAAAGTTTCTGGCAGCAGCGCCGCACTCAAACGGTTTGGTGGGAATCCCAATGTCCGTCTACCTAGGGAACGCCGCGGCCTCTGACTCTTAGGGATATGTTTTCTCGCCTAAGTAAGCGTTGGAAGACGGATATCGCCGGCATGTGCTACATACGTATCGACGTCTTACTCTCTTTGATTATACTCTAGATCAAACAGCAAGTGCCTTCAAGCTTCCCCTCGGCTTCGCGCTTCCGCTGCATATTTGTTTCTTGGTTGTTTTCTCCCAAGCATGCCTCGAGCTAGGACTCGACTGGCAGTCCTCACTTTATCTCGCTAGAAATTTAGATGCATGTGGGGCCTACAACGTCCGTTGCTCTCGCTGAAGCGTATCCGCCTCGCTACCATCGACGCTCCTCTTCTGCATAAGCAAATTTTGATCTGCTCTTTAGTATGGACCCTTCTCCATCACCTGCTTTGCTTTTCTTCGTCATCCATTCAATGCAGCTACTCTTTCCTAAACATAGATGCTGTTGGGTGACGTTCATGACTCCTCGAGGAATCTGGAGCTTACCTTCTAGGGAAAGAAGGCTCGTGCCCAATCCAGATAGGTAAATTTAATTTCTTGCCTATTAATTCGATCTGCAGGGTGCCGTAAGTGTGAGAGAGGAAAATGGTGATAGGAAGAGTAATACTTAATTTAAAAAAAAAAGTGGAAAACGGCTGCGGATCAATCAGTCACCAACGATCCTAGACGATGAAATATCGATGCGGCATGTCGACGTGTTCGCAACTATTTGGGAAGGATAGAGTTCCGGGTCGAGGGAGATCTGTTTCTAGGGTTAGACACAGGGGATAATATGGGAGTATCGTGTATTGAGCATAGCCAAGTTTGATTATATAAAGGCGATAGCTACTTCCGCTGCTGATGTGTAGTTTCCCATTCAATGGCCTGAGCTCTACGACCTCCTCTTATATACTCTCACCAATCTTCTTCCCTTTCCCTTCCTCTCCTACTTCTCCACACTGTCTCTTTCAAGCTTGTGTAGTCTCATCTGCTTTTCTGTCTACCACATCAATATCTCTCTGTTAGCACCAGGTATACGAAACTTCCATACTCAAACAGTGGCATATTCTGTCCATTCACACCTACAGCCCCGAAAAATACAGCGTTACATCGACGTCAATTACTGCTACTCCCGTGTTCTGCTTGTGGTGCTATTCACCACCGTCTAGCAATACACCTGATCAATCTATAATGTACGTCACTAACACCTATTGCATCACCCCAACGACCCTTGCCCCTCCTCTGTTGAGCCCCTCCCCCACGATTTGACCCTCATCAAAATCCCCACATTTTCATAACCCCATTACAATTTCATCATGCCACCACTTTTATCTGCCACTATTAGTATAAATGGGTTTCAAAGGCTTACCGTTCCTTATAGCCGACTTTCTGCTGCACATTAAGTTATGGAGACCGTTCAGATCATCTCAAATCTTATTTTCCCACCGCTCCCTTCATCTCCTTCGATTCTCACCAATTCATCACTTCCTCCTTTCTTCGCGTTCCAGCCAAATTACCTTCTTATTTCGCTTCTGTTGCTTCCTCCGCTCGCGTATTTGACGTACAAAGACTACAATTCCTATTTGTCTCTTGGGCCTGGGGGAAATCCTTCCAATTTTTATGGTTACCTGATTATTACGTCACTCCGTATCCTAGCTCTTCGCAATCCGCGAATCCCGGGGCCGGTTCCTAGTGAACTGCAAAATGGTGGTTATCTTCCCTCAGCTGGAATTCCCAAACGCAAATACCCGCGTCCAGAGGTGGCCGGGATTGCCCCACACAGACAGACCAACCAGCAATCCAGAAAGGAAATCTTCGACCTTCTTTCGCACTCAATGGTAAAGCTGGCAAACGAACATCCAGAAAGGCTGAGAATTGGTACAAGCTGCTTTGAGAAGCACTGTCCTGGCCTATTCTCTACAAAGCAGGTCAACATGACTTGCAACGGAGAGATTGCTCACGCACATCCGAGCGATGGGAGTTTACACATGACGTTGCACCCGAAAGACGCCAAGACTATTATTGAAGCAGGATGGGGAGGTGCGTAGCTATAGATCACTCCGGCTCCAACCCCTAGTTTTCTTTTGCGTTGCGATTGAGAGGTGATCCATTTTCGTTTTGACTAACTATTCCGTGTTGGGTATAGAACGCCATCCTCTTGCTCGTGGTGGCTGGTGCACGCGGTTTGTCCCAGTTGGCTTCCTAATGATTTACGCGCCACGTACCGAAGAGGAAGTAAATATTATCATGGACATCATCTTGGCCGGGACCTGGTGGGTCAGTGGTGAGCCATTGAACAAACCCAATACTGATAGTCATCCTGATGATGCGGCTCCTGCGAACTGTTGTAGTGGGGGCTGTTGCTCGAGTACCACTGGCAGAAATGAAGCTGGTGTCGTCAAAGACGTAGCGAATGCGGTCATGGAAGTTGCTTGATCGACTAGTTTCTATTTTAGTTTCCTAGTTTCTTAGAAGGATCGACCTAGCGAAGTGCTCATCTGCTTCCTACTTTCTTTAATCTTTCCTATCATGGGGATTCAGGCGCACAAGAGGCACGGCTATATGCGCGGGATCTATTCTTGTCTTACCTTTCACGGGGCTTTGGGTTTTCCGGTGGCGTATTAATTATGAAGGAGCTACTCTTTGCAGTGCTTTCTCCCTGTTTTTTTTTTCTTTTTGTTTCTCCGCATTCCAAACGTCGATTTTTTTCCTACATCTCTTCCAGCCTAGCATCAAAAGTATATCGGTCCTATAAAACTAGATATAATTGTTTTAGAGGTCTTAGATACGGTCCCCTAAGGAGAACCCCAAAAAAAATTCTAGTTAGTTGCTTAAGCTATTTTCACGAATTCTGACATGGGTAGCAAAGATTAGTCGATTTGGATGCAGCTCACAGGGTTAAGGATCCCCCATGGTTCTTATCCATTGGTTGGGGACACGTAGTCCCTATCGTTCATAGAGCAGAGTGTTATCTTTAAAAAATCGGTATTATCCTGATATCTCCTATTCTAGGGGTTTACTAGAGATTCTCTGATGGAAAGCTTTAATATATGGGCTGTTACTCGGTGAATACTATTCTCCATTTGCATTCTATCGTTCCAACCCCAAACAAATCAAAACTGAGCAATTAAATCTACCTCTGCCTGAGGATCTGTCGCTACGGCTTGGCCTAAGTCAATCATAGCTCCGCTGCTTCTAGGAGCAAGACAACGTATTTAACTGCAAGATATTACCTACAGAAGAGAGAGGAAATCTCAAGGTCACACTAGCCATCCCTCCTCAAATATATGTCTCTACCCGATCCTTTACTCCCTCAACCACCCATCTCTCTTCCGTCCTCCAGCTCCCCTCCGTATTTATCCACCTCTTCCTTGCCCCCATCGCCAGGACCACTTTGTATGATAATAACAACCTCTCCTTCGTCCATGCTTCCCAGCGCATAATTCCTCTGTGCCCTAGTTATAACCCCTCATGGAACTATCTTTCCTTACCCACCATGGATGTGTCTGGAACTACCCACGGCATCAACCATGGGGCTACCCTAGAAGCCTGCAAAACGCAGCTAGACGTTTATCCTCCTCACGGAATCCGCCGCCAACATCTCTCATCAACCAACCACTTCTTAGAATTGACCGACTCCTGATAAAACATAGCAGTTTAATTGATAACTATCATAATCATCACCATAACAAAACCGACGGAACACGGAACACTGCAGTCTTAATATTCAAATGGTTTAGATTTTAGGAGAAAAAAAACTCAGACTCCTGCCGATTCCACCTACAGCTACTCCCCACGACATTATTCTGGCCTATCGGATAGTTGCTTAAGTGGCATAAACTTCAGACGCGAGCCCATTCGCCTACATCACCTGCAGAAAAAAGCATATATCCGAGTTTTAAAACCCGAGTCAAGGGTCAAGAGATCGATTTTCTGAGGAAATACAACTACGCATACAAAAGCACACATCAAGTACACGTACGCAGTGAGTTCTCCATCAACCACTAATCATACTTCAGGTAAGCAATACAGAACATGATGTTCAGTTCTAACCAGAAGAGGAATATACTATGCTTCTTATCCCTCTCTCCCTGTACGGGCCAGAGACATGTTACTATGATCAACACTCTTGAAATTCTGCACACTACGTACTACTTGATTGCTAATAAATCCTCAAAGAAGCGGCCAGGCAAATTGAGATATCACCTGTACATTGGCCTCATCAAGACACCACCAAAGCCACCGAACACTAAAACAAACCGCCCATCTTTTACAAAGCCACCTGGAAACCTATGATTGCTAGTGGCACCGCGGCCGGTTCACGCGGATCTCACTTCTATCCTAGACACTACGCCCGGGCACCGGACAAATCTATATACTGCACTTGTAGGTCTAGCAGTTCTTTTACCGATCTTAAGGTAGGTCATCGATATCTAGAAAGTCTAAGTATCGAACACATGCACTCATTACACGCTATATATCTTAGGGAACCTCATGGAGGGTCGAGGTGGCCAATTAGCTAGGCCTCTCATTTAAGCCTTTCGATAAACCAGTTTATACCCCCTGCTCTTTGATCGAACATGAGCACGACGTCTGTCATAGTCCTTGCAATAAGGAAGGGTAAGCCTGGCTGCCTGTTTGATCAAAAATAGGCTAACTAGTATTTATTTTTTTTCTCTAGGGAAGCTCGAGGCTGATCTTTCCAGCCACCACCATTAACATACCAAAACAATAATCATATGTTTTTGAGGGCTTCCTGCACCCACCAGACCATATATCCAGAAAAATAGCCGTTACGGACACTCACCGCTCCGCGGATTTTCCGGTAAATTTATCTGCAGCAGATGATAGGGGCAAACCGCACAAAACAAAAACGATCTTTGAAACATGAAACCGAACATGCGACAAATGTGGGACAAGGTGTATACCCGGAAACCTGAATTATTTTTGTGCCTATCGCCATAGGCATGGGTAGGCAAGTAATGGGTAAGTGGGTGGACGGATGTACTACATCAGCTCGTGCCATTTCTCAACACACCTGCATAGGTAACGTGTCAGTTAGTTTCTACCATTTTGGAGCGTTCAGATTGTGGTGTGTCATGAGTTCACACACCACCTCCCAACCCTACAGCACCCGGAACTACTTCCGCATATCTCTAGCGACGCGGGAGCGTTGCAGCAATATATCAGGCTGATCCACAGTTTATCACTCGTATGATTGACTGCAACAAATGTTGGAATAGTAGGCACGTATGGGGGGAATAAATAGACCAATTGCTTATTCTCTAGAGGTTAGTAGCGCGCTACCGCTTATATCCTCATGTGGTAGTCCCCTCGGGCGTCCGTGTGCTTGGATGCCTGTCCCCCATTAATCTCCGCCCCCGAAGCCCGCCTGAGCAACCCTCACCAACAAACTTCTACAACAAACTTGTCGAAAACAGGCTATTATGGTATTAGGACACGAAGCCCTAGGATTATATTAATACTCTGATATATCCTAACGGAAGGACATTGATTATCTACCTGGAGAGCCTCCCTCCAACATTTTTTCATATCAGCGAACTAACTCCCGCTAACAATTTGTCCCTTTTTGTGGGACACATAGGTTAGTTTGGTCTGAGCCTAGCTCAAGACTATTTTACAGCTATTCTATAAACAACTCACCAAATTATAATAGACACTTAACGTTCATAATAAGCAGTAAAAGCAATAGACTAAATAAGCATAAAAGTTACAGATATTAAAGACATAAACCCTCCTAAAGTACGCAACTCCTTTACATTTTTTCTCACAGACAAACGAAAAGTATCAAGCCTTATAACGATTCAAAAATGCTACCAGAACATCCCATAAGTGACTTCGACCTTACTCAGTCCAAGGTAATCTAGTGCGGTCTAAACCAAAATCTTGGCTCAAAGTTCTCACCAAGCATCTCCCAAACCCAGCTACCCAACAATTCAAGCCTCTCCATTACCATCCCCTGTTGATTCTCCCTTCTATTTCCTGCTTTTCCTCTTTCCCCTTCCTTTCTTCCCCTTCTTCCTTCCCCATCCACAGCACCCAAACCAAACCCCTTTAATTGATTCCCACATAATCCCAGTCTCTAATGTCTCCGTGCTTCTCCCGATCGTATAAAGTACCAAAATCATAAGCCCCACAAACACACCGCTTGCACCCCAAAAATCCTTCAGGCTGTACTTTCCACTGATATCATTCAACTGCATCGAAAAGTACCCGGTAATTAATGTCAATGGTAAAAACAAAAAAGTGAATTTTGTAAGGAAGATGGCCACCCTCGTGAGGCTTTCTACAGCCTGCGCTTCTTTCATTGCGATAAGATTGAACGTCATGTCAACAAGCTCAGACTTCTCGGCAAGACAATCGTCGATCTCTCCCAGTGCGTAAAGCTTCACGCGGTCGCGAAGTCGCTCAAACTTTGCGACTGCGAGTGGAGACAATGGAACACCGAGTATATTAGGGTCACCCATAGGAGCAAGAGGCTCGGATGACTGATCAGAAGGTAGTTTACTGGGATCAGCAGTAGGGGATGAGAGGGGGGATCCTATGACTAAGTTGGCGGATGGCTTCGAGAGAGAGTTTTCTTGCCGGTAAAGGACGTTGTCGATGATTATTTTTTTGGTCTCATACATGCGTTTCAAGGTCGCAAGCTGGCGAGCGAGACGATGAAGCCGAGAGATATGGGCAAGCTTGGGGTTACGTTGCATCTCTTTTCTCTGTCGAAGAATGAGAGAATTGTTAATTACTTCACAAAGCAGAGACCGGGAGTGAGATACGTACCACATTGGTCATATGGATGCTATAAGGAGCCCCTCGATGGACAACCAGTTCCAGAGAAGAATACCAATCATCGAATAGGTAGTAAAACAGCAAACTTGGCCCGCTCTCAACCTATACCTTTGGTTAGCATTTTCCAATGAACTCCGAACATGTTCAAGATAGAAGGGTTGCTACATTTTCACTTCTGCTGTCCTCCACAACCGACCTCCTAAACGGCATTTCCTCTAAGCCGGCACCAAGGCCTGCGGATTTCCTCACGTCATCTATCGCAACCGGAGACCTGGACAACGACCGAAATACTGTAGTCATGTTTTTGCGTATGGTCTCCATTTGCTGAGGAGTGGCCCTCCCCACAGGTTCGTGAAACATCAGAACCGTCCCTACGCACGTATTATCAGCTAACACATCCCTTTAGGAGCTAAATATCCAAGCTTTTGATGAGAGCGGTGCCCATACCATCATCACATAGAACAAGCCAACTCCATAGCCTTTTCCCTTGAGGATAATTTTCACCCTTATCCATCGACCTTTCTCCATCTTCATCTCCTGACCACTCATTTTCATAATCATCCTCATCTTCATTTCTTTGCTCACCAGGTTCTGGCTGTACCTGATGTAGCGAGTTAAAGCCGATACACATAACTATAGCAAGTTAGCCTAAGTTCAGGAGCAAAAATTTCTATGGAAATATGGAACCAGTATCCCTCGACACCCTTGCCTAGACCTTTGTATTGGTGTGCATTAAAAGGCCGGCACGGAAAGAGGGAAGGCCCAAAGGCCAAACACATACATAACACCTAGACCAAAAGCGAAATGTAACTTACATCTTCCACCCCACTCCACCGCATGCCAATGCCACACGTTGCTGACAAGATCCATATAACCCCCTCTGGAAATCATCCCCTTCTTTAACTCCTCTTCTTCCTTAGAAGCAATAGTTGTCTCGTCACTCCCAAAACTACCACTATAACCCCCGCTCTCAACATCCCTATGAAGATGCAGACCAACTCTCATTCTATCCAATCGTGATTGATTGATCGACTTCCTGGGCTCAGATTCAGGGGCTTCCAGAGGTGGGCCAGCTGTCAAGGCACTAGTATGTCGCGATGAAAGGCCATAATGTGTCGCAATAGCCTTAACAAGCGGCTTTTGTGTGCTTGGAGAGAAAATATTTCTAATAACGACACAGTAAGTTTAGTACTAGTCTTTGTTGTTTATGCTGCCATCAGAAATCAAAAGGAGCATGAGCGAGCACAAACATCCATCTTGTCCGCAGCGCCCTTGGTCTCTATATACCCCACAGCACACCCAGCATTAACATTTTTCCGCAAAGATATCGCGAAAGAAGTGAGATAAATACCGGCTTCTTCAAAAGTTCCTTCACAGCCTCAACCGTCTCACGCGAGTGATCGACATCCAAAGCACACCACGAAGCTCCTCGCTCCTCCGGCGCACCACCAAAATCAACAATAAAATTCTTCGTTTCCCGGTTCAAGATCGCGTCCCTGCACTTGATGTAAGTTGAATCCGCATCAAGGTCTTGAAAT
This sequence comes from Paragyromitra xinjiangensis, assembly GCA_038503065.1. Lineage (NCBI taxonomy): Eukaryota > Fungi > Ascomycota > Pezizomycetes > Pezizales > Discinaceae > Paragyromitra > Paragyromitra xinjiangensis. The sequence goes on from JBCAMK010000007.1 coordinate 1,769,339, forward strand.
TTCCCCGATAGCGACGGCGGAAGAGTTGAGTAATACAAAGGTGGAGGGGTTGTTGGCCCATTCGACGGAGGTTGGGGTTGCGGTTGTGATGATAAGTCTTCAAGCTGTATCCCGGTGCTGTGGGCTTGCATTAGGGAACTCATGGTTGTCGTTCAAATGGAGCCCAAACTGGAGGGTGATGACGATAATGGTGAAGAGGAAGGCCTTTTGAATTATATAGGTAGAGTAGACCAGGATCAGCCCCAAAGGCAGCCCCTCGTTTGCAAGGGCAGCCGCTGGTTGGCGCAGACGCGAAATGCGCATGTTCCCGTTGATTGAAAACCCGAGGATCATTGGTTACATCCCACAGCTACACGGCCCCTTCCCCTCTCTAGTGGCGATAGGTAACAGAGAGGCATGCTGGCTTCCCAAGAACAGTGGATTGGGTGCGGCTGAAATACACATACTACAAGTACATTATCGATATAGCCACTCTTGTGTGCTCCCACATAAGTTCGCGCCTTTCTAGGCTTCAAGATGTGGATAGCCTGAGCTACATGTAACCACTCAAACCCCCTTTAGAAGGCACTACAAACTTAACGCCTTGCGATTTCGATTTGCCAGTGAGTTGTACATCAATAACTACCCAAGATGCCAATCTAGTATTCTGTCTCAATGGATTGATATAAATACTTAAGAGAGGGAAACCTAGAGAACGTACTGTCGATCTACCGCTCCCTTTAAGCAGACCCATATATTGAGCTGTTTATTGCAAGGCTTCCACAAGACTGCAGCAGACCCACGCCCATCTCGATCCATGCTATTTGTTCCAAGTCTTGGCACGGGCCCCTCCGCAGAGTTGTCAGAATCTTATTCGCCAAGTTCTGCCACAACAAGTGAGCTCCCCATCCCCACCTCCTCAAGTTTCAATACCTATTTTGAAACGCCCATTTCAACCACATAGCATTAACGCCGTTTTAGAGATTGTAAGACGTAAAACCAGGTCAAGCCTAACGGCGAACATGTGTCTGCTTGAACTACTGCGAAGGGGAGCTGTGTAGTGTGCAAAACAGGTCGATAAGCAACCTAGTCACAGCAAACACGCAGTATCCCGAATATTCAGGTTCAAAACCAACATAATCGCGTGCGGGAAATTACTGGCTGGCGAGCATTAGCCCTCATATACCCATTTCAATATATCACCCCATTTCCCTCATATCTAGCAAACAAGTAGCTACAAAACACACAGCCTCTTCGCCTTCCAAAGCGCTTGGGGAAAATGGCCTTAAGTTCCTCAACGCCTCATCTTTCCTTAATTTTATCAGCACCTGCTTCAACACGTAGCGCTCATTTCCATCCTAACCCACGAAAGCATAGCCACCAGGCATTTTCAAACATCTTCCATAGCTTTCTGCAGCCCTGAAGAACCAGAGAACACTAGAACTCACATATATCAACCCCGCTCCAGTATCGACACCAATATCAACACTAATTTGAATTGCGAATATGTATTTATAGTTTATGCTAATGCATATGGATACACTAACTTCGCCGCAGCACCAGCGGTTACTCCAAACTCTAACTTCTCTCGTAAAATCAGCAGATCCGGAGCTCTTCCTGCCTTCCAACAACGCCTTCTTGGCAATCAGTTGGTTTTATTGATCTTTACATGCCTCCATAACAAGCAAACATCAACATATCGCTCAATTCGCCGGATTCAATGGCGGCTTTTTTTTCGAAATTTGGGATAGGGAAATAAAATTCAATATATAATGCATGTAGCTAACGGCAACATTTAATGGTGGAATGGTGCAGTAGTGATATTGGAACAGTTTTAGTAGTGTTGTAAAGGATTTAGCTAACTCTATTTAGCGAGAAAAAAAACTAGTACATTCCCGTTTACTGAAACATACGCTCGAATTGAATATATTCATCTCTCTTCTAGCAAAAAAAACAGGAGTAAAAACCCCGTCTACACTATCATTACTAGGCTAGAAGACAGAAACTGCAATTTACTGCTGGTAGATTACCCTAACCCTAATAGCCCAACCTCACGTTTCAACCTAGTAGCAGCCACCGCCCACCAACGCTTTTGCCTAGCGACTAACTAGAGTCGCTCCATTAAACTGAAAGCGGAACTACCGCTAATTGTAGTATAGCTCCATGAAGCACACGACTGCAAACATTTCTTACACACTGTCATGAATATAAGTTGTTGTCTCTTTCCCGTCACGGCTCCCGACACAACATTAGTTACCTGTCACTCACTAGTTACTCGATTTACCGTGGCATGGCAGGAAAAATGGGGATTGATTCTAGCAGACAAGGTTTTTATATCCAGTTTGGTATATTCTTCGGCCTAGTCTCATAAAATAGTTACCCGCAAGACATTGATAAATAGCATAATTCCCATTCTTTATTCATTGAATCGTCATTCTCTACATACCAACCCCGAAACCAAGCATGTGCGCGCAGCAAAAAAAACAAAAAGCCTTCAACCGAAAACGAGCCCAAGAAAACAGACGGACAAAAGGGTTGAAGGGCAAAAAATCGACGTTGATTGAACTCGAAAAAATGACATGAAATTATCACAAAATCACATCCCATTCCCATTATTTCCTTCCATTGGTTTTGGAATTCGCCTTCAGTGGAGGAAAGTATTACGTCTCGCACAAGATTACCCATCTTTTTGTTTATTTAATTGTTAAAAAAGATTTGACAAGAACACTAATTGACTGGCTGACAGACGAGGGGGGGGAGGGAGGAAGAAGAGGATGGAGGAAAGGTTCGATCGGGAGGGGGGGGCGGGTTTATAATCTACTGACGTCGTCTCAAGTTGGTGCTAAGCCACTCCAATCCTTCGTAAAGACCGTCACCAGAGGTAGCACAGGTAGATTGAATATACTATAAATATCCGTTAGCATCCAATGCGAAACGGGAGGAACACCGGCGAAGGTTAACATACCCAAGCTCTCTGTCTCAAGCTGTGCAGGCCAAGCTTGTCGGTAATCTCAGCAGCATTCATTGCGTTCTATCACAAAAACAGGCTTGTCAATACAGCTCCCTTTGAATGGATAGACATGGGAAAACTCACAGGCAAATCCTGTTTATTGGCGAAGACCAAGAGCAAAGCATCTCGGAGCTCATCCTCATTCAACATCCTCTGAAGTTCCTCGCGGGCCTCACTGACACGCTCTCTGTCATTAGAGTCGACGACAAAGATAATTCCCTGAGTGTTCTGAAAGTAATGGCGCCAAAGGGGACGAATCTTGTCCTGACCACCAACATCCCACACGGTGAAGGAAATGTTCTTGTACTCGACAGTCTCGACGTTAAAGCCTGGTGGGCGCAAAGTTTAGCAACCGTCTTGACTAAAGTCCGGCATCGAGCTATCAAGATGATAAAAGTAGACACCCATTAATAGGCCCGATGAGGGCAAGGAATATCTTACCAATAGTAGGAATGGTAGTAACGATTTCTCCCAACTTCAACTTGTAGAGAATAGTAGTTTTACCGGCGGCGTCCTACAAATCACCGTACATAAAAAAAGTCAGCCTCACGAATCCCTGCAACCGCATCCGCATCACCCCTTAAGACCTGCATAGTCTTGCCAACAGCTTCGTGCACCCAGAAGCCAAGAGGAGTAACGACAGAGAGTACTCGGCTACCGGCAGCTGCAAGAAAGTGAATGGGCAAAGGAGAACGAAATATAGACCTACCAAGCCAACCATCAAGATACGCATCTCTTTCTTGCCGAAGAGGCCGGAGAGAAGCTTCGATATTGAGAGACCCATTGTGAATGTTGATTATTCTTCCTCGTTAAAGTCCGTTATTTCGTGACGAAAAAGAGAGGAGTAGCTCTGTATATGGTCGAGACGTTAGCGTGGAAGGTCGGCAAAGTATGCTGTTGGCACGTGGCTTGAATGACTAGAAGGATTCGGGGCAGTCTGGAGAAATCAAAGAAGAATGAGGTGAGGTATGGGGCAAGAGAAAAATCGCGAAGCTGAGGAAAAATCAAAATCAGGATTGCAAGCAAATCCGGTACAAAAAGTGAGGTGATATCTGGTGGTGAACGAGGGATAAGGGGTGTGTGGTGGACGACGGCACAAGGAAATCGGGAGAGGGAGGGGTAGGAACAGCAGTTGTGATCACGAGCAGCGATAACACGACCAGAGCAGAAACCTACAAAGAGTGATAGATTTGGCGGAGGGTATTCGATCAGAAACAGGCGTTGGCCGTTGTTCTGTGTGTCGTGATGGTGGGGAGCAGTGATGGCCTTTGCAAAGTTGATGGAGAGGTTGGTTGGGAAAAGCGCAAAGGAAAGGGGCGGCGTCGACGGGTTTTGGGGCTGGGAGGCTAATTAGCTTGCTTTTTCCCGGGTGCATTGGCTAGATCGGGATAAGGAGGCTAACTTGTTCGATTGACTTCTTTTTTGGCAATGCAAAACGCTGTCAGTTATAATTGAGATCGATGTGATGGTGATGATGATGATGCTGCAGGAGACAATTGAAGCAGCTTCTGGACCTGCATTTATGGTTGCGATACGAAGAGGACACTTCACTTCATTGAGGGCCTATTGCTCATACTCCACTGAAGCCAACGAGCCAAACTTTTTTGACATCAGTCACTACTTTTTGCTACGCCACAAATTACCCAATTAGGCACATTAGCCGCCATTTTCCTGGAGAGGACAGCATGTCATTGCATCAGCCACATACAAGCTTCACCTCAGCCTTGCGTTTGACCAGCATTCCAGTGAGGTCGCGAGGTACCTGCATGTAGTTAAGGGAAATCACTTCTGGTTCCTCCCGTAATACCCCTATAGGGTCTTTTGAGATCATTACAATCTCGTTAATCAATTTCCGGAACCAATTCGAGTACATATATCGTTAGTTACGAGCTCTCCAAAATGGGAATTCCTTTTGGCCATGTACGGCATGGAAATAAGCTTTTCCGAGTTCAGCTGATGTTTAACAAACATCCTAGGTTAAATGCTGATACAGGTTTGTATGACTCAAGAAAGCAAGTTTCAGTTTATTCAACATAAGATGTTTCACCTTCCTGCCACCTATATCAAATCACTCAGGCCAAATGTCAATAGGAGGCCATAACACGGGTCCAGAACAAAAGAATATATCTGTCCTCGAATATTCAATCCAGATAATCCCAGGTAAATCTATTACTTTCGGACGCTTGGCACTAAGACAATGACTGAAACTTAGCTACCAGCCAAACCCGGGACTTGAGTTCCTCAGTCTCGATATCTAGATTAGTGGGAAAAACAATTGCTATTAATTTCTATACTCCAAGCCCCAGGTCCACTTCTTGGGATTAGATAAGGAAGCAAAACGATGATCCTGCATCGATGGTATCCACTCCCTCGAACGTTCCCTTGACCAGAATCATATCCGTATAGAAACAAAAACATCCTACCAAAAGCTCGTCTAAACTTCACTGGCATCCCTTTGCAGCATCCTTCTTCTTCTTTCTTCAAACTCCCTTCCTCCAAGTGTCTCTGATTCTTCGCTACTTGTATCACTCCTCTCCACTCCTGGCCTGCTCTCTCCTCCATCTCCATTTCCAGGAGCCGAATTATAAACCCAGTAGCTCCAACTCCTCCCTAACCCAGCAACTGCTGCCCTTGGGGAATGTAACAGACTTGTATTCTCGTCTACCGTGTTCGTACCATTCAAACCTTCACCATCCCCACCATACCATAGCTCCCGAATCTTCTTCAAAAACGTCCATATCTGCGTCCGCCACTTGACCACCGCATATATGGTGCCAACAACTAGTAATGTCCCGAAAACGCTTACCAGCGCCGTGAGCGCCGTTAATGTGGAAACATTGCAGCTCAGGGGCTTGGTACGGAGCTCGAAACGCTCAGCCGCTATTGGGCAAACCATCGGATCCGAGAGAGGAGACAGTAGTCCTAAGGTCGCTGGGACGCAGGTTTGGCTCTAGTTAGGTTAGGTATGTGAATTCGGGTTTCTGGAAGAAGGGAAGGAGGTGGAACAGCAGTGAGTTGATAGGTAAAGGAAGTAGATTACGTACAACCGGACACCACCCACATGGCATGTAGGTTCTCAAACAGCTTCCGCAGGAGTTTCGCCGCCAGCAGTGCTCAAAGAGCTTTCCAGAGTCGTAATCTGAAAGTGTTCCAGCTGTTATGCAGGCCCGTTAGATCCTGGAGAACTTCGGGTGCTTGCGTGGAAGGAGAGGCTTACTGGAACCACTGTTGTTTTGTGAGGCAGGGGATCTCCCCATAGTAAAATCGTCCATGGAATAATGTATTTCGTTGAATCCCAGTAGAGCGCCTGGATACAAGATGTCGGGTGGGCCACAGATGGGATACTGATGGAATAGCTTTGATGTTACCTTACCGGGGGTGTTTCAGGCACCACAACCTCGGTTCAAATGGAGGCCAAGCCCCCGACTATCTTGTAAAAAGGCTGTTAGGATATGTTCGAGTTAATACCATGTAGAGGAGAATGTACTCCAGTATTGTTTTCGTAAGTGCATAGAAGGATACCTCATTGTGCTTTGAGACCTCAAAATACTTGGCGGTGTAGCTCGGCCCAGGAAAAACAATTATCCGACCAGCAGCCAAATAATAAATTCGCCAGACTCACACCCACCATCCCAAAGCCCGGTTTTAAATTTATTTATTTTTACCATAGGCATTTACAAAAGAAATATCTGCTTTTTTGCTGGATCCCCTAAACAAATGGGTTCTCTAGCTACATGTAGCCTACAGGTCCCACGGCCTCAATGTAAATCCTGCCTTCATTCTGCAGATACCACGAAAATCTGCCTCCCGAAATGCACGCAAACTTGTCAGATAACCACTGGAAGCACCAGATCTGGCTAAGGTTACAGCCCAGGATTCGTAATGCAAACAAACGTAACCTCAGGCTGTTACCAACGCAGGGACCTTCAGATGAACACAAACACTATCCGTTTTACACACAACTAAAACTCGCCAGGGCTCGAAAAAGCTGACGAGGCCCTCGGGAAGCTACCACAAACATAATCCAAAAAAAAAACAAAGTCTCCTTCCAAGCACCATCACGCATAGAACCCAACCTATCTGTTTCAAACCGACTTAAGGTAATGTTGTTATGCTAAATTTAGGGCTCAGACTGTTACCAACTTGACTTGATATCCCCGCGCCTACAATTGATGAGGCGGTGGTTAAGAGAAGCCATGTTTAAGCCTTTTACGGGTCAGAAGACTGCCCTGCTGTCAGCCCATAGTCTATAGAGATCTCCTGTAGCGTGCCGCACGTGGCATGCAACACGTCCCGCCACTCTTAAGCCCCGAATTATGCGGTCAAAAGTTCGCCAATTTAGGAGACTATATTTTCAAGGGATTAGACACTTCGATCTCACTTGAAGATCTACATAAATTGCTGTTGAGGGTTTTAGGGTTATTACTCCGGTTAGCCTCAGCCACAACGATCTCATTCTAAAGATTATATTAGATCTAGGTGGCTCTCGCGGCAGGATACATGTAGTCATCCTGGGGTATGATTTGGCTGTCTCCGAAGTAAGAGAGCTCACCAAAAATCTATTATATCCTGATCTGCCTTGCAGGATGCGATAAAGAGGCAGCACGCTCAGACTAGAGATATATGTAGCTATGTACAAATTCATTACCCTCTTGTAATATCTATATTTCGATTATCGCAACTCTCTGCAAGGTATAGATGCTGTTCACTAGGGGATTATCGAAAGCGTTGCCCAACACAACGCAATTAGCTACCTCGCAAACGAGAATATTCTGTTGGCACTAGAAAAGACCCCATCCCAGCTGTGCGGACAGCCTAGTAAGGGTCAATGGCTTAGTTTATTGTGTGGGGCGATCGACCCGTAGTGGCCCCAGCGCCATCAGGTTCTAGCTCCAGTACACACTCTACTAATTGATTGACTGGTTGATGATTTATACATGCATCCAGCCCTTAGGCTATACACATTATATCGTTTGAGCGGGGTCATATTCCTATGCCTAGGTTCGAGGGATGCTATAAGGATATTGAGAGAAAATGCGTGGTGTTAGCTTTGTAACTGGAAGGCTGTATGTGTTCGACGAGAATGAGGCATCGCTTGCCTACCTTGATGTTTCGAGTGACAGCTTATGAATACTAAGCCTTCAAGGAGCAGACCTCAAGCTTGGGAAAATATCACCTCAGTCTCGCCCGACCCTCTATTTACTGGGGCGAGCCATCAAAAACCATTCAGGTCATTACCATATCACTCATCATACTTAATAGATAATCATCACTCTTTATAGACAAAATGCCCACATATGTGCACCAATATCGCTAAAGACATGCAAAAAAACAAATCCCGAACGCCTAACATGATATAAAAACCCATCATCACCTTCCCGTTTCCCCATCACCCCTCTTTACTGGATGCAACAACATCCCCTTCAAGCACATCCTCCCCAGTCTCCTATCATATGCCTCGCCCCCATCCCCCTCCGCCTCACCTCCAAGCCACCTCCTCCATAAACCCCCTGGAAATCCTGCATTATAGTACCATGTACTCCCCTTAAAATTGTGTTCTCGGTCCCCAAAAACACTCTGTTGTCGCCCACCCGCGGAACCATTAACCCCATTGTTGAAGGTTCGTTCTAAGTATTTCGCGGGCCACTTCCGATCTATATATGTCGGGTGTGGAACAAACACCGCTTTGAGGCCATGGTGGAGCGCGCAGGAGGCTGGCCACATCTCAGAGAACATCGTGTGCCCTTCAATAGCGTTCTCCCAGTGCATTCGGGTGAGGAGACGGTGAGAGAGACGGGAGGCAGTGATGATGGCAGTGCGTCGGGTGGGGCCGGTATTTGCGGAGCGAGCAGGAGGAGTCGGGGGTGAAGGAAGTGGCGGGTCAGTGGGGGTGGGGTTCTTCGGCGACTTAGGAGGGTTCGTAGTGTACCGCGCACTAGATTCAGTGTAGTACCCGTATCCGGTGGTGTCAGAGGATAGAACCCAGCTTGTACCCTCTGGATTAAAGATCGGGTTAAGCGTTATCAGATCTGCCTCTTCGCCCACGCCCCAGGTAGAGTCTACATCTTCTCCTGGCTTGGGAAAAGGTGGCACAGGGTCGTCTTCGAGTATTCTAACACCTTCGACAGGCACAGGCCCCCACACAGACTCACTCATGCTCGTTGTCGCATCCACAATCTTCGAAAATGCCTCCCAAGTCCCATGGATCTCGGGAATATAGAACCGTTCATTCCGCTCCCACAGGTGTTTCCTCGGCTGCTTCTTCGCCCACTCCACCGATTTCTCAAAAAGGTGATAGTAATGCCCCGTATACCGTACATCCATCTCCCAGTTCCAAAAGAACTCAAACTCTGGGTGCCGGTGCGCAAACCACTGCACAGGCATAAACGTGCTTCGATAAACACCATGCAGCGGCAGTTCCCTAAAATCCCAGTTTTCAAGTTTGTGGTAAATTGTGCTCATCATCGCCTCGTTCCACAACTCTGCAATGCCCCAGAATTCCTGGGGGACGTTGTCTTGCAGTGTTTTACGGTAGATGGATTTGTCGGACCAGATAGGTACACGGGAATCCTTAACGTGGACAAGGAGATGAACGGAGTATTCGCCACCGGAGAGGATGGAGAGTTCGGAAATAAGAGAGCGGAGAGAGGCGATGTCGTTGGGAGTGTAATTGTAGCCGGTCCAGGTGCGGAGGAGGACGGCAGTCCGAGGATGCTTCTTTTTAGAAATGCGGTATATGCCACCGGGCATGCCCCTACGTTTCCGGCGTGGCGGGGAAATTATATCCTCCTTCGCAGATAGTAGTTTGTTAGACGGAAATATAGTATCTTCTGTCTCCATAGGCGTATCAAAGCGATCCTTATTTAGATCCACACATTGCCTCTGGAGACGACCCCAGTCTACACCTCGCCAATCTATCCTCTTCAACGGCATACTCCCAAGCCCCCAGCCAGTCTCGATATCTTTTTCATCATCATCACCACCACCATCATTGGCTACCTCTCCCAACCCACCTTCAGAATCACTATATCCATAACCGTAGGAACCCAGTCTCCCATATCGATCAAAACATATATCCTCATTAATCCCCAGCAACCCATGAGCTCCAAAAACCGGACCTGGCATCCCTTCAGGTGTCCCATCAAAAACCCTCGTATCTGGCCTTCCCCTCTTCTTTGTCCAATTTCCCACCATATCCTCGTCAAACGAACACTCTTTATATTCCCCCTCCCACACTTTTCTGTATCCATCACTCTTATACTCCGGATACGGATTCCAGCTCCTGCTCTTCGCCCTCTTCCCACCTCCCTTCACGGCATCGGGTCTCTTCACTTTATCTGCCGCTTCATGTGCTACTGCCATACCAGGTGGATATTCGGGGACGTTGGATCCTTCCTCGACTAGAGTGAACATACCCTTATAGTAGTTCTGCAAGACTGGGAAGCGGTCCCACATCGCTGGAGGAAGCTTCTTCCCGCCAGCGGTAATGGTCCGTGTATGAGCATCGAGAAGAAGGCGTGTGGGGCTGTACGTTATGCCAGAAATTGAGAGAGTGGCCACTATAATGGTGAGAACTATCATAGAAACGATGATGCGGAAGAAATTATTTCGGAGTGTAGAGGGAGTGGCATGCCGTGTGGACTTTTCTACGGTGGAGGACCATGATGAGTTTCTGCTCGTAGATGGAGTTTCGCTATCTGATGATGAGCTACGGAAGGATGATGTGCGACTGTTAAGGAGGGGGGTATGGCCGGGTGTTTGTGAAGGAGGCCGGACTGGGGGATGTAGAGTGTCTTGGAGATCTTTCCACCAGCCCATGGTGTTGAGGTAAGGGCAAGATTCTTGGTGTCTGGCATGAGTGTTAACAATCCCAAATTGTTCTTTTTTTTGCCAAAAGGAGGGCAGGAGCTTTCTCACGCAAAGCAGAGCTCAATACAGTCAAGCAGCCAATTGGAAAAATTGGGGGTGTTAAATCCGTTTGTTAGATATCACAAAACGGGAATTATCGTAAAATTCATCAGGTTATCGCCTTTGGTGTTTTCTGATAACTGAGCGATCAGGGGTTACAAGTGTGTAAGTAAACATGTCGGGTAAGCTATCGTCGTTGCCACAGCAACAGCAACATCAGCCATTTTCCCAACAGCTTGGAAAGAAAAGCCGAAAACCGGAGAACACCCTTCAGAGAACACAAGTCAATGATAGAAAGAACAATCAATGGATCTGCAACGAACTTCACCCATCACGTAAAAAAGGAGAAATTTGGAGGCAGAGGAACAATCGAGACCCTGAATCTCTAATATTTCTTATGCGATTCGAGGTCAAGTGATCACTTGCTTCATTTAAGGTTACGTAGCTACAACCCTCCTTCCTCTTTCTTATCTTGTGATCTAGTCATTATCTATCAAGGGATTTTTTTTTCATTTGCGTGGCTCGATTCCCATTCCGACAGCAAGGCGAAAAAAAATGCACTCAACTTCAAGTAAGTATCCTTCTTAGTAGACAGGTGGCTATTGTAGCCTTTGTAGCACACATTTTAGGCGACTCTGGGCATATGTGACCGGGAGGCTCAGGGGCCGCACCCGAGATGCCAGAGATGTAAACGAGTGCGTTCTTCAAGCAGATGGCGTGTCGAAAATCGACCATGGTTCGTCTGCCGCTCGGAAGAAAAAAACGTTCTCGACCTGCAGGATCAGATATCGAGGCTGTAATAGGAACATACCCATCCATGTCGTATTTTAGCAACTGCACCATGCACACGACATATCACACTACACTGCTTCCCTCGGGCTTCTTTTGAATTTTCCTTTCTCTTTTACTCTTTTTACGAACAATGCCAGAACACCCTGGTGGTTCACGTTACGAGATAATTTCAAAGCATCAAACAAACAAACAAAAAGACAACGAGGAGGTTCCAGAAAGTAAAGAACAACTTCCTCGGGGAGCTACGTAATGAATCTCGATGGCGAATAATCAGTCTCGTTGACATGTGCAACTGACGATCTGGGCTGCGATGCTCGCGATGAACCGGTTGCAGAGCCCCACCTCGCTTCTGGGGATTCGGGAAAACTTGTTGAACCCCACCAGAAAGCGGTAATGTATGAGACAATCAATGGACCCTTGTCTAACCCTTTCCCCAGGGATTTTACAGGCCAGGGGCGCTCTGAGGTCTGTCTGCTCTATCACGGGCCAGCAAATATCTTGTCACTCATATCTATCCTTCCTCCCTCATCCATGGAGGCCACGCAACAGAACTTACGCGCAGGGAAAGATGCATAAAGCATACACACGCGCACCAGTGACACCATCAACCCCCACTACATATTCCCTACCTACCAGTAAGGTGTCCTGAAGATGTTGCGACTAGGGGCAGGGGGAAGGCACGAGACCGTTACTTTTCCTTGTCTCTCTCCCTCAAATGGTTTCTCCTTTTCTCTCTCACTACAACTTCCTCGAGAACTACTACCTCAACCATCAACTGTTTCCTACGCAACAGAACTTCAAGCTTTATAGTTCATTGAATTCATCATTGCAGCGCAACCGTAGTGACAATTCACCGTCTCCGAAGCCCTTTCCCCCCTAAACCCAACGGAATACCGCTGCCACTATAGCTTTTGTGTCCCCCAACCAGCCCAACAAGCTTGCCATTGTAAACTTTCTTCAGTGCCTCGACAAACACCGGGTTAGATATCATATTCATCTGCCAACTCTTCGTTCTGAACCTCAATCCCTATCCGAGAATGTCTACCAAACCAACCCTACAGGCGCTTGCAAAGATGGAGCAGCTGCCTGTCTTGCCACTCTCCTACAGCCCAGCAAATTCAGATGAATCTGCAGCACGACTTGTTTATTCGCTACTGCCTGAGTGGAATCCTGCGAAAGGTGGTCGTGGAATCAAGCTCGTGAAATTCACTGATGGCATTACGAACACTGTACGTATCAACGCCTTTTTTGTTGGGTCTTTTTGCTTTTTGCTACCGTTGAAATGGGTTTCCCTGCATCACGATCGATTGGGGGCGCAGGTTTAGCGGACAAACATGTGAGAGTATTTAAGCATCGTCATCGACGATGTGCAGTACACTCAGGGCTTCACAGCCGTCACTCTCTAAACCCAAGCGTTATCTTGCGATTATTACTCCACTGAGGAGGTTTTAAATTTCGCTTCCCACCTGCACCGATCGCTTGCATATGTTAATAAACCTTCTCTACACAGCTCCTAAAATGTGTTCACAATCCTCCTGAGGGTACATCCCCAGCAGAAGCGAAAAGGCTTGCAGATGAAGAATCCGTACTCCTCCGCGCCTATGGGCGAGATACGAGCATCCTGATCGATCGCGAACGTAGGTTTCCCCCCGCTCCGCGTTCCCTGCCAATTCAACTTCACCAAAGGGCAAATCCCCCAGAACACTCACTGACCCGCTTCTCATACCACAGGCGAATGCGCATCTCACCTCCTCCTCTCCCGCCACAACCTCGCCCCACCTCTTCTTGCCCGCTTTGAAAATGGCCTTCTCTACCGATTTGTCGCCGGCCGCGTCTGCACAGTCCCCGAGATGGGGCAGCCAAACGTTTGGCGCGCTGTCGCTGCACGCATGGGTGAATGGCACGGGACTCTTCCGACGTCGACCACACCACCGCCATCTCCTGCTTCCTCGTCATCAGCATCCTCGAGCGAGCCGGATATCACTTTATGGAATGTACTCCAGAAATGGATTTCTGCACTGCCAGAAACCAACAAAACTGAGGTCGAGCGAAAGGAACTGTTGCAGGCAGAGCTGGAGAAGCTTCAGCTGAGCGAAGATGAGGGCGGATACGGGATTAAGGGACAGGACGGTGGAATGGGATTTATTGTGGGCCATTGTGACCTGCTGAGTGGGAATGTCATTATTCTGCCTGAAAAGGAGGGCATTGCGGCGCCAGCAGACGGAATCAAGAAAGTTCATTTTATCGATTATGAGTATGTCTCTTTATAGCCTAATATGTGTGAGTGTAGTGCTGACATGAAAATGCGCAGATACTCCACTCCTTGCGAACGTGCATTCGACATTGCCAATCACTTTGCTGAATGGGGTGGTTTCGACTGCGATTTCAATCTGCTTCCGACCCGTTCTACCCGCCGGGAATTTATCACAGCTTACCTCGAGTCCTTCCATCAGCACCGCAATTGCTTCCGTTCAGCCACCAAAGAGGCCGAAGTTGATAGCTTGATGGCGGAAGTCGACCTCTTCCGTGGTGTTCCGGGATTCTATTGGGGTATCTGGGCACTCATCCAAGCAACCATCAGTCAGATTCATTTTGACTATGCCGGGTATGCGGAGATTAGATTAGGAGAGTATTGGGACTGGAAGGCAGAATTTGAGGGAACGAGGGAAGGAGAGATGGGTGTGCGAGAGAGGAGGTGGGCACAGGAGTAGACGTCCATGGGGGGCAGCGTCTGATAGCGGGAATATACCTAACCCTGTGTTAGCATAACTCGTTATGCTTGTCTGTTGGACTCGAAAGCATATTCCTTCCTCTTATGTCTCATTTGCTTCTATTTTCTATGTTTTTGGGGTGCGGCAAAAAAGGGTGTTTCAACAACGGGGGCTTGCTATTGCATTTTTTACATCGGAATGGGGGAGATACCTCTTCGGTAATTCGTTCTCGGTTTCTTTTTCTTTTTCTACCATGCTTCTGCTTTTAAATTCTTTTGATAGTTATGTTTCTTATTCCCACTTTTATGTGTTTTGTTTTTTTTTGCGATACTTTGGCGGAGGCGTAAGGTCTGTTTTTTCAACAATAACGGCAACGGCCACACTTGATGATGGGTGGTTATAACGTATGGGATAAAAACTTGGAGAGAAAGCAACTGAATAGTTTAATGATAACTTGTTGTCATTACGTGGCATCTGTCCGTACTTTTCCGAGTGAGGATGCACGCGAACGAGCAGTGAGACTTTCTATGAACTTTTGAGGGAAAGGCTAGTCTCGTGCCCAAACCGCGTGCTGTAGCTGGGCACGAGACGGTTCTGTTCCTGGGCCAGTTAGAATCTCAACTAGAAGCTTTCGATCTGTGCCAAATTTGGCTGCCTTTGGTGTCGTGGAGTTTGGACCAACATTCTATGCTCAGCAAGTGGCTCATGAATAAGTAGGGTGAACTACATGTATGGTTATTCATAAGGTCTTATACATACATGTAACCCGAGCGGAGTAGGGTTGATAATGCTGATCCGAAGCATTTGGTGAAATAACGAACTCAGCCAACACTGGTTTGAATCCCGTCTCGACCGCACATCCTTTCTTGGATTGGGACATCTCCTTTTTATGAGTTTTGTGTGTAGCAGCTACAGGCAGTAGGAAGGTATGAGAACGGGCCTGTAGGGAAGCGCAGTCCTGTCGATACAGGCGGCATTCGCAGTTTGGATTAACCCGTTGGCGCAGAAGCGTCCAAGAAGCTTTTGTGACGTACAAAATCACAAGGTATCACTCATGCTATCTAACGCTAGTCCCCAAAAGTGAATTGCCTTTCTGGTATGTGGCAATGCTTTGGGGGATTTTCTGGTGATCGACAGGCTTACAGTCATCGGTAGGCCCGCCCCATCCCCTACTGCCTTCTACGCACCGTATGGGGCTGGTGTACTTGCCCCTCCGAGTTGTATGAGAACTTTCTCGGACCTTCCCCAGAATCTCAAATCTTCGGAAGATTTTTGGAGCAATCGGTACTTACATGTAGTTCTACTAGTAAGTTACATACATTGTAGGCAACTACCTCTAAATTTAAGATCTGATAAAATATAGAGGGTTGCCAAGCAAGTCTGGGCACGAGACTACAATTGCTCAAACCCTCGGAGTTTTTGAAATACGGGGGGTAATTGGCATTTAATTTTACTAGCAATTTGCATACAATTGCTTCTACCCTCAGGGGCTATAGAAAGCAAAAATCCCCGGATGCTCGGGGTTTTTTTCGGATGTAATTTGGTACTTAAGTTTGTGAGGAAGTCCCATAGAAATCCCTATATGCACCTCCGAAGGGAGAAGCCGAGTAGAAAACCCCTCCGAAAGCCTCCAGGCCTTTTTTCAGCCCTTAAGCTTTCTATTGCCCTAGACCCTGCGTGCATGGAACTGGGCACGAGACTATGTTATTGGCAGCCGCAGGTGTGTAGGACGACTTTGCCCGCCCACTTCACTTTATTTTTTCTTCCCTCCGCCCTTCCTGTTTTCTTCCTTCTTTCCTCTTCTCCTTCCATCCTCTTTTCCTTTCCCACTTTCATCCATCAATCATCTATTCATCACAACAAGATTAAACGTGGATACATTTAAAATCCTCAGCCAAAAAAATTCCTTTCTTCCTCACCATCCCACAGCCAGACATTCAAAAATTGACGATCTCCACTACCAAGGATCACCGTTCACCATCAGGCATAACCTTCAATTATGGACGGAAGATAAATTGGTCATGAATAGGACAGTTCCAACAAGGACGGAAGTTACACTGACAGAGTCAATTTATTCTCCTCAAAGAGCCACGTTCATCAAAATTGCGACAAGCAATACATTTAATTTTCATCTAGTCACGTCTGAGATTTGTTCGTTATTCGTGCTCTACAACAAAGTCACTTCTAGATCACAGCCTCCTCTCTAAAGCATAGAGCGACAAGAAACATTCAGACTACAGCAAAGCGAGAGGCAGATCCTTATATTGTCTAATTTGATTGCGACTGATTTTTTTCAGAGTCGAACGCGCTGAAAGCACCGCTACTTGTGATACTGCGCAAGTTAAGGCGGCATTCCGACGCTTCCCGGTCTGGCTCAGAAGGGTGTCGAAGACAAATCCCAGAACATGACATTTACAATGAGAAACTGCTAGTTTGTGGTGTACTCTCAGAGAAACCCACTTCAACTTCCATATTTCGACAACTAGCAAAAGATACAGATCGAATCTAGATAAAAGACACGATATTCATCCTTAAAAAACGAATACACATTGGCTTCGGACCGAAACATGGAGAACCAGGATTGAGACAGCACTAACACCTAAAATCACTACTTGATGGTGTACCAAGGAGCTGCAAACTAGGCGTGCCGCTCCATGTAAGATCCCCAACTACGCTGGCTTCCTCACCATTCCCCTCTTCCTCACAGTACCCTCAAGGAAAAAATATTTGATTTCCTGTATTATATTCACTAAAAAGATTACTACCAATCAATCCATGTTTTTGATTGCGGTCATGGCGCCTGGGTCTGTGAGCATAGATATAGTTCCTCAACCAGCGGCCAGCCAAAAAAATCCTGCACCATCATTCCTAACTGACTCAGGCGTCGGTACCACCAAACCTAGATATGGATAAAACAGAGCCAGGAGCAACTGTAGTAGACCACTCAGGAACGCCTTCCAGTAAACACAACATTAACATCACTAGGATGGCACACCACGGCAAAAAAAACATGAAGGAGGAGAAAACTTGCGAAAGCGAGGACGGCGGGTCTCGGAGAGCCGTAGCAGGGAGGCGGAGCACAGGAGTCAGTGGCCCTGCATGATCTACAGAAGTGTTTGTTGGTAAAGTAGTCGTGTTCATAGTAGGCACAGGCTAGTTTGGAGGGGGGCATCACTGGGGCTTGTGTCCAAACTTTTGACAGTTAGAAAATTGGTCTCCAGGACGTGCAGTCAGGTAGGCTCTGGTCCGATGTTACTAGTCGAAGATGAAGATTCCGCAGTGCTAATGCCAGAATTTCCTTAATATTGCTTTACAGGAAGCCCACTCTCAATAAATTGGGCCTTGTGGGAGAACAATAGGAGTTAAAATATAATCTTCAAGCTGGCAAAATGCCAGAGGGAACCCTGTTCTGGAGACATCAAACGCAAAGCGGCACATTTCAGTGGTAATGGACGACCCGAGGGTTGAATCTCGATGTCGATGACAAGAAAAAAAGATACCGAGATCTGCTCTAACTACTGCTCTATGGAAATTTTAGAGGACCCATCGTCGAGGGATGGGAAGGTCGAATTCTGTAAGGTTTTAAACTCTTCGTCCTTTTTCTATTCTCACCCTTGGAAATCATACTTAAAGTTAGGTTAAAAATCAAAAACCTAAAAAGAGGGAAGAGGGAAGAAAAAGTTGGCTGTACCAAGTTGTGGCGGATATGATACTAACAACTTCGCTCACAAGCCCTAGTTATCTCTTTGACTTACAAATCCAGCCGACCACATCCCATACGGGCGACGAAGACAATAAAACACTATTCATTCTCACCGATGATCCTGATGGCTATATGGAAGGAGTTTAAGTGAGGGTGTAGAGAAGCAAGAGGGGAAGCTGAGAGAGAAGCTGCTAGTAATGAGCACGAGACGAGATGAGACGAAAATGAGGGCAGTCTTGTTTTGTCTCGCCTTGTAGGGCCCTGGGTCCTGCCGGTCTCGAGACATAAGGCAGGTCTTGTACAAAGTCTTGTGGTCTCGAAACTTTTGCGGGAGATCTCGCCAAAATATCTGTTTGTATCTTATAGTTAGTGTTTCTAAACTAGCAGTACTGCTGCTCTTGCTATACATCCACCGTGATACTCCATGATGGTTTTCGAATGTTTATAATAGCAATCTACTCGACAAAATTAAAGTATTTAGATGGCCTAGAAACTCTAACAAGTGCCTAGACCTGACCCAGCTCTACATAGAGGGTGTTAACGAGCCAGAGAATACATCTTGAGCTGAGTATAAGTTAGAGTTTTTGGGCATCCAAATAGTAAAGTTTCCTTCGACTACTCTACATCCTCCAAAGCTTAGTGGAGCGCAACAAATAAGATATATACCATATAAAGGTCTCGAGACATCTCGTCTCGTAAAATTTTAGTCTTGCTGTCTCGGGACTAAATCTCGGGACTTCGTCCCGAGATGTCCTGTCTCGTGCCCATCACTAGAAGCTGCAGAGATAGGATAGGGGTATGGGGACTTAGAGCGATAAATTGTATGACAGAGACTTAGGATTATATTTACGTCGGGGTACGGATTTTATTTGGTATTTTTATGTTATGGTCTCGTTCGTTATGAGTTTTATGTTATAGATTGTGTTTATTTTTCCTACGTTAGTTTGTTATTAGTGTGCCGCCATAGCCAAGGGCTGGATGCGTGTACGAATTATCAATCAACCAATCAACTGATGACCCTGGCCTGTAAGCCACCATCCTACACTCTTTATTATAGTGACACGTTCGAGTGAAAAAAGGCAAAGCTTGGAATCCAATCCAATCATCTGCTTATTAAAAAGCACCCATACCCAGCGCTTATCTAAGTCTCGAGACATTGTTATACTCTTAACCAATCCTAGGCTTGCTCTGCCGGAGACTCTAAGAAAGAATTTCCAGTCTCATAGAATCGTGGATATTTAGGGTGGTTCGTTGGAAACACCTTCCCCATAAGAAACTAAGGGGGAAAGAAAAAGACGCAAGCTTATGGTAGTATAGTTAAGATGAAAGGTTATGTGTTTAATTTCAGAAACGGAGGGTGAGAAAACCTCCTGAAGCAAAAGTGAAATCACCGAGTGATATCTAGTGATCAAGAAAAACAAGTACCGTATTACCCCCGTTTATTCAGGCGGTTGCTAAGAGCCGTGGCTAGCGCCATAGACGAAAACTAATATTTTTTTTAAGGGGGTGATCAGAGCAAAGCACAGAGCTCCAACACGAAAACTGGGCCATCTAGGAGGAATTAAAGCAAACACCAGAGCACGCAAGCTAAAGTTGTGTATATTCCACTTACAAATATCATGGTATCTGCAAGCCACCTTCTTGGCAACCATCCGAATAAACCGAGATAATACGGTATTCGAACCTGGCTTCGAAGGTGATCTGATAAGAATAGCACCCCGCCGCGAGAACCTAGAGAACGATCTCCATGAAAGGTTAGTCAAGAACAATTGTGATGTGATAGCCGCAGCTGCACTAATATATAGCTAAGAATGGGATTGGGCGGCATTTGGGAGCGTTATACGCCAGTAATGCATCCGCAAATCAACACCAAAGCTTTTTAAAACGGTGCTGCCGCAACACGCGAAGCGCCACGTCGTGTAACGTGCCAAAAAGCTTAGCATCGCCGAAACGTTATTGCGACCGCTTTATGGCTGGAAGACTCGTGGCGTAATATTGCCTTGTAAGATTCGTCTCCAGCGATTGCGGCGTTTCACATAGCCGTTTTTGGTCTCTGTGGTTGACGTTGAGGCTTCTATGTCTTAGCCACCTCGAGACTATTCGCAGGATGGGATCCGCTTCCTCATAGGGTCGTAGAACCTCCGGCACATAGAAATGGAGATTTTGAGACGCCCTTGCAGTTGCGAGAACTATCTCTTTGCCTGTGGCAGGCCGGCTAGCTTTTCCCAGAAGAAAAGTCGTGGTCCCCCGGCCCCCTTTCTTAATCAGACAGTCTCACCGATAAAGTCCAATTTCCCAAATTTCCAACAAATATGCACGATCACGATTCCCTCTTTGTCAACCTATGTCCCAATAGGAGGGGGGTCAACTTATCACAAACAACGGCATCTAGGGATGAGAGATTCCCCACCCCTATGTACCCAAAGGGGGTTTGTAGAACAGCCTAGACAAAGTAAACAAAGACAAAACCCAACCTGATCGTGCTCATCTCGGAAATAAGGCCCGTCATCACAGGCCCTCGAGAACCAACCGTTTGGCGAAGGCAAAAAGCCCGTGACACAACAGGGCTGCATTAGTCAGGGGTATTATCTGAAAGAGGTAACCGAGCAAAGAGGCTTTTTTTTCTTCGATTTTGGCTGTTTTTTCCTTTCGTGTAACCCCTAGGATCAAAAATCGCAATCACAATAAGGTATAGGCAAGGTTCCCTTGCAAATTTGCAGAAAACCGCCGTGCATAAAGTACTGTAAGCTTAATTGAAAAATATCCTCATGTCCGGTGAGATTGTGTAGATCATAGCGTGGGCTATGGGTTTATTCTCCTTCTGCACTTAATTTTAACCAGGCGAGAAAAGATAGGCACGAAAAGCTCTACAGGAAACCTTGCGCAATAAAATTCACCGTTTTATGCAAGTGAAGTAATATACATCAGAACCGAGCAAAAATGCGAACCCCCCCCGGAACCAATTAAAAAAACACAAGAAGAAAATTTAAAGCGAGAGATGAGAAAAACACCGTGTAAAGAAATGAAAACCCCGAAGAAAAGAAAGCTGTACACCCCGTCACCCGAAGAACCGTGCCTGAATGAGTCCAGCGCCATAGAGCAGTCACAACCGTAAGCTTGGAAGAGCTCGATTATTCCGCTGACCTCAGTAAACATGAAACCCATTAATCTATCATCCACATTACTTCCCATCTCACAGTATCACACATCCCGCCCAAGTTGTTTACAAGGCAAAGGCAGCAGCAACGAACAAGCTTCCGAGAGCGACGACAGAAGAGATGCCGAAAGTGGAGGCAGAGCTACCGCTGGCCTGAGTGACGGCAGGGCCGCTTGGGACGTTGCTGACGAGAGTGAAGTTGGCGCAAGCAATGCGTCCACCACCGGCTTGATGAACAACGACGGAACGGTTACCAGCGAAAGCACCGATTCCGGGCTTGGTGGAGACGTACAAGTCGGTATAAGAAGTGGAGAACTCGACTACGAGCGAATTAGCACACTTGTAGAAAAACAAATTTGATTGCATAGGGCAAACTTACTAATGGTTCCGTTTGTATCCGGGATAGAACCGTGCTTGCCAGCCAAATCACCGACCTCGCAGGTCTGAGGGAAAGCTTTATCACAAGCAGGGGTCTGACCGCGCTCATAGGGATCCAAGTGCGCCAAGGTACCGTTGCAGTTTCCATTGGATGGGACGGGCTGGTCGTGGATGTGGTAGGTGAAAGGACCAGTTAGACCCTTGAAACCCTTGAAGCTGGCAGTGATGGCAACACCAGTGCCGTTGCCATTGGCAGTGAGAGTGACCTTTCCAGTCACGGTACCGTTGACCAAATTAGCGGCATAGCTATTGATAATTGTCTGTTAGTTCACTGTGCCACCGTCAACACTTGAGAGGTAACTAACGAAGGACCAACTGGGTTGTCATTGACGATAGCAGCATCGCCGAGAAGACCAGTAGTAGTCTGGGCAGAGACGGTAGCAATAGCCAGAACGGCAGAGGCGAAAAGAGACTTGAACTGCATCTTGAATTTATTAAGAGGATAGTTTTTTGAAATTAAACAGGCAAATGTTGAGAATTGATGAGCAGGACCAGCGAATGACTGCAGATGAGTTCTTGAAGGCGATGGGATTTGCTGTAGATGTAGATATAGAAGTAGACGGTGGTGGGTAGAGAAAGAGAGGTATGAAGAGTGCAGGCGGGCGAGTCTTATACACACGGTCTCCTCCACCACCCTAATTCCGGGCTAAAAGCTGCTGGCAGCTGCATGTCTCTGTTCGGCCCACACACCAGCGCCGCGCAGAGCGTCTTTGTTTGGCTAGATCTGAACCCCAGTGCTGACTTTCTGTCATGTCCCGAAAATACTACCTATGCAGGCCTGTGGCTTTTCTTGACCGTCGCGCTTCCTTACTGGCTAGGAAGCGCTTCTGCATGTAACCCCTGCACAACACCCAGCCTGCCCAGCATTAGCATCGTCCTCTAACTCCTGCGCCTCTGGAAATAATAGAATGGGCACTCCAGTTCCCACCAGTGTCTACCGGATTATTTTCGATCGTAATCCACCCCTCCTCTTAGTTTAGTTTTGTTTCAACGCGGCGAAGCACTTCTTCCCACACACCCCCAACCGGTAATTTTTTAATCGATAAGCGTATACTCTAGGTTAACGTAACTGAGTAACATTGGGCTCCGGGCAGCGGAAAGTGTACTATTTTTAGCCAATAATTTGAGTTTTGTTCCAAGCCTGGCTCCTGTGACTTCATGAACCATTCCCAGGAAATGACTCTGCGCACAACCAACCTCTTGGATAGTCCAAGACTATACTAATCACTCTCGCCCCGGTGACATAGATTGGCTGTCACTTGTCAGCCTCCCTTTGGTCCACGACAAACCATCTTCCTCTCCCTGCAGAGGACGCGGGAAAACGAAAGAAAGAGAAAAAGTCGATCCCCGGAAAATAATGAGGTTGGCATGTAGCTTCGTACATCTGTTGTCCGGGCGACGACGACTACGACGACGACGACTGACTAGATCTAGGTTGAGCCGCCCGGATGTGTTTGATCCACCCTCCACGGGGAGATCATTGGTTGCTGGGCAGAGAACCGAATCTAGGCTGGGGCTGATGCAGAGAGCCGATTCCCGTAAAAGGCCCAAGCGCCAATGATAAAGGAGGAGGCAAGAATTTTAAGATCTTCGTGAAACAAGATCAGCAGAATACAAAGGTCCATGCGACAAACGGATAGAACACCAAAAACTTCGTTGGATATGAGCTCATCGTCTTTTCGCTTCCCTTCCCCACACATTGTGTGGTGAGCGATCTATTAGCGATAAATTGTCTTATTACGCGTTCGCATGGGCCGAAATCGCTGGTGATTGCCCTTCTCCCAGCCACTTGCGGGTACATCCAAATCAGAAAATTCCGAAGGTTGACCGACCATGAAAGTTCGCTTCCCGCCTTCTTCCCGCTCAATCACTCGCATCTCGTCTAGAGTAATCTGGGTAGCCCATGGTGTTGTGTAAGACCGTCTCGCACTACGATGACCGAGAGAATTTGGAACGCCTAGGTGCATACGGCACAGAACACAGAAGCAAATCCTCCACCATTCACGATCATTGGGGGTCCGAATCTAGTAGTCAGCTTCTCGGATTCAGCATGCAAGAAAACTAAAGTGTCACTAAACGGGCGACGCCTCTATCATGTTTACATGTTGGCCAAGTATGCGCATATCAGCTCCAAGCGTTACAAACAGTTCTAGTGGCACATGTACCCAGCCGTGGCCCAAAAAAGGACATCAAAGTTTCCGCCAGCTCCCGTCCGTTGGCCCGAATGTTGGGGTTTCTCATTTCGTGATCAGAGAAACGACTTAAATGCAGGAACAGGAACAGGAAGGGACGGACGGCATCTTGCGGAGCGGAGCCGTTGATTCAATCCGGTTCTCATGGCAGCAAACGGCTTCTCACAGAGTAAAGAGCATAAAAAGTAAAACATTCGAAAAAGCTTGTAAAAAAGCATGTCGTGTAACAGACGACGGCATATCCCCCCAAGTATATCCTTAGCGAGCGAAAGGCTGAGAAACCTACAGGCATCGTTGCCGAGAAAGCCACATTCCACACTTCTGTGAAACTGAGTGCGGATACCAACTTCAGCCCGTCAGATTGTACCATATAGTAAGCCCTAAGATTTTAGAGTTCAAGTGCAACAAGTCCTGCATTGATTGTAAGCCTCGTGGCAGCCGAGTCGTTATTCCAGAGTTGTGCATTACACTTTAATCGCGACTGCAGCACAATTATAAACATGGTAGTAGGCTGTGCAATCGAGTAATTTTTGAGGTATATCTTCGGTGGCTTGAAAATTCCGCGCCGCGGGATCCACCAACCAAACGCAACTCGCGTGGCCTTCCGTTCGTTCACCCTGAGCTAGATATCGCTAGGACTCGAGCAAAGCTTGTATTTTCAGCACTAAAGACTAGCCTACTTGAGTTTTACTTTAGCGATATCCAAACATTGGCTGCAAAAGTGGCTTGAATACCCTTCAGCCCTGTGTAAAATCCGAAAAATTGGACAAAGTTTGATTAGGGGAGTTCAATTGATAGAATTCAGTTAGAACCTTCCCCAACATGGTAATACCCCCACAAGAAAAGAAATTCGGCATTACAACTGGCTGCACTAACTGACCCCACCTCTCCCACAATAAAGTTACCAAACTTTGAAAAAAAACTCTCGTAAAACTACATTCTCATTGATTTTAGTCTCGTCCTCTTGAAACTGCCATATCATCACTTCCTACGGTGAGCTGTAAATTTCTTCGCTGAGGATGTGTTGTCAATAATGTCATTGTTTCACACCCCGCAGCCCTAACGTTTCAGAAGCTGCCGGTCTTCCCGTTCGGGGTTCGCCAACACACTTTCGGCATCAAACCGATACGTATTTGCACTACTAATGCTTTTCGGTTGTGGTTAGTTCTGATTGTACATGTCCGAATGAACTGTTCGTGGAGAGCCCGCCTCCGGTGTGGGAAAAAAGAACATGCATATGGGTGTGTTGAGGGAGGATGAAATTTTGCATGGAAGGATTGGCATTAGATGTTTCTTCGTCGCTGTGAATTTCGATGAAGGACTAAATGACTAACGCGAATAGGTGAGTACAGTCAGAAGTTGAGATTATAGTTTTGGCTTATTCATACGCCCAAATGCCCTTGTCGCCAGGGTCATGGTACGGGTTCTACCGCGCAAATCAGGCACCGAGTGATAAACCGTGAGAAATTGGCCATGACCGTAATATCCGAGACATAGTACTAGCTGTGGAGATTAGGGAATATTAGAGAGCCGGTGCAGCTACATAAAGTTTCACAAATTGCGTGCCAGAACCAGCTCAATGCTCGGTATTTCGGGCCTTCACGGTTGGTTGTGCTTCTAAGCCACTGAAAACCCTTTGGAGCACTTCCTGACCAAGCCGAGGATAAAAGCACTACCACAGAGGGTAGACTGGATATCCGGGCATATCCCGCTAGAGTTTCACCATCTCCAGGTTCATCCGATTAGTCAACCTCCGATCACATCCTGGATTAGGCGCATCCCCGGCTAGAACGGCAGCGACATCAAGACAAGCTTTCTCTCCCTGTCAATCCAGGCGACCGAAGGAGGCGAAGCAAGTCCCCAGATTAGATACCGGTGAATGAAGGCGATCGTTCTCCCCCTTGCGGTTTTTTCTAAGCGCTGCATCGAGATCATTTTGAAACGCTAGCATTTGGTTAAGCTTTTTATTTTGTTTCTTATAATTATCTTAACACGGCGCTTAGAGCATATATTCGGGATTACAGCTGACGCGTGTCTGCGCTTGCTCTCGAGTGTCTAGATTGGTTTATGTAGCTTTCCTATGTATGTTTTACTGGACGCGCTTATGGTTCCGGGTCATGGGTCGTCACTCGTGGCAGTGCTCGGGACGCGTACGCAGGTGTGATGAAAATAGTAACGGGATCCGGCAGCGGTGGGTTATTTGGAATGATACGGATTAAGTTTTGTAATGGTTTTTTGAGAGCTTTCGAAGGCTTTCTTTATTCTAAGGCGCCTACACGCTGATGGACTGGCTTCCTTTCCTACTTCTGGTGGTAGTGGTGATGGCGGTTTAGTCACGTTTTGTCACTCGGCTGTGATATAATGGGCTACGGGGTGTTCGATCAGTGTTTCTTCGGTTCATATGTTCTGCCTAGTGCGATGCACGGATGCGTTAGAACTGAGTGTCTGATGGAGTTGGGGCCTATCGGGTCTCTTTTAGTTTCGCCGGATTTGGTTGGGTGCTCCTAGTGGAACTGTGGGCTTGTTGGCCTCGTTTTGGGCTTGCCGAGATTCGAATTAGTCCTGTTGAGTCGAAGGGATACGTGTAAATATGGGATTACTCGAAGCTATTAGCATCGAGCTAGAAACGGGCACAGGCTTCGGTGTCTTTCAAAACGTGGCCTGTTGGATCTTGTGTTCTGGTAGGTCGGGACTTGAGTTTTTAGAGAAGCGGTGTCTAGAGACAAGAATAGATCTGCAGTGTCTCTGGGGAATAGCCATATGCGGTAGATCTTGTAATCGGGTGCGGGGTATTTTTCTTTCTGGATATTTGTTAACTTTACTAGCGGGTTCTTTTGTTCGCCTGGCTTTACCACTGCATGGGTCAGTATGAATAAATATTCCGTGATAGACCGGCGTATGTACGAATGAGATAGCTGACTGCATGTTGGTGCGAAATGTTGCTGCAAGAGTAAATTTCTGCCACATTGGCATGGGTTGCGACAATCTCAGCGTGTGGATTTATTCTCGGAACAAGTATATCATGCCTCAAGTCTTGTGTATTGCCAAAACCGGAACGACTCCGAAAATAGCTCCGTAGGTCAAGTGTGGTCACCAGTCACCCAAAATCACTCACATATTAAAGGACTCTTGCTGGAAGCGTCACACACAATCAAAGGTAGGGAAAGAGAGAGAAAGCCCAGGCGAATTGGTGTTGACTAGAGGTTAGCCTTTCGCTGCCTGAGAGAATATTAGCTCGATTGTCTTCCCTAGACTAACGATACACCTTTCTCGCCTAGCTAAATCTTTCGTTTACCCTTAGAAGCGCTTGCTGTTGCTATGGGGTTTAACACGAAGCAGGAGATTCTGGTATCGTCACTACTGATAATTTATCAATGTCTATCACCTGTGTCCGTCATGCATATATCTTGTCGAATCCTTACTATGGTTGTGCTCCGGCTTACAGTAATTCCCCGAGATAGATGACCCTTCACTGCATATCCTGTCAACTCACCGACTTCATACCAAAAGACCAGTGACCGGAATCTACTTCAACGGGACCTCCGAGAGCCCAGAATTTGGAGCTGAAGATGCCATCTACCCAACAAGACATACGTCCAGGGAGCATCTACTAGTACAAACCCATCTCCACCTCATCTCCTTCCCCGCCAAGACCTCAATGGCCGTCGAGTGATCCACAATGACGATAACCCCTACCCGCCAAGCCCCACCGAGCCTCATAAAACAACCCCTCCACCCCGCGTTCCACAAAAAATCTCAACCCAAACCATCCCCAGCTCCACGGCAATCTCAAATCACCACCACCCACAATGGCTTCCACAGCCCCACCTCACGATCACCTCCCCGAATACGCTGCCGCCGCGAACCCACAATACGAATTCGTCCCAAATCAAGGGTACACAAATCCACTCTCCATCCCACCAGAAGCTCCACCCCAAACCAATGACTCCGAAGACGAATACGATGATGACGAGGACGAGGACCTGTTTGACGACGAACTGAACGATCAAGACTGGACAGAAAGTGGCGGTGGCCACGGCGGCGGCGATTTCACAAAAAGCTACAACCGTCAACGACGGATCATTGAAGCCACCACCTCCACTAGTAGTGACGCTGGCGCCGTTAAAGGGAATAAACACAAACCGAAAGCAAACACCGCCGCACGAGTCGATGACCAGATCCGCAGTCTGACGAAATTCGCGGCACGGATTAAACTTAGTGATGTGGAATCTGGCATGAGCACGAAAGGAGATCGGTATAGCATTCCCTGCTACACTATACCATCCTACTAACACCCATTAGAACCAATGATAAATCAGACCGTGCAACGTCTGAACAGGTCCTTGATCCACGTACACGGATGATTCTACTACAGCTGATAAATCGTGGTACGATCCACACGATCAACGGTGTGCTCTCAACCGGTAAAGAAGCAAACGTCTACCACGCTCTATCCACCGCACCAGACTCTACCTCCCCTCCCCTCCATCGCGCTATCAAGGTTTACAAAACCGCCATCTTAGTATTCAAGGATCGTGACCGTTACGTCTCTGGTGAACACCGCTTCCGTAATGGCTATAATAAAAGTAATAACCGTGCTATGGTTAAGATCTGGGCTGAAAAGGAAATGAGGAATCTTAAACGGCTGTGGACTGCTGGTGTTCCATGTCCTGAGCCTTTGTACCTGCGGTTACACGTCCTTGTGATGGGCTTCATTGGCGATAAGAAGGGGTGGCCGGCACCACGACTTCGTGATGCCCCGATCGAGGATACTGAGATCTGGGATAAACTGTATCTCGAGCTACTAGTGCTCATGCGTGATATGTACAGGAAGTGTAAACTCGTGCATGCGGATCTTAGCGAGTACAATGTACTCTACCATCAGAAGAAGCTCTGGATCATTGATGTGTCGCAGTCGGTTGAACATGATCATCCGCGGAGTGCAGAGTTCCTGCGTATGGATGTGAAGAATGTGGGGGATTTTTTCCGGCGGAAAGGGGTGGAGATAGTTAGTGAGAAGAGGGTGTTTGAGTGGATTACGAAGGGGGAGGAAGAGGTGGAGACATTGCCGAGGCATGGGGTGGAGGCGGAGGATGATGTGGAGGTTTATAGGAAGGCGTTTGTGCCGAGGACCCTGGAGGAGGTTTTTGATGTTGAGAGGGATGCGGAGATGGTTGGGAGGGGGGAGGGGGGGGATTTGGTGTATAGGGATCTGTTAGCGGAGAGGAAGACGGTTGAGGAGGAGGAAGATGAGGATGAGGATGAGGATGATGAGGATAGTGAGGAGGATACGGATGATGAGGATGGAGAAAAGCTTCATAAGAAGGATAGGGACGCGAATAAGAAGCCGAGAGGGAGAAAACATGAAGATAAGGAAGAGAAGAAGGTATGTCTCACCCCAGGATAGCTTTACTAGCATAGCTGAAGTATCACCACTAACCTGCGAACAGGAACACAAGAAAAAAGTTAAAGAAGAGAAACGCGAAGCGAGGAAAGCAAAGATGCCGAAACATGTCAAGAAGAAACTAATTAGTGGGAAAAAAAAGTAGTAAGGGGATGGACGAAACTTATGGCTTTTTGTTCGTTCATGGGGATATTGGGATCATGGATGGTCACTCTGTCGCCAGACTGGGCATGTTTTTACTGTATTGTATTGTAAATACAAAACGGGGTTTTCTTCTGGGTTTGCCTTAGTTTGTTACTGTACTTTTAGTAATGGGGATATGTATGGGTTTGGGTTGTTAATACTTGTTGGAATATTCCTCCGTAACGAAGGGTTTCACCCGCTGAACGGTGTACGGTGTGGAAGTATATGGGGCGAGATCAGGAAATATATTTGTTAGAAGCCGCGCACATAAAACTTGGGGGTTTTCTAGCCGAGAGCTCAGTCAATCAACCAAATCCTGATCTCACATTATACAAGAGTACCATATTTCAGACGACCGAGTGATAGTACATGATGAATGCTGAACACTGCGGGTAGGCACTTGCCCGAGTTAGTGATAATTCTACTGGTGGGGTGATTTGGGCTGGGTTAAGGCGTTCGAGAACACATACATGACGTACTATGCTTCCAGCTCTGTTTCTGCATTTTGTTAAGCATGTACTATGCTCGAGAGTTATCATTTTATTGAGACCCGTAAAGAATAGCTTTTTCCTATTCAAACCAGGTTACGTCTTCAGTATGATAGTAGAATTGAACCTGGAAGGGGACCCATAGAATCACGGAATTATCATCACTACATCTCACTCGACTGACACCTCGTTCGGTGTCATCGTGCAGCTGCGCGGGCTTGGCACTACGTATTCCCCCAACCTCAACGTATTACAGAGTGATCAAATTTCGCCTATACACATATACAAATTTTGCCCTTCTTCCCATCATACCTATCTGTAATATTTCCTAACATGCTCAAACTTTCCTCTCGGCTTCGGCTCTCCGGCCGCTTCCTCGGCCCTACAATCGCCGCCATCCCGAAGCCTCACTTCCGTCTAATCACATCTCCGACAAGCTCCAGGAAAGCTACCCCAGCACACATTGAGATCCTCCGCACAATCACTGTGAGCTCTCCCCCACCCAGGGAAAAAGTCACGCCCAAAGCTAGCTCACCCGCCTTAGGACCCAACCACTCGATGGATTTTCTTCCACCCACCCCCGGTTCCAGAGGCCACAAAAAGTTGGGAGGACGAATCCGCCCGTTTACAGCGCCTTCTACCCTCTGAACATGACGCGTACAAAAAGAGATTCATGTCCGCTGAGGCTGCGCTAGGG